>CARXXK010000005.1:36638162-37296151 GCA_949089665.1 Macrosiphum euphorbiae
CTTATCTACTATTCGATAAATACATTAGCATAACTAAAAATAATCTAATGCGTACTGATAATTTATTATCTAGCGAAACCACAGCCGCTCTGCTGCTGGTTTCGTTGACCGATGACGGTCGGTATAGATTGCGTCCACGGGTTGCGGATAGTGGGAGGCCCGGTTCCCCGGGATTCGTCTCGGGTCGGGTAGCGTGTTAATAACTAATAGCACGCCGCAGACAGCTACGATCAAATGACCGGTAGTTCCGGGCGGTGTGCCCGCCCGGCCGGTTCACGGTCGCTGTTGAGGCAACCGACCCCAGCAGTGGTGCTTTCAGCGTGCTTTCTTTTCGAGCGTTGAAAGCACGGATGCCGGAGCTTGCTCCGTCCTACAGACAAGCGTCTCAGCATCAGTCGGGCTCGTGAAATCGATGGGGGCATAGTGGAGATGGATCGGACTTGCGGCTGACGGCTTGTCTGTAGGGAGTCCCTCAATTCGGTAGGCGGAGGCGGCCGTCGAAATATGTCCACATATGCTGACTTGCATGAACGGTAGCATGGAGGCCAGGTTAGCCCAGGGCGGCGTTCGAACCAGGTTCGTCGCCCGCCTGGCCAGCGGATAGATAATATCATTCTACTTTTAAATGTATGGTATGTTCATGGATAATAGATAAAGAATAGGACATGCCTATGGGAATCACATACTTGGTAGCTTGCCAGAAGAACCCATAAATTGATAAATACCATTATTTCTCGTTAAAACCATTGTAGATTTATCAAAATTAAAATACCCGATAACAAAAAGAAAAAAATTTTAAATGACGAATAATATTCTAATATTACAATAATAACTCAATAACATGTAACCCTGCAACATCATTCGTCTGCAGTTAACCAAAAATCATACCGTACAGTTACCATTATGTTTACGTTGGAGCATTTTCGGAATGTGGTTTGAAGTCAAAATAATATGTTCTATCCATTTGGTATTTTCTATTTGTTTGTGTATCCATGGCAAAATATTTTATTAAGTAATAAAACTCCCTAACTGTAATAAAGCCTACTAAATAACCCAGACTAATGCTCTTAGATGTTAAAGCCTTAATTTAATAAAGAAAAAAATAAAGTTAAAAAAAAAATGATATTAAATATTTATTTAGAGGTTTTGCTTGCATTTATTCGTATCTATGGATTATGCATTTTGCTTATACAATGAAGTATAATATATTATGAACACAACATTTTTTTACATGCATTGTTTTATAAAATATGTGTTACTGCAGTTACTTATTTATAAGACTTATTTTTAATACATATGTATTTATATTCATTGTAGTACCTAAGTATTTTTGACATTACCCGTTTGAAATAATTTGTAATACATTTTTTTTCAATATATTTAATTATCTATAACTACCTAATAAGTTTAATTCAATATTGTTCGTAAAAAGGTTATAAAATATATTTGATTGCAATTATGCTGTTTTAATATTATGTGCTTAATTTAAATCAATAATTAATGTTCGTATAATGTAAGTATGTATACCCATTGTTTGTATAAATATTAAATATCTAGGTATTTTATTAAGCTTAATTTATTTTATAATGTAAAATCTTTGGAGTTTGTGGTATTAAAAACAAATTAATATTAAATATGTTGTGAATGTATATTCATAGCAATCAAAATCTATTTAAACACACATTTTTTAGAGTTTGATTGCATGTCCATTAAGTCAGCTACCAAAGGTAATATTTAAAACCTGCAGAAATGACACTATTCTTTCTGCCGAAGAATAATCGAGTTCACAGACTCACGATAACCTTTTGAGAAAACCACCTACCACTCTTTGGTCAGCATATAGTCAGTACCTAACAAGTAACAACCTCCTAGTACCGAATCCTACGAGCGACAACTGGACTTCTTATGACGAGAACGGAGAAATAATCAGTGTGTGCTCATTATTTCGATTTGTATTTTTTGAAGTATTACTTTATGTCACCTGAAACGGCCGTATTTATGCAAAAACATATAATGTATAGAGAATTCTACAGAATATCTACATTTAAAAAGGTGCTCTGCTGTACAGTAGGTTACAAGTGGGTCACTGTATTGTATATACCTAATGGATGGTATTAAATTTGAATTCAATGATATAATATCATTGTATAAGAAAAACGATTCTGAGCAGAGACGGTATGTCAGTCTAGGTATAAGACATATATTATATACTCATCTATGGTATACAAAAAAATTTACTTATAATAGGTACCTATAATAAATTCCAAATTAATCATATCACAATATCCAATAGGTACGGTACTTATAACGCGTTATACATCAACAACAAACCCTGATACTATCATACATATAGAATAGTGTACTTTAGAAGTTTCAAGTACCCACGAATAATATTATACAATCACAACAAAATAACAAAAATAGTTCTTCTAGGTTTTTTATTATGTAATTTCGTAGAAATTTGAACTTAAAATGACTATAAAAATAAACTGTGCTTATGTATTTTTTTAGATTTTTTGGTGACAGAATTAACTACTTACGTGGAATCTTGTTTTAAATTTTCAATCCTTAGATATAAAAGTTGAACATTTTATAAATTTTTAACTACAAAATAATTATTCAATTTTAAATTTGATAAATTTTGTCAAAATTCGATCTTAAAATAATTATAAAAAAAAAATGTGCCTATGTACTTTAAATATTTTTCAACTGATATTGTTACAATATATTAGGAGCCTTGTATTAAAATTTTTACACTTTTTGGCCCAACAGATAAAACTTTATTGATATTCATAGAAAAAAAAATAAAAAAATTGAAATATGAAATTGTCCGTAAACAGCTTAAAACAAGTCAAAATATTTTAAAAATCTTATCAAGTATAAGAATTGATAAAATACACATTCAGTGATATTTTTATGTATCTACAGTTATTCGTTTTAATCGTTTTAAATTACAACAAAATAAGAAAATCGCTACATGAGAAATCGAGTGAATATCCAATGTTTTAAAAATTTGAATTTCAAACGCTCATAAAAATTTAATTTGACTTTCCTTTAGAGATTTTTTTATTGATAAAAGTAGATATTCTTATAAGTTATAAGGAATCTTATATAACATTTTAAAACCTTAGGTTTAAAAAGAAAAAATTTTACGAATTCTGAACTCAAAATAATTGGCTAATTTTCGTGATTTTTCCATATTTTGTCAATTTTTGAAATTTAAATGCTTATAAAAAAAAACTGTGACTTAGGATTTTTAATATTTTTCATCTGCCTTTGAAACAATATACTAGGAGCCTTCTATTAAATTTTCAAGCTTTTTTAACCAACAAATAAAATGGTATTGATATTTTTAGAAAAAACAACTAAAATAAATGGAAAATGAAAATGTTCCTAAACAGTTCAAAACAAATCGTAATATTTTGAAAATTTCATCGTGTATAGAAAATGTAAATATAAACAACTAGTGAAAATTTCATGTATCATGTTGGTCATTTATTTTTGAGTTACACCAAAACCCAAAATCGATTTTGTGGAAAACCGATTTTGCGTAAAAATTCCTGTTTTTCCTTAATTTTTATGTTGTTTTTCCCGGAGCTTGTGAAAACTATTGGAAATTTTAAAATTTGACCTCCCGAATGCACCATCTAACAAGATACTGTTGAAGAAAATCAAGTTTTACTGCCCCAAACCGTGATGACAGACACAAAAAAAAAAAAATAGAAAACACACATCATTGTAAAATCAATACATTCACTGTTCCACTCAGTCTAAAATGAATGTACTTGTGTCTATCTGTCTGTCTGTGTGTCCATATTACCATGGCGCAACCATTTATATATTATTTTGAGATTTCCGTCTGTGTGTGTCTCCATATTACCATGGCAACCAATTACATATTATTTTGAAATTTCCGATGGAATATTATTATGTGTGTCTCCATATTACCACGGCAACCAATTATATATTATTTTGAAATTTCCGATGAAATGTTTTGTATATAAATTATAAATGGTTGCCATGGTGACATGTAAAACTTATTATTCATAAAGAGTTGGCAACCATTATAATAATAATAATTAATGGCTGCCATTTGTTTAAAATGGTTGCTATTTATTATATTGCCCAGCGACATTTATTATTAAATTAATTATATCTAAAATACCGAATCATTTGTTCCATAATATTGAATTCATTTTCAACAGATTTAACCATTAAGTTAATTTAATATCTAAATCTATATCTATATATATATATATAAATTAATTTATGTGTGTCTGTCTGTCCGTGCTTCCATATTATCATCGCCACCATTTATATATTATTTTGAGATTTCTGATGAATTTTTTTGTTTATAAATGGTTGCCATGAGTTTTGAAGCTATTATAATAATAATTATTGGTTGCCAGGCAACAAAGTGCACGGGATCATTTGGTACAGAGATAGATTAGACTTCTGGGCTGAAGGTATGCTAATTTAAAAAGGGAAAGGAAAAAGCCTCAGGAAGTGCTCAAACAGGGAATTTGAGTCATACAAAGTTGCAGTGGCGCCCAAGACATATTCTTCAGGTGTAGCAAGAAAAAATTTTACCCACCCATCCACAAACTCAAAATTGTATTATTTTATACATTTTATCATATGTTAATTGATAATATTATTAAATAATAAGGTATTAACCAATATAATCTGTGATTAATTATGAACATACCTATTTCAAGTTGATTATTTTAGGTATGTTATCATACCCACCCACTCCTTATTTTCAAGGTGTAGCGACCGCTACACCTAGCTAGTAATAGGGTTGGGCGCCACTGCAAAGTTGGCATTTTTGATGGGAAACTAAGTGTACAGGATCAGCTAGTGTTGTCTTATTACATGGTTCTGACTTCTGTTTCATATTTGATATTATTTGCATAAATATTGAACTAATACAACGAAGAGTGTGTAAAGCCCCTCAGGGCCCTACATGGAAATATTTAAATATAAAATTATTAAAACACAGCAATTATTATATTTTTGTTCTGTGGAGGGCACTCGTCCTGATGACCTGACCTAACCTAATCTACAATACTAGTAATTCTATACTTCATTAATTCATTATTATAAATAATTGGACGGTTTTTAAGAGAAAGGGCTTAAGTCATTTTTGGAAATTTTCAATTTATACATTAATTCTGTGTGAAATTTCAAGCCGCGTTGAATGGTACCACTGTAGATTGAATTTGGGATTTGGTTTACGAGATAAAATAGAATGCGTATGGAAATAAGTCATTATACAAAATTTTTTTTTATGAGAAAAGACCTAAGTCACTTATTAAAACTTATTTTAATGACTAATGACTTATGGGCATAAGTCTTATAAAATTACATGCAATAGGTTTTAAGTCATGATGCGAAAGGGGTCAAGTCAAACAGGTATATATGCAATAGGTCATAAGTCATTATAATTTGAAGAAAAGAAATAAATACTAAAATATATTTAATAGTAAAATAACAAACACTTATAATACACCTATATATTAAACATGATTATGAATAAAAAATTTAAAAACATTAAAATTTACAAAGTTATAATGTTTTTTGTGTCCCCTGAAAATTATCAATTTTTTACTCGAGCCCTTTCTCTTAAAAATCGTCCAATTAATGAATAAACTTCGATATTTAACAGAAGGGCCAAGTGCGGACTTTTTTCCATGATCAAAATTGAATATTTAAATTATTATTAAACACATTATCAAAGCTTTACAAAATTCAGCTAGTTATCTATAAACCTTGGGAAGTTGGACGGTCATAAAAAAAATAAACATCGTCATTCGTCGTACTGTGTATTGTACTATTGTACTTGTCTCGGGAGTCTGAAATCTGAAAATGACTTGGAAATAATTGAAATCGTACATACCAGTGCTATCTAACGACGAAATTTAACGTAAATAACTTCAATAGGACGCGACTGTAGATGGCATGCCAATATCGGATTATTTACCTATTTAAATAAATAAAATAGTGTACCCATTTAGTATTTACTTTTTTTAAACAGAATAATTTTATTTTCTAATAATTAATAATTTAATAAAGTTGAACGGTTAGGTTAGATTGTAAAATTCATCAATCGCTCTCGTCGCAAATCGTTTTTTGTTGGGCCTTACCTTAAGACTAGTGCTTGACAGTGACCCCTCTTCTAGACACCTACTGTACAGTTGAGGGTACCCACTTGCCAAAAATTTTTTCAATAAAATTATATTGCAAATCACAATTTGAGATAGTTATGTAATACCTATTAAAATTAATCTAGGTACTATTATAGTATATGTATACCCACCTTATAAAAATGCTCAATGAAATATATCGAACTAAGAAGAATTTAAATTAAATCATTTAATTTTAATCGTAAAAAGATGTCTAAAACCATAAAAATATGCTAAATTATACTTACTTTACTGATCATCATTTAACGCGACGAGTAATCAGGACTGAATGATATTGGTTACCATCGACTAATTTTCTGATGTCGTTTGAAAAAATATTGCAAATTTTTATTGAGGTAATTTATGACTTTACGAGAACATAATATGTAAAATATTTTAATTTAAAAATTTTTATACCTCGCTTTAGAATTTAAATATTGTAAAAGCCAACGTACAAACACAGATGCAGTTTTTAACTTAAAGTTTGATTATAGGACAACTATTACACTAATTAATAATAGGTACTAAAGTTGACAACATAAGGTTGGACCAATTGAACCAAGTTTGGTATGTTATACGTGAGTCTGAGAGGGTTATCAAATACAGTGCGCTGATATCGTCTTATTGAATCTTGAGCAGATATGATTTTATTAAAAATGTTGATGAATCGAAATTAGATCGAATAGCTTTTCTTAGTTATTACAATTTACGTACTAGGTATATTGAATAATATAGGTATAAAGAAAAAATCTAAGACTTATAGTCTATGATTAAAGACTTACCTTTTATTTATTTAGATATGGTAACAGAACTTCAAAGTGACTTTTACATTTTTCTTATGAATTATTATATTACAGAATGACTACACGGCGAGCTGAATAGGCAATTTAGCAACACAATATTGTTGAGGTTAATGTTTTTTTTATTTAGCTCATTGTTGAGATATCTCAAATCTCTACATTTAAAATACGATATTGTCGATATTATACCAACTTTAAATTATAGACATAAAAAAAAGTGTATTTAGAATTTGTGATGAATGCAAACTTTTAAGTTTTAATTATTTTTTTATTAATACTACCCCAATCTGACCTATGGTAAGGAGGTTTGTGACAAAGCACTAAAGTTTGATTTTGAAATCAGCACAACGGGTCAATGTTTGGTGAAAAAAAAATAATTTTTAAAATTTTAAGGTAATATAATACCTTGAGTAAGGTACCTAATAGGAAATTGTTGTCAAGATTATATACAAGATGATTTTTTAAGCAAACTCACGCCATTTTTATACTTAAATTATGCATATTATATTAAAATTCTGATTTTTGGAATTTTTATGTGTGGTTAAATATTTCTGAATACCTACTTAAATTGTTTACATTAATTTTGAGTAGTATCCTTCAGGTGAAAACAACTTTGGTTTTTCAAATAAGAACCTATACATGTTTCGCAGATGTTTTTTCTGAAAATTGTAACGTAATTATTATTGTAATTGATATTTGAACGAAAAGTTTATTCTATACTTTAAATTATGTAAATTAAATACTGACGATAATAGTCTCGTTTCGATACTTTTAAATTGGTAAATTATCAACCAAACAGTAACTAGCCAACACCACGTTGATCTTGACCTTGTCATAACTCATAAGCTTGCTGCAAGAGTTTTCTGTGGAACAAACGTCATATCGATAATCGAATAATCGAATGGGCTATCGAATTATAATTGTATCGAAGCAATTTCGTCACCAGTAAGTTCATCGAGCAAGATTCTAGTAGATTTCTGTCAACGCAGAAATGGTGATTGCCGGTGGGTGATGATTCATGTATAAGTAACTTTCTCGATAGTTGTTAGAAGTCTAATGCTGCACCTATATAGTACCTATTTACTATTTATTTATTTTATATTAATCGATAATTTAAATGAATATCCTATCATCAATACACTTAGAGTTGTAGTTAAAACCTTGTTTTACATTTTCCATCCTATAAGCTATACAATTTGAACATTTTATAATTAACTGCAAAACGATTATCAAATTGTCGTGGTTTTCTCAAAATTTAAACTTCAAATGTTTATAAAAAAAAATCGTGCCTATGAATCTTAAATATTTTTAAACTGCTATAATAAAACTTACGAGGAACCTTATTGTGAGTACTAAATGTTCAAGCTATTATACACAGTGAAACATTCTTTATCAACAAATTTAGAGTACCTATAAACTAAACAATTTAAAATGTCATAAAAATTAATGTGACCTTCCATACATTTTTTTGCCATTTCTGAAAAACTTATATAAGTTATAAGGAACTTGCATTAAATTTTAAACACTTAAATATAAAAAGAACATTTTCATGAATTTTTAACTATAGGCACAAAATAATTATGGAATTTTTGGTATTTTGCCGAACTTCGAATTAAAAGGCATATAAAGAAATGTCGTGACTATGTTATTTCGTTGCGTTTTAATTGATATATGAAAAACTTTCAAAATTGTGTATTTGCAAACTCGTGTTAAATTTTCAAACTTTTTAACCACGCAATAACAACTTTATCGACATTTATTGAAAAAAGAAACAAAAATTATTGAGAATTTTCAGTTTTGATTTCTCAGAGATTAAATTTACAATAATACAATTATATATACTACGTAAATACAGCCTAAAAAATATTAATGAAAAAATTGACTTAGTAGAAATACTGCATTATAAAGGTAAGACAATTTTAGCATATTAAACCTAAACATAAAAGTACGATCGATAGGTAGTTTATTGTTACGAACTACGTACCGAGCACCTAAATATGCCTATCTACTAAATATTTAAATGTATTTATTGGGACAATTTAAATCAATTGTAAATATAAATATATAATAATAAATGATGTACATAATAATATAATATTATAATTTAAGTGTAAATACATCCAAGAGGATGTTGATCAGGTCAAAATAATTAACACATTGTGATATATTTTTTAAATACTCGTATTTTAACGATCAATTTATTTTAGAATAATATCGATTATACATTTAAAAAGAAATAAATTATTAAATATAAATTATACGCTTATACTTTTGTGTTCAGTATTTTCTTTCTCAGCAAATCGTACGCATACAATGTCGCTATATATTGTTGAAAAAAGAATATACCAAAAGGGCACAAAAAATTATATGAGAAATGAGAATTACTGAACGTATTTCATAATAAATAACTTAATAATAATGTTGATTGAACAATACACACAGATACAATTCTTGTTTGTTTTTGGGCTGTTTATTTTTTCAATTGTTGAGTCTCCATTTACTTCTCATTGATTATTGTGCAACTAGGCTGATCGTCCACTAAAAAATAAATACATTCTCATATTATTCATGATATTTAATATTTATATCTAAATTTTACTTCTATATAATTTCAATTTATAGAATAAATCGTATTGAGATTAAAAATTCAAAACGTAGGTATTGATTTAAATAGTTAACTGTACCTACTATTTAAGTAACTTAGTTTATATTAATCTCGGTGTATTTTGTATGATTTTTTTTTTTTTTTGAAATTTTATGTTAAGATAGTATTAACTTACCAGTTTGCTCTTTGACTTGGCAAACACTTTTGGCTGACTATATCATAGCTGGTTTCATGTCCACAGTTGAGGATGTTAGTAAATCCATTGCGGCAGAGGGTCACCGAAGAACAGTCTGGCGTAAGTCGGTAAATACTCTTGTGACTACAACGCACGCCGGTATTTACCATACCTGTGGAATAAAATGTAAATATTAATTTCATTGCGTTTGTTTAATGGCGTGTACAATAATATGCTTATAAATGCGTACTTGGTGGTATTTTTCTTAAGTTGTAATTGTAAATGGCTATTGGGTCGGCGACCGGGGCAAGAGCGGTGGTCGTCGACGATGTCGGAACGACTTCAGTGGCTGGTGAAGACTCAGCCGAAGACAGTGGAACATATGGAGTGGTGGACGATACTTCGGGGGCGTATGTGGTGTTGACTTCGGTTTCAGTGGCCGTTTCAATTGGTTCAGGATTGCTTGGCAAACCCTTGCAGTCCACGCGGTATGGATAGTCGCAGATTTTCAAATCCTAAAAATTATTTTAATTAATAAATAAATAAAAAAATAAACAATTGGTTTTGTCGATTGCGTACATCGTTGTAGTTTGTTCCACCGGGGCAGACGAAATCTACTGGAGACCCAGCTACACAAACATAGAAAGCTCCGCAATTTTCCTTACTACGGTACGTTCCATAACCGTCTGGGCATTTCGTATTATTGCCGTTTTCAGTTCCCACTAAAAAAATAAAAGGTACATTTGAATACTTATATGAGTCATGTTGTATAAGACCTTTATTTATTATTAAAAAAAATTGTTTTAATATTTTTACCTGTAATAGGTTTAGAACCACAATCTACATTTGCCGGATAGTCACAGTATCGTTTGTCTGGGTTAAATACCAATCCCGCGGGACACGTCTGTTCGACTGCAGTTTCATCCCAACAGTTTATGAACTTGTTGCAAGAACTTTCACTCGGGAATTGTCCTCTTGGTTCCTTACATTGAGCTTTTAACGCGTCGGTCGACGGTGGTCCTGTCGATGACGGAGCATCAGGATCGGGAGAATATGTGGATCCTCCACTAGTAGTGACTTCTGGTTCTTCCCCAGGTGTTTCAGAACTAGGTTTTTCTGGATAGGTTGGTTGATCAGTGGAAGTTTCAGATGAAGTTTCTGGTTGTACAGTAGTTGGTACTTCTCCTGGTTGACCAGGATATAAAGGTACTCCTGGCTGCTCAGGTTGTTGTGTTTCCGGATATGTTGGAATCACTTCGGGTAGGTCTGTTGAGGCTTCGGGTTTGGAAGTAATATACTCCGGAGCTTGAGTGATTTCTGGAAGTTCAGGTTCAGAGACTCCTGGTGGTGGAGTTCCCGGCTCTGGTGCTGGCGTAGATGGTGGGTATTCTGGTGCTGGTGTGGATGGTGGGTATTCTGGTGCTGGTGTAGATGGTGGGTATTCTGGTGCTGGTGTTGATGGTGGGTATTCTGGTGCTGGTGTAGATGGTGGATATTCTGGTGCTGGCGTTGATGGTGGGTATTCTGGTGCTGGAGGGGATGGATATTCTGGTGCTGGTGGGGACGGGTATTCTGGTTGAGGAGTTACTACTCCTGGTGTTTCTGGCTGTGATGGGCTTCCTTCTGATGGTGCAGACGTAGATAATTCCTGCTCCTCAGAAACTGGACTCGGTGCAGGTTGTGGTGGATACAATGGTTGTTGTGGGTATGGTGAAGGTTGAGGATACGGAGATGGTTGAGGATATGGCGATGGTTGAGGGTATGCTGGTGGTGGATATGATGGTGGTGGGTAAGATGGTGGTGGGTAAGATGGTGATGGGTAAGATGGTGGTGGATAAGACGGGGGTGGATATGAAGGTTGTGGATAAGACGGTGGTGGATAAGAGGGGGGTGGGTAAGATGGTTGCGGGTATTGCTGTGGAGGGTATGATGGGTATGGGTATGAAGGTGGAGGGTAATATCCATTAGCTGGGACTTGGATCCATACACTAGATGGTGGCTGTCCGGAAGGTTGTGATCCTGCAGGTGGTGATACTTGCTGACCATTTACAACTGCAATTTGCCATTGTTGAATTTGTTGTCGCATATATTCATCAAACTCGTTTCTATATTTGTCTTCAACTGGTTTCGAAGATTCTGAAAAATTAAAAAGTTAAGAAATAAATATATGTGTATAGTGAACAATACTATATATATGTATTATACATTATTCAGAAATAAAAATATTAATCTATACCAGAAAGTATAAACACGTTTTCTCATTTGGATTAAGAAACTAAATGGATATAACTGTATCCATATATATTATATGATTATACATATTAAGGCATTAATCCTATTTTTGTTTACGCCAATTTTCCGTTCTATACAACCGGTCTATAACAAACGCTAGGCTATACGTTAGAAACAGGTTTTCATTCGGCAAAATAAACTCACTATAATTTATATTTTATTCTATTTCCAATGTACTTTACATAACAAATCTTAGAAAAATGACATCAGACTAACATAATATAGTACCTATACAAGTTTTTGCATTCCCGTGCAAGTTGTTTTTCGGTTAATGAACTCGTTTGGGAAAACATTGAATGCCGATTGACCGTAATAAATCTGTTTCCGTTTCTGAGTATCACGTTGTCACAAACATTTGGAGACGCTACTAATCATTTAAATTTACGAAGCTGCAATTATTACATTTTTAATCAAGATATAATCAGAAACAACATTTTTCGTTTACCAAAATCTTAATACTTGTATTAATAATAATAGTCATAATACCACAAATTCCAATAAATAGTTTTTTTAAATTAAAACAATATTATACGCATTTGAATGGTTATTACATTTTCCGGGATAGTCAAACATTTTGAGAAGTTTGATAGATCATAGAGTTATGTAGGTACATGTGTAGAAAAAATATTGATGTTCATGATTGTTTGCTAACGGTTCATTATGCACACGGTTTTCGTGCCTACGCATTTATTATTATTATTATTTTATCACGATTATTCGATTATTGTTATTGGATATCTTGTATTTTTCTTTGGTCCGAGTGTTGTTTCCGAGCTGGTATATAATATAAATTATATATATGCGTATTTGTGAAAATCCTGTTGACATTTTGCCACATTCTTATAACGGCCTAGGGACGTTGAACCTTGACCACTTGAAATCTCACACGTAAGTGGTTTTCGATAATTCTTTATGTTTTTTTATTTATTTATTTTTTTTATCATCATCTCGGATATAAATTCAAATGTGGTTGTAATGCAAGCTAAAAATTCATATAAATAAATAAAAGTAATAGCCGAAAAAACCCAAATCACCGTATAGTGTAGTAGGAACTGGTTTTCATATATAAAAAGGAACTATATTATTATGTATATACCATACACCATAATATATAAATTGTACATACACTGCGGAGCCGATCGGTTGTTTTGACTAAACCTCTCAGATATTAATTCTCACCCACCTCGTGCAGGCTCTCGGAGTTTGCACGGAATCGCTATACACAAGCACACTTATACCAGAAGATCGAAAAAAATTCGTCAGTTAACACAATAAGTGGTACCTTTGAGCGTATGTTCTCGGGCCATATATACCACGGATGGACCATATTAGGCAGAGTAGGTATACTACACCGGAGTGTGTAAATAATCGAATGTGACGACTCGTTTACTAGAATCACTTGTAACTTCAACTTAAAACTAAAGTTCGTTGTACCCACGCGGTCTCGTTAAAAATACACTCAGAAGTGTATATTATTTTCTATTATTAATATTAGTACAATTTATTGTTGTTATAAAAAACCAATCATTTTACTTAATTTTACTATTACCTGCTATAGTGGTATCTAATTTTGTAGGTAAAAAAACAGAATGACGTTTGTTATTTAAGATGAAATTGATTTACATATATCTCATATCAATTATTGCTTATTCGCGTGAGTAGGTATAATAAAAAAAATTAAACGCGAATTTATCATTAAAAACTAAATTGTGTATGTGTGATTGTGTAAATAAATCAGAGGAGTTATTGCGAATTTATAATCATTTTTAATTACCATAACTCTTAACGCATGCTTGTTCGTGTTGGGATTTATTTATCGAATGTGAAGCGTCCATACTAATGATTATTTATACATCTTATATACTAGTTTTTTTGCACGACAACATAAATATGTTATTTAAGTTGCCTATACAGTTATCCTTAATGACTTGAACGTAAATATACCATCTTATCTTCTGTGTAAAAACGAGTATAGAATATAATATTGGCAAGCGACACAAGAAAAATAGACAGCTTGTTAAAATTATAGAGCTTCGATATTATTAATGATAATTATATTTTTCAGAGAATCTTTGTAATTATTTATGCTAAGTCCTGAATGCGATAAATATACGATAAATATTTAATGTACATGTTATATGAAATTATTCAAACCACAAGACTAAAAGGCTTTAAAAGTTATTCGAGTTTTACAAAATATAATAATCACTATTACATGACGAGTAAAATACATAGTCATAATATGGAAATCGAAAATAATGAATAGTTGTTCTAGTGTTTGATATAGTCAAGTGAAAATCCCTTTGAAATGTTCAAACCGGTATCTGTGCAGTACAACAATAACGGCAAACCGAGCCGGAGGTCAACATTAATTTTTATATAATATTATGTTGACATAATACATTTAGACAAACCGCATATTCTACGAACGCGTCTTTTGTAACACGAATAAATATTTTCATTATTAATTATTATTGAAATTTAATTTATATACTGGTCGAGTGGTAGGTACTAGCGGTAACAACAATATTATATTGACAATCATAACAATAATGTGGTAGTTGTAATAAATAAAGGCTACTGGGCAAACCATATTGTGTAGTAATCACAACGGTAAAAAATAAAACACATATATGCAGAGTAACCTACCTACGTATTATATCACGGGGGTCACAGTATGTTATATTGTTTTTTTTTAAATCTCAGTCGGAGCTTGTTGTTTATATTATTTATTATCAGACCATCCGAAATGGATAGTATATCTGTATGTATGTATGTATGTATGTATGTATGTATGTATGTATGTATGTATGTATGTATATTACGTGAATATAGTTTCGGTGTGTAATTTATTTCAAAACCATTAGCATAATATTATCGTAATGTATTAACTGCAATCTCGATAATGCGTTTAACGGCCTACGAGAGTACGAGACTGATTTATCATGAATACGAGACATATTATCATACTATATTATAGGTACCTGTAATATGGACTGACAGTGTTATTGCGAGTGTGGAATAACTTGACTTAAGTTATTATAATGAAATTACTTTATAAAAGTAATTTATACGTAATTTAAGTTAGTTTTTTAAAATAAAATTCCTAAATTACTCGTTACTTAATTTTTAAAAATATATTCTAAGAACCAATTGATAATATAATACTTATATATATATAATATATTGTAATTATATCATAGAAGTACGATTTTCTGACAGGAACATATTTTGGTAATAGCTACTAAGCAAAAAGGTTTATTTTTAGTAAGCAGTAATTTGTAAAATACAATACATTGTTATTTAAAATATAATGAATAAAATTTGATAAACAATATTATTGTTCTCAAATAAATATTTTATATAATTTAATATTTTTGACTGTCATTACTTGGTTAATGTACTGACAACATAATTATTCAGCTCCGGTGATTGGAAGTAAAACAGAATTTAACTTGACCAAATAACTTAATAATGACTTAAAACCATTTTGAAATGTAATTCGTAGTGTAATTTACTTCCAAAAAAAAGTAACTACCCACACAGGTTGTGAGTATTATTTTTTCTCAGTCGTCCGACCTTATTATAGTACTGTCGTACTAAGTTCTAAATGGAAAAGCGACTGGACAATAGAAAACCCAGATGACCAAAAATTGGTGACCAACCCAACTATCAAACAACCGGGATTTGAGCTCAAAATAAATACTTTGGTAACACTAAACCGTATCAAAACTGGTCATGGTAGGAGTGGACACGTGATGTACCAATGGGGACACTGAAACATGAGACTGTGGTTATGAATCACAGACGATTAAACACATCTCCTCTAAATGTCCGATTCGTGCATTTAAAGGCGCCATGGGAGATATTTACTTGGTGAAGGAAGAACCTGGATTTTAAGTTAAGATATTATTGAATTATTGGGGAACTTCTGCTCTATTTTGATAATAATGTATTGTATTATTAATGTGTTTGTTTATTTTTGAGTTTTATCACTGTCGACCCGTTTGCAATTGTATACATGTTATATCTTTTTATATTTTATGTTTTTCTGGTGCTGCTCACGGTCGCCATACGAAATAATCATAGTGCTGTCGTTTACAAAGGCGTGGAATGCAACATAATTTAATATTATTAAGTCATACGCGTGATACGACGAGGTGCACCTGTTGCAGTGGTGGGAATTTAAATCCTTTCCTTCGATTCTAATCGTAAACGTACCTCCGATATTATGTACGCCGAGTGTGACGCGGATCCACGACAAAACGACGGATAATAATAACATGGAAGTATGTCATTTTAATATTATTATAATACGATAAACCTGGCTGCACATGCGTTTAAGAGCCGCACGCGGCGACGGTGGGTGTATGTAGATCGAGACGAATTATAGTACACCACCAGCGGAAAATTTCCCGCCATGGACGCTTCGGATTTGCATTTAAAAAACAAAACGAAATTCCGTGAGCCGGGATTTACCGCGATTTTATCGGCCGACGGCACACCCTCTTGCTAAGTATATTATATTATTATTATTATTATTATATAGGTACCTACTATCATCGAAAGTATATTCGAAACACACGCAGACACGCTGTTTAGCATAAAATATATGTTATATGCAGTGCCCGGACGCGGGAGCGCGCAAACGACGATAATATTATAATATAAAATTATTATCATTAAACTATTATACGGCGGTAGGTGCCTCCTATAATATATATTATGGCGTACGATGGGTATTATGTACAGCTAGGCACTTTGTCTACTCGTATGTGTAATATAAATTACGGTTTTATGTCTTATACACAAGAAACGAAATATATATATTTTCACTAATCGAACTGGAAGGCACCGCATGTTTGCAGCGTGTGATAGAGTGGAAGAGAGAGAGAAAGAGACCGCCTCGGAGAATCGTTAACAGATTTTTCATAAAACCTACACGCGTAGTGCGTACTATGTAATATACCGCCAAAACTCGAATTCATTTTAAGTCGCCGTACCGGAGGTCCGCCAAGTCGTTTCGGATATATTATGACTATTATATATAGGTACCTACGTCTATAATTTTCATTTTCGAACTCGGCCCGCTGTCTGCCGCGTTCGTCCGGAACAGAGCTCGTATAATATGTAGTATAATATTATAATGTAATTCAATAACTATTCGTGTAGCTGCAGCGACCGTGTAGGTCGCATATAATATTATGATGCCTATGCCTACGTGTACGGAATGTATAATATTATACGCACAACGTCGCGCAGTATATACTAATTTGGCTACGAATTTAGATCGCGTTAAATTTCTTTCTAAACGATGGAAAAAAAATCGGTTTAGTTGTACCGTTACCGAGCGCCGCCGTCGCGTCCACTATCGTTATATAGAGGTATATAATAAGCTTACAATTAATATGATATATTATTAAACATAGGCGCAGTGGCGCGCCGATACGCGTCTTGTACGATGTGTGTGTATGTGTGAGCGAACGACAGTAGAAAGTGTGTTATATGACAGTGTGCGAATAAACCCACACGCGACACGTGACGGTGATTTTCTACACGTAGGATTGGTAAAACATGATTCACTTGTGCGTTTGTCGTCTTAAGGCTTAAGCGTACACGGTAGGTAGGTAGGTAGAGGTATGCGTGTAATACAATACAATAACACTGATCGATAGATCCGATGCGTATAATAAGTATACATGCACGCATACAAAAAGAGTATTGTCTATCTCGGACACGTCAAACCTACTATAATAGGCAGGTGGGTATACGAATTGATTTCCGCCCGCGTTTTTTATTACGTTATACGATATAATAGGTACGAGACGCGCGTGCGATAAATCAACCGCAAATGAGGTCCAACGACAGGAGTCGATTTGTCGGTCGCATATATATACGAGTTGAATCTTAGATACCTATAGGTACCCACACCTGTTTACCCAAATCGTGACCGATGAATTGATCCCGCGGGGCAATTGGGAGGCATAATTATTTGTATAAGTTGATTTCCCTTTTGTTGCATATCAATGGAAAACGAGGAAAAAAAGTATTTATGAGGCACATAATTTAAGTAAATCAAAAAAGTTCAACCCAAACCGGATTTTCCCAACCTTTAAATTGTATAATATTTCAATAATTAATACTAGTAATACCTATGTAAGGGACCTATGGTTTGTATATTTTTTCAAGTTATTTAAGTCCTATTGAAATTTCACAACAAACCTCGAAGAAATAGACTATATACGAATCATTTGTATGGTGAGTAGGTAACATACTCGCCGTGTGTGTATATTAAGTATTTGCATGGAGTTTCTGCACTCGCGAACACTTCAGATTTCCATAGGTATACCTATAGAAGTTACACTTGAGATAATACTAAGATAATAATATGATTATGATAAATTCAATAGTATATTATTATGCGTGAAACTCAGGACTTGGGACTTGATGTTTACCGGACTATACAAGACTTAAACTTGACACGCTCGTGCGCAGATCGGTAAATAACAGTTTTATGCTATGTTAACTATGTATACCCAGTCAAATCACTTTTAAAATAAAAAAATCATTATGTCCACGATTACAATCATTTTTATATCCCACAAAATAAAAATTGGATTATCTGTTTGTAATACGCACCGGATAATAGATGATATAAATTATTTTAAATAACAAGTTAATAGAGAGTACACTCTGCAAGAATTCTTAGTTTTAAAATCTGTTTCTGTAGATCATTGACAATTTTTTTAAACATTTTTCTTGAGTTCTTTTTTGTTATAACAAAGTCACTATTTCATAATTATATTTTATATTTTTATATTTTAATTAACATGACTTATTGTGTAATGTAATTCTATCATTGTATCAAACCTATATTGTGCTTTAGACTACTGTCAGTTTTCAAAAAAAAAATAAAATAAAATATGCTCATAACATGTGCAACGCGCTTTGTGAGTTATAACCTCGTAAAACGGCATCTCACAAACGCGATATAATAATGTAATATATAAATAATAGAATATTATTATCGCGGTCGATTAGATTTGCAGCACACGCGGTTAACCCGGTGGCCCCTTTGGAACCGATACAATCGCTTCGCGCGGGGACGAGACAAGATTTCTATCTTGCTCATTATTGCCGCCGACGCCGTCGCAGCCCGTGCGAACACGACCCGGCTCAATGTTCTACACGCGCAGAACGGAATCCGGAATGAACGGGTCGCGTCGCACACTAGGTGTATAATAATCCTACCTGTACGGGTAAGCCGCCGCCGCCGCCGCCGTTCAGATCGTTAGGAGATTGTCGTCGGCTATTATTGTTATTATTAGTTATTACATTGTTGATACAACGTTCGATTGTGTTCAGCGGTCGTACGGGCTCGTTTTTTATAATTACAATTATTATTGTTATTCGCTCGGTCGACCCGGCCGCGCGTCGGCCAGCGGGTAACGATAATCGTTCACCGCGGACGGATGAGCAGGAATGTCGGCACGGAGTGTTTGCCAACCATTTCGCGATCCCGGGAAAACATATAATGCACACGCGGCGCGCTTATCGAAATTATTTAACGGGAAATACCCAATCGGTTCTCCTAAGTATTATAATATTGACTATGGAGCAAAACACGAGCTATTAGCCATTACTATTGGGGACTTAGCTTTTTTGAGGGCTATTAGGTTTATAGACAAGTAAGCTAGAAACTATGAAAAAATTATTAAAACTTTAATGTGCATTATTTGGGATTTTTTAATTGTAAAGGCATATTTCTTAATTATACAATTTTTAATTTTTAATTTATTAATTAATTATGAAACAATTTAAAAATTCGAAATTAAATTAAATGTATACATTATTTTTTTTACTGAATATTGTGTTTTTGAAAACAAAATGCATATATTATACGCTTTGTATTGTGTTTTTCCATCATCAATTGTTGTAACTATATTATATTATTATATTATGTGTATATACCTATAATGATAATACGACGAATAAGATTTTATTCAAGCTAAGTTTTTATGATATTTATTATTAAAGTTATTTTAGAACTATGTTTTAAAAATGTTAAAATATTGGCTATAACAATAATAATAATATATAGGCACATTAAATTAACATAACATTCCTAAGAATATTAACTCTGGGCTTATAGTTATACCATGCATAAAGGTAGTTATTCTACAGGCAGCCCCTAAGTCTGTGTAAAAACTGGGAAGGAAACTTGGCAAACTGTAGAAAATTTAAATTTTATAATAGTTGTACCTATTTTTAAAACGAAAGTTCGTAGAACAAATTCGGTAATTATTGCGAACTCGTAGGCGTCCAATTCAATAGCATATTCTGTCGGTGACATCGATTTAGCCCCGCGCTCTCAATAGTCAATACAGTTGAACTATAAACAAACTGTGCAGAAGTGATGAAATCCGATGGACTTCATAAACGCTCCCAGTGCTTATACAGTGTTTATTATGATGTATCTGCAGAGGTCGTAACATCGTGAATGAGAACGGAAATGCGAATTTTGTGACTCCTTGTAATAGCCGCTTAAAATGTGGCAATGTGCGCTTTCGGCGATAAAACGTAACGATGATATTAATTTTCGGGTGACGCGAGGAATGTCAAGTCGATGATGACCGAGCGCCTCCAATAATAATACATAAATATTCTAAAATACAGTCATCAGGCGTCATTCACGCCGATTACACATTTTCACAATAATTTAACGTCCAGGCCAAGGTGGAAATTATATTATATACGTATTTATACATCCGACTGGGTCCCGGTTAACGACTACAACTGCATGTACGCCGCAGTAAGTACATGTTCGAATCGTTGAACCGTCTCCGCGACGAGTAGGTATTTACCAGTTACCAGCTAAGGAATCGGAAAAATTGCGACCTTCGACCGTCATTTAGAACGAAACAAAAAGGCTTTGTGCCGCAGAACCCATCTGTTTATACATATATATATCGGGAATAATAATGGTCGGCTGCAGTGGTTTGATTTTATATTATCCATTTAGACAGTATATACTTATACAGCTAACAGTAGACGCGAATAATAAAGGTAATATTTTATGTGGCCGCGCGGTAACGCATTTGATACGGCGTTGGAATACCGACGACGAACGACGATTTACGAGTGGCGCGTAAAAAATGTAATGAAAAACCAATGTGATTTGACCGCTTGGCGTAATAACAATATAATATAATAATAATAAGAATAAATCGTCGCCGGAAAAACAAGTCGACGGTGGCAGACGTAGGGTGGTCGAAGCGAAAGGGAAGGGTGGGCAGGTGCGGTACTCGTATACATTACCAGGTCCTGTCCGTACCAACTGAATTCGACCAATTTCAAAGGCGGTAAAACGACAATCCAGAGACATAATAATGTCAACATTTCAAAACTGATGTGGCGAAGGTGGACTCGGCCACCTTTGAGTCTTTTAATGGGTGATGGGTGGGTGCAGTTTAATGGCCATAAACCAATAATTTAGTATACTAATTACTGACTAGTATTTTAGTATTTACTATGAAAGGTGGTTAAAAATATGACGAAAAAGCTTTTATCGGGGTTTGTGTGTGTGGGTGAAACATATGACTCCAGATGTTTTTATCCACTAGGAGCAAATCGTATTGCGATCGACGGACCCGTTTGATCGCAAAGTGCGCAGAGTGGAAAAATAATGGAAGACGAAAAGGGTAATAAAAAAATATAATCGACCTGGAGGAACTTTTGCAGCGTGTCGTGGCCTCGTGGGGGCAGTGTGCAGAGGTATGCGAGTCTCTGCCGTCCGAGAGCCCAACAGCAGCAGCAGCAGAAGCAACAACAACGAAACAATGATAATAATGTAATTGACGACGAAGACGGGTATACGATTATATTATCTTATTATTATGTACACGCGGTTTCTACCTCACGTCGTACAATATAATGGTAATAATAATAATAAATATAAAGCGACCGGCGGCGGTCAGGACGAGACCATAAGTGCGCATAAAGGTAGTCGGTCTGAGAATTTATTCCGAAACACCGGTGTCTGGCGCTGATCGCAAATTTCTTCGCAAACGAGCAGCAGTGGTCCGTTGTAATATTATTGTTTGTTTTTTTTTTTTAATTTTACGCAGCATCACCGCCTCCCGGACGGACAGTCCGTTATCGTATTATTATTTATTATACCATCCACGTGTGTCCGTATAATTGTTTAGCGTGTGAAATTATTATTATTGTTGTATAACACTCGTAGGTATATATATATACAAGATGACTGATAGATGTACGTCTTGTGACTATACACATATAGGTGGCCGAGGTACAGCTAAATAGTTACGCGATGACCAAACGAAAACCCGTGAAATTAATCGAGATGTCTCGGAAAACCGTTTTTGCTACACCGATAGGCGATGCATTTGACTATAATATAATATACCTATAGATATAATATAAGGTGCATATTATAGGCGTGTGCAGTTCACATTCTTGACAGGACGTCCTATTTTGATTTAAAAATAGTTAAAACCAATTTATATATTTTTACACATTGCGAATTTTTTCTAAAAACTCTTTACTCGTAAGATAAATATTATAAGAAGTGAATTAATAGAATATTATGAACATAAAGTTAAATTAAATTACAAAAAACTCGCTGCAGTTATATTTTTTCGGTCCACTATAACATTTTAAATGCTTCAATAACTACACTTGAAAATGTTTATTTTATGACTATAGCTTAATGAACGTTTCAGCAGTCCATCAAGTGGGTCTTGGTGTAACAGCTACAGTCTACAAGTAATAACGTTTCCAAAAAATTAAAAGTTCTGAAAAAGACTTCACATGAACTAGAACTGCACTGACAGACTTTTTCTAAGACAGATATTCGTAACTCTTAATTATAGAAAAAAATTATAGGTTCCAAGTTTGCAAAAGGGACAAAAACCTTAACTGCCATCATCAACCCCGTACGCACTTCTATATGCGATTGGCAAGTGCATTCGTTGCGCGCTGTTCATTCATATAATCGATTATAGTATACGCAATTGCATGTACATTGGTCTATGTGGGGGATGGATATGGAGGAACCTAATTTGTATGGCTTACACGCGCTGCACGCTCGTAGAAAACGGCCTACATAACGTCATTTTATAGTCGATACGGAACCAGTTGTATAAATAAATTATCAAATGGTGTACCTAAACATACGACGATGCGTAGAGACGACTGCTAAATATGACGTATTACCTATATAGAACGCGGTCGAATACGCGCGCATATTATATTATAGTGTTATTGTGCTCGGTCGCTTATAATATTAATGGTTTTGGAAAGTTCGATACTATTAAATATGCGCCCGGCATATCATATTGTACCGCGACGGCGCGGGATGTAGGCATATGCCATATAGCTATATAGGATTAACATTCCGGGCCGGAAGTCATAAATAAAAAAACGGACCATCGCGGTCGACTTGTATGCTACAGCAGGCCATGCCGTTGCCAATAATATAATATAAGACGTACTATAATACAGAAGAGCTGATACAACGTGTAGAAGAGATTTAAACGCCTCCACAGCCGAACCGTCGAGTGTCGCTGTCGAGGTGTCGGCGGCTGCTGCAACAGTCTCGCGACATCGGTTTCAATAGCTATCCAGCATCGGCGTACAGGTATAGTGTTACAATGTTACAGTCATGTGGGCAGAGTGGTTTGCTACGGAAAGTCCATTTTGAGATTTTACATCTCCGTTGTACACACAGTGCGTCGATGGATTTCCTGCAATATGCATAATGTAGAAGGACCCGCAACGCCGATGTCACGGAAAATGGCATGGGTAATGTACGTTTTGGAGTTAGCAAAAATGCATAATGAGAACTCGACACGACTCTGCAGCTGTATACCGAGCGTATATATTATATTATTTGTATGATTTTACGCCGCCGATTTCCGTAATACAATGTATCAAGTAAATCGATAAATCTTTTCGTTGTGGATTTCTACTAGTGGCTAGTGCGTGAAACGTCGGAAAGGCGTTCAAATGGCATAAACATTAGGATGTTCAATGTTGGTATTCCAAATAGGTATATTATAACGACTCGAAGGATTTCGAAATATTATATATTATTATACTATGATAAAACGCAAAATATATTATTATAAACAGCCAATAGGAACATAGACGAATATCACGGTCGGAAAAAATAAAAAGCCTATATAATTATATATATTTTTTTTTTTTAATGTTTTTATTCAACATTTCGAGTGTAATAAAAAAAACCATGGTTTGCTGTTTATAAATTATAAACTTCGAAACAAAACTACATCAAGAACAAAAATGTGCGTGGGATGTAATTATAATAATACGACGGATTATTTTTTTTTCTAAAACCAACTTAACGGTTAAACCTGCTAGATTAACGATTTAGGCTGTTTATGATACCCACACGCACGTTTAATGATTCGCAAACACGTTAATCACCGATTAAAAAAAAAAAATCATATATTTAGTTGTCATATTATTATAAAGGTAATGTTGCAGTGTTAGAGTTTAGTTACCTACATTTGACGTTTCAAATATATAACTGTCAGTGCTGGGCTTAATAAATAGAATTCCATTTGATTTTATATAAAATTTCATTTTACGCGTATAATATCACCCGGCATAGGTCAAACGGATTATGTAAATTAGTATAATATGCAAACGACTTTACATGGGTTTCAAATTAAAATTAATTGCAATCGATTCAGATATGCTGCACCATGTCAAACATTAGATTTTCGTGTAACGCATATTCTAACATTAGAGAAATTGTATGTTATCAAATTATATAGGAAGGCATTCAAAATCGAATATTCAGAATGAATAATGAAGCCGTTTCTTGTTCATAAGCTTTGGTCTAATAAATTAGTGTCTATAATATGTGTAGTAACCTATAGTAACCTAACTTAACCTATATATTGAGTAATATTTTGATCACGGTGAATTGGAGCAACTAGACATTTGAACTAGGGGGTGCTTAAGCTCCAGGTTTTTTAGTGATTCAATGAGACCTAACACCTAACGATTTTTAAGGGGGTGCTAAGGACCCAAAGCATCCCCCCTAGTTGCGCCAATGTCACGGCGAAAATAATATGTAAGGTTCCTATATATATTATAGAAAAGCGCTCGTTGTTTTTCAGTGCTAGAGTACGAAAATTACTATATACATATTTATATTACATATTATATATGTATGTCTTTCATAGACCTATTGAAGTATAAAACAACACATAATGTTATGAAGTTATGTATGACTTCTACATGACTATATTACTAGTTATGTGTTACCGATGACGACCGCACGGCGTGCTGTTTAGCGTATCATTCGGGTAGTCGACTTGAAACGGACTGACTTGAGCTGATAATAGTTCGTATAGATAAGTAAATTTTTTTAATTTTTATATTCATGAATATGATAATGTGTATATAATTAACAACGGTCGTGTGAAAAATATTTTTTTGAAAAAAATCACCGTGTAAATAACGGAAATCAACCGTTTAAAGCGAAGGTATTAAAAAACAATTTCTGTCTGCAGTTGCGTATTTGTATATAACGTAATTGACATCCACGGGACCGGACATTTCGGGTTCGTGCGTATTGGTGCCTGACAAATCAATAACCGTCGAAAAACCGTAGATCGGAAGTCGACGGAAATCCGCCGTTAGTGCCGCGCCACCGGTGTACGTTTATACATGTATACACAAACACGTGTTTGGCCCCCAAACAAAAAATTATAATAATAATAAAAATACCGAGAATATTGCGATAATATAACGAGAAGTGAAGATGAAAAAAAAAACAGGTGTATGCAATCTCGGCGACTTTGTATGTCGTCTGCGGTGGTCGGAGGGGTCCTTCCCCTCGAGTTGTGCAATCGACCGCCACCGCGGCCGAAACCGCGTATTATATTATGAGCTCGCTCGCCATCATATTATCATCCCGAAAACCAGTAAGACCCTCGGGTCCACGCATATTAATTATTATAATATTATACTGCACTACTGCAGTGAGAAACGCGTTTAAGTCCGACAGACACGTAGGCACCATCCACGGGTGCGCGGTGTACCGCCTATATTATATTATTATATACGTACATTATATTACATATATATTGTATTCATGTATAGGTAGACACCTATATATGTATATTATAATATACTTGTGTAGTTCACTGTTGCAGTGCTGCGGACCGGCAGGCCCATCCGCACGTTTCCCGTGGGAATATGACAAGTGGTATTCCACCATAATAAAATATATTATTATAATATAGTATCAATATTATTATTTCGAATAAATATATTATATTCATACGATTTTCGTTTTTTATTTTTTGTTTTTGCTGTGTAACTCAAATATAATATGTATAGGCAACTATCGAAAAACAGATAAAAGAAAAAAACAATTCGATAATTCAAACGTGATCCGAATGGTTTCGAGATAAACATCGAAAACGCGTGTTTATACGCTTGTAGATCGGTGACTACTGCCGGTTGTAGGCAATGTTGTACACGGTTTGGCAGAGACTTTAACGCCACGGTTTTGGCACTCGCATGTATCGGCACGGCTTCTCACCATCAATCACGCACACGCACACAACAATAATATTATAACACATTCTCGTCTCGTTTGTGTGAGTGTCGTACGTAATGTGTGAAACATCATCGCGCGGCCGCCAGACGACTGCATGACCAATGATCTGGATGTGTGCGGCGTGCAGTATAAATACGATGGGAACCGAAGTAAATAATGAAAATAATAATAATAATGTTAAAAGTATTTTCGTATTATTATTATTATTATTTATTTTTTCCGCGCCGCAGCTAGTAAACGTCTTATTATTCTTTTATATTCGTCTCGTTGTTAGATAGTATAATAATAATAATACATTTATATGTCTGCGAATCAAGTGCAAAAATTAATAACGTGTCTCCGACCGAATAGCGTTTACTGCACGTATTACGCGTACATACATTTATGGCGCGTGATATATAGCTGTATAAGGGCCGTACGGTGACGAGCGCTGGAAAAACTGTGCTGGGAAACCTGTATTGCGCCGTTTTAAATTATTATCGCCGACTGCCACCGGCCGGATGCTGACCGTTTGTTTACGTCGAATCTCGCTACCTATTATTATTAGCTTTATATCATTTTTTTTCTTTATTTTATTAATATTCTCTACGACTTTTTTTTTTTTTTTTGCTGTCGAACGGATTTTTTTCATCGTCGAAGATTGTTAGAAGTAACGAGACGTCTCGTTGAATTACTAAACGTTTATGGATTAGTCATCCGAGACGATGGCCGACCGGAGGTAGGTAAATACGACCAATTAAAAATTGCATCTATATAATATATAAATATATTTTTTATGTATATATAGTTTTTATGTACGGTCGTTAGCACTTCAAAGTCGCGCATCTCTTGGGAATGGTACCTGCTATATATATGTATATGAAATAATTTAAGGACGATATTATTATTAGATTATGGATGTGTGCCGATGACAGCATAAGGCGATTTCATAACGACCCGTTATTTAGGATTTTTTTTACGACTGTTATAAAACTGGTTGTCCGGTCATCGAATGACCTTGCTCGATCGTAATTATAATATTTAAACTTTTTTGCATTAATATAAATATGCATATATATGCATGTGCAAACGATGAGCTATCTGTCATATTTCGAAAACCGTATAATGAACAAATGAAAATAATTTCGCGGGTGCTAAAATCGAACTATAAAATTGCTGAAAAGCTAAACAAACATTTCGTAGTTTTTGTAATAATTATCACATAGTTATTAAATATATCTTATTTACGACATTTTATTTAATACATGTTCACAGATCAATAAAAAATATTGTTGTAAAAAGAAGTTGATACCTATGTAAATTTTAATTCCTGTTTTGTATAAAATAATTTTGTATGGGTTAATAAATACATTTCAACTGCAGGTGACAACGATATAATATTTCAATTAAGCGGAACGGTAACAGCTATATTATTATCATAACAATTGACAATATTTTGCATACATACATTATAAACTAAACTTCACGACTAGTTACTTTTTACAAAAACGTTCGTTTTATCGTTTTTTTATCCCTATAAATAAAAGCAACTTTATTATTAAAGTCTACATGGGGCTGTGAAGTGTGTTACATTTATGTTATAATATATTAAATTTATATAGCATTATAATATAATTAAATGAATAAACAAACATTTGGAAAACGATTATGAACGAAGCGTCAAAGCTTGGTACAACTCATATAATAGTTCTTTCATTCTTTGCGGTTTTTCCATACATACATTTATGAAAACCACTGAAAAGTCTATAAATTACTATTTTATAATCTTATCTACTTAATGCTTAAATGCAATTTTAGGTGATATACCTCTAGTGGACTCTATACTTCCAAATTCCAATCAATAGATAGACTTAACAATTTCGGAGCACACCCTTTGTCAAAAAATGTGAAAATAAAAAATAAATCAATCAAATCCTATTATTGTATAACCAATTGAAAGATCTCATTGAAATCATAAACGTAATGAATATTATACTTCCGTATAAAAAAATGTTAAATTAGATGATAGAATCAGTACCTATTGATGATTAACTGATTTAGTTTATATATATAGGTATATATAGGTAATGTAAAGATTATAATTTGGAATTCATTGAAATTGAAAAATATATTTCTTAACTTTAATTTTCTTAATACTGAGCTTACATTATGTATTTTATGTTTCTAAGATAGATAACACACGTATCGTACAATTATTATATATTTTATAAACAATGTTAATTTTGAAATTTTTATGTTTAATAATATATATTTTATTAATATGTATTTTATATTTTTATATATTGTGGTGTTTGATTTTAATTATAAACTTATATGTAAAATAAATTATTAGTATGTATTTTCATTACATTGGTTTAATTTGGTTATGAAAATATATACATTTTATTAGACTCTTTTAGTTAGTTAAAAGTAGTTACTTTTCCGTACTTGTTCCAATTGTATCATTTAATAGTCATTGGATATTATATACAATACATTTTTTTGTTTATTAGTGATTTGTGAGTATAATATATATTTATATTTGTTTGGGGGGCTATTTATAATAAATTTATTTCAACGACTGTTTTTTCAATATACTTCTTTTAAATGTATAATTAAATTAGTTTGTTATTTGTACATAGTTTGAACCAGAAAATCAAAAATCAAATCCCAACAAGACATTTCTCGTTAAATACAGATCATAATATCATAAACAAGCAGTTCATATCGTCTCTATTTGGACCCAGTTTTAAAAAATAAACGAACAAATTACGAGTTAAACAACACGACGATTACTGTAGATCTTAGAGTTAATCAGCTAGCTTTTTATTAATTATTATATTGAATAATAAGGCTTGGACAGTGAATATCGATCGTTTTTCGCTGGAAAGCGGAATCGAACGTTTCGAACGAGGAAAAATCTCTTTTGGCCGCATTATAATATCACAATGGTTGATGGATTCGCAACAAACAAGTTCGGAATTTGGTTAATAGGCTATTACTTTCCGAAAAAAATTTCGTATTATACCACTTACTCGACGCCTGGGTATTTTTGAAACGAGCCTACGTAAATCGCGTCCCAATATTCCGTGGGATATTTTAATCATTTCGGAAAATCAATTAAAAAATATTCAATAACCTATGATGGAAAAAGAAACATACCTAATAATAAAATTATGTATACCTATACAAGAAAAAGTATAGTTAATTCGCAAACAAAAAAAATTACTTGTTAGACCTGGCGCACGGAAATATTATTATACACAAATTTTCTTCGGTTTCCTATCTAACTACTATTTTTCAATCATAAACGACAAACATCAAAACCAATGGTGTTTATACTGACAGTAAGGTACACTTCGTAACACGTTGTCGTGTCTTATATTTTCATAATGGAGGGTTGCAAAAATAATAATATATAATAAAATAATTATTAGCATATTATTTTCATAATTATAATAATAATAACAACATGTATACTCACTCTTGACGGCAGCGGCCGCGGCGGCGACGGAAGGCTTGACGGGAGTCTTTTTCTTGGCGTCCACTTGCGCGGGTGCCGACGGCTTTTTCGACTTGGTCGGTGACGAGGACTTCGGCTTGGCCGGATCGGCGACGGCTTTCGGCCGGACAGGGATGTGCTGGTCGTCGGTGAACCTGACCAGTCCCCTGTCGGGCTTCGGGGCGGCGGCCTGCAGGGTCTGAGTGGCCGCCAAGAGGACGACGAGCGTCAACAGGCACAGTCGGTGGCAGGCAATCATTTCGGAGCTGCCGCGTTATACCAGTGTTATGATGCGGCTCAAGTGTGAGCGTTTACGGGACGAGCTGTCGTCTGTCTGTCCGTCCGTCTGTCTGTCGGTCGGTCGGTCGGTCCGTCTGTTGCGCTTCGTGTGTTTGGCGAAACGTTTTGCGGCCCGGACGACTCGTGTGTATGTGTGTGTGTGATGTGTACACCGGCCGATTCGATTCGACGTGGTCCAGTGTCACGGTCGCGGATGCGTTTTTATATTTATATCGCACGGCGGCGGCGAATCCGTCCGCCCCTCCTGCACGCGGGCCGTGACCTAAACCTTGTCGGCCGCGCGACGTTTGGCACCGTCTCTCCCGCCTGCCGTCCCCGCGCGCGTACTAATTACGTGACGGCACTGACCGCATGCTGACGGCATTTTGCGCGTATATTTTATAATATTATACGCAGCCAGGTAGGTTTCCCTGTATTACAAAAACGACGCGGAGATGGCATGTTCCGATATCAAGCGTTTCCCGTTGCCGTCTCAGATGCAGCTGCAGTATTCAGTGTTCATAATATACGACTGCGCCCAAAAATATTGTTGTGTTAACAACTATTATAATATGAATTATACCATATAGTTATACGGTATAATAAACAGTTTAATATTTCAATACACTCATAACAAAAGGTATATAATATTAAGTATTAGTAGTGAATTACTTACAAAGTAAATCATTATTCATTAAGATTATAGATATTATAGGACAATACATTTATTTTCAACTTATCTTTAAGACCATATGGCATATAACGATATTTGTTGTGAGCAATCGTGTTGTGTTTTTCGCAAGTTGTAAGTTGCAAGTAAAATAAGGTAAAAGGTGCGTGATCGTGTTTTATAATACCGCCACGGTATTTATAATAATATTATACGAGATGATATTATAACACTATAGCTGTATTACCCGCCTTCGCCAAGCTTAAATTAATCTATCTTTCTATCGTTTTCCGTTTTGCTTCAGTTAAAATATACCTACAAGTATAAAACCCTTAGAGTAAAGTAGAATAACTCAGAACTTTTCGTTCAAATTATTTCTTTTACAATTTACAACACATCAAACTTTAAAAAAAAAAATCTTCTGATTCACAATATACATTAGGTAAGACATGTAGGTTTTCATATTTGAAAAAATAAAGTTGATACCGCTACTATGTGCCACAGAATATTCCTTAAGTTTTGTAAATAATCCAACTATTCAAAAATATCGTCTTCAACTATATACTACTCTTAAGAATTCCAAAAATCGTAATTTTAGTATATGCATAATTTAAACATAAAAATTGGGTGAGAGTGCTTAAAAAATTATTCTGTATAATACACTGAAACACAATGATTAATTGTATAATTTTACATTTCTTAATTCTGGACATCTTATTGATGTAATATGGAAATACAAAAAACTAGAGAGTAGAGACGTTAAGATTGGAATTCATCTATTTATATGCGCTTACATAAAAATAGTCCATGATTAAGATAGCAAATCATAAAAGTAATCACTGTAATAATTATTGTATTCATATAGGTATTTTATTTAAAAAATTTATTTGTAAGAATGTTACATGTCATATTTCTAATAATCATAATAGTAATATTATAATCTGTATATTGTAACCTATGACAGCCATACAATTCAAATAAACAAAAAAATATTTAATGTTTATCGCAGCCAAATCTGAATTCATGTGTGAGCCACCTTATAGCAACTCAAATGATATTTAGATTGAAAAATAAGCTGTTAACACCCTTAAAGTTTTAGGCAATCTATTGATTTAACTTTTACTGAAAACAGTCCAGTAGTTTCTGTAGATTAGGTACCTTCAGTAGTAGGTATTTAGAGGACAAACTGCAAAGTATCATTAATATTTACATTCATTATATAAATAGATAATATTTTATTATGAACCATATTATTGTGTTACTTAATTAGCTGTTAAGATGGAATTTTAATGCACATTTGCTTTTTATTTTTCTCATGGTAGCCGCGTGTAACAAACTATTATGAAGTTCGTTTTGGTACGAATTTGATTCATCTCTTGCATGTCCACGGTGCATCATATAATATCTGCTGCATTTATCTTGCATTTTTTCTTTAATTTTTAGTTTTATTTTTACAGGGTATTTTACCAGTTTTCTTTTCTTTTTAATTCATTTTATAAGTACATTTAAATTTAAAATTAAATATTTCAAGATTCTAACGGGATTTTATATAGGTATCATATTTTGTGACGTGCAAACAATTACAATTGATCTACTCTTGCATTTGAAATTCCATACAAACTAATAACATGGGTTAGGTTAGGTCATCACAGAATACAACTTAATCAAACTCAACATCATCAAATCAATTAATCATCAAATTAACATAACAAATAATTAGAATGATATATTTCTGCCATGCTATGAACAATACGTGTGACATTTCTAAGATTTTGTACACAGGTAGGTACCTCCTATAATACTTATGTCGTAATTAAAATAATTACAGTTTGTTGATGCACTTTATTATAAGTGCATTGTTTTATTATTTTAGGATATTAATGTATTTTTGTAGGGCATTTTCTTTTTTTTTTTTAGAGCATCAAACTTCCAGTCCTACAGATTATACAGTAATATACACACAGCACTTATAATGTTGGGTCGTATGTAGATGAATCTATGTCTGTATATTGGAGATAATGTCTTAGATTATTATGTCCTATGAAAATATTTTATCGACACGACACACGATTCATCGTTTATTATTTTTTTATTGCATGTCTGAGGTTTTAGATTTATGGGATTAAATTTATTGTTATTGATCAAACCTTTTTATATATATATATATATATAGTTTAAATCAATTTTGTAACAATTTTTCTATTTAAAACTATTTAAAACTTAAAATCAAGCAAACACAGACTTGGTATACATAAATACATAATATTACATTTTATATTAAATAGTATATCTGCGTGTACAATTGTACAAATGTATACCTCTGACCTCATATCTACTATACATATAGAATGATACATAAAGCATGGCTTTTTTATTCTTTAATAATGTATGTTTTTTCAAATTTCGATTTTAAAAATTATTAAATTGACTTGAAGATTATAATATGATATATATTTAAATACTTTGATTTTTGTATAGAGTTAAAGAGTGTCCTGAGCGTGCTAGGTGAACATGATATAACAGACAAGTAGACAACAGCGTATAATTATAGTTCTTTTTAATGGTTTTACATAAAATCTAAAATATATATCATATTATTATGTAATATTTTAGTTCTATACGAGTAAACGTATCATACTCGTTCACATTTTACAAATTATAAAATGTTAAAATAATAATATTAGTTATTAAATAGTAATAATAATTTATTTAATTTTTAAATCATAATATTATATTTTAAACCTATATTATACCGTGGACTATTATCTTAAGATCATAACATACAGCTTAATAACTCAGAAAGTACTCGTTTGAATATCGATATTGCTGTATAGGTATACCAACAACAATTATCAGCTTAACAATTTATAAACCTTAAACGCAACAAAAGATTGAAGAATTTGACTTAAAATGTCCACAAATCAGAATTTAAATAAATTCATAATCAAATGAAAAATTGAGGGTGAGCTCGGCGAATCTAACCTATTATATCAGCTAATTCTAATAGCTGCGCTGAAACTCGTCGAGCCGTTATTAGTGTCATTTGCGTCCGGGACGTCGTCGCGGCGGGGTCGTTAATATTTCTGTCGCGCGCCGGTCATTAAATCCGATAGTAATAATAATAATAATAATAATAATAACATATAAAATATAATACACGCGTACGACCCGATCTGCGTGTCCGTCGTCGTCCCGCGAGTGTGTCGCCCTCCAAAACGGCGTCATATACATACATAATATAATAACTATATAGGTTGTGTAGTACACGCGTACATCGTCGATTTTCGTGTGTACCTAATACCTATCGATGTATATGATGATTATATTGTCTTGTATCCATATAATCGCGTACGTTCGTGTGCTAAATACGTCACGTTTAGACGCTGTTTCTATTATACGACTACCTAGTCGGATATAATGAATAATAATTAATATTATTATGAGAACCTGCTCCCCAACATACGCGACGACGATCGAATACCCATAAATATAACACATTTTATAAAACATTGCGCTAATATCTCTTGCGACACAATAAATATACAACGAAAATAAAACAAAAAAAAAACCTATTTAAAAGTAAAATTTTTTTCTAAAAAATATATTTTAATTGTTATCCAAGTTTTTACAATTTTACTTGATGAGCGGAGTAGTGGAACATCATTTTGGCGTAAGTGCGTCTCTGCTCCGCTCATCCGCAAACTTTAAATACCCATAACTCATAAACTGCTGTAACTTTTTGTTTTTTTCATTGCTCACTATTATGTTAAAAACATATTTTCACAAGCTTTAATAGTTTTCGAAATAACGAGTGGTTCGTGATCAAAAAAAAAATCACCCTGTATAATATAACGTCGTCGTTTCTAGTGACTTTGCGCTGCTGTCTACAGCGAAAATACCGTATTTTCCGGGTTCCCGCGGTTCAGACGTATCATGTTATTATTTATTTTGATCGAGTACTCGTTAAATCGCTTCGCCAGGGTAGGTCTATTGTATACTTCATATTATTATAATTTATATACTTACACGTGGATACCTAATACGCGTATTACTACAAATCGTCGTCATCTTGTTATTATATATTACCTGCAATACTCGCCTACGTGTGCGCCGCAGTCGTTTACCCCGTCCGCGGTTTACGCGTTTATCATACACACACGCACACACACACACACACACACACATTTAGGTGTACGTTGATCATTTTTCTCAGACGTTTTCATACGTTTTTATGAATATATTATTACACACAGGTATATTGTTATTTTTAGACTCGCGAGTCTCGAGTACCTATACGCTGTGGTTTTTTTTTTGCTTTTATAAATCACCGCACAGCACTATATATACCATACTATGCTGTCGGTTCGTTTGCTGACCACATTCGCAGCTATAAAAATATATACGAGCGCATAGTTCGGACGAGCCGGGGCCACATAGAGAAAAGAAAGAAAAAAATTACTCATCGTCGTATACATTAATCGTATTATATTGTATTACCTATATTTCCGCCGTACAAAGGCTTATGAAATAATTTATTGTTTATTACGTCATTGCTGCAATTCCGGAAACTAGTTTGGTCAATATAATAATAATAATATAAACATCTAGACAGTATCCAAACATAGCCATATAGGGTAGATACGTACTGGGCATATGGGTACCATTATAATATTGACGTTAACTTCCTTCCGTAAGATAATCCCGAGAGACAATTTTTATGTCAAATTTTATTTATTTACTGCAATTATTACTTTTCAAAAGGAATCGATTGCGTATATGCAATGTATTATAATAATAAGTACTTCGAAACTTTGTGTATTGCGTAAAATGTGTGTCATAAAAAATACTCCATTATTCAAATTCCATTCATTTTTAATGTATTATAATATTTACTGCCACTTGACAAAAAATTTTTTATAGTATAACCGAGGTTTAGATGATATTATATTCAATGTTTAAATAATTAAATAAGTATTTTTTATTACGTTAAACTATTAGGTACCTTAATTAAATATTTCAAAACTCGCCAAGACCATCTCTAGTAAAAAGTTTAATTCGGTTGAGGCCGAATTTTATACGGTTTGTCTTTTGTGTTTATACCACAACTGCAATATAGTAACTAAATAATATGATATATATATACAAAGTAGATATATTATGATAATATGCATTCATATTTAGATCATTAGATGGTTGATAGTGAATATATGAATGATGACTATGGTGAATGGAATATAATTATAAATGCAGCCGTTTCTTTGATGCACTAAATTGCAATATGCATGCAACGAAGACATTTTACTGAGAGAATAAAAATGATAATATCGCTATGATAAGCTATGTTAAACAATTATAAAAGCCAAACCCCATTTGAATGCACAACAGATTCACATCGGACATTTTCCCATGAGTTGAAAAGTCAACATTATTATTTTTTAAGATTTATTTGAAATTGAAATATTTAAATATGAAAAATTATTATATATGTGTATCGTGTACTGTCTGGTGTACTCCAATATAGGTACGGTTTTAAATTTATAAAACATTTGTTTATGATAAAAACAGTGATAACTAAAATTTAAAAAAAAATTAAATTATGAATATTATTACCTAGGTACTACTATTATTGGTATCTAACGCTGGTATTATATATGTAATCATATTTTAGTAAAATTATTATTTTTTATGATTACAATGTGAATAACTGTAGATTGACAGTTCCAAAATTTAAAATACCAGTGATTTTTGCAAATTCAATTATGATTTAGAATTTTCCAAAATTAAAAAACCTATCTGTCTTTAGTCAGTAGTCAGTACGGAACAATTTTTAATTAATTATAGTTATAGACGTTATAGTTTGAATATATAATTATTAATATTTATTATTATTATTAGGGCTTTATTTATTATATTGGGCTCACTGCCCGTAATAATAATAATAATATTAATATATTGATACTATATTTTTTACATATTAATAATAATAAGTTGTAAGTTTTATTTGATTGTATTGATTACGAATAAATAATGATTAGGTAATATTATAAATTAAAATATTAAGTACCATAAAATCAAACATACTATAAACTATTAAAAATGTAATTGATTTAATAAAATATAATATCACTGAGGTACATTACACTAATAATATGAGTAATACTTATCAGGGCTGGATATAGAATTTTAATGGGCTTGAAGGTTTAAAATTACTTTAGCCCCTGAATTTAAAACACTGTTCTTCCTTATCCTCTAAAATTGTATATTTGCTTCAATGCAACATTTAACATTGATTATTTACAAAAAATAAATCAACTGAGTAGTTTCTTTCTATTACGTTACAACCGTAATACATTAGAATGATTAATAATTTTTGAATTCTATTGGTAAAAAAATATCTTAGTAATTTTGTGGGGGCTTCCAAAATTATATTTGTTAACATGTTAACGGGGCATTTGCCCTTTATGCCTTCCATAGTTCCGTCAAATCCAGCCCTGAGTAATATGATAATGCATTAGTACCTATAACCTATAATTCAGTCATATTGATGTAAAAACGATTTTGAGTTAGCTGTTTTAGGCCACAAATCAGACTGTCGGAAGTTCACAAAATATTACTATCGTTGCGGTTTTTTTGTAATAAATTACAAAGTTCTACAGATTACAAACATTAAGTAGGTGTACACTGACACACTGCAGTACACAATACACATCTAATTTATTCTGTAGGTATCTATAATTGCATTTTTGTTTTTAAAATTCCACCTTTTATACGTATGTCGTAATCATAAAATATGCCGCCGGGCGCCGAGTTTGGTAGGCCAAAATATGTTATTCCAATTGCGTGCATACGCCAAACACGGCAACGGAAGAAAATAATAATGAAAGATTTACTAACTTAAGTCCGAGAAGGCGTCACACTGCTATTTCGTGGTTTATTTACGGTAGATATCATTTATAATCTCTACTATTCTAAATATACAATATCTTATATATGCAATTGGGGGGCGATGACTGCAGTTTCAACTGTATCACGAATTCTTGATATTTAAATTTAAAAAAGTATCTAAGCTTTAATGATAACGAGTTATAATTTCCTGTTTTGATTTATGACATTATATTGAATGTATCTATTTACATGTTAAGGAAACAGGTTATAAAATACGCACAACGTTCATTGAAAATAATAATATTATTATGTGTCCCGATAACTGATAAGCGATAACGAAAAGTGTATAATATTATATCATACGCCGTACCTATACAATTAATTATGTGTTTAGGTACCTGGTACCTATTCAATGTTTAAATCATTCGAATAGGTTTGATCCTTTGAGGTTTATATAATATTGCATAACGCGACGGATACAATAAAAACAAATTGCTCTTTACTGGTATAAACGGTAAAAAGTTTAGGAATTTATTTAAAAGTTTTTTTAATCATATAAACAATATTATTATACCTAGGTACGGTATATTTTTAAATCTAATCTAATATAATATGGTTATTATACTTTATAACTAATAGTCCTTATTACCTTAATTATGACTATACGACTGTGCAGATTATTCATAAAGGCTCCAATTGGAATCCGACATCAGACTAAATACGATTGCCGAAATCACAACATTGACAGACAGCAACAAACCTCACTATCACGATAATCCCATGGTTGAATAAAATATATTATTACTCTATGGTTGAAATATACCACGGACTAAGATATATCTTAGTCCGTGAAATATACCAAGGTTTATGGATAATTATTATCTATAAACCTTGGAAATATACAGGTTATTGCATATTGACTCGGATTGTTATCATCTGAAACAAAATGGCTGCGTAAAGGGATATCACAAATATAAATTTTTCTTATCATCAAAAACATGCTGACAAAAGCTAACAAATTAAAAATTCCCGCGCATGTATACTTGATTATTATAGGCTCCCTTGATGATGCCATTTTTGTTTTTATTATCAAATATTTGATTGAGAAGCGGTATAAATTCAATAACCTTGTATATTATTTCAACCATGGATAATCCTGAACTTGCTGTTCGGCTGGCTCGGTGTTCGCCTCGAGAACTCCTCCGGGGTACCTATATATCCCTCGAGTAGATTGCAATGTAACTGGTTCAGATGTCTACTTTAAGTAGATCTCTTTAAGTTAAGAGTCTCGCACGTGGAACTTCAAATTCATGTTTTTCAAAGTTTTATAAATGGAATATAATAATAATTTCATATTAATTATTAATATGTTAAAAAATATTAATTTCTATACCATGTTTTATGTGCAGAATACAGTTCATAGGTATTTAGTCAATTAAAAAGGAAAAAAATATTCATTACTCGAACATTAACAAACAATATTAATACTTCACTTAAATTATGTATCAATATAAAAACTATTATTAGAGTATAATATTGTTCCTATATATTTTTTATATTTAGGAATATTTTATCTCGATATTTGATAATCTAATTATAATGAATACAAAATTATTATATTTATAATATTAATTGTATTTAATACCTATTAATTTTCATTATTGTTGGGTCGGGAAATCCAATTACGTAATAAAAATGTAAAACGTTGAACTAATAAAGCAATAAATAATATGAAAACTATTCCAAAACAACTGTCGACAAGATTTTTTTCATTTCATTATTTTCTCTCCGCGTACTTCATTACCAGCAAAAATTGTATAATATAATATACATATACCTACCTAGATAGAGTGCGGATAGTATATTATTTAAATGCGTGGACAGATTGGAAAACGAGTTTAGATAGCAGGTAGCGAATTTATATGTATAAAGCACGAAACTATATTTTCTGGAAATATATTATGTCTACGTATAATAGTATAACCATAAGATTCCCAGTGACAAATCGAAGTCAATAATGCTTTTCAATTTAAATTCATTAAAAATACTGGTTATAGAATATATTGTAATATACACCGTTATAAAAACTCTATTCGCACTTTATATAAAAGGTACACGACAGAAACTCGAAGACCATAGGTATAATATATTTCGATGCTAAATGTCTATTCGTTTAGTCGCTTGTTATATATTATTTATACAACACGCAGTTACAGTTATTGTATACGATTTTTTTATGTACGGATTGTATATTTTTCTGATAAAAAAATGTACTGTTATTTCAATACAGGTAGGTACCTAAGGTGGTTAAAAAAAACACAAACGTATTTTAAATCTACATAATGTTTTTTTTATAATAACACACGCACCGACTATAATAAATAATTTATAGCAAATAAAGTAAATAATTTTTTATTTATTTTCTATTCAAATTTAATACTTCAAACTCAATACTTCAAACATTCGCAATTATTCTATTCGTGGGTTATAAATTACGGGCTTATGAAAATATTATATAATGATATACATAAAATCATCGGCTAATGTTGCTGCAAATCAGGCGGACACAATATCCTCACTATATTATAATATTATATAGATGCATCGTGTTTTCATAATTTCGATTCCACTTGGTACACAAATGCATGTATATTAAATGGGTGTAGTACACTATACAGTTAACTTTATTTAAATTTTGTAAGGAACCTTTCAACGTTACGTCGTTACTGTAATTTATCTAATTTGTATGCTTCGTATATGCTTTTTCTGTGGTACATCTGTAATTTGTACACTTCTACGTATAATAAATAAAACCGAAAATAAGTGATTTACGGTTACGTGTGTACAATGTACAAAGAACCAAAAACAATTAAATAGGTAATATATTTTCACTTATATTATTTGTATATTGTCGATTATTATTACGTAGGCATAGGTAACACATTAAGCAGCGATCCGGCCTTGACCGCGAACCCATTTGAAACAACAGGTATTTATTATGATGGTTTAATCCTTTACAATTCGGGCTTGCATATAGTTTGAGACAGCAGGTATATTATACCTACATATATTATAGATATTATTATAGACATAATGATTCGCCGACGGCCTAAGGTTTTTATTGATATCGGTACAACTAGGTACGTTTATATTACTGCATGTGACGAGTATATTCTTTGTATATAATACTAGTTTATAATCTTTGTTATAATTATATGTCAAAACTATTGGATTTACACAAGTCTAGTGTTTTATTTAAGTAATTTCGCAGTAAAAGAAGTTATGTAATGTAAAAAAACTGGAAATTGGAATCCAATTTAGTGCGACTTGAAAATATTTTTTTGGTCGTCTCGATGGTAATTTGTAATTTAGTAAAAATTTAAATGTTTATATATTTATATAGTTCTTCTAACTAAATAAACGTGAAACTACTTATATATTATATACTTTGAAACGGCTAATCTCAGAAACTACGAGACCGATTTGGCTAATTCTTGTTTTATTGTGTTCGAAATTGTCAGGACAAGGTTAGTATGAAAAACAATATTTTAGAACAATACACCGGAAAAGCAGAAAATCTGAAAGCCAAAAATACAACAGGTGTTTATTGTAAGGTTCCTATTGGTTATAGTTGAATATAATTTTAGACCTGTATATTATACTTGGTCAAAACCATATTATAACTTAGTAAAAATGGTATTCCTAACGCTAACTTTTCGACCGTTGTCCCGGGAACCTACACATGCACATCATAAACAAATTTAAACATTCGTTATTAAGTGCGCACCTCGATGCGCACTTAACAGGTGGATTGCCTACCCGACAATATACTGACCGCATAATCACAAGCGTCTCTCACGGGAAACGCCGGCGGGATGGCTATATAATATAATAATATAATCGAATGTGTCCTGACTGACTGACTGATCCTGAAATAATGATAGCTCGAGGCTTGCCATTTTCATGGTACCTATTATATTATATTAATCTCATAAGTCTAAGATATGTTTTGGCAAGATATTATTGACGGTAATAGGGAGGTGTATGGTGATACACAAATATTTTACACTCGGGTGAAGCTGCGTGGTAATTCAGCTAGTAAAACATAAAATATAAACACCTATAATAGGTACTCGTATGACAAATATAATATTATGATGGGTTGTTAATTATTATTGATTAAAAATTACCTAATGTAATCAGAAATATAGATGTGTAAAAATCATATAAAATTCGAAGTTTTAAACACTTTACGAATCTCAAGGAATATGTGCAGTGCAAACTGCAAAATATTGTGCCGATTGGATAAGTGGTTCCAGCGATTAGAGGAGACTAACAAAGTAAGTACAATTATTTATATTATGTATAAAAAATTATTACAATGGTGTATAAGCAAGTATAATATAATTTTAATAATATGAAATACATGTGATATCTGGTTTGCATCGTTGTCATAGCCGACCGAAGTAAATAATAATAGTACAGTTATATATATTTGATAAAAATTTATCATTTTTAAAGATTCTAGTTTGAGTTTTTATTTCAATAGTTTTCACAAAAAGATATTATTATTTTAACGTGTTTTAAGTTTCTTATTCACATTTTAATTGAAATGATTGAGAATACAAACAGGGTGCAAATTTACCAGCAGCCAAGGAGGCAGCAGATTTACAAGCCCCTCGAAAATATATGTCTATGTAAGGTCGTGGATGGTTGGGGAAGATCTACATACAGGTATGATCCAATAAACATTATTAAGTAATGCATAGGGCTAGTATAAATCCTTATAATATTAAATATTCAATAATATTAAATAATAGTTAAATTCAAAGCGAGCTTTGGGTACCATAATATTTTCTCTTATAATTGTTTTTATAATTCGTTCAATTTAATTTAAAACATTTAACAAAAATTAAAAACTGCTATGAAGAATGGATTAAATTATATAACATGGAATACGACTATCAGTGGCGTGCCTAATACGTACTACCTACTAACTACGTATCCACGTTTCAGTCAATCGTACAAGCAGCCCGGACCTGCAGATCAGAGCAGCAAGCCCTGCACGATGACACCAACAGAGGGCCTCTGGCCCAGGCCAGACACTTGCAGCGAACAGTTCAACCAGATGACCGTGCACCAGGCCAGTTTTCGCGAGTAGTCGTGCGCGGAACGGACGCTGCCCGCGGTGCAGTGCGATCATGAGCTCGTGGGTGGCTCTCAGGAACTAATGCAGAACGTGACGTCGCAGCGACATGACTTCGTGGCCAAGTCTCTGCCTAAGGCTGAACGGCAGAGGGCCACCAGGCCGGAGGAGACCATAGGCACCAACTGTGGCAGCGGCGCGTGTGCAATAACGGGCAACACCACCACGGCCGACGCGTTCGGGATTCCGTGTAATAACGGACGACGGCCACTGGCGCGGCCGTCCACAGCCAATTGGTCGCAGGGCCCAAACTTGCTGATGGCCAAAGAGACGGAGACCAACTCGAGTTACCAGCAGTGGGACCCTCTGGAGTTGTTCCGGCCACGGTCGCTGGCACCGTACTGCCGCCCGGAAGAGCCCGTCAACGGTCGCTCCGTGTACAAGGAAAGTTACCGGCCACCCGGCTCGTTCCGTGACCCGTTGCCCGGGGAACAACCCCCGATCAACGGGTACGGAAACGATGATAAGTCCGCCGCGAACGAGGCTGACACCAGCCAAACGTTTCCTCCCAGAGCGCACCATTACAATTTGCGTAGAATATTGTAAATATAATTTATGATTTATGTGAAAAAATAAATAAATACATTTTCCAGAATATAAATTATAAAATCAATAATAAATACCAAAATAAATAAATATAAAAATATTCACAGTTCTTTGCAAAAAAAAAATTACTTCAGTAAAAATACCAATATTTTACTGTAGTTATTTTTTTTTGCAAAGAATTGTGAATATTATTTATTTATTTTGATATTTATTATTGATTTTATAATTTATATGCTGGAAAATGTATTTATTTTTTCACATAAATCATAAATTATATTTACAATTTGTATAGATTATTGTAAATATAATTTATAATATAAATTGTAATCGTGCGCTCTGGGGAAAACGGTTGTCTGGTGTACACGGTGCGACCGTTGACGGGCTCTGCCGGGCGGCAGTACGGTGCCAGCGACCGTGGCCGGGACAACTCCAGAGGTCCCCACTGCTGGTAACTCGAACTGGTCTTCGTCTCTTTGGCCATCAGCAAGTTTGGGCCCTGTGACCAAGTGGTGGTGGACGGCCGCGCTAGTGGCCGTCGTCCGTTAGTACACGGAATCCCGAACGCGTCGGCCGTGGTGGTGTTGCCAGTCATTGCGCACGCGCCGCTGCCGCAGTTGGTGCCTATGGTCTCCTCCGGCCCGGGGTGGTCCACTGCCGTTCGGCCTAAGGCAGACACTTGGCCACGAAGTCATGTCGCTGCGACGTCGCGTTCTGCGTGGGTTCCTGAGAGCCACCCACAAGATCGTGATCACATTGCACCGCGGGCAGTGTCCGGTCCGCGCACGGCCACGAAAACTGGCGCGGCCGTGAAACTGCCGGTCGGGAGAGCCCTTCAACGGACGCACCGTGTACACGGTCAGTTCCCGGCCACCCGGCTCAGTAGGATGAATATGTAGGTTCTGGAGCACCGCCCCCTTAAATTTCACATGTAAAAGCATAGGCACCGCTGTATAGTGCTATAGTCAATTCGAAGTACACGCACCGCTCAAACTTCCATTAATTACTCAATATAGGCAACCCGCAACACACATAAACTCGTCGCACGCACAGATATATAAAAATACTAGATAGATAACTTGGAAATGTTTTTGAAGCCAACAAAATGGCCGAAATTCTCTTATCTAAGAGGTGAATGTTTACATTTTCATAACACTGATAAAGATATTATTGTTATCAATTTGTCATAATATGATTAATATTATAAATTATAAGTTTAAACTTTAAAGTTGTATAGTTAGTTCATGATGTTAATAACTTAACTTACTTACATAAGTCTTAAATACATATGTATCAACTTTTAGCTAATTCAACAGTTATGTAAATTATGTAATGGTGCATGTGAATATTACATTATTTTATAAAAATTTGTTTTATTGTAAAATATTTTTAAAAACAATCTGAATTAATTAATTAAAAATTTTACATTCATTTATTATTTTTGAAAAACTATATTTAAAATCAATAAAAAAAAACTGGTATACTAAATTTTTTAATTAATATTACAATTTAAAAAAAAAAAACAAAATAAAGCTGGTACCTACCTATCTACTAGTAGTATACCTAGTATAATAATAATAATAAAATATTTAAAATCAATAAAATAAAACTGGTAAACTAAATAATTTAATAATAATATAATAAATGTTTAAAACAAAAAAAAAACAAAACTGGTATACAACCTAGTATAATAATAATCTTAAAATATTTCAAATAAATAAAACCGGTATACTACCTTGTATAATAATAATCATAAAATATTTAAAATTAATAAAACAAAATTTGTATCTATATTAGTGCTACATATTATAGTAATAAATTTGAAATATTTCAAGTAAATAAAACAAAACTAATATATTAATTAATTTAATAATAATACAAATATTTAAATAAACTGTACCTAGTCTATACTATATAATATTTATACCTACTACTGGTTCATAAAAATTATTTGTTAAGTTAATTTTTGTCTTTTACTAACAGGATTTAAAATTTCTGTTGAAAACATTTTGCCAAAAGAATGGAGTCGAATACTTAGATATTTTTTAACTAATAATGAAATGAATACCATCTTATGGGGTCTATCTAGCAAAGGAACATTATCACATTGAAGTGTATTAAAAATATTATTATCGAATGCAAATGTATTATTACATAGGTTTATTATTTTTAAATCAAGATTTTTATATTTAATGTTTGAATTTGATTTTGATGTGTGGCTTCACATACTCCTATACACAACAATGTTTTAACCTAAACTATAAATTAATTAATAAAAATCATTCTTAACAAAACTAAATCATATTTAACTAATATAATTTACCATGAGTTTAAGGATTGAACTTTTGGTCAAAACTTATGAGCTGCATATTGTATTATACCGTATGTTTAAAGTTAATACAAGTAAATTCCATTCTTTGTATGGTTATAAATACAAGATCATAAAATAATTGTAATTTAATTATACCATTTAATGGCATTTATTTTGGAACTCAACGTCTAATAATTATAAGAGGCTTGTTATTACATAAATATATTATTAATTTAACCAATTTTTGTAATTTCACCAAGTATAAGATATACGTATATTAATAATATTTTCTCTTATATTTAATATTAAATTAAATCTTTTTTGTTTTACTTTATTTTGTTGTAATATGATATAACATAAAGTTAAATTTATTTTCATTTTAGTTCATTTTTAATATGAACTCAGATCATTAGAATTCAAGCATGTGCTTATTGGACGAGCTTGAAACTTGTTTATTATATCTATATTGTATTTTTCGTTTTTTGCAATAAATTATACTTTTAATCTTAATTTTAAGTCAAGGACTAAGACATACTATAAAATTAAAAAATTAAAATATAAGTAGGTACATCTTAGTCCGTGTTGTAACTAGTAAGTGTATGATATTGTAATGATATTGTAATTTGTAATACATATTTAATAGTTTTTGATTCCCGCCATAAAATTATCACAGTTTATCATAATTTATATTTTGTAAACATTCACCTCTTAGATAAGAGTATTTCGGCCATTTTGTTGGCTTCATAATTATTACATGGTAGGAATAGGGAGTCGTCTATCTAGTATTTTTATATATCTGTGGTCGCACGCCACCCGATCCCACACTTGCCCGACCTATATTCTTCCTCATTCCTAATCAAATACATTACCTACCCTTTTATTTACCCTTTAAAAAATATAAATATAATCTTCTAATGTACATTTGTATCGACTATATCGAACACTTGTCCGACATATATTTTACCCCTTCCTAATCAAATACATTACATCCCCCCTTTTATTTGCCCTTTAAAAAATATAAATATAATATTCTGATATACATTTGTATCGACTATATCATACATACATACATACATGTTCATAATATCATATAAGGTAACTACATAACACATATCTAAAAATATTATACCATTTTCAGATTATAATCAAATTCGAATAAACATCTCGCTAAAGCATACGTTATACATCGAAATGTATCACACACACACACACACACACACACACACAAACAAACTCACACATGGTCACAGTGATAAGCAATAAAACATTCCAATCCAACAGAGTACCAGCCTAAATTATATTTTACACCCCACCACCCGTCCTCACACCCAAACAATATCATCCGACTTCAGACCAGTACAAGCCTGTAGCAGGGGCTAAAGAATTGTGTCCCCTGACACACTTTGTGACCCCTGAAAATCAAAGTGTGTCCCCTGATTGACAAATGTGTGTCTCAAGTTTTATGACGTGTTTTTTAGTCTTGTAGAAATAACAAACATTAATCATTTAATATTTTTATTTAATAGTTACCTATTCTGTTAACTAATTTAACTAATTACTTATTTTATTTCTATACTATGGACAAGTTTTTTATAAAAAAGAAGAAGAAATGATAATGGGTCAATACAAAGTAAGTAGGTACTTGCCTTAATATATTAAACAACTAAACATACAAGTACATAATATATTTAAATTATTCTATGTTGTGTCTATTGAAATACAATATTGTTTACTGAAACCTATAGGTACTGAAGAGTTAACTAGTAAGAGCATTGTAAAATATACCGTATTGTCATAATATTATATAATTAGGTATACTATAATATATTATAAATATGTGTTTTTATTTATTTTAAGTCTGAAATATGTTAAAATATTTTTTAAAAATAACAGATAATCATAATCATAAATTGGACTTTGAAGAATTAGCTAGTTACTTTTCCTTGTTTAATAAATATAACTAAAAGGTTCTATATACATAATAATATAATATTATAACAGTTTATTTAACTAACAAGCCCAATATTATTTTCTAATATTTTTAAAATATTATATATATTTTATATTAATATTTAATATTTTAAAATTTGTTTTTTAAAAAACCTTAATATTCTTATAAAGTAAGTCGTTACATTAATTATTTTCTAATTGATGATCGTTACCTATAAACATATTCACATATTTCCCAATTTACTACAAACAAGGCTTAGTATAGGCTTTTACTGCTTTTAGTGATTTAAAATATTTATGAAGGTTACCTCACTAACTCACTTACAGAGTAAGTGGTATATAAAAGAGGGGGTTATTTTTGGGATTTCAAACCCCAAGGGTTTTTTTTGCTATAGAAATCTGTCAAAGCCCAAAAGTAAAAGTTAAATTAATAAGTGTGTCCTCTGAAATCAGATGTATTTTAGGCCCTGGCCTGTAGTGACACATCCGAGTATTTTCGATGTATAGTGCACAGAGCAATATGAGATCAGTCCGTTTTACTACCGTTCAAGTGTCAAGTCGCTTTATTTCAGAGTTATTAAGTGTTTCTAAAGTGTATACAAATATTTTACAAGTTTTATAAAAATCAAATTATTTATTTTGCTTTAATGAACACCGTAGTTCATTTTTCCAACACTAGTTCTGATATTAACGCATACGTAAATATTTCGCTTAGATAAAACTATTTCACACTGTTATGTAAAGTACAATATAAAATAATATTGTTTACTGCAGATTGTTGTAATATATTGTGTAAAATAAAGAACTAAAAAAAAAAAAAGGTGGGTAAGTGGATGTCGCTCTGCTGTACTGTAGGTTACAAGTGGGTCATGGTATAATGGATGGTATTAAATTTGAATTCAATGATATAATATCATTGTATAAGAAAAACGATTCTGAGTAGAGACGGTATGTCAGTCTAGGTATAAGACATATAATATACTTATCGATGGTATTAAAAAAAAAAATTGACCTATAATAGATACCTATAATAAATTCCAAATACAATATCCATTAGGTATCATATATGATATATCCCCGAATACTATTTTTAAATTACAACGAAAAACCAAGATCGTTAATATTGATTTTAATATGTAATTTCGTCCAAATTTGGATTTAAAATGTCTGTAAAAAATAACTGTGTTCATATATTTTTTAGATTTTTTGGTTACAGTATGAACTATTTATGAGAACTTTTGTTTTAAATTTGCAATCCTTAGCTATAAAAACTGAACATTTTATAATTTATTAATTACAATGATTGATAATTTTCAAGATTTTGATAAATTTTGTCAAAATTCAATCTTTAAATGCTTATAAAAAAAATTGTGCCTATGTATTTTTAATATTTTTCAATTGTTATTGTAACAATATATCAGGAGGCTTGTATTAAATTTTTACACTTTTTGGCCCAACAGATAAAACTTTATTGATATTTATAGAAAAAAAACTAAAAAATTTAAAACTGAAAATGTCCGTAAACAGCTCAAAAAGAGTCAAAATATTTTCAAAATTCTATGATGTATAGGAAATGCTAATATAAACATTCAGTGAAATTTTCATGTATTTACAGTTATTCGTTTTTGAGTTACAACAAAAAAAGGAAATCGCTACATGAGAAATCGAGTGAATATCCAATGTTGTAAAAATTTGAATTACAAACGCTCATAAAAATTTAATTCGACTTTCTTATAGACATTTTTTTTTGATAAAGGTAGATAATCTTATAAAGAATCTTGTATTACATTTTCAAATCTTGGATTTAAAAAAAAAATTTTTACGAATTCTTAACTCAAAATAATTTGCTATTTTTGTGATTTTTCCATATTTTTTCAATTTTTGAACTTTAAATGCTTATAAAAAAAATCGTGACTAAGGATTTTTAATATTTTTCATCCGCCTTTGAAACAATATACTAGGAGCCTTCTATTAAATTGTCAAGCTTTCGCAACCAACAAATAAAATTTTATTGATATTTTTAGAAAAAAAACTTAAAAATAATGGAAAATGAAAATGTCCCTAAACAGTTCAAAATAAATCAAAATATTTTGAAAATGTTATCGTGTATAGAAAATGCAAATATAAACAACCAGTGGAAATTTCATGTATATACGTTCATTTGTTTTAGAGTTACACCAAAAACCAAAATCAATTTTTTAGAAAACAGATTTTGAGTAAAAATTCCCGTTTTTACTTAATTTTTCTTTTGTATTTCACGGCGCTTTTGAAAACTATTGGGAAATTTTTACTTTTGACCCCCCAAAGTACCCCAACTAGATTCACTTTCCTATCAGAAAAGCTACTGTTGAAGAAAATCCAAGCACTTTTACTGTCCTATAACGTGATGACAGACACAAAAATAAAAAAAAAAAATAAAAAAAAACACACATCATTGTAAAATCAATACATTCATCGTTTCACTCAGAATCTAAAACATTAAAGATATGGTACATCAAAGGTGGGCATTAACTTGTTAAAAAGTTAATTTTTTTTTAACTTTTTAACTTAACTAGTTAATTATTTTTGTTTTTAACTTATTAACTTATTCAGTTAAAATGTTTATTGTCGAAACTTAACTTTTTATAGTTAATTATCATTGTCGAGCCAGTTAAGTTAATTTACTTTTGAGTCATGCGTAATCCACTAGGAAATATTGATTCTTCGACTTTTTTACAATTTTGGTAATTCATTTTCGAATTATATATTATAAATTATAATAATTTAATTTTTTACACAGTGTTAAATGTCTTGGTAAATGTTTGTGTATATAAAATACTATGGTAGTTTATGACTTAAAAATATTGTACCTTCAAATAAATTAACTTTTTTTTAACTGAGATAAGTTAATTTTATTTTCCATCATAACTTTAAACTTATCGAGTTAAATTTTTTTCTTTGTTAACTTTTAACTTAACTGAAGGCAATTTAATTGAATTAACTTAACTTGACACAGTTAATTATTTTCATTAACTTGCCAACCATTGTGGTACATTATCACACATATCTAGAAATATTAGGCCATTTTCAGATTATAATCCCATTCGAATAAACATCTCGCTAAAGCATACACCGGAATGTATCTCAAATATATTATAATATAGTTTACATATATAGGAAATAGGTACATACTTACATAATTTATATCCAAACAATTATATACACATCATTATCACAAACTCCTGAACATATTATACAATTTACATAATACATATAGGTATACGAATATACGATACATAGGTATATTTATACATATAAATATGATATGACCAAACACTTACAAACTATAATATTAAATATACTATGAAACACACGATACCATACGGTACTCCTATACGGGTATACCTATATACGGGTAATCGTTTACAGATGTCGATGAGTTTCGTTAATCCCTTTCTCTAGCCACATACATGCACATACACTCATATACCCATAGGTTAGTTCATACATATTTAGATACCTACTCACATATTAAATACATAGGTACACATATTTGTATAATATTCTGAGCACCTTTTTACAGGGAAGTTTCATCAGTTTAAGCGTTGTGTTCCACCATGTAACACAACATTTCAAAAAGTATTTTTACATTCATTATAACAAACACCTAAACATAGTATAAAACTTACATATTTTTGTATTATAATCATTTATTCCCATAGATGGCACATATATAGGTACCTACTTTAATATTATATACACCATCACACACATCTAATCTTGTAATACAACTTACATATCAATATAAGACACTTTGTTACATATAGAAACCCACACACACACATGAAATACATACTTTAAAATACTTAGTCACATTTACATAGATGCATTTAAACATTCCAATACATCCACCCTTAAAGTGTTTTCAAAAGTACAACATCGCTCATCAATTGGTTGTACCTACTACTACAAAATTGTTATGCTCGATAATCATCTAGATAGTTCAATTATATAAGATGAGACCATAGTACCTATATAAACAGATCACTGTACATTTTTGTATTCAAGTCTACTACACTGCAACGATAAACCCATTAGGGTTATATATAAACATTTTTGCTAAAAAAATATACATTGACAACTAAAATCAATCATTTCGGTTTTTTCAAAACAAAAAAGGACCCTTTTTCCAAACCAAATCTTACGAATTTCGAAACTAGTTCAAATGTTTACACTCTTTCGTATTATTTTCTTATTTTATAGTAGGGTTTCATGCCATCATACCAATCAAGTAAAATACTATGCACAACACGTCTTGATGCGTAAGTATTTTTATGAAAGGTAATATAATCTTAGTCTTCAAAAATCATAACTCGCTACCTGATGCTATTAAAATTAAATAATACAACAACTTACATATCACTACCGACATATACATATTATAACTAATGCATGTGCATGGGAAAAACACAAGCGTTACCAGTCACCGTCACCACCAACGTAACCCCATTCGACTCGAGCAAAACGTATATTATGTGAAAACGCATGCAACTTACATATCACTCAAGTGACCGACACATATTATATTTTATCATCGCATACTTACAACAGTCATTTCACTTGTATAATATTTTTATTCTACCGTGTGTATACACACACACAGGCATAATATCACCTGCGCTATATATCATTGTATAAGTTATAATATCGGAAAATTAATAACTATTAACAATATCTCTCATTTCAGTAGATAGGTACTTTATGCGGTTTATTACAAAAATTTCGAAATGGGTACCTACACAATAATTAACGTTACATCTGTAGTATTATAGTAACATCTTTATCAATAAAACATGAGTCATAATATGTGACGCGGTCCCGCGCAATATCTGTTTGAATTCAAACAGCCTTTGCGCGGAAGCCGCGCCGTAGCTTCTCAATCAAACCGCCAATCGACGACGGACGACGCCGGCGCGCGACATCCGCGCCTGGAAACGTCGACCGGCCAGATTTCAGAATTCAAACAAACATTTGGTTTACCTTTTCTCGACCCAGATGAAGTAGAAAATGCATTTGTTTTTGATCTAATGTCTTGTAGTGTTTCAAATAATTCCGATGTTCTAAAATTTGCAACTTACTTAATGGATAACTATGTCATGAATTATGCTTTATTTCCTCCTCGTGTATGGGCAGAATCATCAAATTCAATGCTACGCACAACTAATAGTTTCAAAGCATTTCATTAAAAGTTTAATTCTATGTTTTATTCAAGCCATCCTAATATATTTCAATTTACTGAAGTCATTAAGAATTTGCAATGTGATGTGTACATTAAAATTAGAAGTTCTGGACAATTATCAAAGACAACTCGTGAAATACATTTATTTCTAAGTCAAAAATTAAATGCAGTTAAAAATGGACAAATTTCACGATTTGAATTTATAAAAACGGTATCATTTAAATTTTTGCCTAGTATGTAATTTTATAAAAACTATTAATGTAGTTATTTTTGCTTTTTATTTATATTTTATCAATTAGACGAAACAACATAAATGTTAGATTATAATTTTACTATAATAATATGACGTTTTTTATACTCATTTTTCGTGTTAAATATAATATTATATAAGATATACCTAACTTACCTACTTATAATATTTTAATAAAAAAAAACTCAATGTGAATTTATAAAAATTGTTTTATCTAAGTGTTTGCCTTATATGAAATATTGTGATAATGATGTGTATATAATTGTTTGGATATAAATTATGTAAGTATGTACCTATGTCCTATATATGTAAACTATATTATAATATATTTGAGATACATTCCGGTGTATACTTTAGCGAGATGTTTATTCGAATGGGATTATAATCTGAAAATGCCTACTATTTTAGATATGTGTGATATAATGTACCATATCTTTAATGTTTTTTTTTTAGTTCTTTATTTTACACAATATATTACAACAATCTGCAGTAAACAATATTATTTTATATTGTACTTTAAATAACGGTGTTAAATAGTTTTATCCAAGCGAAATATTTACGTATGCGCTAATATCAGAACAAGTGTTGGAAAAATGAACTACGGTGTTCATTAAAGCAAAATAAATAATTTGATTTTTATAAAACTTGTAAAATATTTGTATACACTTTAAAACACTATTAATAACTCTGAAATAACGCGACTTGACACTTGAACGGTAGGTAGTAAAACGGACTGATCTCATATTGCTCTGTGCACTATACATTATGGCTGGAATTCATCGAAAATTCTCGGATGTGTCACTGCAGGCTTGTACTGGTCTGTAGTCGGATGATATTGTTTTGGTGTGAGGACGGGTGGTGGGGTGTAAAATATAACTTAGGCTGGTACTCTGTTGGATTGGAATGTTTTATTGCTTATCACTGTGACCATGACACCATGTGTGAGTTTGTTTGTGTGTGTGTGTGTGTGTGTGATACATTTCGATGTATAACGTATGCTTTAGCGAGATGTTTATTCGAATTTGATTATAATCTGAAAATGGTATAATATTTTTAGATATGTGTTATGTTGTTACCTTATATGATATTATGACTATTTATGAGCATGTATGTATGCATGTATGATATAGTCGATACAAATGTATATCAGAATATTTTATTTATATTTTTTAAAGGGCAAATAAAAGGGGGGTAATGTATTTGATTTGGAAGGGGTATAATATATGTCGGACAAGTGTTCAATATAGTTGATACAAATGTACATTAGAATATTATATTTATATTTTTTAAAGGGTAAATAAAAGGGTAGGTAATGTATTTGATTAGGAAGGGGAAAATATATGTCGGGCAAGTGTGGGATCGTGTGGCGTGCGACGAGTTTATGTGTGTTGCGGGTTGCCTATATTGAGTAATTTATGCAAGTTTGAGCGGTGCGTGTACTTCGAATTGCCTATACAGCGGTGCATATGCTTTTACATGTGAAATTTAAGGGGGCGGTGCTCCAGAACCTACATATTCATCCTACTCGGCTCGTTCCGTGACCCTTTGCCCGGGGAACGACCCCCGACCAACGGGTACGGAAACGATGATAAGTCCGCCGTGGACGAGGCTGACACCAGCCAACCGTTTTACCCCAGAGCGAATATTGTACTGTAGTTATTTTTTTTGCAAAGAATTGTGAATATTTTTATATTTATTTATTTTGATATTTATTATTGATTTTATAATTTATATGATGGAAAATGTATTTATTTATTTTTTCACATAAATCTTAAATTATATTTACAATAATCTATACAAATTGTAATCGTGCGCTCTGGGGTAAAACGATTGGCTGGTGTACACAGTGCGACCGTTGACGGGTAGGTAATATGCCAACATATTTTCGGTTTTAAATTAAATATATCGACGTTCCTGTGTTAACACATGCACGTAAACACAGTCGAGGTACAAGTTAAATTTAATACTTGATTGCTGTGTCATTTTTTTTTAATTTACAAACTATCATATCAAAACCGTAGTCAAAAAATTTGATAAAGTCTATAAAGTTATAATCATTTTTTAAGACATACGTTTTTGAACATTTTTTAAACCGATTTAACTGAATGAGTCGCTTCCGATTACGTTCATGCGTGTTTTTTTTGTTACTAAATTTCGCTTCATTTTACTGTAGGTAATTAAAAAAAATAAAATCAAGGTATTTTATTTTTATTTATTCAAAATTAAATGTTTCAGCATAATATGAAGTATTATTACAAGTCTTAATCTAATTACAAATTATAATATGATTTAAAATAGTTAAGTTATGTTATTTAAATGTTGTAATACTAAGTTATTATATATTTTTAATGATTATTAATTATTTTACTTAATATATGATGATAATTGTTTTTAAATATAAATAATTGAAAATACATTTTGTTAATTTTACATCATTTACTGCATCATGTATACAAGTTATATTATTATGGTTTTGTTTACAAATAATGTCGTGAGTTTCTTTCAATAATAATAATCTACCATTTTTAGTTATATAACCTAATTTATGGTTTAATATAATTTCATTACTTTTAAAATTAATTAATTTTAAATAAAATATTTTATTATTATCAGTATCATATGCAGTCATATTCAACATTATATGGGTATTAAAACCTAATCTCAGTAAAATATTTTTGTCTGATCTACCGTTCCGTAGTAAAATAATTGAATTTTGATTATTAAAATTAAGATAGTTTTTTTAAATAGTTTTTGGTTAAATTCGAAGTTTTTGTTTCCATAGCTAAATTTAATTCATTTAGTATAACTTGAAGCTGGTCTGGTTTCTTTTCAAAAATTCTTAGCAACAAATCTCTGGTTTTCAAATAGGTATAATTATTCATTAATGTTATTCTTCCATCAGGTGATATTATTAAAGGTCGACCTCGCATACGTACAATTTTTGATTGTATATGAGTCTGTGATAATGCTGCAGAAATAAGTATTAAATCAGTACATCGATAGTTTGTGAACTTAAAATCAATAATTATTATTTTATTTTTCGGTTTTTGTCTGTAAATATGAAACATTTAATTACAACATTAGTATTATTTTCATCTATTTAATATAGTATATATTTAAAGAAAAATGTAAAAACACAAACATAGTATATAGTATTTATTTTAGATTCTGAGTGAAACGATGAATGTATTGATTTTAGTGATTTTACAATGTAGTGTGTTTTTTTTTTATTTTTTTATTTATTTTTTTTGTGTCTGTGTAACACGATAAGTAGTCGAAATAATGCTTCGATTTTCAACTTCAGTATCTTGTTCGATTGGAAAGTGATATCGTTGGTGCATTGGGGAGGTCAAAATTTAAATTTCCCAGTAGTTTTCAAAAGCGCCGGGAAAAAACAAAAGAAAAATTAAGGAAAAACGGGAATTTTTATGCAAAATCGGTTTTCCAAAAAATTGAATTTGGTTTTTGCTATAACTTTAAAACAAATGACCGTAGATACATGAAATTTTCAGTGGTTGTTTATATTTGCATTTTCTATACACGATAACATTTTCAAAATATTTTGATTTATTTGAACTGTTTAGGGACATTTTCATTTTTCATTTTTTTTTTTTCTAGAAATATCAATTAAATTTATTTGTTGATTAAAAAAACTTGAACATTTAATAGAAGGCTCCTAGTATATGGTTTGAAAGGCAGATGAAAAATATTAAAAATCGTTAGTCACAGTTTTTTTTATAAGCATTTAAAGTTCAAAAATTGACAAAATATGGAAAAATCACGAAAATTAGCAAAATATTTTGAGTTAAGAATTCGTAAAAATTTTTCTTTTTAAATCTAAGATATGAAAATGTAATACAAGGTTTCTTATAAGATTGTCTACCTTTATCAATAAAAAAATTTCTACCGGAAAGTCAAATTAAATTTTTATGAGCGTTTGAAATTTAAATTTTTACAACATTGGATATTCACTCGATTCTTATGTGGCGATTTCCTTTTTTTGTTGTAATTCAAAAACGAATTACTGTAGATACATGAAAATTTCACTGAATGTTTGTATTAGCATTTCCTATACACCATACAATTTTGAAAATATTTTGACTCTTTTTGAGCTGTTAACGGACATTTTCATTTTTCAATTTTTTTAGTTTTTTTTTCTATGAATATCAATAAAGTTTTATCTGTTGGGCCAAAAGTGTAAAAAATTAATACAAGGCTCCTGATATATTGTTACAATAGCAATTGAAAAGTATTAAAAATACATAGGCACAATTTTTTTTTATAAGCATTTAAAGATCGCATTTTGACAAAATTTATCAAAATCTCGAAAATTATCAATCATTGTAATTAATAAATTATAAAATGTTCAGTTTTTATAGCTAAGGATTGCAAATTTAATAAAAAGATTCTCATAAATAGTTCATACTGTAGCCAAAAAATCTAAAAAATATATGAACACAGTTATTTTTTACAGACATTTTAAGTTCAAATTTGGGACGAAATTACATATTAAAAAACCTAGCATACCTATTTTCGTTATTTTGTTGTGAGTGTATAATACTATTCGTGGGTACTTGAACTTTCTAAAGTACACTATATTATATATCTATGATAGTATCAGGGTTTGTTATTGATGTATAACGTGTTATAAGTAGGTACCTTATGGATAATGTGATATGATTAATTTGGAATTTTTTAGGTATAGGTCATTTTTATTTAATACCATAGATATGTATATAATATGTCTTAAAACCTAGACATCCGTCTTCGCTCAGAATCGTTTTTCTATACATGATATTGTATCATTGAATTCAAATTTAATAGCATCCATTATACAGTGACCCACTTGTAACCTACTGTACATCAGAGCGACATCCACTTACCCACCTTTTTTTATTTGTATTGGTTAAAATACATTATAATAATTTAGTTTAGTTCAATTTATACTTGATTTTTATGAATGGTATCATACCAGTTACAGTAGTTAACCTATAATATATTATTAAAAATAAAATAGGTAATATTTTTTACAATAATTTTTACATTTTTCAAGTTTATTTTTATTATATTTTAATTATTTCTGTATAACTAATTATATTTGAAATTAAACTAAATTATTAATATTTTTATTTTATTTGAAAATATTTAATATTCAATTTTATTTCACATAATATGAATTAATTTGATATTAAATATTATGTTATTTCATATTTCATTAATCATAAACATTTAACTTACATGTTATCGTTCATATTATCCATCAGACTATTCTACAAATCTTAAATTTTGAATGTTTTCAGTTTGTTGACGTCGATTAGGCGATAGTAAAAAAAATGAATTGTCACATACCTACACAAATTATTTGAGAATTAGTTATATAACTTAATAGTTTACTAATGATATTTACCTGTAAATAAATAACATATATTAACAATCATAGTATTACAAATATATTATAAACACAACATAAAGTTCTGAATTATTATTTTTTAAACTTTATTTAAATTTCAGATTATTGGTTATACTTTATACATTTTCACACAACACAATTTAATTTAATATTTAATATTTCATTATTAATTTGATTTTCATTTCACTGAAATTTGAAAATTATGTGTTAGACATATTTATTTTTATTTGATTAATAACTTACATATTATAATAGCAGGTATTAATCTACTTGTTTGTTGAACAAATCTTGAATTGCACGTTCACGTTGAATAGATAGTGTTGAAGATGAATTGGTACATACACAAATTGTTTAAAAATTTGTTAAATAACTGTAATCATAAACCTAACAAACTCTAGAGTCCAATGAAAAATAAATCTGTATTTATATATATTATCATATTTATTGAAATTATACAGAACATAATTGAACCACATCAGCACTAGTTAATAAATTACTAATATTAGATGGTCTGATGAGTGATGATGCAGTTATTATACATAGGTATTGATGTTTTTTGTATAGAATAGGAATTAATATGTAGATAAAAAGTTTACAATTATAAATAAATCTTTACTAATTATTGAATAAAGTAGGTAATCTGATAAAATGATGACAAAAGTGTAAACAATTATTGTTGCAAGCCTAAAAACAAAAGTGAGTCAAAAGTTAGTACTAGTAGTAAAAAGACCAAGATCGGAAAGGTAATAATTAATATTATTTCTAAAATATTACACACACACACACACACACACACACACACACACACACACACACAATTTTTAATACCAATTGAAATGTTACTTTATTTTATATATTTTTATATATCAGCAATCGGAATCATACAAGGATATTTTTATGGATTTGATATCGAAAGGAAAAATTGAAAATGATATATTAAATACATTAACAATGAAGGAAGGGAATAGTTCCCACATATTTAAATGTCCAGTGAGGCTCACTGTGAAGACACTATGTCATTCAGCACTATAAAATGAATAAAATTCAAGATGAAAGGTTAGTAAAAAAATTATGACCTATAACATGTTTAAAATAAAAAAATATTAAATAGTGAATTTTCATACTAGATGGAAACATGCGGAAGCTAGTATTAAAATTCATACATCAAGTAGAGATACAAAAGATTCAATAATTTCAAACAATATCAATGACGTTGTTCGAGAAATATTGGACCGGTTTTCAGCAGATCCTAAGAAAAAACTTATCAAAAATACTAAAAAATAAAATAATCACAATTTAAATGTATAATCTGTTTTATTAATATTACAAATTATAAAAATTTATATTTTAATGATTGTTTAATAAAAGTAGTAGGTAACATTATAATAAAATAATTAATCTTGTTTCTATTTTTACAATAATATTGATAATTTTTATTTATTATTAATGGTATACAGTTTAAAGAGTAAAAACAAATTGATATATTATACTATAATACTACTGCTGTCTGATCGCAACATTATATTTTAATATAATTTAATATTATATCTGATAAAGAATTATTGTGGAATTGAAGTATTTCATACATAAAACTGAAATCATCGTTCTGTACAAAACAATTGCTAAAATCAAAATGTTGTATATACTGGTTTGTAAAATCATTTCGCTGACAAGATAATGTTAGAATATTAATGTCTGCTTTAATTAATGAATACACTGTATCAAAAATTGATTGATATGAAACCAACTTTTTCTGCTTTTCAACAATATACGAATCAATACATTCTTGTAATTCTTTTATCCGGTGGAGATCATTATATGATAACGTGATAAATTGGTTATTAACATGAACTACTACACAGGACTGGACACTACAGAGAAAATCACGGACACAAAGTTGTACAGGGTTCGTACACATGCGATGTAACTGCACTCTGCCTGTTAGTAGTACGAACTACGTTTTTTATAGGATAACACTAAAGAATAGTGATATTAGTGATAATAACTGATAATAAATTTACTTTTTAATTTTTGAAAAACAATTATTAATAACACAGTTCAAGATAATAATGATACTATTTATAGAATATTATCAGAAAATAATTACTGCTTAAAGAGTGAACAGTTTAAGCATGAACTACTAAGGCGGTATTTTATATAACAAAATATTTCTTATCTCACAGATGGCGCTGTGTCGCATGTGTACCGAATATGTACAACTTTGTGGACGACCCCCTACTCTCCTCCTGCCAATAGTGTCCAGTCCTGTGTAGTAGTTCATGGTTATTAACATGCAATTTGATAGTAAACTGATTTAAATTAACTGAATAATAATATATGCTATCTGTTATTTTTATACGTTTACTATTATTAGTATGTGATTATTAGTTATTGAGCTATAAATTGAATATGAAATTAGTGTATACCACTGTATTAAATAGATCATTAGCAGGGTTCGGGACTTATAGCACTAAAAATCACTAAAATATGCGCTTATATATGACCCAATAAACTTAAAAATATGCACTAAAAAATTTTAAAAAAAATTAAAATCATTAACAAAAAAGATTTATTTGATATAATATGTATTAATAACTAGGTATATATAATATATTAATTTTTTTATATTTAAAATATATCTAATTACAGTTTATTTTTTTAAATTCTGACTTGGCTACGAATTAGGTATATATTATAGCATTTGCAAGTTCTAAAGCTTTGAGTTCTTATTTTATTCTTCGGAAAATCATCTTCACTCTTCCATTACTGTTTTAGTAGGTACTTATAATAATAATTCGTATATGAAAAGTAGCCAAGTCACACCTTAGGCTTCAATATATTATCCTAACTTGGCACCCATTTAGATCTCACTTCTTTTGTCGTTGAAGTCAACAACCAAGGCATATATTATAGTATTGAACTTGGCTCTCATTTTACATATATGTTTTTGGTGGGATAATATTATTCGTGGGTACCTACTTGAAACTTCTAAAGTGTACTATTATATATCTATGATAGTATCAGGGTTTGTTATTGATGTTGATGTATAACGTGTTATAAAGTACCTAATGGATATTGTGATAATGTGATATGATCAATTTGGAATTTATTATAGGTCAATTTTTTTTTTAATACCATAGAAATGTATATAATTTGTCTTAAACCTAGACTGACATACCGTCTTCGCTCAGAATCGTTTTTCTTATACAATTATATTGTATCATTGAATTCAAATTTAATAGCATCCATTATACAGTGACCCACTTGTAACCTACTGTACAGCAGAGCGACATCCACTTACCCACCTTTTTTTTATTTGTTTCAACCAAAAATATACTATAGCTCAAGTATATTATATTTATAATAATCTAAAAAAGGATTCATTATTTTATTATTTATTTTATAATATAAATAATTTTTTTGACTTAATTTACACCATTTGTTTTAAAGGAAGTTCCTAGTAAACTATTTTATTTTGTTATTTATGGAAAATATAAAATATATATAATTTTTTTTGTTATATTTGGTTTTTTTTTGTAATTCTTTAAAACAAAAGGCACTTTACCAGCAACATCTTATTTTATCTCACATTTTTTAACAACTTATTTTTTAGATTCTGAGCGAAGCAATGAATTTACTGATACAATATTATGATGCAATATGTATAAGGCTCATGATATATTGCAAAAATTATTATAGCAGTTAAAAAATATTTAAAATACTTATGCGTGATTTTTTTTTATAAGAATTAAAAATTAAAAACAAGGTTCTGTGTAAGTATTTCTACTGTCACCAAAAAATCCAAAATGTTGATAAACTTAGTTTTTTTTTATAGTTATTTGCAGTTCAAAGTTGACAACCACTTTCCCGTTTTTTAAAACTAAACTCGTACTAATTAATGTTATAAATATAAATATATTAATAATTACCTTCATGTAATCCATTTTTAAGGCTTCAAATATCGCTTTACACGTCTCGGGAATAATAAATGATAAGCTGGGAGCTGATATGCACGTACTAAACTTCAAGTCTTCATAAGATCTTCCAGTGGCGAAAAATCTGAGAGTTGCAATAAGTCTTTCTTCTGCACTTATTGCAGCCCTCATCACAGTATCTTGTTTCTTTATCTTTGGTCATATAAGCTCAAGCAAAAACTGAAAATCTTTTAAATCCATTCTAAGATAGTTTTTATAGTCATCTGGATTGTTTTCTTCGAGTTTACGGAGAAGCGTGATATATCACTAAATTTTTGACGATTCAATTTCCAATCCTTAACCCATTTTGAACGTTTTTTTTTATTATCTTTTGTTAAGACATAAATAGCGGCACTTGCAATTGCAATTTTCTTTTGCTTTAATTTGTGCATTATACAAAATGTAAATTGTAAACTGAACAAATGTAAATTAAATATGAAATGAAACAAAAAGTTTAAGCAAGCGCGCGAAACACCACGACTACACTCTACTGAAGTTCGAAAACAAGTGGAACGTGGACAAAACTGTTGATATTTCCGAATTGCCAGACGCCACGTCAATCGCGTGGGAATGTGGACATTTTTAGACTTTAAACGGACGTTCTTTCTTGCCAATCCTTCATAAAACGAAAGAGCGTAGGATTGGCGTGTATCATATTTTTTTGGTTCGGTCTTTGCGCGTCGCGCGCCAATCCGCCGGTACTGATCGCACGAACGGCGCGCCGTTCCAATCTCGCGAGAAAACGCGTACGTCTAAAGCGGCCTTATTAATTAATTTAAACAAGTAAACTAGTAAATGATAACATATTATGATTTAGACGGATTACAATCACAAACATGTGCAGATTTTACATATTCGTTTTTTACATTTTCTATAAATTCATTACCCTTACAAAGTAAAACAAATATACATTTAGGATTCCATTTTGCGTGTTCAACAAACGGAATGTCATCTTTAGTCCATTTTTGTAAGACCAGTCCGCAACAAAAACATTCGACTATGTTAGCAGTTCCTGAATACTTAAATCCAGCCTCAGATAACGAATATTTATTTTGACATAAAGTAGGTGGAAATGAATTATATGATTTTAATCTCGATAAAAATGTAGTAAAATCTGAATGCACTGGATACGAATTATTTCTTACTTAATAAACCAATGAAGGAAAATCGTTAGAAAACTTCTGTAAATTCATGGTTTTTAATAAAACTTGAAATAATTGGTTGAAAAAAAATCGAATCAATAAGATAATGCACTGAAAAAACTAACACAACTTGATTGTACGACGGCTTGATAGTAACTGACTAAATGTTTTAAATAAAATCTTGTCTGACAAATTAAAAGAGGGACTTTCCCACTTGAACTTTTTTCATCTCCCCGTAAAAATTAACTCAGAATCGCCAAATTCATACTACTCCCGGTGCACGGTCATCCGGTTGAACTGTTCGCTGCAACTGCCCGCAATGTGCAATCATGTCGCTGCGACATCACTTATTCGTGGCCAAGTGTCTGCCTGAGAGCGGGCCACCGGACCGGAGGAGACCATGGACAAATATATTTCGGACATCAGTCTTCAAACGACAAAATATGAAAAAAATAAAAATAAAATGCAAAATTATAAACGTATGGTTCAGTTGTTCGTCTTTCGTACGGGTATAGGCCACACAACGTGCTTTATTATGGGATTAATGTCTTAGTCCGATACTCTGATGGTCGTGCGGAATAATAACCGGATGGTAAAAAATTTGCCTTCTACGTACGCGCAAATTGATTTATATGTACAGTCTCGGCGGTGTTCGCGGACAGTCAAATTACGATGTAACCAAGAAATATTAATTATGATAACTATATACCTACCCGCATAAATAGCAATAAATTATTGAACCGTGAATATAATAAATAATGGTCAGAAAGAGACAATTTGATAAGTACCTACCTACGTTTTAATAATAAATAACAATAATAAAAAAAATATTTTCCGAGATTTCTTCCGTTTCTTCTTTTTAATGTACCTATTTTAAATATCATATACGTCTCTCAATATTATATTATACGTCTCGGGTAGTCCTACAGAATATCCAGCGATTTATTTTTATTTACGAATGAACTAAAAAAAAAACAACAGATTTTCAAAACCCCATATAATACCTGCATGTATAATTTTAGCAAAATATAATTGCAAATATATCAATATTATTATATACCAAGGTACTTACAAATTACAATATTGTTAATCATCGACTTGGACTGATTTATAATACTTTTATTTTTTCATATCCCACGTAAATGTTCCTCAGGCGACCAATTAAAATTTGTTTTTAAATCCCAATTAAGGTATCATCCGTATAGTTGGAATTATTTATATCTAAATTATAATATTAAATATATAGATTATGGATAAATCACAGGTACATAGATGAATAGATGATACATGGCGTATTGCACAACGCCACAACTTCGTAAATTATTATCTAAATAAACTAAAATAAAATAGGGTCATTCAAATTTTATTTTTTTTCCTCTATTAATACAACATCATGGCACATGAATTATACAAGGTGATTCACTAAGTATATAAATTTAGATGTTCATTACTAACTCCCATTTTTTCTTTAATAATTTTAACTTTTTCTTTTATGGATATTGTAAAATTTATATTATACAGGGACACAAGGCTTGCTCGCCCATTTTAGTACCTACATCGAAACTATAAGAAAGGTGAAGTAATAAGACTTCATTATTTTGTACGTACATTTTAGATTCTGAGTGAAACGATGAATGTATTGATTTTACAATGATGTGTGTTTTTTTTTTAATTTTATTTTTTATTGTTTTTTTTAATTTATTTTTTTTTGTGTCTGTGTACACGATTAGTAGTCGAATTAATGCTTCGATTTTCAACTTCAGTAACTTGTTCGATGGGAAAGTGAATCTAGTTGGTACTTTTGGGAGGTCAAAATTTAAAATTCCCAATAGTTTTCACAAGCGACAAGATTAACAAAAGAAAAATTAAGGAAAAACGGGAATTTTTACGCAAAATCGATTTTTCACAAAATTGAATTTGCTTTTTGGTGTAACTTTAAAACAAATTACCGTAGACACTTGAAATTTTCACTGGTTGTTTATATTTGCATTTTATATACACTATAACATTTTCAAAATATTTTGATTTATTTTGAACTTTTTAGGGACATTTTCATTTTTCATTGTTTTTTATTTTTTTTTCTAAAGATATCAATAAAATTTCATTTGTTCGCTGAAAAAGCTTGAAAATTTAATAGAAGGCTCCTAGTATACTGTTCCAAAGGCAGATGAAAAATATTAAAAAACCTTAGTCACAGTTTTTTTTTCTAAGCATTTTAAGTTCACAAATTGACAAAATATGAAAAAATCACGAAAATTAGCAAATTATATTGAGTTAAGAATTCGTAAAAATTTTTCTTTTTAAATCTAAGGTTTTAAAATGTAATACAAGATTCCTCATAAGTTTGTCTACCTTTATAAAAAAAAAAATTTCTATAAGAAAGTCAAATTAAATTTTTATGAGCGTTTTAAATTCAAATTTTTACAACATTGGATATTCACTCGATTTCTCATGTAGCGATTTCCTTATTTTGTTGTAATTCAAAAATGAATAACTGTAGATACATGAAAATTTCACTGAATGTTTATATTAGCATTTCCTATACACCATACAATTTTGAAAATATTTTGACTCTTTTTGAGCTGTTAACGGACATTTTCATTTTTCAATTTTTTTAGTTTTTTTTTCTATGAATATCAATAAAGTTTTATTTGTTGGGCCAAAAAGTGTAAAAATTTAATACAAGCCTCCTGATATATTGTTACAATAACAATTGAAAAATATTAAAAATACATAGGCACAATTTTTTTTTATAAGCATTTAAAGATTGAATTTTGACAAAATTTATCAAAATCTTGAAAATTATCAATCATTGTAATTAATAAATTATAAAATGTTCAGTTTTTATAGCTAAGGATTGCAAATTTAAAACAAAGGTTCTCATAAATAGTTCATACTGTAAAAAAAAAAATCTAAAAAATATATGAACACAGTTATTTTTTACAGATATTTTAAATTCAAATTTGGACGAAATTACATAATAAAAACCTAGAATAACTATTTTAGTTATTTTGTTGTGATTGTATAATATTATTCGTGGGTACTTGAAACTTCTAAAGTATACTACATTACTACTATATATCTATGATAGTATCAGGGTTTGTTGTTGGTGTATACCGCGTTATAAGTACCTAATGGATATTGTGATATGATTAATTTTGAATTCATTATAGGTCAATTTTTTTTAATACCATCGATAAGTAGGTATATAATATGTCTTATAGGTACCTAGAAGGACATACCGTCTCCGCTCAGAATCGTTTTTCTTATACAATGATATAATATCATTGACTTCAAATGTAATACCATCCATTATACAGTGACCCACTTGTAACCTACTGTACAGCAGAGCGACACCCACTTGCCCACCTTTTTATTCTCTATCTTATAGTACCTCTTACGAATGTGAAGTTTGTCCGTCCGAATAGATTGTGTGACGGATTCGAACAATCGAGAGTGGCAAATGTTACCTGTTATTTATATACCATTTTAGTGTCCTACGATTTATTATTATTATATGCTGATTGATCTGACGACGAACTCTGCAACTCGCATGCCTGGACAACTGTCTAGAAGTGACGATAAGTAATAAACTAATAACTAATAACTAATAATCGAAAACTCTCTGCTTTCAATCCCCTGCCAATAATATGGCATAAATCTAGTTTAGGGGCCAAGCGATTTTTTCAATTTTTTTATGGAAACTTATGTATCTCATCGAGTTAAGAACGATGGTGCAATCAGAATTTGTCGCTCTCGTTTAGTTCCGAAGTTATGGCCTACCAAAGTTTTCGATTTTACGTTTATACGCATGCGCACAACACTACTATAATGACGCGCGGAGAACCATTTTTGTTATTTTTTGGTACATACGTATTCGGTATACCTTCTTTTTTTTGAAACTTATGTAGTTATGTATTATGTACCCTGTGACATACTTCACATACTTGAGGTGGTGTTACATAGCAAGTCGGGGGACATTTTCGATTATCGAAAAGCGAGCGGAGCGACGGCGCCGAGGAGCGTAGCGACGAGTGCCGACACACGCGTAATGACTGCTCATATACTACGACATAACTTTTCCTGTAACCTACTTAAGGTTGTGTTAATGACTTACGCGTAATGACTTTGAATTGCCATAACTTTTGAACGGTAAGTTTCCGGAAATTTGTCCGAGCGCAGCGCAGCGAGCGAGTGGCCACGCTTGCAGATAATAGACATCAGTTATAATTTGAAAAATACGTAAGATAAGATGAAAATTATTAAGTGTTTATAAAATATACGTAGAAAAACCCATGTATTAATCGGGATACGTAGATAAAAGTTAGGTAAGTCTATACGCGCCTGCTGAAAGGGTAGGTAAATAACAAAAATGGTCCTCCGCGCGTCATTATAGTAGTGTTGCGCGCATGCATATAAACGTAAAATCGAAAACTTTTAAAGGCCATAACTTCGGAACTAAATGAGAGCGACAAATTCTGATTGCACCATCGTTCTTAACTCGATGAGATACATAAGTTTCCATAAAAAAAAATTGAAAAAATCGCTTGGCCCCTAAACTAGATTTGTTCCAATAATATTATTTATTATTTACCAATGTCCTACTCACAATTCACATTATTACGATTTACGGTACGCACGGGCAGCTAATTAAAAGGTTTTAATTATTTTTACGAAACATTATCTATATATTATTTTACTCTTTTTCACGAGAGGAAGGTACCGAAGGCCGACCAAAACGCGTCCGCCGCAGTGCAACCCCCACCAACTTATCAGTTGTAAGCGTGATCACGTGGTCGTCCAAGCACCAATCGAATCATTTTACATGCGCGAAACGGTACCGTTCTCTCGTGAAAAAGAGTATAGGTTTATAATTTTAGATCTCGATTGCGGTCATTGCGGAGTTCCATTTGATAATTTGGTATCAAGTATCAACGATAATATTGTTATTGAATTACTTCTTATTTCCGTCTCTTCGTATTGCAATAATATGACATTTCGTTCGGAACGTTCATAATTCAGTTGTCGTTACTCGCCATTAAAAGCGCAGTTCAATATTTTAATCCTATAACCGTCAGCCGGTCATGTGGTTCTCTGTGATTGTATTTGTATAGATCACACTCGGTAGATCTATCGGTTCGTCTTGACGGGTTAAATAATGCAATGTAAAAGCTATACCTAACAACAATGTTTAGTTAGGTTAAAATTTATTTAAAAAAAAAAATCGTTACAGATACATAAGTTATAAAATTGTAAGGGTTTTCGTAAAAAATTTCATACACCTAAGGCCTGAAGAGTTTTACAACAATGAAACCGTAGAACACAATTATTCATTCAATTTATTAATGAATTAAAGAAAACTATAAAACTATAGACTTAAAATTGGATATTTATACTTACTATTGATTGTACCTCTTCAAATCTCAATAACCAAAATATGACTGCTCCAGAAGAAGACACATCATATTCAAAGTTGCCTATTGAAGAACGATGTGTACACAAAGTAATTTATTTTTATTTTTTGTATTATATTTTTGGTGTATAATATAATGATTAATTGATTATTTTAGACATTTATAAGTTTGCTTATTTTAACTAACAACTTATACATATTAATATCTTTTGATGCTGGTATTACATAACAAATTTTACAATTATAATTTATAACTATACCAATATGTAAATCAGTACCTAACCCATATTTTATTTTTAAGTTGTGGAAAGCCAGGATAAGTGCTTATGAAGAAGCTGTTAAATTGTTTGGACAATTGGATGAAAAAGATCATGAATGGAATAAATTTATTGAGATCAAAAAGAAGTTTGTTATTGACAGCAATGCGATTGCACAGGAAAAAGGCCTTGAAGCAACATTGGTTTTTGTGAAAAACTGTTCTTTTGCTGGACGGTTAGTTGAGTGTACCTAATTTTATTTTAAATATCCCGTCTTATTATGTTGCACATTTATTTTACTAATAGTACGGCCGGAGATGTCATGGCTGGGTTGATAACAAAATGTTATGGTGCACCAAAATCAAAAACTAAAGATATTGCTATACAAATAACATTAATGTTTATTGAAATCGAGAAGCAAGATGTAGTAATAGAAGAATTAGTTAAAGGACTGGACCATAAATTTCCTAAAATTGTTTCAACTTGTATTAAAGCTGCAACTCAAGCTATTAAGTAAGTTCCTACTTATTAAATTACTATTATATAATATATATTCATTATTAAAATTGTTTTGTTGTATTAACTGTAGAGAATATGGATCAAAAGTTTTGAATGTTAAACCACTGCTGAAAAAATTACAATCAATACTTGAAGACAGGGATAAAAGTGTTAGAGATGAAGCAAAACTGTTGGCCATAGAAATCTATTCCTGGATTGGGCCTACACCAGTTAAAGCTAAACAACATTAATTAGAACATTGAACGAATCAGGTAAACCATTATTAAACTATTAATATTATGAACTTAAAATTTGAAGTGCTTTATATTATGTACATTTTTAAAACTATATTTATATTTATTTTAATTTTACTTTGGTTATAGACTTAATTGGTAAGACTTTTAATGTACCTATTAAGATAACGCTAAACCCACATTTCTGGTCTCCATCTTACTTTTACAAATGTACAACATTGTACAACACCTAACCATCAGACTTCAGGAAAATGAATTTTGTGTTAATATCTGTAAAATTAGAGTGAATTGACTTATAGTCAACTTTAAAGGTAATAAAAGAATACTATTTAGTGCATCTCATAGGCCTTTATTAATATTAAAATTTTAAAGTGAGTTAAGAGCATTTTAAAATTGTAATATCCTACGTTAGTTATAAACTTATAACTCACTTCAAAATTAAAATAATAAATATTAATAAAATCGATATTTATATCGATGGTGTACTTATTTACCATTAAATATTTTTAGTAGTAACATGGAATATTGTATACAAGATATTTCTTCATTATTGGGTGATACTAAAAATGGTAACTTAGCTAGTGAATTATTGAATACCTTTGCCAATGCAACTAGACTGGATCTGATCTCTAATGTTCTATTAAAATATGCATTTTCTGTTCAAAAAAATCCAAAAGTTCAGACTGATGCCCTCAACTGGCTTTCAGGTGCAATCTTAGAGTTTGGATTTGAGTAAGTTTATTATTTACTTTTTAATTTCATAACTGACTTTAAAATTGAGTTATACTAATATTATATTTTATACTTTATCTATTTACATTACAGCATTACACCTAAATATGTAATAGAGTATGTAAAGAAAGGTATCAGTGCTTCTAACCCTCAAGTAAGTTTGGCTGTTATTTCTCTTTAGAGTGTTATGTATCTGTATGTGGGTCCTCAACTAAGTTTATTTTTTGAAAATGAAAAACAAACTTAATTGCAACAAATAAATGCAGAATTTGAAAAGGTATGATTCGTTTTTGTTATAATATCTATACAATATTTTATTATTACAGATTTACACTCATATTTTAATAATATTGTTTAACAGCGCCAAGATGAAGTTCCTCCAAAACCAATACGTGGAAAAAAAAGTAAAAGATCTTCTGAATCATCAAGTGATGATGAAAAGCCTGATAATGAAGTTAATGTACGAGATATTGTCCCTAGAGTTGACATAACACCTCAAATTACTGATGCTTTGATAAATGAATTTTCAGATAGAGATTGGAAGGTAAATAGAAAGTCTTTCAATAAGTATTTTTATAATACAAAAAACAATTTTGATTTTTAATAGGTTCGTTCTAATGCCTTAACTAAATTGAAAAACATTATTACTGAAGCTAAATTCATAACTAATAAATTGGGTGAAGTAAGGGAAGCTTTGCAAGATAGGTATAAACTATTCATATTATATATACTTAAAAACAGTAAAAAATATTTTCATTATTATTATTAATTGTTTAATTACCAACTATTAACTAGGATAAGTGATTCAAATGCTCGCCTTGGTTCGAATGCAATCAATTTAGTGGAATTAATAACTAAAGCCATGGGATCATCTTTTAAAGTATATATAAAAGGTTATTTACCTGGCATATTAAATGCTTTAGGTGATTCAAAGGTTAGAACATCATAGTATGATTAACTACATATTTAAAAATTAAGTTCGATAAATACTTAAATTAATATATCAACTTTTTCAGACATTTAAATGTCAAAGTGCTCGTCAATGTATGAATACTTTTGGAGATATATGTGGTTATCGAGAATTTTTGGGAGGTGATATACTCTTGGATGCATCAAAAAACAATTCAGTAACACTACGGTTAGAACTATGGACTTGGCTTGCAGAAAAATTGCCTATTAGTATGATTTTAAGTACTGCTATATGTTTATATTTGTTCAATTTTTATCATTTTCATAAAGTTCCTATGAAGACAATTCCGGCTGATGAGTTAAAATGTTTACTCCCTGTTTTATATACAAGCCTTGAAGATAAAAACGCCGGTGTTCGTAGTGCCTCAGAAAAGGCTGTCCTTGGGTTTATGATGCATTTAGGTTATGCTTCTATTTATGGTGCTTGTGAAAAATTAAAAATTTTTTCCAATTAAAAATAACAATTTTTATTTTTGTAGCCTATGTCAGTCAAGTTGTGTAGAGAGAAATTGGACAATGAAAGACCAAACTTACCAATTGAAAAACCTAAAGTTGTAAAATCTTGTGTTCCTCCGGGTACTTTGGTTAAATCAAAAAGTTCAAAACCACTTGCATCGAAAGCCATTACAAAAGTAAATAAGGTACTAATAAAGATTTATACTTTGTATATTATTAATATACAGGTCAATTTGCTTGTATCATATTATAATATTACAGTACGGATTATACTATAAAACATATTTTAATAATGGTATTAAGTAAAATTAACTTTTGATATTGTTGTCCTGTTTCAAAATTAGGTAAATGTAAGGTCATTATTTGACTGGCCACATACATAAATTTCAACAAACCAAAGAGGCCTGCTCAAACCATAAACCTTATATTTATTTTATATTTGTTTTTGTTTTTTTATAAAGGAAAACGTAATTTCCCGTGCACATGTGGCAACCGGAAAAAAGAAAGAAGAAGTAGATAATAAATCATTGTTTCAACAAAATAACTTAAAGCATCAACGTGATATTGATGAACATAAATTAAAGGTATGTTTTTTTCTAAGCTTACTATAAATATTAGTTAAAAATACGAAGATTTAATGTTATTTTAACTAAACATGAAAAGTATTCAAAGTATATGTTAATTTTCAGTTCTCTATTATAGTCCTTACTTATTGTACTAAGTTGTATAAATTGTAAATAAATAGTAATTATATAATTAACTAGGTAGGTATGAATTATTAAAATATTTATATTTTTAATCTTTTTGATTCATAATGTAGACTTTAAAATGGAATTTTGTTACTCCACGAGAAGAATTGCTGAACAACTTCGAGAACAAATGTTAACTGCTGGTATTAACAAGGTGTTAATTACAAACATGTTTCATTCAGATTTTAGATATCATCTTAGAGCAATTGAATCTCTTTCAGAGGTATTGTCCACCATACTATATTTATTTATTTATTTAGAATTCAACGGGACTAGCCCTTTTACAAAATTGAAAGTGGTATTATTGTTATTAACTTGGAGTCAATACTGACTTGCATAGAAAGGTATGCTAGAAATGTCTGAATAGGTTTGTATTATAAGTAACTCAAAATTATTCTAAATATTTTGAAAATGGCATTGTGTGTATACAATATAATATTTTTCAATAATTACAACAAAATAACTAAAATTGGTAGTTTTTGTTTAAATATCTGATTTAAATCCTTATTTTAACTTCAAAAGCTTATAAAAAAATTGTGGCAATATATTATTAAATTTCTAGAAGAACAACTTGTGGAATCTTGTATTAATTTTTCAAGCTTTAACATTGAGCCTAAAAACTGTATAAACACTAAAAAATAAAAGAACTAAATAAATTCAAACATTTCAAATATTTTTAGGTATTTTAAATAGTCTTAATATTTTTTAATTTTAACTGAGTATAGAAAATTATAATTTAAGTAATCTGCTGTTACTGTAATGTTAAAGTGGAATGTTTCAAGTTTCTATGATCAATACTTTTTGAATTACTTAAAAAAAATCATTGTTTACTAATCTGCTCATAATATTTTTCTATTATATTAGACCTCGGCCTGCTAGTTTTGTTATAAAAATATACAAATACATTCATATATTTTTATTGTAGAATAGTATCTAACATTGGAATCACTGGAAAAACTCAGGCCACCCGAACTCGTTTTGCTTTAGATGAAAAATTTATTCAGGAATTGGATTCAGAAGTCATTGAAACACCACAATTAGTATTAAAACCATATAAGTGGACCGTAGATCACGAAGAAATAAACTTTGGAAAAATATTTCAAGATAAATCTCAGTATGTATCTTCATATTTTATAACATTACATTTAGGTAAATGAGTATTTCATAATATTTAGATGTTTATTTCCTGATGGTCCGTCGTTGTATAGACCAAGTCTAAACGTGAACCCATATAGTACTGCAACCGTTATAAAATGTAAAAATCCAACAGCTTCAATTGATCCTATTACGCAGTTGATAAATCAAGTGACATCAATACATTTAGAAACATCAAAAGTTGCTTTAACAAAGCTTGATAAAATGTTAATAGAACCAGAAGTAAGCATAACGTTTAATATTGTAATATATTACTATTGACTTTTCTGTACATTTATTTGTTGCAGACAAGATCAAAGCTTTTAGAAGATGGAAAAGTGTTGTCACTTTTTCATGGAATTATTAGACAGTTTGATGTCTTATCTGAGTATACGGACACTGTCGGATATAAGAATATATTCCATTTATGTTTGAATGTAAGTTCTACAATTCTACATAACATTATCTTATCTAATAGTTATAGACCTTAGACTGTTAAAATTTAATGATTTTAAAACATGAACAATAGAACATGAATTTAAGTTTGTAAAAATTTGTTATTCAAAACAAACAATATTAGTTCTTAATTAAATGTTCTAATCAAAAGTTAAGAATAGTACGTTAGGATGATGCAAATTTGATACATTTTTACCTCTTGTATATACGTAACTTTTGTAATTACCAAAATATCTAAAAATAATATTATTATTCTAATTTATAGTACAGTGAAGGAGAATGTAAAAACATTATTTCTGTTTAAAGTGAATATTTTCAGGAATAACCACTGGTTCATTGTTGGCGGTTCATAATAACCAGCTTAAAATATTTAAGTTAGGTTTAAAATCACAGTAGTACAGGGTCAGGGTGGGGCACTATAACGGCCGATTTTCTAAGACAAATTATAAAATAAAAAAACGAATAAAAATTAATTATTATTTATTATAATGAAGTACATAACTTGCCATTTATTTTTTAAAAATGATGTCTTCAAGATGATGGCCATCTCTTCTCAAACACTCTTCTAGCCTATTTCGTATATTTTCCACTACACGGCTCTAACAGCAGTGACGTTTTAGGTGTGCGAATGGTTTTTTGCCGTACTGGCTTCTTTTTTAATGCTGAACCCGTTTCTTCAAAGTTGGTTATCCATATTTGAATAGCCTTAGCCGATGGTACCGAATCATGGCGTTTAACATTAAAATGAAGACGAAATGCACGCTGTGCGGCTACGTAACTGTCTTTTTTGTAAAACAATTTTATCGCATAAGCACGTTGTTTACCACTCCACTGTTCAATGTTTACTAAATGGCATGTTGTCTTAGAACTATTAATAATATTATTGAGAATTCTTTTCTTAATTACTACTCAGAAAATCTATATTCAAAATCGGCCGTTTCAGTGCCCCATCCTGTACAACACCGATTGTACATTTGCTATGCAAGAAAGAATCTTCTACCACTCAAAGCCAATGATTGGCTTGGCAGATACATTTTTGAACAATTTCCTAACTAATAAAATTATTTTCATACATTATAATCTTTGGTAAATTTATTTTTAGCTATGTAAATATCAAGAATTCATGTTAATATTAACTGAACAAATTGTGCACAACTTACTTTTAAAACTGTTGTATCTTCTATCTACGAAGGAACTAGAGAATAGATCAGACACTAAAATGTTTTGGCAATGTGTGAACAGCCTCATTATGAAAGTTCTAGATCTGTGTGCTCATACTACAGTCACATGGTAAGAATATTATATTTCAATATTTCTTTAAATCAATGATGTTAAATCAATCGCGCTTATTATATATCCACAGCTCTATTTTAACTATACTTCATGATACGGTCAAAAATCCACAAAACTCAACAGCTCATTTTAAAGAGTTGGTAATGAAATGTATATGGAAAATTACAAAAGATTTTGAAAAGTGAGGCGATGATCTATGTTATGAGCTAGTATTTGAACGTGTACACAAATTCTTGGAAGTAAATTATACAATTCACTATGTTATTAAAAAATGTGTTGTATTTCAACTATTGAACTCTTCTGTTTGTTAAAATTAGGAAATTGATTTAAAATATTGGAATAAACAACCGTGCGACATTCCAATGAAAACATGTAAAACTGTTTTATATACAATGGTAAAATTACGCAATGATAAAGTATTGGAAAGTTTGGCTAATCTAAAATTACCTAAAGATTCAATAATGGTTAGATTACATATTCAAGACTTTTAAGGTAAACTGCTTAATCAAATATCGTTAATCAGATTATTACAGTATGACATGTGTTATTAGCAATTGAATAATAGATCAGAAAGGAACAATGGTAAACACAGAACACCGCATGATGAACTAGCTGATATATTCAAACTGATAGGACAACACGAAATGATGGACGAAGTGAGTCTTTGAAATTTGGCGAAAATGAGTTTATGGCCAATCTTATAAAACTACACACATCCATCACAAAAATAGGAACAAAAAAAAAATTGCTATGAATTTTCAAACAAAGTTGTGTTATTATTCGATACAAAATGTAGAATAATTTATTGTTTATACTGTTATTTCATCAGTGGTGTATTTAGGGCTTAGATCATTGAGTATACTCTATGATTTAGGGTCATTAAGACTAAGATACCAGCATCTATATCCGTGGTTCATAGGTGATAGGCCGGGCAAATTCAGTCAATCAAACTCCGGTTAACATTAATCAGAAATGGCACAACTGGTCCCAAATGGGAGTCTGGGATGCCATGTATCATTTATATGTGATTTTTCCTGTGGCCTGTTACCACAGACTGGAAACAAGACGTTTACCGCCTTGCCTCTTAGATTGAGGTGTAGTCACTGATATATAAAAATACTAGATAGACGACTCCCTATTCCCACAATGTAATAATTATGAAGCCGACAAAATGGCCGAAATACTCTTATCTAAGAGGTGAATGTTTACAAAATATAAATTATGATAAACTGTGATAATTTTATGACGGGAATCCAAAACTATTAAATATGTATTACAAATTACAATATCATTATACATACACTTACTAGTTACAACACGGTCTAAGATATACTTAAATTTTTAATTTTATAGTATATCTTAGTCCTTGACTTCAAAGATTAAAAGTATAATTTGTTGCAACAAACGAGAAATACAATATAGATATAATAAACAAGTTTCAAGCTCATCCAATAAGCACATGCTTGAATTATAATGATTGATTTCATATTAAAAATGAACTAAAATTAAAATAAATATAACTTTATGTTAAGTCATATTACAACATAGTAAAGTAAAACAATAAATATTTAATTTAATATTAAATATAAGAGAAAATATTCTAATATATTCCTTATACTTGGTTAAATTATAAAAATTGGTTAAATTAATATTATATTTATGTTATAACAAGCCTCTTCTAATTATTAGACGTTGAGTTCCAAAATAAATGCCATTAAATGGTACAATTTAATTACAATTATTTTATGATCTTGTATTTATAACCATACAAAGGATGGAACTTACTTGTATTAACTTTAAACATATGGTATAATACAATTTGTAGATCAAAAGTTTTGACCAAAAGTTCAATCCTTCAACTCAGGTAAATTATATTAGTAAAATTCAATTTAGTTTTGTTAAGAATGATTTTGATTAATGAATTTATAGTTTAGGGTAAAACATTGTTGTGTATAGGAGTATTTAAAGCCACACATCAAAATAAAATACAAACATTAAATTTAAAAAATCTTGATTTAAATATAATAAAAATATGTAATAATAAATTTGCATTCGATAATAATATTTTTAATACACTTCAATGTGATAATGTTCCTTTGCTAGATAGACCCCAACTATTTGCAGAATTTGACCCACTTTTAAGAACACTTCTTGATAAAAAAAGATGGCCACATTAAATATCTAAGTCCAGCCATTCAGAATGAGTTAATTGAAATTTTGTCAGGTAACCTAAGGAAAATCATTTGTGATGAAATAAAAATTTCTACTTTTTTTTCTATAATTGTTGACTCAACTCAAGATACCTATTACAAAATTAGACCAAGTTAGTATCATAATTTGTTACGTTACTATTGATTATACTGAGCATACTGTTTGTATAAAAGAGTTATTTCTTGGGTTTTATACAATTGATCATCATTCATCATTGTGCCGAAGACTACACAAATATCATAATAAATGTCCTCTCTCAATTGGGTTTAGATATTTCTAAATGTCGTGGTCAAGGGTATGATGGTGCCGCAGTGATGAGTGGTATTTATAGTGTTCAAAAACGTATTCAAGACATAGTACCAAATGCTCATTTTGTACATTGTTGGGCTCACAACTTGAACTAGTAATTTGTGACTCTGCTAAAAGTTCAGACACAGTTTGACGTATTTTTATTACTGTACAAGCAGTTTTCAATTTTTTTAGCAGTTCAGCTCCTAGATGGGCTTTATTAGCGTTAGGAGAAGAAAATATCTTAAAAGTTCATAAAGCTGTTCTTAAAAAAGTATGCGCTACATGTTGGGAAGCTCGATACAAAGCTATATTTGCTTTAAAAGAAAGATTTAATGATGCCCTGATCACATTAACAAAAATTACTCTTACAACTACTAATGGTGATGAAAGAAATGTTAGCAAAAGTATACGGTCCAAATTGGATTCTGTAGAATTCATTTTACTTTTATGTTTATGGGAAAGAGTATTGAGAAGTATGCAACGTGTTTCAAAAGTATTACAAAGTGTTGATATAAATATTCAAACTTCTTGTGGTCTCCTTAAGCAAGCAATTGGATCATTATCGGAATTGAGACAGAACTACAATGATATTGTTAATATTGCCAATGATTTGTGTTCTAAATGGGGTATTTCATCTAAATTTCCATCAAAACGCTAACGATTCACCGAATTACACTATGACGAAATCGATGGTAATAGAAGATTGAATATAACGAAAGAAAACTTTAGAATTAAAATATTTTATCCAGTAGTAGATACTGCTTTTGCACAACTAAAAACTAGATTTAAAGGATTAAAAGTAATCGCATCGACTTTTGAATTTTTAAATCCAACCTTTCTTAAAAGTACTGAAGAAAATGATTTAATAAAATGTTCATTTGATTTTATTCAACTGTATAAGTCAGATGTGACTTCAGATTTTACTCGACAGTTACTAAGTATCCAATCTATAATAAAAAATAAATCAGATATCAGAAATATTAATGGTGTTATAATATTTATTGTGAATAATAATTTATCAACAGCTTTTTGTGATGTTCTAACAGCTTGTATAATTTTTTGACGATTCCTGTAACTGTGGCTTCAGCTGAAAGATCTTTTTCCAAACTTAAATTGATAAAAAATTACTTGAGAAATTCTACTTCCCAAGAAAAATTAAGTAATATTATATCAGTATTAAGTATTGAAAGAGGTCGTACTGATGAAATTAATATCAAAAAGATTGTTGCTGATTTTGCAAATGCAAAAGCTCGGAAGAAAATGTTTTTTTTAATAATTAAACATTATAAAATATGTAATAGGTATATTATTATAATATAATGATAATTATAATTATTTTTATTTTTATTTCTAGTGCTATAATGAAAACTGTTGTCATGAAAACTCAAATTATTATTTTTTTTTGTAACTTATTTATTTTATCTACCTATGTAGTTTATTTTACAAGTTTTTTTAATCAATAAACTTTTTTATGTACCTCTAGAAAGAGTGGCCCATGCATTTTGTTTGTACCTGGGCCTTTGACTCTCTAGTTACGGCACTGCAGGTAACATTTGCCACTCGATTGTTTGAATCCATCACACAATCTATTCGGACGGACAAACTTCACATTCGTAAGAGGTACTAAGATAGAGAATAAAAATGTAAGTACAAAATAATGAAGTCTTATTACTTCACCTAATCACCTTTCTTATAGTTTCAATGTAGGCACTAAAATGGGCGAGCAAGCCTTGTGTCTTTGTACAATTCTTTGCAAAAAAAAATAACTACAGTAAAATATTGGTATTTTTTTTTGCAAAGAATTATGAATATTTTTATATTATTGATTTTATAATTTACATGCTGGAAAAGTATTTATTTATTTTTTCACATAAATCATAAATTATATTTACAATAGACTATACAAATTGTAATCGTGCGCTCTGGGGCAAAACTTATGGCGGCGGACTTATCATCGTTTCCGTACCCGTTGGTCGGGGGTTGTTCACCGGGCAACGGGTCACGGAACCAGCCGGGTGGCTGGTAACTGACTGTGTACACGGTGCGACCATGGACAGGATCTCCCGACCGGCAGTACGCGGCCAGCGACCGTGGCCGGGACAACTCCAGAGGTCCCCACTACTGGTAACTCGAACTGGTCTCCATCTCTTTGGCCATCAGAAATTTTTTGTCCTGTGACCAATCATTGAAGGTGGACGGCCGCGCCAGTGGCCGTTGTCCGTTAGAAAGCGGAATCCCGAACGCGTCGGCCGTGGTGGTGCTGCACGTCATTGCGCACGCGGCGCTGTCCGCAGTTGGTGCCTAAGGTCTCCTCCAGCCCGGTGGCCCGCTGCCCTTCGGCCTCAGGCAGACACCTGGCCACGAAGTCATGTCGCTGCGACGTCACATTCTGCACGGGTTCCTGAGAGCCACCCACGAGCTCGTGATCACATTGCACCGCGGGCAGCGTCCGGTCCTCACACGCCCACTCTCGAAAACTGATCCGGTTGAACTGTTCGCTGCAATTGTCCAGCCTGGGCCAGAGGCCCTCTATCGGTGCCATCGTCGGCTTGCGGCCCCAACCATCCACTGCTTGTATCTCGTACTGGTATCCGTATCTTTGGCCATCAGCAATTTTTTGTCCTGCGACCAATCATTGGAGGTGGACGGCCGCGCCAGTGGCCGTTGTCCGTTAGAAAGCGGAATCCCGAACGCGTCGGCCGTGGTGGTGCTGCACGTCATTGCGCACGCGCCGCTGCCGCAGTTGGTGCCTATGGTCACCTTCGGCCCGTTGGCCCGCTGCCGTTCGGCCTTAGGCAGACACTTGGCCACGAAGACATGTCGCTGAGACGTCACTTTCTGCATGGGTGCCCGAGAGCCTGCACTCACGAGCTCGTGATCCCCTTGCACCAAGGGCAGCGTCCGGTCCGCGCACGCCCACTCTCGAAAACTGATCCGGTTGAACTGTTCGCTGCAATTGTCCAGCCTGGGCCAGAGGCCCTCTATCGGTGCCATCGTGGGCTTGCGGCCCCAACCATCCACTGCTTGTATCTCGTACTGGTCTCCGTATCTTTGGCCATCAGCAATTTTTTGTCCTGCGACCAATCATTGGAGGTGGACGGCCGTTGTCCGTTAGAAAGCGGAATCCCGAACGCGTCGGCCGTGGTGGTGCTGCACGTCATTGCGCACGCGCCGCTGCCGCAGTTGGTGCCTATGGTCACCTTCGGCCAGTTGGCCCGCTGCCGTTCGGCCTTAGGCAGACACTTGGCCACGAAGACGAAGTCATGTCGCTGAGACGTCACTTTCTGCATGGGTGCCCGAGAGCCTGCACTCACGAGCTCGTGATCCCCTTGCACCAAGGGCAGCGTCCGGTCCGCGCACGAATACTCGCGAAAACTGGCCTGGTGCACGGTCATCCTGTTGTGTTCGATGTCCAGCCTGGGCCAGAGGCACTTTGTTGTTGCCATCGTGGGCTTGCTGTTCCGATCTGCTGGCCCGGGTGGCTTGTACGATTGACTGAAACGTGGATACGTAGTTAGTAGTACGTATTAGGCACGCCACTGATAGTCGTATACCATGTTATATAATTTAATCCATACTTCATAGCAGTTTTTAATTTTTGTTAAATGTTTTAAATTAAATTGAATTAATTATAAAAACCACTATAAGAGAAAATAATATGGTACCCAAAGCTCGCTTTGAATTTAACTATTATTTAATATTATTGAATATTTTATATTATAAGGATTTATACTAGCCCTATGCATTACTAAATAATGTTTATTGGATCATACCTGTATGTAGTTCTTCCCCAACCAACCTCGACATTACGAAGACATATTTTTGTGACGGGCTTATAAATTTGCCGCTTCCAATTTTTCATCCTGTGTGTATCCTCGCGCGACAATTATTTCAATTAAAACGTGAATAAGAAACTTAAAATTCGTTAAAATAATAATATCTTTTTCTGAAATAAAAATTTAAACTAAAATCTTTAAAATTGATAAATTTATATCCGCGCACGGATATCGGCGGAAACTGGCCTGGTGCACGGTCATCCTGTTGTGTTCGCTGTCCAGCATGGGCCAAAGGCCCTTTATTGTTGCCATCGTGGGCTTGCAGTTCCGATCTGCTGGTCAGATTCACTGAAACGTGGATACGTAGTTAGTAGTACGTATTAGGCACGCCACTGATAGTCGTATTTTATATCTGTGGTCGACACTCCTCAAATACTATGTATGACAATACGGGACAACATGACAAAATAGATAGGTATGCTATCAACATAACTAATATTAAACGAGAACGCGCACCCCTACTGCACTTCATCTGGAACTGTGACGTAAGCCGTTCTCCTGATTTCATTGGCCTGTATTTTCCCGCTTTTTTTGTGTCCAGTGTAAAACAGTTGTAGAATCCTAGTTCCTACAAACGTACACTGTACAGTTGTAGAATATGACAAAATAGATATAATGATATTGTAAAGAGTGAATTTTTATTATCCTATTGTACATATTTTGTTCTATTACTATAACATTGTATAATGTTTAATTAATTATACTTTTATATTTGTATCTATGTTATTAATAATGTCATATATGTATTATAAAAATGTAATTTATATATTATGTATAAATAATAAATATTAAATATACTTAGATTCTTGTATTTATATAATCAATATTATATCAATTAATAATACAATATACATACAAATATAATTTATATTATTTGATTAGGTACCTAGCTTATAAATTATAATTTGTGATTGATACAATGATATATCAAAATATGTAGACTGTGATTTTAATAAAAACATATTTTCTTATTCTTATTTAGTGTATTTTTTCAATTACCTGTCTATTTTCCTATGAAATGTATATTTACTTGATTTTCTTTTGAGTTATAATAAATTATAATTATTAATTTAAAACTAAACTGCACGAAATGCCTGTGTGTGTGTTCCCGAATTGTGACAGCGGCTCCCGTAAACAAGGAATACAGAGTAATCCTAACGTTCATTTGCATAGGTTTCCAAAAAATGAGGATATTAGAAATATGTGGTTAATGCAAATTGGTTCTAATATTGATGGAAAATGCATTAATTTAAATAGTGGTATAAATTATAAATTATCTATAAATTTACAAAGTTATAATAATAATATTTTCAGCTGTAGTATGTTCACTTCATTTTGCACCATATCATTTCGAAAAGCCTTTAATACAAAAAATGTTAAACTATTCACCACGAGCTGGTAGAAAGCTTACACCTCATGCTATACCTCTAAGGTAAACTATTTTAACTAAAATATCATCCCATAAAATTATCTTATGTAGGTATATGATATAATATTTTCATAACTATTAGTTATGTATAAAGACCGGATTTATATTCTCTTAAAATACCTAAAATATGATGTAAATATTCTCTAAAAAACCTTTAACTATTCTCATTATATTCTCTTAGAAATTTAAAATATGCAAAATATGCAAATTTTAATAGTGAGGCATTAATTATGTATTAAAAGCTGCCTATTCTATTGGAATACAATTGCACTTTAGTAAGTTTGAAATGATAAAAAAAAAAAAAATTGTAAATGTTCAAATAATTTTTTTCTGGGTACCGTAATATTAAAATTAAAAATAAATATACATTTTTTCTTACAATTTACCAAATATTTCAAAATATGTTAAATGGGATAAATTCTCTCTAACCCATGAAATATTCTGAAATATGCAAAAATAAGTTTTTTATACACATTCATAATTGAACGAATCGTCCACATTTTTTACTTTCATAAGACTGCATACACCTGGTATTAATTGATCTAAAAACATATAAATCCGGTCTTTAGTTATTTATTATTTATTTTAATTTTCTATATACATTGTATAGCACTTTGGGTTTTGATTATGACGATGTGCCATATTTAAGAAAGGAAGAAATATGTATAAAAACTCCAACTAACACTAGTGCATTCATGAATTCAGATAATTCCACCCAGTATGAATTGTAGAAACCATAATACAACATGAATTAAATAGTAATAACCTTGAATGTACTTTAACTATTAACTTTGTGCACTGATTTTGAGGATAGTATTAATTTGCCACACATTAAAACCCCCAGTGGAATATTTTCTGTTGAAAAAATTAACGATTTTGAGGATAGTATTGATTTGTCACCCATTAAAACTCCCAGTGGAATATTTTCTGTTGAAAAAGTGAACAATTTGGGAAACACTCTAACTGACATCAGAAAATATTCTATTAGGTATGTAATATAATACAATAATTAATAACTCTTAATTTTAGCCAATATTTTATTCTTATAATGCAATATTGTTTATTTGATTTATGAATTCTTAGTGATGACAAATTATTGAAAAAAGACTGTAGGGTAAAATTATTTTCGAATACAAAGTCTGATCTATCAGGAATACAGCCATTGGATGATGCAATACACAATTATGAATTGCTACAAAAGTAATTATACAAATATTTTATTAACTCTTCTTATCTTTGTGCTTTTTCCATGTACATCTAATGACACATTGAAAAGGTCTTGTAGAAATTTCTCGGCCAGCAGTAACACCTTCGATAAATACAAACACAACCCAACCTATATGACCAGCTTCTAATGAAACTCTGTATGGGACAAAACAAATAATATTTTAGCAAAATGTTATGTATAATATTTTATTTCTCTTTCCATTATTTTACAATTTTCAAAACCATTATCAATACTAACCTAGTTCAAATTTGTTCTCAATGCCAATGATTTTCTTTGCACCAGTGGAGTTAAATTTATAACCTATGATCACTGACAACCCTACTACTCCTAAGTCCAAAGCTAACCTAATCTTGGATAATATTGCCAATAGATAGATAAGTAATTAAATAATTACTATTTTATATTAAATTATTTATTGTTTTTAGATTGAAAAATGAGAATGAACAATTAGTTTTAGAAAATAATAAACTTAAAACTATTGTTTCATCACAGAACACAAAAATGAGATCATTTAATGATTTCATTAATTTAGAAAATTATAGATTTGAAAATAGATTTAATAATATATTAAATAAATTGTTGAGTCCTACTCAAATCAAATTGTTACTTCATCCAAAAAATAAAGTTTACTCGTGGAAACCAGAGGATATATCGTCAGCAATAACATTAAGGAGTATTTCTCCTAAAGCGTATCGCTATTTGAGAAATGAAAAGCAATTTCCATTACCAGGTTAAAATAATATGTCTATTATACATTTGTCCCAAGTAGTTAAATCATCAAATTAATTTTAGGTTTATCCACATTGAGAAAATGGGCCTCAACATTTCCTGTCCAACATGGAATACTCTCAAGTGTGATTACTTTAATGAACGCAAAAGGTATACACAAAAGTAATTAAAATTCCTTCGTACAGAAATTAATATTATATTATATGTGTATTAAGGATCCTTAATGTCAAAGACTGACAAATTCACCGTTCTTTCTTTCGATGAAACATATGTGTCCAAAAGAATATGTTATGATAAGGCATATGAACAGATTATAGGTCCTCATAAATGCGTACAAACAGTAATGGCTAGAGGTGAAGCAGTTGAAAAATCTAATAATTAAAAAAAATAATAATAACAAATTAGTATATAGTATAATATACATAATTTATTTTGTGAATAGGTTTATTAAGTAATTGGAAACAAGTGATCTACTATAATTTTGATACACATATGAGCAGAGACATTCTAAACTCCATAATTGAAGAGCTACATAAAATTGGGTTTAACGTACTTTCCATAGTCAATGACATGGGTTCTGCAAATATGGGCTTATGGCGAAGTCTAAATATATCAATCACCAACACTTCATTCCCACATCCTATAACAAACAAAAATATTTATGTATTTGCAGACGTACCACATTTAATTAAGTTAGCAAGAAATCATTTACTTGATCAGTAAGTAGATTTACCTTGTACTATATTAAAATTAAATTCATAATTCCAATATATTTACCAAACTTTTAGAGGTTTTATTCTTCCCAATGGAAAATATATAGGAAAAAACATGTTTCAAGAATTGGTGGATTTAAATAATGTGGATTTTAGAATGGCACATAAATTGACACAACACCATATTTCAGTCGAGGGAACAGGCAGAATGAATGTTAGATTAGCTGTTCAACTTTTTTCCAATACTGTTGCTAAAGCTCTATTACATTGCGAAGAAAATTATATAAAAATCAACAACTTAAAGGATGTAAGTACTGTTTATTTAAATCATTATGCAACAAACCTTTGATTTAATTTCTTAACATTTAATCTTAAGAGGATGTTAGCACACTATTTGTTTTCTCTCTCTGACTCATGCGCATAATACAGAAAATGTTATGTTCACAATAGTGATTATAATCATATAATTAATTTCTCAAATGAGAGTGAAATTAATATGATTAATACTGTGCTGACATCCTCTTAAGAATTTAGTAAGCTAATAAAAAATATTTAAAAATAAAAACAATGTAATCATTTGTAAAAACAGGCCTCTGAAACTATTTCATTGTTTAATGATTGGTTTGACCTATTCAACACCCAACACAAATTTGATAATGGTGTAGCAAGTTATGGTCTTGATGAAATAAATCAGAATAAATTAATTGATAAAATGAGTGAATTTATATTTAATATGAGGAAAAAAACCCTACTTCCATTCCAAAGAGGTAGGTTGATTATATTTCAACATTATTATTTATTACTTGTTTAGAAAACAGTAAAATTAAAAATAAAATAAAATATGTATTAGGCATATTGATAAGCAACAAATCCGTCAAAGGTTTACTGGATGAACTCAAACATGAAAAATGTTCATTTATTTTAACCAGGAAGGTCAACCAAGACGGTTTGGAAAATTTTTATAGTTTTTTAAAGGGAATGGTGGGGTCAGCAAGCAATAAGATGACAGTCCTAGATTTCAAATATTGGTAAATACTTGAAATTATGAATTACCTACTATATTTATGAATTATGAGATTATTTAAATTGTTATTAAATTAGATATTTAACAATTCAAATATTTTTACCATTCAGTACTACTCATTTCATTTCAGTTTACGATGGAGTATTTTAGGTAAAAATTCCAATTTTATTTTTACCGAGAATACAAATACAGAAGTTGGACTTGAACCAAACATTTTAGATGAGACAATTTGCTTGACTAGTAAGATAATCAAAGAGTCAAAGTTATTGCCATCTCAAGATTTTGCAGAATATCACGATGTTGAGTTGGAAAATCTTGAAACAGAATTTGGTATGGCGTCCACAACAGTTCCACAGCAAAGTTTGGATCTTTTAAAGCAATTTGAAGTATATATAATATATTGTATTAACAAAAATAATTTACATGTTGTAAACTGATTACTTACAAATTGTATTCTTCTTTTTTGAATCATGAAGGTTGAAAATTATGAGCCATTTGGACAATTGGAGGAAGAATGTGCTCAGTATGTCGCTGGATATGTTGCTTCTAGGTTTTGTCATAAATACCCAGATTTAATTGACGAAACAGGTGAAAACGATGCTGGTTGGATAAAGCAATTGTCAAAAGGCAACCTGAAGATTCCTTCTAAAAAAATGATGAAAGCTGTAAAAATTTTAGAAATAGTTTTCATAAATTTCCATGGTGATGATTTGGTTAAGACACCTTGGGTTATGAAAACTTTAACAGACATAGTATTACCAGAAATTAATTACCTGAATATACCTCGTGAAGTTGTTAATTGTCTTGTACGAACCAGGACATTTGTAAGAATGAACAACTTAAACAAAAATGTAATGGAAAAACAGTTACATACTAACCGAATTAAAAAGTTAAAATTTGGAAGTGGCTATTTCCGCGTCCGACGAGTATTTACCTATTTTCGCGTCCTATGCTGTGATTGATCCAAATATTGATAATATCTTATCATTACGAAATACCAAAATTATATGTATATACAGGGTGATTTTTTTATCGAAGAACACTCATTATTTCAAAAAGTATTAATGTTTAAGAAAATATTTTTTTACATAGTTTCAAGTTGTTAAAAAACAATATTTTTATTAAAAAATTATATTTTTAAATATTTTTTATCCTTTTAATTTTTTAAGTTTTTTACTTTTTTGAATGACAACATCTAATTTTAATTTGATATTCAAAAACAGAATATTGTTCTGAGTATTTCGATACATAAAAATTGAATTTATTGCAATTAGTTTGTGAGTTATAAGTATTTAAAGTTTAGATGAGCGGAGTAGAGTGGTACGGGGTTACCCCGCGAAATGTTTGTCCTCTACTCCGCTCATCTAAACTTTAAATACTTATAACTCATAAACTACTTGCCCTAAATTCAATTTTTATGTATTAAAATAATCAGAAAAATATTCTGTTTTTGAATATCAAATTAAAATTAGATGTTGTCATTCAAAAAAGTAAAAAACTTAAAAAATTAAAAGGATAAAAAATATTTAAAAATATAATTTTTTAATAAAAATATTGTTTTTTAACAACTTGAAACTATGTAAAAAAATATTTTCTTAAACATTAATACTTTTTGAAATAATGAGTGTTCTTCGATAAAAAAATCACCCTGTATATGTATATTACAAATAATGTAAATCAGTCGTTCTTATATTATTATTTATTAATATTTAAAAGCAAAATGTATAAAATTCTATAAATCACAGAGTATAATGTAAGTATTAATACAGTCATAATATTAGTATAAATACAGTCATATTAATATTAGTTCTAGATAATATATCAATATATTATCAATCGTAAGTTTCTTTACAGATTCTGCAAAACCATATTTTTTTTTTTAATGTTGTTTTAACATTAACACACTTAAAATGGAACCACTCTAGGCATCTATTGCAACAATTCGAATTATTCGATGAATCCTCATTGCAACATTTGCATATCCATGTTGGATTTATTCGCTTTATATCCACAACTTGTTTTAGAGCAGCCCAGCCGTCGCTGTCAAAATACCTTTTGATATCATCAATCGCAAGGTTACTGTCTAAAACAGCACAATGTATATTATTTGGATTATTTTCAATTGCTGTTTCACTTATAAATCCATTTCCAGATACCGCAATACTGGCCACATCCTTATCCACAAACTAAATTAACATTTCAAAATGTCTCGTCAAAACATCAAGTTTTTCAAAAGGAACTAAACCTGAAACCTTTTTTCGTTTTGCGATACCAATAGCAGTTTTGTCTTTACCTAAAATATAAAGTATGAAAATAAATTTCATCAACGATAATCATTTGAAAATATATGGAATATACAATCACCTTTTGGACGTCCTCTTTTTGGAACTCTTGGAGGTAAAGTTGGTAATTGACTAACTATTGAAATATTATCTATATCTATGTTGTCTGTTTTCTCTTCATTCATGTGTAATATATTGTCATCCATCTGTATTATATTGTCATCCACCTGTATTATATTGTCATCCATCTGTATTAAATTGTCATCCATCTGTATTAAATTGTCATCCATCTGTATTAAATTGTCATCCATCTGTATCATATCGTCATTGGCAAATTCATAATTTTCTTCTGTTTGTTTCAGTAAGTTATCTAAGGTATAATTATTTAATTGTTAAATTTGATATGTAGAGACCTACTTATTTTATTGGGTCAATATACCTATGTCCTCAAGTTTAATGGTATTTTCATTCTCCCACTTTTCTGCTATATATTTTAGAATGTTTAATCTGTGCAGGTATTCTTTTCCTGTTGCTTCTGACGTTAGAGAAGCAAGCCTCTTAGCCTCAACATGTGCTCTCCTATACTTTTCATGTTGGTTTAAAATGCGCTTTGGTTTCGTGGGTTGTACGGTTGTAACGTTTACCGGATCTTTACTTCCGGAGCAATTATTTTCCTTCTGGAACAACCAGCCAACTGTTTGCTTCCTACGTCATCACTATCTTCTGAACCTGACTAAGCTTTTGCTATTCTCCTTGCTTGTATTTCATTGGCTAAAACAAAAAATTAAATTAATGTTAGTAACTTAATATCAATAAAAAAAATGAATAAGTAATAATTACAAATAGCAACAATAACTCACAAAAAGGCCCGGCAACTTTTCGTATGTTGTAGAATATACCATCTCTATCATTTGGGACATAACTTTCAATAATCATTTTTGTTATTTGTGTAGGATTAAAGTGTGTTTTTGTATGGTCATGCTTGGTTAAAGGAAACCAACACTTTCCAGTACCATCGTTCCCAAGCAAAGACAACCATTCTAATGGCATTAGTTGAATCTCCTGTGTGTCCAAGAATAATACAACAAACCAAGACCTAAAAACAATATAATATTATGAATTATGATGATGCTTAATTTATTTCTATTACATATATGTACTTAGAGTACAGTATATAATTATTGACTTACCATTGTTATCAATGAAATTCCAAATTGGAATAGTATATTAAGAATAAATAAGGAATAATAATTATATAGTAGAATATGATTTAATAAGAGATATTGCATTATAATAATAATAATAATAATAATAATAACATTAATATATAATTTATATAACTTATGTTGTACAACTAAATTTGAATATTACTGAAAATGTAATAAAGGAATAACAATAGAATTTGTATTGTTTAGAGGAAAATTCATCATTTTTGTTTTTAATTTATCAAACTTCCATGACTGAAGTGGCCCAAGTGTAGAGGCTGCATATATACCTAATAATTTCGAAGAACACGGAGTATAAAAAAATTCTGTGAGTTTTTCATACCGTCTGCCAATGACTACTAAAGAATGATCGAATTTAGAAGTTGCAATATTCTCAGAATTATATCACCATTTTCTACCTTGAAACAATTATCAGCATTGTTCAATTTTACTATAAACTTATCATTTTTCCAACCGGTATATTCTGGTTTACAAGTTTATCGAAGTATAGGTCTATCTTTATTGTTTGTATGAACATTTATAGAACCATTTTTTGAATTTAAACTATTCTTAGACAGTAATAAAATTCTAGATTCAGCATATCTACAGGCTAATTATTGAAGTGGTTTTACATCACTTTTAATTTTTTTTTTAAGAGGCTGCATAAAACTTTCAAAAGGGAATGCAGAAAAATTGTTTAATGATCCAAATGTTTGCACATCATCAGCTAAATGAAGCATGATATGAATATTATGAGACATAAAGGTATTTCCATAAATTTCAGCAAATTGTGACAAAATAAGTTAATAACTTTTTTGCAAATAAAATATATTCTTCAGATATATTATCTGTTGACATAATTCTTATAGCAACACACAAAACTAGAAAATGGTTGTAAACTTTTTTCTCTAAAATATTATGAAAAACTATCATACCGGTGTATAAAAGGCATTGTCTAAGTTCGGTTGCTTTCCAACGACTAGCATCCCACAATGGATGTATTCGGCTATTTTCATTTGGATTTCGTTGGAAATCTTGTGGGACATATTTTCCTAACGCGTTCAATTTTTTATTAATAGCAGATATTAGAACTTTTGGAAGATTTTGACTGTGTGGTTTAATTCCTCCAGTCCAAAACATTAAAAGCTTTTTAGTTACACCAATTAATATACAATGCATATAATCAAATGGTATTCCAGAAACCAAAATAAAGTTGGGAATATCTGAAAGAATTGTTTTATCACAATGGAAGTTTAAATCTGAATAAGATATAAATGATTCATGAGTTCGTAAAGTTGAACATAAATCAGGAAAATATACTCGATTGTTTCCATACTGACCAACTGTATAGCAACGATTACAAGAATGTTTACCTGTACCTATGTCCCTTTACATTTAGAGCAAAAGACTTTGCCGGTGTGTCACAAATTAGAGCTTTCAGTTGAACTTTAATATTAATGTTATTATAAACAATGCCAGTCTTATAAAAAAAATTTAAATCATTAACTAAATCTGACAAGAATTCATTACTTTTTTGTGGCTTAAGTTGCCCATAATATGCTCCAATTATAAATACATCTCGACTTTTGCCTAAATTAGAAAAATAACCCAGACAAGGCCACAACTGACTAGGAGGATTTTTAGATAAAGGGAGGTCATCAATTCCTACCACCAACATTAAAGTAGATGGAATTGATAAACTATCATATACTTTAAACAAACGTTCTATTTCATTTTTTAGTCCAAAATGATGATATATACCTCCACTAATTTGTTTCACTAAGGTTGTCCTAGGTGTTCGGAGTAATGTATGTGAATCTTTAGGCAACCCTTTGAATTGAGGAAATAGATATACTTTTCAGAAGGTCATCTAAAGCCAAATGAGTTATATCATGGCGAACAGCCCACCTAGCTATGACCAATTCGAGTCCAACATCACTGCCACTTTCAAACAACTCAGGAGTAGATTCATATTCATCAGAAGAAGTAATTTCAGTAAAACTGTCATTATAACTGTCACAAATTAGACCAGAGCAGTGGTGTAGTGGGGCGTATACGCGGGTATACGGCGTATAACGACTTCTCCAGTTTTTGGTTGATGCGTATACTTATAATATAATTTGTGATACGCAGGTATAAATACGGGTATACTATTTAGCTATAATACGTATAAACAGTATTAACGAATAACCAATAATACCAAACATATTTCCTTGTTATCACGTTTAGGAACGGTTATTATTTTTACATTTTACACATCTATTTTTAACTTCATTGCATGGATCTATATTTATTATATACAGAGTGTTTCAAATTTTAAAATGATTCATCTGATTCAGGTTAGGATGTAATGTAAATCGGATGAATCATTTTGAAACACTCTGTATAATATATATTATACATCTAAAATTATAAGCTTATCGATAACGATCGCCGACGCCGAGATGCACGGTCACATGCATTACCGAAAATAATTTTGTCAATAAATATTATTTCGTGTACACTGATTAGTGATTACTCTCGGCCGCTCGGCCACCTCGTCCCCCGATTTCTGATTGTAAACTATAGAGGCTCAATAATTGTGGTAAGGTAGTAATAAAGTGTATGTAATTATAAATATAAAATTAATAATAACGTAGTAGGTATATATGGGGGGTGTGGGGGGCGAAGCCCCCCACGTTTACATATCAAGCACATTAAAGCGTATACTCAGTAAAAAAATTACGACTACATCACTGGACCAGAGTTATACCTAATGGTTAATACCTATTACGTAATCCTAACTTGGGTAGATTGGAAATCCTAGCTAACCGGAAAAAACACACTCCTGGTTAAATATCTCAATACTAAATGATATAAGCAAATAATCCGAGGTATGTGTCAACGTGAAAAACTCTTACCTTTTCGCTGACCGGACTAATTCCTCTGCGGGGAGCCATTTGACGCGGACACGATGATTGCTTCAAGGTTGATCGTGGTCCGGTCGAAGTGTTTGGTTAGGATTGAGGTGATGAAAAAAACACAACACAAACACTTTAAGAATGTCACAAATTATGTATTATAATATTGCGACCAAAATATAATAATACATGACGTGCCGCTCGGGCAGATGAGTTTAACGTCGGACGATATGTTATCGGTCCGACGGTCCGATGGTGATTGGTGAATTCGAAATTCGAATTTCGAAATCGCCTTTTCCGCCGACCGTTGGGAGAGTCGGTGGGAGAGTCAACCCGGTCGCGCTGCTTGCATCCCGTGGTGGTGGTTGGAGATAAGATAGACTGGTCGCTATAGTGCTTGACGCTTGTGCAGTTGTACATTCATGTACTTGCTACTGCCTAGTGCCTACTAGAGTGCGAGTGCCTCTCTATCAAGGCACTCTAGTCTATACTATGTAGATCACTATTGCACGACGTGTTCTTGTTTGACCGCGCGCGCACACACCCATGTATATTATTTTAATTATTTATATGATTTCGCAGTAGTCTATATAAAGAATATATATATATGATATATATTAAATATTTTATGTACACGGGGGAGGGGGGGTGTTTATATAAATAATAATAATGAATCAATATCACAAAAGAAAAAAATAAATAAAACCGCCAAACGAGGTGGGACTGTGGGAGGAACGGTTTCCAAAAATAAGTTACACGATTAAAAATATAATAATATAATAGGTAAGTGTAAATGTATATTATAATATAATATATACATAAATAATATTACAAAACGAGAACTTGGTCTGTTAAAAGATGATTAATAATATAATAATAATAATTAGAAATAATAAGCGAGACTAGTTTAAAAAAATATAATAATAATAATAATAATAATAATAATAATAATAAAGATAGTGATCGACTCGGAGAGTCTTTATTCATAAAAGAAGTATATAACTTGTCACTTATATATCTTGTCACTTATCTGAGTGTAGGTAATACTAGGTAAATGGTATGATATAATAAATTACAATTAAATAAATATTTTTTCTCTCTCTCTTTACCTATATAATAATATAGTAGAAGTATGTAACATAATATACATAATATCGACACTGATCCGCGTATATATATATATATATAGGTACACCCTGTGTGTGTGTGTGTGTGTGTGTGTGTGTATACAAAATAAATTATTAAATCAAAACGAAAAAACAAATATACATCGCAAAAATATACCTACTAAAACTTCGATTAGGTACATAATATTATATTATTATATTATATCCATTTCGTATAGACGTATAGTAGGTACTACCTATCGTAACAATATTTTTTAACAACGAATTATTGGCATATTATATACTATCGACATCGACACGCGTACATAATAATATTATTGTAATATTTATATATATGTCTATATAGGAACTGATATATACATAATATAAAGAGAGAGAGTGAGAGACAGGCCCTGATTTAATAAAATTTGGGCCAAGTGCATAATTTTTTTGGGGGCCCCCTACCCCCTACCCACACCGGCCACCACCACAAGTCAAAAAAATGTTCTAGAAAAAATCTATACAGACAGTAGGAGGAAATATTGATAATAAAACAAAATATTTATATGTTAAGTATTAAATAAATATCTCAAAATTCATAAAATATTTGTACATTATTTCATATACTATAAATACAATTTAGTTACTTGGTCTGGTAAATTAAGGACATTGAAAAGATAATACTAATTAAATAACATAATTAATTATCAATCTTCCATAAAATTATAAAAATGGTAAATAACTTTTTAATTTAACAATTTATTTTATACAATTAAAATGAAATGAAAAATAAATCATTTCTATATTTTCTATATTTATATTTTTATTTAGCTATAACATTTTATCACAAAAAAAGTTTAAAAAGATTTCTTTCTTGCTTTTTTCTCTGCAAAAGTTTCGATAACTGATTCAAATTTTTTTTTTATATATTAGTTTATTTATAACATTTGTTTTGCGATATTCATTTCCGTGGATAACTGAATAACCTAAACCAATAGTTCTAAAAATGGTAATTGTGGGAGCGAAATGCGTCACCAACGACCGGTTAATCAGTAAATACTGGGCTGGAAGAAATCTATAAATAGTTATTATGTATCAAATATTTCCGATGTTCGAACAATTTTCTATTATTATTATTTTAATATGACGTATTGAGGTGAAGAATAACTTATACTAGTACAATAAGGTCTATGGGAATTATAATTTATTAAAAATAATTAATTTAAAAAAAAATTTTAATACAGAAAATTTTCTACAATTCACGGAGATCGGGGGCCCCCAAAAATTGGGGGCCAAGTGCAAGTGCTCCATCTGCACTTGCGTAAATCAGGGCCTGGTGAGAGAGAGAGAGAGAGAGAGGCGTACGCAGATCTGTACCCGTCGATCGTGCAGTGATGCATCATTCCATGTGACGGTACTTGTGGGCCGTCATCTGGGACAGGCCGAGCACGGCGTACTGGCAGCTCAAGCAGTGGTAGTGTGTCTGCTTGCCGGAGTGCACGCAACCACCGGGCTGACCGCACGCCTGCGCCGGGGTGAACTTCTCGAAGCCAGCGGCCATGATGGAGTCAAGCTTCTGATGCTGGCGCCGGTGAGCCTCACTACTTTGTTGGTGTCGGTGCACACGAACTCGCACTTGAGACAGTGGAAGTGCGATGCCTTGTTCTGACCGGTATCTATGTGCGGCGAGCGGGAGAAGAGAACAAAAACAGAAAAAAAAACGTCATTATAATAACGGGCATCGACTACGTCAAGGGTGGGGGAGGGAATAGTTAGGTATATGTAAATGATACGGGAAACGAAGGCAGGTTTATTACCGAAAAAGTTTTCAATTATGTAGGATATATTATAACATGAAGGTCAATAATGGGTATAGTTAGAAGGTGTACTCACTTATGACAGAAATGTAAGTGCACTCTGCTCGTCCGCACGACACGTTGGCCCTGTATTGCTGGAAATCGCCTCCCATTAGAGTATCGAGTCTACGAAAAAAAAAACCAAGGTCAGATAAACGGTACACGCACTACATGCCAAACAATATGTATAAGTATATTATTTTAAACTAAAAGACATAAACAATTATCTAGGCATAAAATGTAAGCATAATTATTATAACCCTTTATAACATTATTTATCCTCAAACGAATTAAATGATTTTATTATTTTGGTAAGAATTAAAAAAAAATATTGAAAATTTGGGTGGGGGTAATGCATTGTAAAATCAAAACAGAGGGTGCGAATGGCCATGATACAAAAAAAATGCAGAGCACAATTATTTCAAATAACGCTGCACTGAAAATATTGTTTTTCTCAGATATTATTTTGATATTCAGCCAAAACTGTATATCATTTGTTAATCAACGCCTCGAATCATTCAGGGGGCAGGGATTTTAATATTTTACTTTTAAATCGCGATGAAATAAAATATTGGTTACATATAATATATGATATTTATACCACTATATTATGTTTATTCGATGTTTAAAAATTCAAAATCTAAATCAAATGAACATCTTTGAGTGTTCATTGTCACTGTACATAGTATTAGTCGACGAATTTTCTGTGGTATAAATACATAATATGGATGTGGGCATATGGCATAAAAAACCATAATAATTTAATAATATACCAACGCCAAGACATAGTATTTTCATCGTCGTGGCTCTACATATCTGGCACGTTCACAGTTAAACAATCTCTGTCTATATTATTATGACGTTATCGTGACGTACCTCTCATGTCTGGCCGTGTGCTGCACGAATCTGGTCTTGTCACAGAAACTGTAACCGCAGTCCTGCCGCATACAGTGGGAGTGCGTCTGGTGCTCCCTGTAGCCACAATGCGCGTAATGACAGTCCTCGTTGAATCGAAACCGCAGGTATCCCTCGGGAACAGGTTCGTCCTTGAGGATGCGCATCGAGTTCTGGACTCGTGCCTTTCTCATTTCCGGGCTCATGTCACGTGACGGCGACACTGGCCGGTTGACGTGGTGATGTGGCGCCGCTGCGGCTGTCCCGTCGCTACCGCCAGCCGCCTCGCCACCCCGGTGGTGGTTCAGCAGCCCGTTGTGGCCGGCCGCCGCCAACATGGTCTGGTGGTGGTTGAAGCCGGGCTGTGGAGCGAACATCAGGCCTGTAAAATCCGGAAAACGACGTGTTAATAATATATTGGTCATATTATAATTTATATGAGTCGAAGGTTGATATCGATAGTATGTATATTGGTCGGGTGAGGTCGCGATGGTCTGATTTTAAATTATTATAAATACTAATTTTGACTGTCCACCGTAAAAATATATGAAAACCATTAATAAAACAGGTACTGTTAATTCTTGCAGTTTGCCAATTATATCGTACTAGCTGAATTACCCGGCTTCGCCCGTGTGTAGTTTTTGTTTTATCAAAATTAAATTCTTAAATCAACACAAATTGTTGTGTTTTAAAGAAGAAAAAATATGTATTTTACTTAATGCTATCAAGTGCTAAAAAGGTAGTAGTTGCTGAATTATAAAGACAACAAAAATAATAATAATAGTATTTACAAATGATATAACTTTTTTTATGAATATTTACAAATGATACGTTATAGTTGCTCAATTCTAATATGGTTTAAGTCAAAACCTCTTGGTATACCACATTAAGAGTTTTATTTTGTGGTGCATAAACGTACAAATGGTCAGGTCTTCCAACTCTAGAAAATGCCACATACAATTGTCCGTGTGAGAAACAGTTATTTTCTAAATCTACACCACAATAAGTTAAAGTCTGACCTTGAGCTTTGTTTATTGTCATTGCAAAACAGACTTTTATTGGAAACTGAACTCTTCTAAACTTAACTGGAAAATCGTTGGGGTATAATGGTATTTTCGGTAAAAATATTTTTTCTCCCTTAGCACATCCGGTCAAAATTTCAGCTTCGATTACATTTTTTGTAAGAGAGGTGACACGAAGCCTAGTCCCGTTACATAATCTAGGAGAGTTCAAATTTCACAATAATATGATTGGAAACCCCACCTTCAGTGATATTTTATGAGGAGGCATACCAGATGGTGTTTGTGAATTATTAATATTATTATTATTAATTATTAATTATTTGTTTATATTATACATTATTACAAATTACACGTAAAACATTATTTTTGCCAATTTCAACCCTTTAAAATCAAAATTTTGAAAATCGGGCGATGTGGTGACACTCACGAAGGTATTTGGAACAACTTTGTGAAAAAAAATTGGAAAAAAGTTAAATAGCGTCGTCACAAAATTGGTACATAAAAAGGCCTGTTCTTTTATATATATAAGGATTTGGCCATGTAGTCTATTATAATACATAGACTCATTATAGGGTATATAACACCGAATTCATCTCACTCACTTACATCGTGTCGTACTTTGATGACGTATACAACTTTACACCATATAATATGTACAACATATGGGTAAACCAGACCGACTGGGGACAGTTTAATGTACTTGAATAGCCTATACGAAACGCCGCGTGACCATAATTTTGTCGCGTCTACATTTTTGCCCATTACGTATACACGCACATTATATTCGTTATTCATAACAGTGTGATACTTTTCATGCTCGTTGATTGGGCAAAAACAATATCGAGCGATGATAAAACGAGTTTAAAACTAAATAATATGCATGTATTTGCGACGTTCGAGACTACAGCATAACAACGTTTTACTTCTGTATATTTGGTGGTGGGTTTTATATGACATGGGCTTTTTTAGGGTTTTCGGACCAGCAATTGACAGTCACTTATTCGGGTTGTATCATTTATTTACTGAATTTACTGTGCGATATAAAAAAACCATCATCACACTGGCCGGTCAAATGAGTATGACTTGATAGATTTAACGACAACAAACTCGGCCGAAACACTTCAATATTATTATTATTGAACGCTGCAGGTAGTCTGCTCGCATATAATATATAAATGTGACGCAAAGCAATACGAAATGAATAAATTTACTATTTAGCAAATAGCGATTAAAGAAAAGTATAATATGAACATTGAACACCGTCCGGGTGGCGGGCGGAGTGCAGCCAACGTCGCGGGAGGGGCCGTATAGTAAGTCTGAGTATTAAAATTTAAAATCGACCGGTTTTCGCTCGGATATCGTTAAAGTGAGTAAACTGAGCCAAGTTTTACTGCACGTAGTATATACACATTATTACTATTATAATTATTATTTGTATTATTTTATTATACAGGTGTGAGACTGAGGGAGAGTGAGTGGAATCGAACAATTCTATAATAATTGAAAAACAATCGGAAGCAATAAAAATTATTTTTATCACTTAAACATTTTCCAAACGAGATAATATTATTATGTATGTATGAATACGACACGTGATTTCGTGGTGGCGATGGTGACGGCGGCGGCGGTAGAGGTAGCGACTTGTTGCCGGCCGTTTGAAATCGCGCGATGCGTGACAACACACAAAACCCTGGGAAAACGGCGGCGGCGGCGGAAATCATTAGCAGCGCGATTCGGCGGGAGCCAAAGGGGAAATACGCCCGTAGTTTTTTAATCGTTTTTTTTCGTTTCCGAAAAAATTAACTCCCGGAAAAGGAACGAGTGGTGCGAAAAAATAAATAAATGCGGTCCGCGTACATAATTGTCCCGGAGTCGTCAATCATTTAACTCTTTCGTTACGCGTGTCATTCGCGATTGCAAAAAAATTAATATATATTATATAAAAACAAAACGCGCACCCTGCGCGTATTTCCCGGGGACTCGACGACAATAATAATTATCGCAACTCGTACGTATATACGTGGCCGGAACGAAAATCGAAAGAAATGAAAAAGCGAAAAGGGGTGAACGCCGCGGAAACCGATGACATTGATGCTGATCGATTATCGATTTTCTCGGGGCGGCGGCGGCGTTACACGCGGTGGGTAAAAAATAATAATGATAATAATAAAACCGAGCCGGGTGCGTTTTTTCTCCATAATATTCGCCTTTTGTCGTCGCATCATTAATCATCTTATCGGAAGCGATTCCGCACGATCGATTAAAACTACTACTAATACACGATTACTACTACCTACTCGTTTCTTTTAAAAAATTATTTTTCCCTTCTTTTATTTCCTTAAAAAACAATTTTTTTGCAGAAAAAGTTTATTTTTTTTTTTTAATGTGCTTGAAATTCTCACGAGATTGTTATTTTCGTTATTGTTAACGAAGTTGTTGATGCGAAATTCAAGACACCAGGGGCGTGCTCACGGGGGGGGGGATGAGGGTGTCATATCTCCCCCCATGAACTTTTTTTTTATGCATTTACTTAAGTTTCTTGCTTGATTCGCTTTTTTCGAAAAAAAAAGGTGATGCATAATTGGTTTTAATTTGTTAATTATGTAGTAATTATCAAAGATATAAAATATATATAGTTGGTACCACGAACTAAGTTATCTTATCTAGTTATATCTAGTATATTTTAGTTTGTGGTTGGTACTATAGTATAGGATTTGAGACTATTTTTTCAAAAAATCAGTTTTTAAATACAAGTGAAATTGAATTCTTTAAAAATCTGGCAGGTTTTTATTCACCACACATAAATAAAGACAACAGTTTAGCTGAACTAAAAATCTGGCGAACAAAATTATTGGAAAATTCTGAAGTCATTAAAACTGGCCTAGATGCTCTCCAAATTTGCAGTTCCTCTATTTATACAAATTTGAATAAGCTTTTAAAAATTGTATGTGTCCTACCCGTTTCAACATCCACCCCAGAAAGAACATTTTCAACATTAAAGAGGGTGAAGACATACACAAGAAACTCAATGCTTGAAGTAAAATACTCTTCAACTTATTAGTTTAACCGAAATTGAATATATACTTACATTTTATTTTAGGACCGTTTGAATTGATTAACGCTATTGGCAGTTCATAAAAATATAAGCGTTACTCCAGATGAAGTCTTAGATGAAATGGCTAAGAAACCAAGAAAACTTAAATTTGTAATTTAGGTCTTTAGACCCATAATTTTAACATGTCCGCATATATAAAACATTAATACATTTTGAATTTTATGTTTAGCTATATAGAATATAGTTTTAAAGTTTTCTGTGATAATTTTAGAATAACAATAGTAGGTAGGTATATGTATATAATATAATATAATATATCAACCTACTTCTAAAATACCAACGTATATACCGATAAGAACATTTTGTGTCTATGATAATCAACAAAACAAAATACGGTTCATCCCCTCCCCCCATTGGAAAAAGCTGAGCACGCCCCTGCAAGACACGTAACCGGATACCCTCCGTTTCTTTACAAATATTGAGTGTTTTTTTTTTCACGCCATCATCAATTTTAATCAGCAAGGAGTTGTAGTGTGAAATGTGCGCGTACTTAAATTGATTAGAATTGAAACCGTTTAATGTGCCCCGTATTGCCGTTTATATTTTAAAGACGGAATAATTCCAGCCGAATAATTTTTACTCGCTGTTGTTGAAATATTATATCAAAATAATAATACTTAGTAACTATATATATATATACAAAAAACGATTGGTTTCGTAAACGTTCGTTTCCACGTCGACACAATGTATTTACAATATATTTATAGGTGCTTTTATTATACTATATTATTTTAATATACGCTCCTTTTTAACGAGAATAACTTTCTCCGGAAACCAGCGTGCTCGGTGCATCAGCGACTGGACTTAGGCAACGAGACCGAGGGGGCAGGGCCGGCAGTGTACAATGTGGCGCAGCTGACGTACCGTGGTCGAGCCGTGGCACCACTACGGTACAGCATTGCCAAGAAACTGCCTTTCGACGGCGATATGGACAACCCGGGACCAGCGGCGTACAAGCCTAGAGTCCCGGTCAAGGGTCCGGTACCTAAGATGCTGTTTCGGATAATCAACCCGGATCCCGTAACGACAAAAATATACTATTATTATAATTATTTTAATTTTAAATTACTAGGTGTGCCATCTGGACACATCTGGTTAACTAGGTACAAACATTATTGATTTCCTTTTTTCAAAACAATTTCAATTCAAGAACGAAATAAAAATTGGTCAAATATTGATCATTAAAGAGTTGTCATATTGCCATGACATAAAATATTATGGTTTTTTATTATAACAAATTTTAAAATCGGTCCCCTGAAAACAGTACTTTTTGAGTTATAGCAGGTCTTGAACACCCAGTTCGATAATAAATAGTTTTTAGGTATATACCTACTATACGTCAACTATAGTGTGAAACTCACAATCTAACTAACTTTGTAAAAATATCTTCTATTTTAATGATAAGTTTATATCATGATTCATTTTTTAGAGTGGAGTCAACGCTGATTTGTGTATCACAAATCCTGAAATCCCCAAATATTTAGCATGAAAGTATACTTTTTTTTTTCATTAATTTCAAAACGAAGATTAATCAGATTTCTAAATGAAAAGAAATTCATAAATACATACATTTTTCGATTGTGACAGGGAAAATGTTTAAACTTTTCATATGCCCAATATGCTCATATATTATAAAATACACAATTGATTCATATTTCATATTTTAATTTATAAGATCTATCGTGTATTACTGTATTAGTATAATATTATTCGCCTGTATATTATATATAATTTACTACTTATGTAGTTATGTATAAAGTTGATTTCTTATTGTGTGCATATATACGTTTGTTAAAGAGAGCCGACAACCCTGGGTCCAACGTTTACAAGTTGCCGTCAACACTGTCACGAAAAAAGATTACGCTGGCCAAGAAAATCGACGAAATCATAGACATCAAATCACCCGGTCCGGTATATCAAGCTGTGCCTTTAAACAAATACAAAACGAAAGCGCCCCAATATAGTCTGTATTTGGGCGCTTTCGTTTTGTATTTGTTTAAAGGCACAGCTTGATATACCGGACCGGGTGATTTGATGTCTATGATTTCGTCGATTTTCTTGGCCAGTGTAATCTTTTTTCGTGACAGTGTTGACGGCAACTTTAAAGATAAAGATGGTAAATTGTTACTACAAGAGCTCAAAACAACTAATGATCTTACACAAAGTAATACGAACATTCAATTTTATTGTATACCATTTTAAAAATTAACTCAAACTATGAACTGTTATTTAGATGGTAAAGACTGTACACTTTTCCACCTGCTGAGTTCTCTATTTGTGCCAACATCTCGTAAAGCGACCAAAGATGATAAAGGAAAGAACAATGTAACAAAATATTCCATTAAGGATTCACAGAAGAGTTTTATTATTTTTAATAATTCAATCAGTGAATCTGAAAATTATTTAGAACATTTAAAAAATAAAAAATTACCCATACAGCCTTTTATCATTGTAATTAGTACACCACTAAAACCAAACCAAATTTTAGTGTACTTTGATTCGATAAAATATAAAGTTTTTAATATTACCCGTGCAATTGATATGTAATAATAATAATAATATATAATTGTATGTTTTAAACTTTTTAATTTGTTTAATTTACAATATCCTCTGCAATCATGTGCAGTATGGATGTTCATACAAACATTTTATTATGGTATATCTACTAAATATGATACTCCACACCAATTAGTTACCCAAGTGTTACATAGTTTGAAGAAACAAAAATAATAAATTCATTCATATAGTCTAAGATATTAAAATATTTTTGTCTATAATTTTGTTATATAGATTTAAAACTAATTATATTTGTTCAATTTATGTATGTAAATGCTAAGGTATAATAATTAATATTATCTTGTTGATTAATTTTTTGTATGAAATTTCTTTAGTTTTTCTTAAAACTTATTAAATTATTTCAATGTTTTTATTCAACTTCTAAAATATGTTATTTTGTGTACTATTTTTTAATGTTAAGAAATTATACATCTATACTTCATACTTTTATATACATTGGCAGTGGCGTAATTACGGGGGTGCACGACGGTGCACTTGAACCCCTGGTATTATGTAGGAGGTGCAAAGATGTTCTTTTGCACCCGCAGAAGCTGAACTTTATACCTATTAAATTATAATAGGTACTATTTCATAATATGAAATACATCATACATATTATATTATATACTTATTGATTTTTCGAATTTTCTTATAAAAGCTATAACATATTTACATATAGGTAACTGTACAAATAATAAAATACTTAATGTTATAACTTGTATAATAATTTCGTGATCGCTAATTCATTATATAGGTAGCTGAAAGGTGCCTCATTGTATCATAATATATCGTAATATTATAAAGACTAAATTTAGATTTTGGTTTTGGATATCGGTACCTATTTATTTTTTTCCGATTTCCTAACTGGTATTTTTGATTTCGTTTTCAGTTTTGATATCTATTTCGGGTTTTCACGGTTTCAACTATTATTCAAAATCAGTATCCAATATCGGTTTCAAGCCCAGGTTTAAAATATACCTACAGATTTTGATATTTTAATTTTATATTTTGTATTATATGTTATATTATTATCAAATATAAAAAGATACCTAGTCCATATAGTATTGTATGCAACTATGTAAGCAAAACAGTTTTAAATATGAGCATTTTAATTTGTCTCTATGAATATTGGACCAATAAAAGTTGTGCACCTGCTGAAATTTAATGGAATTACGCTAATGTACATAGCACACCATTTTATGATATATAATTTAATTTTTCATAAACGAGTATAAAGTATTATGTTGTTTTGTTATACACAATATTAAAATATACATAGGTATTCATAATATTATTAATTTATTAAATATATAAAACTAATTGTATTCGTTAAATATATGTATCTAAATACCAAAGTATTATATTATTAAGTTTATAGTTTTTTTCATTTAAATTTTCTTTAGTTTTTTTCTAAGTTCTAAAATATGTTATTTTGTTGTATACTTATAATGATGTGTATATTTGGAGTATATATATAATAAATAATTTTGCATTAATATTGTTTTACATTTACTGATTACATAATGAAAACATCCTGATTTCTTCTTGGAATCAATATGTAATAATGATGAATTTATCACATATTTATACAGCCAATTTTTTACAATAAAAATAATGAATAATTTTTTTCAATAATAATCCAAATTACTTTTTTGGTTGAACTAAAATAATTTTTTCAAGACAATAAATATTTTGTCAAATTGATAAATTATCGCTATAGCCTAAATAATATATTTATTATTAATTAATAATGTATTTTATTAAGGTGATAGTTAGGTTAGGTTAGGTGACAGTAATAAAGTGTTGGTACAATATTATTATTCTTCAAAATAGTTTGTCTAAAAAGTTGACTGTCTCGTCGTATAGTAATAGATGTAAAATCTTCAGGATCAAAATGAATTGAGCATATTTTTAACAAAGGATCAAATTTGTCTTTGCGCCCGCAAATTTTCCACCAGGTTTCACAAAGTGCCTTATTATCCTTTGGAAAGTTGATGAAAAATAAGATATCAAACTGGTCTCTTGCATTTTGATTACATAATACAACCGCACATTCTTGGTTTATCTAAAAATTTAAAATATTATTAAATATTTGCTTAAAATAATAAAATAACTGAACCAATATTTACAAAACTTGTTACAGATGAAGACAATGAGACAGAGTCTACTTCTATCATTGATTCTTCAATATCTACATTTTCAAGTTCAAATTCGGTGTCTGAAAGTGATGATAGAAAATCATCATCAAATCCATTAGCTTCAATCGAATTCTTTTTTTTTTTTTTTTTTTTTAATTAGTTTTATTACACAATCTGTAAATATATTATTTTTTACAATAAGTGTAAGTGTTGTAGATTAATAAAATAAAAATAAAAATAAAAATAAAGAGAAAAAGACAGATAATTTGAGCGAAGAAACCATCCAGTGATGGTACTTCTTGGAGTTGTGGATAGGTTTTATTCAGTCAGGAGGTCCCGACACCATTTTCGTTTTAAACGTCTTCCAGGGTCACCTGGAATGCTGAGGGTAGATAAGTTTGAGATTAGAGGATTGCGGTGGTTGGAGAGATTTGAGTGGAATCGTTTATACAGAGTTTTGGCTACGAGTTGAACTGTTGGAATAGAGAGGTCCTTATGGAGTGTATCGTTTGAGACGTAGAAAGGGGCTTTGGTAATTTGTCGAAGGCATTTAGATTGAAATATTTGAATTTTTTTTACATTAGATGGTTTGGCTGAACCCCAAAGTTGTATACCATATGACTATACGCAGGGTTGGGCAGTATCTTCGATACAAGTATCTAAGATACGTATCTTAGATACATTTGTATCTTGTATCTTGTATCTCGATACAATTATGTGAAGTATCGAGTATCTTGTATCACGATACATTTTTAGTCAATGTATCGAGTATTTCATGAATTAATTTAATCGAAAGATACTCGATACATTAACGCGATACTTTGAAAAATTAATTGTTTACGATTATTTTTACTAGTCAGAAACCAATTTTGAAAAGTGACTAATGTATTATTATTACTGAAAGTGTCAATGTTTTTTATTTTATTTTTCATTCTAATTACTTAAGAGGACGTCTCACCCGGATGTGTTGTCTCAGTCTTACACACGTACGACATGGCAAATTTTCGTTTGCTAGTTTCAATAGGGTATTGTCAGTTTTGATATTAGAGTGAATCAACCTACTATCAAACTTTTAGGTAACAACATTATCTGTGTTCTCTCGTTGGTTTTTTACGATATTTTAATTTTTAAGTGAGTTATGAACATTTTAGAATATGAATACTTTACATAGGTACCCATAATTCACTTAAAAATTAAAATATCGTAAAAAACCAACGAGAGAACACAGATAATGTTGTTACCTAAAAGTTTGATAATAGGTCAATTCACTCTTATATAAAAACTGACAATATCATATTGAAACTAGCCAACGAATATTTGCTATGTCGTATGTGTGTAAGACGGTAACAACACAATATGCGGGTGAGGCGTCCTCTTAATGAAGTGGCCATACCCACAATAATAAACATAATTTTTAAAAATCCAGTGACTAATTTTATTAAAATGTATTGAGTATCGAGTATCGAGTATCTTGTATCGCGATAGTTCAAAGCCAAGTATCGAGTATCTAGTATCGCGATAGTCCAAATCCAAGTATCGAGTATCTATTATCTCGATACTCCAAATCCAGGTATCTAGTATCTACTATCTCGATACTGATTTTTGAGTATCTTGCCCATCCCTGACCATACGGGCTTTAGTAGTAATTTATATATGAGTATTTTGTTATTCAGATTGATGTGTTTAGATGTAAGGAGAAGACGTAGCTGACGGGATCGGTTATTCAAAGCAATACGTTTGGTATGGATGTGGTGGGCCCAGGTCAATCGACGATCCAGGTGGAGTCCGAGATATCGGACATTTTGTGTGGGTGGAATGGGTAGGTTATTGAGAGTTATGGTAGTGCAGTTTCTAGGTCTTAGAGTGAATGTGCAGTGGGCTGATTTTGATTCGTTTATTTTTATTCCCCAATCTTTATACCAGGTTTGGAGAAGATTTAAGTGGACTTGAATGTGGTTGGAGGCTATTTCAGGGTCTGAGTTAAGCGCCATAATAGCTTTGTCATCGGCAAAGTCACCTGTGATCGTATTGTTGGTTGTTGGTTGGTCGGAGATGTAAATCGAATTCTAAAAAAAAAAAAATTCTACATTTTAATAGCTCAAAATTAAAATTATTATAAATTTGAATAAAATAGTCTTACAGTTAAACTACTACAAGATGATGTACTTAGAGTTGAAACATCATCACTGGATTTCATATCACTAGTATTTGGTGTATCAAGTAAATCATCAGAATTAATATCGCTTGTAGACGAACATTCACTGTCTTCAGAATCTGCTAATATCTTTCCATGTGTAATATCCTCAGGGCCGTCCTGACGGCTAAACTAAATTAATATAAGTAGGTTTAAGTAGTAAAAATTACAAAATTGAATGTATAAAAATATATAAATAATACATTGTGCTCATTAATTTGATTTTTTATTGTATCTATAAAAGCAGGGCCTGTCCAACTGTGGCGAAGGCGGGAGGCCCGGGTCAAGGCCCCGCTCGCCCTGCCCTAGGGACGGCCCTGAATATCCTATAGACAAATACATATACATAAGCATTTTTCATAATTCATAACATACATACATAATATGTATTTTATACTTTATTACATTTACTTACATCAATGATTGTAGTTGTAGGATGGATTATGGGACAAGCATCTGGTCTAAGCCTATTGCCCTTATTGCCACCTTCATAATCAGCCATATCAAAGTGCTCGTCACATATCCTACTTTTGTCAATTGGTAACCAGTTTGGACGATTTGCCGCCATTATCCAAATGGGCAATAACTTCTCATCATCAAATGGAAATCTATAATAAAATACAGAATAATATTTCAATTAGTTTCATTAAAACTAGGTATAAGCAAGAATATAATATACTTATGTAATCGAACTCCATCATCAGAAATATTCAAACATCCCAAAACAGAACAACGATTTTCCATGGCAATGGTACATACAAACTCTCTTTATTATAAGAATTACAATTTACGCTGCTTTACATTTAAAACAAGATTCATAAAATTTATATTATAATGTAGAGCTACCGTAATTATTAAGATCATCGGCTAGTACTTACTATAGCAGTTAGTACTCCGGTAAACCATAAACAGTCACAGACTAAGGCTAAAGTGCACTTTACCACCCCATGGCCCATGCATATTTTTCAATTTTTTTTTTGAAACTTATGTAACTCATCGAGTTAAGAACGATTGGTTAAATTAGAAAGTTGTAATTTTAGTTTTGGTAATTTCAAATATTTAATATACTAAAATTCCCACATCATAACTAAATAAACTAGTATTAGTACAAACAACTCTTTAGATGGACCACATTTGACTATGTTTAAGAATAAAAATATAGAAAACTTTAAAGACTTATCAATGTGTGGCAAGTATTTGAACATTGGTAGGTATATACTATGTATGTGTCTAATCTTTTGATAATTTTTTTTTTCAAGATAATATTCTAAAAGTTTACTTTGTTAAAACAGTGACCATTATTTATTAGACTTAGATCTAGGGACATATTGAAGTTAGAATGTATTATAATAACTTTTAATATACATATTTTTATTAACTATTTCAATGTTCTAGTCACATTCCTTCATTTTATAATATTATCATTTTCCGGTAACCGTACAATTTTAGGAACCCCGGCAGGCATTATTTTAAACTTAAATAGATCATATAGATCTCAAAATTTAAATTAGAAAAAAGGTAATAAATATTATAAATAAATTGTATTTTATGTAGCATGCACAGGTTGCAAAGAGTAAATAGTGTAACAGTGAAAAGGTTAAGACATTTTTTATAATACAATGAGTTCAGACTTTTGTTGTACATATTTAACTTTTTTACGTGCATAATTTGTAATATTTTAATATTACACCATAATAGGTACACACACTGAACTTATTTATGTGTCTTATATAGTTCTATGGGGTACTTCAATCCAGAAGATCCAAACTGCAACCTCTAGGCCATATTAGCCCGCTATTTTCAGAAAATAATCGAAAAATGAACTATTTATTTTTTATGAAGTATGGTGTAAATTTGTAGTTCGACATTTAATATCTAACTATAACAAAGCTATAGGCATTACATTTTTTTAAGTTTAGGGAAAATACACCACAAGTAATAGTTTATAATTGTTACTGAAACTGTAATTACTTATTAAGTAACCTTAATTTTTACAAATGTGTATTTTGTAAGATACTTAATCCTTAACCATGTATGATTATATTTAATTATATATTCTTCTTTATATTAAACAATCTATGTAATATTATATTGTATTGTTTTAATTAATATAATTTGATGTATGTTGCTTTAGTCGAAAATACTGTATTTGGTCTGGGTATAGAAATTTGCCACAAAATAAAAAAATATTCTTTCGTTATTTCATGGCATATATTTTAGAACCTAACAAATTTGTAAAACAAAGACATATTTTTGTTCATTCATGGGAGTCTTAACAGGAGCCTAGACGTGTACAATATGGTATGTTAATTATAATAAAGAGCCTGGTAAAATAATATAATAATAAATATATTAATTTTAGAAACCCCAGGATTAAGCAGTGATGAAAGTGAATTCCAAAGTGATATGTATGGTATGAATGATAAAAAATATATCAGCAAGGGTTTTTTGACTACGTTTTTTGACTACGTGCTATTTCAGTTTAAATTATTTGATACTCCTGATACATTCTGGAACTCTAAACTACAAAGTGAAATGGTATGGAAATTATTATATATATTAGATCAAAGTTTGCATACTAAGAATTGTTAACTTCTCCAGGGGAAATAACGTCAAAAATCTAGCCGCCGGACCGGGAATCGAACCCGAGTCTCTCGCTTGCCGGGCGATTGCTCTACCACTGAGCTACCCGACCACATAGACCTATGATGCTATCTCCCCAAGTTAACGGGAGTTTACAGAATATTATTTACGGTTTTTTTAGAATTCAGTTAGTGTTAAAATGACACCTGTACCTTTGTCTAAACTGTCGGCTGATTCTAGGGACACATCTCCTAGCACAAGTAGTTTCATACATGAAGATTCAAGCTCAAAATTAACTTATTACATTGTGAAACATATTGGATGGCCATATATGTAGAATGTGTGGTAAATATTTTTTTTAATGCTCTGTAGACTAAAAATTAACCCATAAGGAGATATACTTTGAGATTTAGATTTAAAGGATTTTTATATGAAAACAGTAGTCGCGTATTACTATATCGATGCGCGGTTTACGTATGAACTCTCGTGGGCCGGAGTATAGGTTGAATTTGTGGAATATTTATTTATTTATTTTAATGACATTTTTTAAAAAATTATATAGACTTAACACTAAGTGACAAAATAAATTTGGGTAGACATGGACTTATAACTATTACTTTTTACAAACAAATTATTATATTTTCTTTCCACAAAACCTTAAAAAAATTAAAGGACACAATTGATTGATAAAAGCTCTTCAACGTATTCAAATAAAATTTTTCTATACTTGAAACATAAACATTTATTTACAGAACATAATAATTCTCACTTCTTATAAAATAACATAAATTAATAAAATAAAAAGTAACACTTTTCCTTAGCTAAAAATATAACTAATTTACTTGTATCATAATATTTTATTATTTTATATATTTTATCATTGAAAATAATCGAATGCATTTATTCCGAATCTTGGGTATTAAAAATGACTAAATAAGTTCTTGACCATCTCAGCCAACATTTTATTTGCTCTTAGTTTTTTTATTATAATAGTTCTTGAAATAGTGTACTAGGTATTTTAATTAAAATGAAAAACACATATTTATTAAATACTAAATTGTTTATTTATATTTTTTTAATCGATATTACCCACAGGACTCTATAATAATGTCTCATCATAATTCATACAACCGTATTAACAATATTATATTATATTATTTTATTCATTTGAAATCATAATAACTCCAAGGAACTTAATTTTATGGTATATACCTATTAACTATTTCTATGAAATGAACAATCAAAGCTCAGCTAAGATTGATAATATTTCTTGATATACGATAATTATTTATGCCATAATATTAATATTACAAGATAAGTCGTCATAAGAGTAATAAATAATAATATTCGTTATTTTATCAAAACGGGGATAATTAAAAACAAAATAATATCACTGTAGTTGTTTGTAATCCAACACAAATCATTATAAGTCCATTTCTTTATAGTTAATTGTTATGCTCAAATGTAATAAGTCCTACATCTTATATATTTTAATTGTACTGATATAATAAGTCTGGGCTTATAACATGTAGGCAGTTCATAAATGAGGGAATACAAGTCAAATGTATGATAACTGATACCTAAGTCCGGACATCATAGGCGTGCGCACGGGGCGAGCCGGGTGTGCCCCGGCTCGACCGGAACTTTTTTGGGGGCATAGTAAAATGTCTATATATATTTTAATATGCCCGTGGAAATCATTAAAATTTTATTTTTCATGATTGTGAAATATAATTTAAAATATATTTTGTGTTTACCTAGCTATCATTAGATCAATTTTATTCTGTACGAAATATTATGTGGGTACTATAAATGATTATTTTCTAATATACATTATACGAGGTACCCAAATCGTTTTAAGATAAGCGGAATGCGGACTTGCACCAGCAAGCGCTCGTGGACGCATGTCGCATACACACCATAGACCTATTAACAGATATCTGTTAATAGGTCTATGATACACACTGCTCCACGGAAAAACCCATGCGTTTATAATTATTCGCTTTCAAGTTTCAATGAAACACCATAAACGGTCCCCTCAATAATCTAATCGGTCTGTTTACTGTTGTCATTTGTGATTTGTCACTTTTCTGTTCAGTGTACCGTGTGTCCGTGTGTCCGTGTTTAACGTTGTAATATTTTTATACTATAGTGCCTCGAAATAATATGATCTGAGTATCAGACCTTATTATATTTAATATTATTCTTGTTAATACATCGGGTGTTATGTAAATTGTATTCAACAAAGAACTTTAATATGTCAAGTCAACGAAGTGGTTGTGAAAAGAGAAAACGTAAAGCCTGTAAAGAAGCAGAACTATTAAAAATTAAAAGTAAATGTTCAATAAAAAATTATTTTACATCAAGCACATCCAATTTTCAAAGTTGTAAGTACCTAACAAATTTCTTAATAGTTATTAATGTAAGAAATAAATAATTTATCAAGAGTCTAGATAGACTCAGACCTCAGAAAAATTTAATTAATGTAATGAGTTATTTTAAATAATAGAACAGGCGTAATCTTGGAGAGGGGCACTACGGGCAACTGCCCCTCAGTTTTTTGACTGAGTTGGCATAAGAATCTTATATATTTAAATACCTATAGTTTTTTTTAGTTAATTTAGCCCCCCAGAAATCTCAATGGATTAATGGATATAACATATTACACCCTATATTACACATTAGTTTAAATTATAATATACAAATTTTTTTTATAATAATAATAACAATATAATAATAATAATAATCAATAATCATAACTCAATAACTCTGTTTCTGTCAACAGCTAGTGCAGAAAATATAACAGATTCTATATCTGACAGCACAAAGAAAATTGAAAATAAGGAACTACATAGTGATGATGGTATGTATTTTTATTATAAAACAATAAATTTAATAAACTTAAATTTTTTATATGGTTTTAATGTTTCTGTCAACAGCTAGTGCAGATAATACAACAGATTCCATATTCGAAAGTTCAAAGAAAAGTGAAAATAAGGAACTACATAGTGATGATAGTATGTATTTTTATTATAAAACAATCAATTTAACAAATTTTAATTTTGTTGTGGTTTTAATGTTTCTGTCAACAGCTAGTGCAGAAAATACAACAGATTCTATATCTGACAGCACAAAGAAAATTGAAAATAAGGAACTACATAGTGATGATGGTATGTATTTTTATTATAAAACAATACATTTAATAAACTTAAATTTTTTATATGGTTTTAATGTTTCTGTCAACAGCTAGTGCAGATAATACAACAGATTCCATATTCGAAAGTTCAAAGAAAAGTGAAAATAAGGAACTACATAGTGATGATAGTATGTATTTTTATTATAAAACAATCAATTTAACAAATTTTAATTTTGTTATGGTTTTAATGTTTCTGTCAACAGCTAGTGCAGAAAATACAACAGATTCTATATTCAACAGTTCAAAACAAAGTGAAAAAAAGGAACTATATAGTGATGATGGTATGTATTTTTAGTAGCTTATTAATTATATTATATATTTATTAACTATATTTTTTTTGTTTTAAGTTAATATGGTGAATGTATATGATCCGGTTAATCCATTTTCAAAAGATCGCTTAGAGTTCCAAAATCGAATTTTGAAAGGACGTTACAAGCCTATATTAGATCTTTATCCACGGTCACTTCAAAACTCTAAAAAAAGGTCATTTCAGAAAAACTGGTATGATATTTTTGATTGGTTAGAGTATAGTGATGCTTCTGACAAGGCATTTTGTTTCCCTTGTCGCTGCTTTAAAGGTAATGAAATAAATAGCAGCTACAGTGAATCAACATTTAGTAGTAATGGTTTTAAAGCTTGGTATCGAGCTATTGATGCATTCAAAAAACATCAATCATCCAAATGTCACTTAAACAGTGCAAAAGCATTAACTAATTTTATTAATTTGAAGTCAATTGACTGTGTGCTCAATAAGAATCGTCTTGAATAAATTAGTAGAAAAGAAAAAGATCGTTTGAAAAACAGAGAATTTATGAATCGTATCATTGATATTATAATTTGTTTAGGAAAGAGTGGTAGGCCATTTCGTGGTCATGATGAAAAATCTGATAGTTGCAATCAAGGACTTTTTAAGGAATTAGTAATCTTACTGACAAAATATGATGTTGTTCTTCAAGACCATTTACAAGAGGCTCCAAAAAATGCTTTGTACACAAGTAACAGAATACAGAATGATTTAATAACATCAATTAAAAATGTTATTTTACGAAATATAAAAAACAACCTACAAAATTCGTTCATATCAATAATGGCTGATGAGACTACAGATGTTGGTCATTTTGAACAATTGTCAATTGTTTTTCGATATTTTGATGAAAAAAAAAATAGACCAGTTGAAACTTATATTACATTGAAACGAATGCAATCTGTTACAGCTCAGGCTATTTTTGACTGTCTTCATGATGCATTGATACTTATGGGAAAAGATTGGCATTCAGTTTTATCAGTTTGCTTTGATGGTGCTTCAACTATGGCTGGTAAAATAGGAGGCGTGCAGACAAAATGTAAAGAACAAAATTCAAATATTAAATATATTCACTGTTATGCTCACTGTCTAAACTTAGCACTTGTTGATTCAGTATGTGATAAATCCAAAAACTCCAAAAGAAATAAATTAGTATTCAATTTTTTTGGAACTATACAATTTACCTACAATTTTATTGAAAGTAGTGCAATGAGGCATGCAATTTTAGAAAAAATATCCAAAGATGTAGGAATTAAGTTACTTACATTAAAGTCGTGTTCTATTACTCGCTGGGCGTGTCGAGCAGAAGCAGTCAAATCAGTGCTTAATAACTATGAAGTTTTGCTTTTAGCCATAGAAGAAATTTGTGAAAGTAGTAGTGTTCCAGAAATGTGTGCAAAAGGAATGGGTTTGAAGTATCAATTAAAAAGTTTTGACTTTATTTTTGGGCTGTATTTATTGAATCCTATATTAAATATAATATTAAAGACAAGTTCTTTATTAGTCGCCAAACATGGATCTTGTACTAGCAGTAAACAGTGTACAGTCTTTAGTACAAAACTTGATGGCTATGAGGAATAGTGATGAAGAGTTTAGAAATATTTATCAACAGTCAGTAGAACTTTGTCATAAAAATGGTGTACAAGTACCAGAAGTAATAAATAGAAAAGTGTCAACTCGAATAGACAAAACATCAAATAATCAATTTGTTTTTAAAACAAAAAAAAATGAACTTAAAATTACTGTGTACAACCAATTGTTAGATGAACTCATTTCTGGCATCAACTCGAGGTTTAACCAAGAAATTGTGCAATTAGTTCAGGCTGTAGCAAGTATGATTCGTCTAGACACTACGCCTGTAATGATTTCAATATTATCAAATTTTGCAAATGTCCCGGTAGAGAAATTACAATCTGAGATAAAACTATTAAAATATTTACCAGCTACTGATGGTAAACCAGATACTAATACTAATAATGAATCTATTCATGCATGGCTTGATTATATGAAAACAAATAATTACATAAAATCATTTAATGGATTTTTCACCGTACTGAAATTATTCAGTATAATACCAGTTACAAGTTGTTTCTGCGAACGGGTATTTTCAAAACTAACAATAGTAAAAAATAAATTAAGGAGTACTATGCAACAAGACCGACTTAATAGTTTATTATTAATGTTTACTGAATCAGAATTAACATCTAGTATTAACATTGACATGGTAATTGACGAATTCAAAATGATGGGAAATAGGAGAATTCATTTATAATTGTTTTTAAATTATACATAATTACACATGTATACATTATATATGCTTTATGTATTAATTTAGTACCTATAAAGAATTTTTGTTTATTAAACCAAGCTTTTTTTTTAAATGTTGGGTAATGTGTTTTGTTCTTTTTATACATAACTATTAATTGTATTTATATCATTTGATGTTAAAGAATTCAAAGTTTTACTTTGTAAAATATGTACTCTTAAAATATATGTCCAAAAATTAGCAGTAAAATACTTGATTCTATGTATAGATATAAATACTACATTGTTTTTATTTTACAACAGAATCTACTATGAAGGAGTGTTAGAAAAAAATTAGGGGCACAGTATAAGTATTGGGGCACTAATTGTATCCAGGCTCGACCGGAAGTTGAAGCCTGCGCACGCCTATGCCGGACATATGATAAGTGTGCAATAAAATAACTGTACAAGTACAAACATTAAGAACTTATCACTATAAGTTTAGGACATACTACATTAGGGCAAAAATAAACATGGCTAACTGCCATTTATGATATGTGAAAATAGTAAATATCACATGAATTACTTTTGAATTACACTAATTAGTACACTACTATAAATAGTAGTAATAGTAGTAAAGTAAGTAAAGTACAATAATAGTAAGTAATTTTTTAGAGTTACACTAAAAACAAAATCGAATTTTAATCTCAGTTTTTCCTTACACTTTTTTAAACAATTGGACATTTTTATTTTATTAATAATAATTTTACAGATTTATCATGTTAAAGAACCTTTTACTCTTTCTGAAACTCACTTTCTAAATGATGTTAGAAATGATTATCAACCTTTTCCAAAGCTTGAGAAAGCATTTACAGATGTTGATACCAGTGTTGGATTTAACATTGAATTAAAGTGGACAATGAAACGTTAGGTTATTATTTATTATACGAGAATATACATAAATAAAATTATTGTATTTTATGATCATTTTTAGTTGATCCTAATTTTATTTGTTTTGTATTTAATTGGCCACTGAATTTTCAGGATGGAACCTATGAACTCGAAAACACATTCGACATGAATTTATTTGTCGACACTATACTTAAAACCACATTTGAATTTGCAGGATCCCGAAGTATTGTGTTTTCTTGTTTTCATCCTGATGTCTGTACTATGTAAGTTATTATGGTACATTATTATGTCCAATTTAAAAATGAATATATTTATTTCTAAACTTATTTTTATAGACTTAACATAGTATTTCTATTATTTATAATGGGTTTTTTAAAAACAATAATGTTTATTTAAAAGTTTCATCTTTAATTATTACCAATTTTATTTGTATATGATAACTTAATTCTTCAGTAGGTATTCATAGAATATTTTATTTTCTATGAACTATTTATTTACAACCTTGCATACAATATAAATACATTTTTGCAACAGTACATGTTATAGTTATATTTTCCAATTTTATTAAACAATATAATATTTGATATTGTGTGTATAGCAAATGATTAAATATAACCAATTTATATAGTAATAAATACAATTATTTAATATACAATAAAATACATATTTAAAATATTTTATGATTTATGATTAATAATTTTCCAGGCTTAAAATGAAGCAAAATCGGTATCCTATATTATTTTTAACTCAGGGTGTTACAGTCCGGTACCCTTCATATGCTGATCCTAGATGTCACTCTATACAAAACGCTGTTTACCATGCTACTTGTCACGATTTATTGGTAAATTTCCTGATGATTTTTTCACCTTATAAATCGTATTATACAATATACATATTGGTTTTTTATTTATTTATTTAACCTGTAACTAATAACATTCTATGTTTACTACAACTTAAATTACATTTACATACATCACTAAAGTTATAAATAATACATTGTTATACTTTAAAATAAAATTGTTTACGTCTATTCAGGGAGTAAATGCTCACTCTGAAGACTTGTTGCGTGATCCATTACAAATAGATATTGTCAAACAAGCCAGACTCGCTCTATTTTGTTGGGGAGATGATAACAATTCTAAAGATGTAGCTAATAAATTCAAAAAACTGGGAGTAAATGGGAGTAAATTATTAATGATTTTATGTTTAAGCAAATCAATTGCTTATAATGTACACAAGATTATTTATAATGGCTTATGATAATTCTGCATACTATTTTCCCAGGTTGGACATTAAGGGGGTCGGAGCCAGTGCGTTTTTTGGTACAAAAACATGTCTTACAGGAAAAACTCTGACGGCCTGTAGAATTGTCGGATTTTGTTAATTTTTTTTTGTATCTAAAAGTAGAGAACATTTTTTTGTAGGTCGAATCAAAGCCCGATTTTGAATGTTATAATTATAGAAGCTAGAATAGGCATTTGAAAAATGCATAATATTTGTCCTTTTTCAAACGTATTTTTCTACTTCTAAAGTAAAATACAAATTTAAGCTATGATCCGACCTGCAGAAACTTCTCATCTTTCAGATAAAAAAAATTGACCAAATTCCGACATATCTACAAGGCATGAGAGTTTTTTCTGTGAAACTATTTTTGTTCATAAAAATAGTGCTTTGATAATAGTCATCGAAATCTAGCTCTGACTTGTGCATGTGTGTGCGTAAATATCTGTATCTGTATCTGCGCGTGTAATTATAGCTCACTCACACTAATATCAATTTACATACACACGTCATGCACGTTCCGAGCGAGGCGGATACCACATGTGAGTTGAATTGCCTAAATTGTACTCCATAATAAATAACCGGCACCGACACCCTTAAAGACTAGTTAAACATTTTATAAGTAACTTCTCCTATGATAAACAGTTACAATTACTCAATTCATTATACAGTGAAGTTAATTTTTTTCTTATTTAAACCTCAAAGATAATATATATTGTTTAGTACAATTTATTGTTTTAATATAAATAAAATAAAATGGAAATTATTATTTATAATTTTGTATTTAAATATTGTAATTACAAAATTGTTTTCTGTCTTAAGTCTATAATGCATTATTTTGGATTGCAATAGGGATTAAAAACTGTGTATGAATACAACTTAATATACATTTCCATGTAAAATTACCATTTCACCAAAATACATTGGTCGGCCGCCGGTCCCGTTCTCTTGTGAGATAGACTATAATTATTTTATTCTGAATAATAATTGAATATTTATTTAATATATCAAACATGTTTGTAAATATATATGACTGTATTGATGATGGTGCATTAGAACCGAATGTTAAACCAACTAAATCCAAAAAATCTAAGTAAGTAATATTATTACTAAAAAAATATATGAAAGGTTCCTTTTCCCCGGTAGCGTCTACACACAGCAGACATTGGAGTAGAACTATCGCTGTTATTCTATGTGTACGTTCACATACCTATTGGGAAAACGTATTTTTACTCATTTATAATTGTATTATGGAAGTAAAGTAAAGATTTTTAAGATTGTTTTATTTGCATAATGGTATTGCAAACATTCCGATTTTCAATTTTAATAAACGTATTTATATTATATCCCAATGTACATTTTTACTATTTAGTATAATAATATATTTTAATTCCTTATTGTTCTTTCTACTTTAATCACGTTTAGATTTCAGCACTATCTGGATTTGATTTAAAAATTGAACTATTTACAAATATTTGATGATGGACTAGATTTATTTTTAATATATTACCTGATATAATAGTATCATAATATGTCATAAGTAATTTAATTGTTTTCTTTATAAAAATTAAAAACTATAATTGAAAATTTTGTATATTCTCTGTATTTCAATATTATTGTTATTTATTACTGTTTATTAATGGCTAGGCTAATGGTAGTACCTAATATTAAAATTATTTTACATTTGAGAATACTTATTATATCACTAGATTGATTGTTATGATAGAAATTGGACCCAACTAATATCCAGTGTCCACAAATATTTCAATTCATCCCAGCCCTGTCTCCCATACTCTGATTTTGAAAGCCCAGGCCACATAAGCGCAACTAGGGGGGGCTAATTCTAATAGCCCCCCCAAAATAAATTATTTTATTGATTTCTAAAATATTAATAAGCCTTTAAAAATTTAGCTGTATTTTGACCTTTCTATAAATCGTGGCTTCCACTAGCACTACGCGAGTGTTGCACTAGTTTTTAATAAATCGAATACAATGAAGTGTTATCATGGAAAACAAAATATATTATCAGATATAAATAATAAATATTATAATCATTATGATATTAATATTATGATAAATAGGAAATTATATAACGATGTGCCCCGTTATAGAGAAAAGCGGTTCATAATATTATAAAGTGCACTTATTCCACTGACAAAATCGGCGGTGCAGAAATTGCGCACTGAGTGCACACGAGTGTTGCACTGCAATCAAATCGAATACAAAACACTCCACCAGTTCACAGTATATTGGTAAAATCGAATACGTTTTTGCTCTCATTGCGCATATAATTAAAAATAAATGTTGATATTAATGGTGTTTAAAAATTTTAAGATGATGGATCGGGGGGGGCATAGCCCCCCACTCGTTACTTTTGGTATAATATTGAGGTAGGGTTATGGCCCCCCCTAAGATTTTGTGCTAGTTGCGCCACTGCCAGGCCACCTTCATATTCTCTATGCAAAAAGTAAATTTAAGAAATATTTGTAAATCAAGGCACAGTCTCTCTTTTGTATAAATATTTGTGATTTCATTAATGTTCAGTATTGTGTATAGTTAGATTGGGAAAACATAAGACAATACCATTTAGACAAGACTGTGACTAACACAATCATGCTTTTATAAAAGTTTATGATGTAGGTACATATCATCTATTTTTTTATTTAAGGCGGGTTCACACTACACCGTGTCGTGTAATATAATCACGGTTACCTCAGTTACCAAACGATACCGCATAGTTGAATATATTCAACTTTTGACCGTGTGGTTACATTTATGTGCAGATAAAGCCGGGTTCATACTTAATGTAACCACACGGTCAAAAGTTGAATATATTCAACTATGCGGTATCGTTTGGTAACTGAGGTAACCGTGATTATATTACACGACACGGTGTAGTGTGAACCCGCCTTTAATCTTCTTTATTTTTCTGGTACTTTGGTGGACCACTTTAACTACGGTTCCTCGACCTACAGAGGCAACCTTGAGGCATTTTCTTTTAGGCAATTAATTAAATCCTCAATCGTACTCTTAATTTAAGAGTTTGTAACTAATACAATCATAATATAATATGAGTATAGTACATTTCGTAATATTTTTTTATAATTTACTGTTATATTCATTTTGTATTTCTAATGTAATATATGTGCTGATATTTATGGACAGCGCTTGCACCATGGCCCCTCGATATATTAATGAGGCGACCAGGCCCATCTCTTTTAGATAAATTATTAAATATTTGCTGATATTTATGGACAGCACTTACACCATGGCCCCTCGATATAGTAATGAGGCGACCAGGCCCATCTCTTTTCGATAAATTATTAAATATTTGCTGATATTTATGGACAGCACTTGCACCATGGCCCCTCGATATAGTAATGAGGCGACCAGGCCCATCTCTTTTCGATAAATTATTAAATACCTACTCAATCAAGTCTTCCAATTTACATTTTACATTTATATTTTGTAGATAATTTGGGATAATTTGAAGAAAAATTTGAAATTAAAGAGAGACTGTGTGAAGTAACAAAATATGTGGTGTGACTTGTACATTTGAACACTTGTTATAATGTATTATATTAAACTTTAGTTAATTTTTAATAATGTACTATAATAAACATTTGAACAATTATAAAAAAAGCTGTTATATGCCCTATATATAAAGCAGGTGATGAAAGAGAATTACGCATAATTATAGACCAATTTCTTTAATTTCTTCCATAGCTAAAGTTATTGAAAAATGTGCTAAGATACAACTAAATCGGTTCACCTTTAATAACAAAACTATATAAGTGATAAACAATTTGGATTTAGGGACATATGGGTTGCCAAGAAGCGATTGCTTATTTTTCGAAGTTAATCTATGCATCTTTAGACAAAGGTAAAAGATGTTTAGGTATATTTTTAGACATAGCTAAAGCTTTTAATTCAATAGAGCACAACTTACTTCTAAAAAAGTTGAAAACAGTATTAGGTAACAATATCTTATGGTTGTGGTTTAAATCATATCTTTCAAATAGATCTCAAACAACAAGAATTAACGGTGAAACAAGTGACCCGTGTACAGTAAAATATGGTATACCGCAAGGGACAGTGTTAGGTCCGTTACTATTTAACATTTATGTAAACGATTTATTAAATATAGATATAAATGGCAATATACTAGCTGTTGCAGATGATACGGTTTTAGTTTTCGAGGGGGAAACTTGGTCGGAAGTGGAAAACAAAGCAAACGCAGGACTAGTACGGGTTAATAATTGGTACGCCAAAAATAGTTTAATGCTAAATAAAAAAAATCAGTATTTATTCCCTTTGCCTTGTCCAGTTATAACAAAGCCGAACAAATTACTATTAAATTACATAACAATAACTGTAAAATAAGTATTAAAACTAACATATGTAACCTAAATTGTAGATATTTATCTAGAGTTGCTTCAGCCAAATATTTAGGTGTAATATTTGATGAGCATCTAAAATGGAAACCACAAGTTGAATCAGTAATAAACCGTATAAGGAAATGTTTTTTTATTTTTAAGGAACTACGAAATGTATTTGATACTCCCGGACTGAAAATGATATACTTCGCGTTAGTCCAATCCATATTAATGTATTGTCTGATTGTATGGGGATCAGCTTATAATAATGTACTAAAACCATTAATGATCACTCAAAGAATTCTAATAAGAGTCCTAATGAAAAATAATTATATTACTAAAACCATCAATACTAACGATTTATTTGTTAAATTGAAAATATGTAGGTACTTTAGAACAATTATATGAACAATTATCAATCATTAAAGTATTTACTAATAAAACTGATTACGAATATAATAATATATATAAAACAAGAGGAGAGGATAAAGGCAATTTAAGATTAATTAAACAAAATACCACATTAATGAAAAATTACTATATAAATAAAGGTATAGGTATTAAATTGTTTAACCAACTTCCTACAGACATTATAAACAAATACATAATAAAAATAAATTTAAATTAGCAATTAAAAACATGTACATGAAATCGTCTGACTAGCGTAGTAATGTCTCTTTGTCTCTATAGATTTTATTTGATCTCTTTTATTATAGATATTAATAATAAGTTATTGTGTTTATTATGTTAAAATTTTTTTAGTTAATACTATACCATTAACTATGACATAGCACTATAGCAGTAGATTTTATAATATTTCTTTTATTATATATATTGCCAATTGCCAACAATTTATTATGTTTAATTTATGTTTATAAAAATTTAATTATATGATGCTGTTTAACAGTCCTTATATATACTATTAAGATTTTTTTGTAAAAGACTCCCTACTTCCGCCACAAGCTTCGCTTACAGGGGAGTAGGTATCAACTTAATATGTGAATATGTAAATATTATGTGATAATATGTACCAATGTAGTATGTTGTAAGTTGAAATAAATAAAAATAAATAAAAAATATATAAATAAATTATTACAATAAAAGTATTTTATAGAGAAACCTGGGTAAGACGAGGACTAGACGTAAGATGGGACATCGTTGTATCTCGTAAACTATTGATTGTTGGGAAAATGTTTTTTATACAAAAAATGTGCTATGTTGGTCACACTTTAATAATATTATTTGATATCAACAAATAATTAAAGTGATACGGTGCACGTGCGTATTCAATATAACGGCCATAGGCGATGTAAAATTATGCAGACATCAAATAGTGAATAAGTAAGTAAAATATAATTGTCTATTCTTAATATTACTCCTATATAATTTTTAGAAAATATTATTAGTTTTCGATTAATGCAAATTTGGTAGAGTTCATTCTTATTGTAAGTTTAATAGAAACGTTAAGTTAAATTATTACTGTTTGAGGTAAGACGGGAAAAATGCAATGGGGCAAGATGAAGATATGTCCCATCTTATCTCAATTCATTTTTTCAAATATTATAATAATTTAATACATTTAATTTAATTATTCTATTCTATTTAATAATCATGCTCTTGAACAAATATAAGCCATTTAAATTATATAGCTAACTACATTTATGATATTATATTATAATAACATAAATAATATCTATAATATTTAAATTTATTATTATTTTAAAGCAAGTTTTACAATTTCTTATTTGTGTTTTAATGAATTTTCAAATAATTTAGTTTTTAGAAATGCCTCGTTCAAGAGTCAGTGTTTCTAAACGCCAAAATTGGGATTCAGAAAAAATGAGGAAGGCTGTGAAAGAAGTAATTGAAAAACGCATGACATTTCGTAATGCCTGTATTGAATTTAATGTACCTAAAAGCACTCTAGAAAGAAAGGTTAGATACAATCTTACTATATTATTTACTTATCTATATTTTATTTAGTATAAATTACTATACCTATATGTAAATTAAATGTTATTTAGATTAAACAAAAGAACTTAGATCCTAGTTATGACACTGGAAATAAAGTGGCATTAGGACCAATATCTAAAGTGTTTTCAACTGCTGAAGAAACTGAGTTGGTATCCTATATTCAACTTATGGAAGGACATTTATTTGGACCAACGTCAATAGATTTACGAAAGATTGCATATCGGCTTGCTGTCAAAAACAATAAGAAAAACAATTTTTCACAAAAAAAAAAGAAATTGCTGGGTATGATTGGTACAGATGTTTCATTACAAGACATCCTGAACTATCACTTAGGAAACCATAAGCCATTTCAACCGCACGAGCTATGGGTTTTAATAAAGTTGTTGTAAGTCAGTTTTATGAGCTTCTTGGAGGGTTATTAGGTACATATAAGTTTAGTGCTGATCGTATTTTTAATTGTGATGAAACCGGTATCTCTTCTACGCCTAAATGCAAATCAAAAATTATTGCTTCTAAAGGAAGGAAACAAGTAGGCGCTGTGACTTAGCAGAGCGTGGTGAAACTATTACGGTTGGGATAGGTATGAGTGCAGCAGGTTCTTTTATGCCACCACTTTTTGTTTTCCCTAGACAACGGCACAACTTGGAATTTATGCGAAATGCTCCACCTGGATCATTTGCTAAGTTTCATAAATCTGGATGGATGCAGAAAGAAATTTTTGAACGCTGGTTAGAAAAGTTTATAATTTTTACTGTAATTTTAACAAGTTCTCCATACAAAAACAATTTGCAAAATCAAAAAGACGAAGCCAAACAAAAATGTGTAAAGAAAAATTTATTTCCTAAAAAAAATAAGACTGATACTAAAACTAAGAAAAGTGATACTGAAAATGATGCTGAATGCTTGTATTGTGGAGAATCATACTCAACGTCGATAGAAGGCTGGGTACAGTGTGGGTATGAGAAAAATGGGCACATTGCTCATGCGCAGGTGAAGATGATAGTGAAAAAGAATTATACCATATTTGTGATATTTGTAAACCTGAAGTGCTATTATGTTAAGTACTATTGTAATTAGTTATCCATAGACTTAAAAAATGTATTATGTTTGTATTTTTATATATTTAAAAAAGTTATGTTTATTCCTATATTTTATTTTGTTTTAAATTTGAATAATATAATTTAGATTTGATAAGTTAATAGTTATGTTTGTAGTTTTATATATTTTAAAAAGTTAAATAGGTATATGTATTCCTATATTTTGTTTTGTTTTATTTATGAATAATATAATTCAGATTTGATAAGTTAATAAATATGTTTGTATTTTTATATATTTTAAAAAGTGAATCATGATGTTTGTAATTTTATATAGGTATTTGAAAAGTTGAATATTTATGTTTGTAGTTTTATATATTTTAAAAAGTTAAATAGGTATGTTTATTCCTATATTTTGTTTTGTTTTAAATTTGAATAATATAATTCAGATTTGTTTATCCTGTTTAGTGTTGTAATGCAATTAAAGTTAGGTGTCCCATCTTACCCAAGTTTCCCCTACATCGATTTCAAGTATGTTTATTTTATTTTATTTTTTGATAGTTACCTGCTACAATACCAAACACTTTTTCTTATATTTTGAAGCAATATATGTTTTGGATTATTTAGATCTATATATAAACTAAGTTCAGACCCGTAGTTTTTTCACAATCATATTTACGTTTAACAGAATCAACCAGAGCCGGTTCAAGGACTTAATTTCGTACAGGCATAAATATATATTTATAAGTAATTTATAGTTGATAGGCCAACCTAAACTCCCAATCACAAATATTTTTTTTGCTTTACTGTTCAAAATTGAATACCAAAAAAATTTAGATTTTCTTTACTTTTTTAATAAAATAGAATTTGTTTATGTTGAATATATTATATAATTGTAAAAAATGTTATTAAGTTATCTAGGATATGTGGCTCCAACAATCTTGTCCATAAGACTTTTATTATTAAACTCAACAAATAGAGTATATTGTAAACCATTAAGTTTATGCATAATTCAAAATCTAGAAAAACGATTTGATTATTTATTTAACTTAAGCAGATCCAAGAGTAAAGCATTTATTATAGCATCAATAAGCCACCCAAAATTTAAAATGAACTGGGTACCAATAAGATATAAAAGTTTGTGCAGAAAGTTATTTGTCAGTGAATGTAATACATTAAGTGCTGTTATTAATTCATGTCCAAATTCTGGTTCATCTAGTGAAGAAAATAACGAGAGTGATGATGACGAATTTTATAACAATTTACTAGAAAACAGCTTTTCAGAAAATTTCGTTAATGATAATTCAAATGAGTCCAATGCTCCACTGACAGAAGAAACACAAATTTAGCTGGAATTCAAAGTTCATCATTTCTTAACTCAAAGAAAAAAAGATTTGGCCATGTTAGATTCTTTTTGTATTGTAAACATTTTTTTTTGGTATACCAATTTTAATTATTATTTATTAATTTAAACAGTTTTTAATAAACGCGTTTTCATTCAGTATTTTTTCGAATTTTAAGTGCATATTTTTGAATACTTCAGTGCATATTTTAAATCATATTTTGCTTGTTTTTAGTGCATACATGTGTAATATATAATACTTTTTTTAATGAATTAAATTCACAGCCCTGCTAATTACTTTTACTTCCAATCATACCTACCACAGTTAATGTTAAATGTTAAATTGTCAACAATCAACTGCTTCTTCAACTTGATAACACTTATAAGGGATGTCAGATTTTTAGCACACCATTTATTTCTCTCTCTGACCCACGCACAATCATATTTACGTTTAACAGAATCAACCAGAGCCGGTTCAAGGACTTAATTTCGTACAGGCATAAATATATATTTATAAGTAATTTATAGTTGATAGGCCAACCTAAACTCCCAAACACAAATATTTTTTTTGCTTTACTGTTCAAAATTGAATACCAAAAAAATTTAGATTTTCTTTACTTTTTTAATAAAATAGAATTTGTTTATGTTGAATATATTATATAATTGTAAAAAATCTTATAATATAATATTATTAAATTATTCTTGTATATAATTTAAATATTATTAAAAACGAAAATTAGTTACTCATATGATTAGTGACTATATAACGAAAACTGATAAGTTTAAAAAATGTTAATGAACTATTTTCATTTTCGGCTAATAATGATCGCCTTACCCGTACGCTAGAGATCACTGGGTTAGTGTTGTTACTTTTAATATTACATTGAATTAACCAACTATTATCAAACTTGAATATTTTAACCCTTTCACTGTTGAATTAATTTTTTCCTGGGATAACATTTTAGTTTTCATTTATTTTTTTCGTATTGCATATACCTGTTATACTTTAAGTATTAATATTGAATATATAGATATTTTTATTTTTTAGTAGATTAATTATAATTTTTTTTTTCTTTAGATTTGTCTAATCGTTTATAATCATTTATAAATTGTAATTATTTAGACGATCATAAGTCATAACTTATATAATAATTAAAATATCATCAAGTAACCAACGTAACGACGTATGTAATCTTCTTAACTTAATATTTTTAATCTAACATTAAAAGTAACAACTTCGTTTTGGTTCTGTTATTCGTACATTAGGTATGCTACGTGTGGATCAAAGATGGAAAGCAAATAATGCGCTGACCACAGATATACAGGGCCGTATTAAGGGACCTAAGCTAAGCCCCCCACAGCCCCCTCTAGTTGCGCTTATGTGGCCTGAGCTTTTAAAATCAGAGTATGGGGGACAGCCAACAGGGCTGGGATTTCATATTATGAATTGAAATATTTCACTGGATGACCAAAAGGACTACCCTCCATATCATGTTTCAATAACTAATAAGTACAAAATAAAATTAATTGAATACGTTCTAAAGTTGCTCCACAGCTCGACATTATCCGAGTATTTTTAAAAAACATGAACCTAAAAAAAAATCATTAAAATTGTTTTTTTAAAAAAAACCTTTCATCGGCATGTGTTGCCTACAAGTGTGTCTTACAAGTGTGAAAGATATCACTTTTTCATTCAGTAGCCCGTTCAGTAGTTATCATTATAGGCATCAAAAGTTTTAAAAAATATTAATCACTCTAATATTAAAACTAACAAAGATAAAAAAGATTACATTAAAAAATTTAATTAAGATCCGGTGAAATTGATACCTACTTACAAGACGGGAGAATACATGCTGATAAATCATTAATTAAATATGTATTAATAATCATTAATAGCTACTTATTACTTTTACAATCTATCATCCAATCATACTTCCAAGTTGTGATCACAGTCTTATTGTGTCAACTTTGCATCATATACTATGAATGGGTCCACATCCCGATAATTTTGAGCACATATTGATGACGAGTCTCTGACTCTGATAGATGTGAGAAGAGAAATGTTTCATATTTATCGATGCGAATTGGTATGTATCAATAAAAACGTCAGAGACTCGTTGATCGCTTATATGTGCTTCAAATTGTTTACACGAGTTAGTGTCACAGGGCTGTATCAAGGGACAATTTATGGGGAAGCAAACATAAATATGACGCCCCTAATTCAGTATACGCCTTTTTTTACAACTAAATAACCAAAAAAAAAATTTATCGCTACGCTCTAACAAACATTATACAATATACTTACAAAAAAACTATATGCGTATCTACTCATTAGTTACCTATCTACTCATGCTACACTTAGGCAGGTATTGTATTTTACAATATATTTAAACAAATGAACCAGATACAATTTATACAAATTAATAAATTATTACATACACAATATGTTTACGTTTCATTATTAATTTCAAACTCATGTCTCTTATATGGTACCTATACCTTTAAATTATTGTAATGATAAACGACTAAGGAAATAGGTATAGGTAGGTACTATGTCTAAAATTTTAAATATAATATAATAACACTAACATTATCCTAAAAATTGACCAAGTTCAAAATCTTTGTTATTTCTTGTATAAATAAATAGATAGATACAAATAGATAGGAATATAATAGATATTATATTCGAATAACAAGCTACATAGTCTCAGTAGTCAGTACTGCAATATAATGGTAGGTGGCAATATCGTATAATTCGGGCAGTTCGGTGCCCCGGCGGCTATTACGTGTCAATATATTTAGTGAATAGTGAAAGGTAATATTAAAAATAGTTCAATTAGTACGTAGGTACTAGGTTATTATGAAAACAAGGTCCACAAACAGCTTTCTCTTAAAATAAGTAGACCTTATAGTTCTAATATTAGATTCCATTACGATTTTAGATATTCCGACAATTGACATCGCAAATTCGAAAAAAAAAATTAATATTTATTCTACTAAATATTTTATTTTTATTATATTACTAACGACTTTTTTTTGCCACCCTTCATTATTTGGCCGTCCCTGCCGCCTGGAGCAACTGCTCCTTTTGCCCCCCCCCTCCCCCGAATTCCCGGTTGGGATGTCATCGCAATAGATATATACAACAACTAGATAGCCGTCTTTATATTACAGTTGTGACCAATGTTGAAATCGGGCGCCATTTATAAAGCAGGCAATGTTTACAGCGATTCAAAAAAATTAATAAACTAAGAATGAACGTTAATAGTCCAGGTCTTGAAACCGATTTTAGAAACCGGTACAAACCTTTTAAAAACTGAAACCGATGACAAAATCAAAAACAAAATCGGAAAAAATTGGAAATCGGTATTAAATCCAAAACCAAAACCCAAACAAATTGGAAACCAGTGTATAAATCGAAACCAAAAGAGAAATTTTTTTCAATCGGTTTCAAGCCATTTAAAAGTGATAATTGATAACCCAAAATGTATATGTTCCCCTTATTGCATTTATGCTTCCACTAATTTAGAGAACACTTTTATTTTAAAATTAACAATTCCTAATCCGGGCTTGTGTGTTAGCTTGTATTTTAGAGTGGACTACTGGAGCAATGAATATTTTGATTTTACAATGATTTGTATATGATTCTCGTATAACGATTTTCTTATTTTGTTGTTATTCAACAACTATTAACCGTCGGTATTTAAAATGTCCATCAAATGTTTAAACTATCATAATATACATTATAATATAATGTTCAAAATATTTCGACTCGTTTTCAGTGATTTATAGACATTTGAATTATGAAATGTTTTTAGTTCTGTATTCTATGAATTTTATTCGTTGGGTCAAAAAGCTTAAAAATAATACAAAGTTAATCGTAAGTTGATATAATAGCAGTTAAAAAATATTAGAAATATACAGGCACGTTTTTTTTAAGGGCATTTAAAATTAAAATTTCTACAAAATTCATCATATTAATCTTGACAATTTTCAAAATATTTGAAGTCAGATATTCATACAACAATTTCTTATTTGTTTATCTATAATATGAAAATGTAATAAAAGTTTCCTCATGAGTAGTTATAATAGCAGTTGAGAAACAATAAAGATCCATATAAGATCCATTTTTATAAGAAATTAAAGTTCAATTTTTAACAAAATTTATCAAATTGATAGTTTACAAATTACTATTTAGTAGTAAAATACTAAAATTTATAAAATGTTCAACTTTTATTGCTAAGGATTGAAAATATAAAACAAGAATTCTCAAAAATAGTTCATAGTGAGTGTTCATACTCTAACAAAAAAAAACTAAATAATTTATTAAAAACACAGTTAATTTCCACAGACATTATAAGTTCAAATTTGGACGAAATTACTTATAAAAACAAAGAATAACGATTTTAGTTATTTTGTTGTAATTTAAAAATAGTAGGTGTTCGTGAATTTATAAAACTTTTAAGGCCGTTCTTACAATGTCCGGTTAAATTTAACCTACACATAACCCGTATAATCCTGCAGGTAATAAAATCTGTTATTAGTCGGTTAGCGTTAACCGACACTTTACCGGACATTGTAAGAACGGCCCTCAGAGTATATATTATTATAATTTATATACACGAATACACGATGACACTTTTAAATGTAATTTTTTGGGCAAAAATGACTATAAACTACTCATAGGCGTGCGCAGCCTCCGGTTTCAGGGGCAGCAAGAGATTAATTCGGCCCATTTTTCAAATTCACCATTAAAACCAGCCCATAGTTTTACTTTTTTTACTATTGGATATAACAATTAAAATTGTATCGGTTATTTGTTTTTTTTGGATAAAAGGTTGTACAGTAAGGTACTAAGCCACTAAAGGTGTACTTTTCTACAAGCATATATATAAAATATTTATCTATAGTTTATCAAAACAAAAAAAATCCTTTGTGGAAATATAATTTTACCGAGGCCCATTATTTAATATTTGCCAGCCCCGGTGGCCCCAAAGTAAGTCCAGGGGCAGCATATGCTGCCTCCGCTGCCCCCGTGCGCACGCCTATGAAACTACTGCTGTACTAATGCTTAATAATCTGTAGGCAATGTGGTTATGATCATAAAAAATTATTCCACTCAAATTTAAAATACTTTATGTTTTATTATTTTTTTATAGCGAAATATGATTTATTTTTTACGATATATTTTAGAAAAAATGAAAGTAAAATTAAGCCCCAAAAGAATATGAAAAAAAACTTACTTAAATAATTTAATTATCGACTTTCGGCGAAATCCGTGACGTGTATGACGCCGATGACGAAACGATCCAGAGAATACAAAACTTAAAATATTGTGATTTTTGAAAATTAAAATTATAAGGAACGCAGTAAGTTTTTTACTCATATCTGCTTTGCTTGTTGAAATTTTGGAATTTTTAATGACGATTGTGTCTGCTGCAATGATTTTGAGATTTGCCATGGAATATAAATGAATACCAATGATAGATATTTTACTAGGTACGTCAATATGATGAATCCACGGATATCATATAGGTAGATAACGCAACATTTTATATCAGAGTTCCATGTTAAGGAACAATATTTGTTCGTTGAAATTTTGTATGACAAAAATCAAAATAGTTTATAATTTTGAATTTGAATTATAATAATAGGTATCAAATATGATATAAATAATATATATTATTTGAATTATTATTTTCGTTTATGAATTCAGTTATTTATTAATATGGTGAATAGATCTGCAGAAGTATAAGCATATTTTTATAAAAGCTTATTGTATTTTATAAATCATTAAATAAAAATGTGATTACTGGATTTTTGGATTTTTGGTTAACATAAAGGTATACTCAGTAAATTCATCAAGTTTACAGTATCGGCTATAATACCAAATAGATTCTAAAATTTGAAATCTAACATTTTCTACGAATACTGCTGATCACAAAATTATTAATTATTATTCAATATTATGAAAATTTTAATTGTATTGGGGACCTATAATTTGTATTTTAGATTCTGAGTGGAACGATGAATATTTTGATTTTACTAAGATGTGTATTTAATTTTTAATTTTTTTTTTTATTATTTCTTTGTTGTGTTTGATGTGTACACGATAAGTAGGTAGTCAAATTCGACCTTCGTGTTCCATGCATAATATATTATAGGTACTCTGTATGTAATCAATGAGCATAGTTTTATTTTTAAGTTTCTTTGTATTTAGTAAATAATAATATAGGAAATTGTATTTTCGAACATTAATTTTTTGTTTGTATTAAATACTTTCACCATAATAGGGAACTAAAATTGTCATTTATCGTTAAAACAACAAATTTTGTGAACAATTCAATTTTGGTAGGTAAGTGTTTTGTGTATGCATAATAAATGTTACATTAAAATTTAAAAAATTCAAAAAATTACATTAATTGGATTATTAATTAGAATGTAGGTACTACAGTTTCCAGCTTCTACTACAACATTACGTTATATTATGTTTTTAATTATTAAAATGTCTAAAAAGTAAACGTAAATCCCAAAATAATATGAAATTATGAAAACAAACTTATGCTGAAACATCGACTCTCCCGGTGAAACCTAGCTAGAGTGCATCATCAACAATGCAAACGTCCAGTACGTGACGCCATCGAAGAAACAGCTATCTTCATCTCGTTCCGAACTGTAACTTGAAATTATCGAAATATTTTATGAAAATTACCTGAACATAACGAAATGTGCGAATTCGTGTTAAAACTTACATAATAATAATATATACGGCTCAACGAACTATCTGACCATATTGATGGCTTATTATTTTTTTTTTCACTAAAATTATTAGAATTGTTAATCGTCGCAGACGAATGTCGACAATTGGCGATTGCCATATATGATATAAAATATATTTTTTAATATGATAAATCCATAGAATTTCTACACTCAGCACATAAACGGTCTATTGATAAATCGTTTGTTCTTTTACAAAAATGATTGTGGTATGCAATGTATTCTTGTTTTCTATTTCAGTTATTTATCGCATACTAAATTTAACCAAACAAATTAGTCCATAAATTTATAGACATCACAAATATATAATTTAAATTATAATTTACAGTAGTTTATATCTGTGATATCTAATATATCTAATATCTAATGCATTCTCCTGCCGGAGTCCATACTCCATAGACCCAGTTCAGGGGAAGTTAAATTTTTACCTACAAATTTATAAAAAAAAAGTGGTTGGGACAAGGAACTTTATGAATTTTAAACTAATAAATAATTTACAAAATAATTTTCTCATGACTATAAATAGCTCAAAAAGAGTCAAAATATTTTGAAAATTTTACCATGTATGGAAAATTCAAGTAGGTATAAATATTTTTTACTTTTTTTGTTACAGGTGGAAAAACGTATGTAACTTCTTCTATTTAACTTACCCTACCAATAATATCACTATATAAAATAATTAAAAGTGATAATTTGAAGACAATTTCTTGGAACCCTAGAATATTTTTTTAATTTAGTGTCTAAATCATATAGTTTAGCACCCAAGCAAATTTTTCAATTTTTTTTTTTTGGAAACCTGATTTGCAACTAGTTATAAAGATTTATGATGCAAAAATTAATTCACGGAAATCATTAGTTGTTATCGTATAGCCTTACGAAGTTCACTATTTTCGGTGTTTTACGCACCCGTACAACGCTTAAAGTTTACCTAGCTTAAGTAGGTATAACAAATAACAATTTTTTTAACCTAGTGAAATCAACGCCTTCAGAATGATGGTGAAAAAATAATTCATAACAAGTTTTACATAACAAGTCAAGGGATGTTTTTAATTATAATTGTCCGAGCGAGCACAGCGTGCAAGTGAATACGCCGGGTAGATACATGAGATATATGAGATAACTAAAAATTTCAATTAGCTATAACTTTAAAATAGACTTCCCTATCATTTTCAATTAAAAACTAATGATTTTCGGCAATTAATTTTTGCAATATCGTTCTTAATTCGTTTTAACTTCGTGGGTCAGACTGGGTCTAGAATGAAAAGGTTCTAAATCGATTTTATGAAATTGTCCAGGAGAGCAATTTTTTAAGGTTTGAGTTAAAATATCTTATTCCTTGAAATCATTTTGTTTAAATTAAAGTTCTAAGGCACGTAGCAACTTGTATAGTTTAATTCACATCATATAATAATAATTTTCTGTATTGGTTGGTATTAAAATTAATAAAATACATATTATAAATTGGTTCTACAATTAGGAACTTTTCAACCTAAAATAAAAAGAAATATATTCATCAATTAGAACTTTTTCATTATTAACTGTTATTTGTATTATTGTTAGCTGAATAGTTTTGATTTATAAATTCAGGCATAATTCGAATACAACTTTTTGTATTCTAATTGTTAAAATGTATTTAAAAAAATAATAATCCTTTGAAATTAAGTACTTATTCATATTTTGAATAATTCACTCAGTTACTAGTAAATGTTTTGAACTTAAAAAAAAATGCATTTGTGTGAACGGCTAAAATTGTGTATAAAGCATTGGCCAAAGCATCAACATACATTTGTATTACATTTTAGTATATGATTATAGTAGACAAATGTTGATTAAAGCTTAAATAACAAATTTTAAAAAATGGCATTTGGCTAAAGTTATATAGTTTTGACACCTTATTATAGTCCATAAACTTATTTAGAGACATCTGTAAGACAATAAAAGGTTTTTTTGAGTTAACTTTTAGTAAAGATCTAACAAATGACAATGGTGACTAAATATCTATTTTTTTTATATGTTTCGTAATCTGTGAATATGCATTATCCACTTCTTGGATGCACGAGTGGCCTGAGACTGAAAACTTCATTGTAACGGATTTTGTTCTGGGATTCTTCAACATAAACCCAATAATGATATTATCTTATTCCAGTTTTGTGGCACACAACTATCAGACCATGTAACAATGTTTAGTATACCCAAATTATTATCAACAATATATTGTAATATGTTAATAAACACACTTGCAAGGTCATTTCCTGATATACCAATAATTGTTTCATTCCAAATAGCACAATATATAGTATTGGAAGTAGACAAATGAGCTGTACGGTTTTAAACATTTATTTTTGAAGTAATTAAGGATTTATAATTAAGTATAAATAAAATGTTATCATTTCTGCTGACACTGTAGTATAAATTGTGAATACTTATTATTTCATCTCGATCAAAATTAACTAAACAACTATATGCACAACTATTACAAGACCTTAGAAAGTTTACAATTTTGGCTGGAATTATTTTGCCTGTTTTAGATACATGTTCAAGTCCTTTTTCAGTCAAATCATTATTGATTGATTGTTTCCAATTTTTGGGATTTCTTTGTTTTTTTCTGGTAAACTTATTATCCATTTTGATTGGTGCCTTTTCTGATGGTGATTCTTCACAAGATGATTATTCAACTAATCTACAACATGACAAATTATTTTAATTTTGTTATTAAATTACAGTTTGGTGCATTTACTATCTTATATTATAATTACTAAAAGACATAGATTTTTAAATGTAATTTGGGTATTCTTAGGTATAGCAATGCACTCTGTGCAACATGTTTGCATTTATGCAATACACTTTTAGTCTATTTCCATAAGGTTAATATAAAAATTAATAAAATAGTAAAACATAGTACAATACTATAACATAATATACAAAAATAAATTGTTCAGTGAAAATTAGTATTATATATTTAGTACATTTAATGTATAAACATAAAACATTAAGGTATTTCTAGTTCCTACTCCGTTATTAATTTGTTATTAATATATGCAGGCTTTCAATAATTATATATTTATCTGATACTAATATTAAGAAATGTTTTTATTTTGTGTATCTCATATTGTCTTATCATATTGAAGTATACTACTCATAAAAACATAACAAAAAACACAAAATACATGATTTTATAGCAACAATTATAGCTAGGCACTGGTTGAATTATTTTAGCTTAAATTGGAACTATGTTTAATTAAAATAAATTATTATTGTAGTGTAACATTACCTTGACATGTTTGTTGAATTTTCATCAATTAAACCATAAGAGATGTGAGTATGTAGGTACTTTCTGAGGTGACTTTTAGAGTCCATCCAATCTTTAATACCATATTAAATTTGAATTCAATGATATAATATCATTGTATAAGAAAAACGATTCTGAGCGGAGACGGCATGTCAGTCTAGGTTTAAGACATATATATACATATCTATGGTATTTTAAAAAATATTGGCCTTATAATAGGTACCTATAATAAATTAAAAATTAATCATATCACAATATCTGACGAATTAAGATAAAGGACAGGTATATGGGATAACTAGATAACGCTGTAATCGTATGGATACCCCCACCATAATATGAACATGACACTTTTGGTCACCATTTCCAGTCCATAATTTTGTATTAGATAATAGCAGGTATAAAAACCCTGGGTTGAACTTTGAACGATATCGTATTTATTAGTTATAACTTCTGGTCTTTACGAACGAAAAATACTATGTACTTATGAACAGTTGTAGCACAGTTACTTATGAGAAACCACCAAACTTTGAGGCACTGTATCTCGGTAATGGATTAACATAAAATGAAAATTTTAACGTTATAATTCATAAAAAAAATAGTTTTATTGTTTTATAAGATTTTTATTATGGGTTGCCATTTGAAAATCAAAAGTTGATAATAGTTTGACCAATAAATAGGTATAAGGGTGAAAAAAATTAAAGTGTTATACAAATGTAGAAAAGTATGCAACTAAAATTTTTAGAAAAAAAATGTTGGTAAAATGTCTATACTTTCAGTCTTCAGAAATAATGAGTGTTCTTCGATAAAAAATCACCCTTTATACAAAAAACGATTGGTTTCGTAAATGTTCGTTTCCACGTCGACACAATATTTGTGTATTTACAATATATTTATGGGCACATAATATTATACTATATTATTTTAATATACGCTCCTTTTTAACGAGAATAACTTTCTCCGGAAATTATTTTAAAACCAACGTTATCATGAAATACATGGACCGCAAGGTGTTCGAATTCGGGACGGAGAATGAGGGCCCAGGACCTGCAGCAAATTACAATGCCCGGGAATAAAATATAAAATTAACGAGAATAACTTTCTCCGGAAATTATTTTAAAACCAACGTTTAAACCAACTTTTATCATGAAAAAGTGTCCGGAATACATGGACCGCAAGGTGTTCGAATTCGGGACGGAGAATGAGGGCCCAGGACCTGCAGCATACGGGGCCCGGACAACGGTGGGTCGCCTGAACCGATTGCCAACCGTAGCCGGTGCACCAGCGTGCTCGATGCATCAGAGGCTGGACTTAGGCAACGAGACCGAGGGGCCAGGGCCGGCAGTGTACAATCTGGCCCAGCTGACGTACCGTGGTCGAGCCGTGGCGCCACGGTACAGCATTGCCAAGAAACTGCCTTTCGACGGCGATATAGACAGCCCGGGACCGGCGGCGTACAAGCCTAGAGTCCCGGTCAAGGGTCCAGTACCCAAGATGCTGTTTCGGATAAACAACCCGGATCCCGTAACGACAAAAATATACTATTTTTATAATTGTTTTAATTTTAAATTACTAGGTGTGCCATCTGGACACATCTGGTTAACTAGGTACAAACATTATTAATTTCCTTTTTGTTTTTGTTTAGATAATCTGATAATACAATTTAAACTCTGAAGTATATCAATTATCAATATTTATATTATAATGGATACTGTCTGTATAATAGTAATAGAATTGGCATCGGGCATCAAGCGGTGGGATGTCAACCATCAACCACCAACAACCCACCACCGATTTAAATCATCCTACAAATTACAACAAATACATTTTACCACGACTTAAACTAGACGGTTATATTTTTAATAATTTAAATATGTGTTCATTGCTTTTGTCAATTTAGATTTAATTTGAGAAAAAAATATCAATTAATCCCAAATTATTATACTATTATACATTTTACTACATTTATAACGAATACTATTTAAATTTAAAGAAACATAATATAGTGTTTTATTTTATTTGACATTGCTGACTAGCAGATAAAAAGTTGCAAACACTATTTTCATCGCAGCCAATTGAGAAGTCCTTGGGTAAATAACTATAGGAGGTTAAAGTATCATTGTTTTTAAGACTTCAAACTACATTGTTATTAGCTAGTTTTTACTGTGGACAATATTCCACACCATTATTTTTAACTTGCAATTCACTATGTCATGCGAGAAGCTCAAAAATAAATCATAAAATGAACTTGGTTTTTTTGACACTCCATTCGGTTTGTGTGGCGACTACGGTTGGTACGCGTTTTTTATGTGAGGCAGATAGATCGTCGCAAAGAACCCTGGTGCCTGGTGGTCACCCATCTGGGAGCCTGCTCGACCTCTGCACACATTATATATTAGTGACTGCGTCCAATCACCGCGATTCACCAGGTCACCATTCAATGAACTCTAATACCGTCCACGTTAAATTGTATATTATTATTATATGTTTATATTATATTTACCAGTTTAAATTCTTGCAAATGTATTGTATTATATAACATTTGACATATAAACAAATTGTATACAATATTACAATCCTTAATATAGCAATAGTACTGAGTAGTAAAATATATAATGGTATATACAGATTAGTGTAAATTTAATAATTTGTTGATCGTTGCCACATCGATAAAATCAAATATTAAAATTACTTGACCGTCATATTTAAAAGGTGATTTTGAAAGGCTTTAATATAGATACTTGTATATTTTAGAAAATTAAGGTTTCGGAAATATAGTTAAAATATATTAGACTAGGTAGGTACGTTATGTTATTTGGTATTAGCAAGACTTAAACAGTTAACCTAACTATTAATTAATCATAGAAATAATAAACTAGGTATAGGATCAATGGATCATAGTCAAATACAATTTTAATGTAAACATTCAAATTAATAATTATGTATATTCTTATAACGTATCTACTATACAGAGTATGACAGTATATATTATGAAAAAAAAAAGAAAATTAAATATGTCCATTTATGTTCAATTATTACCTAATAATCGTTATAGGGATCAATTGTGTACCGGTTATTAGGTATTGTTTCATTGCTCAACATTTAAAAAAACCTAAAATATATATAGATCTATTAGAAATTTGATAAAGGTATACAAATAGTATGTACCTTCCTATTATAATAATTAAAAAATATAAAATGTATCAAAAAAGGATAATGGAAGGATTGCTGAATCAAAAACTTGAAAATTTACCCATAGACCATAAGTAATTTCATATTAGAAGTTCAAAAGTAATAAGCATATACAAATTAAAGGCACACATTTTTTTATGAGCATTTTAAATTCAAATTTTGACGAAATCCATCATAATCGCGAACATTATCAAATTATTTTGTATTTAAAAATGTACATAATGTTCAATTTTTATAGCTAAGAACTAGAAGTCCCCCCAAGCCCCCCATTTCCGCCTATGCTCGTATACATTATAAACATATAATATAACGAGCCCATGGCTGATGGGCCTTTCGCTGATAAATTATTTAACTAAAAGCTGTTTTTGAATAAATCTAGCTTATCAAATCTATCTTAAGTACACCTATAATTGTATAATTAATTTTAATTAATGCAATCTAAACTACGACCTGCAGTCACATCTTAATTGGTTGACGGAATATCACTTCAAGCGTGAAACTTAGCACTCTAAGTACTGTGTTGGCAGCTATTTTAAGACGAGGAAAAATAATTCAATTAATTGAAAACATTACTTTGCTTTACTTTAATTCAAACACTATATTATATAAATACCAAACTTAAAAAAAGTTAAATGCTTCTTGGAAACAATTTCACTGTCCAAATATCACAATATTATAAATAAACTAATTGTATTCGATTAAACAGTGTATAGGCACAATCGTTGTCAACAAATATCAATACTAGCCAACACGGCATAATAACAATGTTATATGTGACGTAGTGTTTACTGCTTATACGTCATAATAATATCATAATAATAATAATGAGGGACGGAGTGGCCGAGCAGATTAAGGCCTCGGTTGCGACGCACACTGGCGCCAGTTCGATGCCGGCCGCGGGTGGCATTTTTCTTCGGGAAAGTCACGGTGTCCGGAGAAAAGTGCCACCATCCCCCACCCGGGCATGGCAGATACCTACGGCTGCCCACTAAAAAATCTGCCAAAAGCATAAAAACACACGTGTTTAAAACTTACAGTACCCTCCCCCACAGTAAAAACCACTCAATGACCTAATTTTTGCCGCGGGTTAATTAATAAAATAAAAATAATAATAATAGGTAGGTATATATAACGTCATTGAAGATACTTCAGGTATTACTTGTAGGTATATACAATAGTTTATTGTGTGGCAAGGGCTGGAAGTGATCAATTTCAGCGACAAGTCGGCAAAGGTAATGCACTATGCAGGGATATTCTATGCAACAACCAGACTATTCTACGAAAACAATTGCATGAAAGAAAATTGTTTGCTCGTCATGCAGGGAGGTTATAATATGAATATAAGATGTTGCCCACGATGTAGATAACCTAAAGTTTATGTTTTGTAAGGACCGTGGTATATAGTTTTCAGTGTTGCCCCAATTACTTATTCGAGAGGGGGTAACATTTATTTTACCCCCAATGATTTTTCGACATCATACAGCACACATTTTATACATACATTTATCTAGTTAAGTCTCAACACAAATTAATGTGACTTTCTGGTAAGGTTTTCTTTTAACTTTTCTTTGGTAGACAGTCGAACATTTTTTAATTTTCTCAATTTTAAATGAATTTTGTTTAAGTTTCAACTTTAGACCCATATTGAAAATAATATATTGTGGATCTGTGTTCAACTTGACCGAGTGAGAAAATTATTTATCGATGATAATTAAAAATAAAAATGTTTAATGCTCAAAAAGAGTCTATATATTTTGAATATCTTGTAGGAAATATCTTTCAGGAAAATTCTTATATATTATATAAAAATTTTGTTAAAATATAAAGTTTTTACGGTTATTCATTTTTGAGTTACAACAGAAAAACACAATCGATTTTGTCGATAACTGGTTTTGTGTAAAAATTACTTTTATATTTGTTAATTTTTTTTTTTGTTTTTCACGACGCTTTTGAAAATTACTGGGAACTTTTTTACTTTTGATTTTTGACTCAACAAAGTATCAACTTGATTCACTTTCCTATCAGAAAAGATGCTGAAGTAGAAATTTGAACCATTTTTACTGTCATAATAGGTGATTGCAGACATAAAATAAAAATAAAATATAAAAATACAAATCGTTGTAAAATAAAATTTTTCATGTGTGCCGGGGGGCCATATCCCACGCTATTTCAGTTGATATGTACTAATTGTTTTATCACTTGTAAAATAAAAAAAGTAAATGTACTGTATTATCAGAGATTTTGACTTTTTACACAATACTATTGATTATAAATACAAGAATTTATGTTTTAATGGTAAAACTATTAATTAAATTATTAGTTATTGGCTATTTCTAATGTTATCACTAGGGCTCGGATTTTAAAGCATAATAAATAACAAAAAAAGCACAAAATTTTTTTAAAAAAGCAAAAATGAAGCATATTTATTTTTCAAAAAAGCAAAAAAAAGCATGACTAAAAATTAACATAAATTAGTTATAATTTTATAAAACTCAATAAAAAAAAATTAAAAAATTAATTTAAATTAAAAAAAGAATTTACTACCATGTATTTGGCAAGATTTTCAGAAGTGAAACTGACTCTATTGTCTGACAGGATATTTTTATACATAGAAAACGAACGCTCTATATCCACCGAAGTGATCGGTGCATACTTCATGCAAGATGTCCGTAGTCTCATCAATAGACACCCATATTTTTTGATCTGTTATTGTATCACGAATTTTTGCCAATGTATTTTCATAGCATGAATTGAAATATCCTTTGCGTAATGTAGACTCGTCAGGAATAGTTTTTTTGCAATACTTTGTTAAAAATTCTCGAAAATGTTTATTATTTAGTTTGTTCATTGGAATATTTGCAGCTACCAATGTTGAACATAAATCGGCATTAAAATCTGACTGACTACTAAACTGTTGTAAAAATGGTTGAAGTAATGCAGACTTTTCATTTTCGTGTCTTTTCACAGCTTGAACATGTTTTTCTCTCCGTACATGCTGTTGTACATTATATTTTTTTTCATGTGACACTTTTATTTCACAAAGCTTGCAATATAAAATCGAGCCATCTGTCTGAAAAAATTCTTCACCAAATTCAAACACTAATTTTTTTAAAAATACGTTTGTTTTAACTTTTGGCATTTTAAGAATTACGACACTATAAACCACTATAAAACGTAAATGTTGAACTGGTCGATATCGATGTTATACGAGTACTAAAAGTAGTTTCTACAGGCTATATGCATTAGCCGATAAGCTATCGACCCATAATCTGTGTCTGTAGATCGATAATCTATACGTTTAAGGTCGCTTCACACTAATGGTACGGTCGCGGTCTGGCGATGGGTAAAATATAATACCTATATTTATATTATAAATTATTATTGCGGGTTTTCACATTTCTTTTTCAATTTTAAAATTCCACTGCTAGAATAACTGAAAAAAGCAATAAAAAAGCAAAAAAAGCATTTACACTAAAAAAAGCAAAAAAAAGCAAAAATAAATTCGTTTATTTGAAATCAGATTAACGTGAAACAAATTTATGTATAAAAATTAGATTTCTATCTTAAATATATAAAAAGAAGCATTTGCTTTAAAATCCGAGCCCTAGTTATCACACAGTACACACTGCACGCTGCGACACACTAGGAAGTCATCTTTCTTATATTTGTACAATATCTTTTTACACTTAGGATTACGATTATCCACCAATTTTGGTTGTACACCCACCCCTTAAAATAGGTGTGGCGGCTGCCACACCTAATACATGGGTTCGGCGCCACTGTGTCAACCCTGGGTCCAACGTTTCCAAGTTTCCGTCAACACTGTCACGAAAAAAGATTACGATGGCCAAGAAAATCGACGAAATCATAGACATCAAATCACCCGGTCCGGTATATCAAACGGTGCCTTTAAACAAATACAAAACGAAAGCGCCCCAATATAGTATGTCGAAGAAATATGAAAACCCTCTGTTGGTCAACGAGATGAATGGCCAATCGCCAAGCCCGCAGGCATACAATCCCACGCTCAAGTACAAGTATACAAAGTTATGCCGAATTTTTCGTTTGGGATGTGGCGTCCCGAGAAATTTCCACCATTAGTGGTGTGTGGCGACGATGTTAAAATAAAAAAATAAACGGTTTGTAACTATATTTTCGTCTAAGGACCTCGCCGTCGCGTGTCGTAGTGTATAAAGGCACTATAACGACATATAGGTACCTACGTCCTACAGTGTATATGAAAAAAATATACCACTATTAAATGTTATATTATTTATGTATTTACCTGATTACACGCGTTACAGTGATAATGTTCTTTTCGTTTGAGCTTGCAGAAAGCGCGGCTGCAGGGTTGCTCAGGTCCGTATTTCTCATGTCGTTCTAAACTCATCCACTATTCCACTCTGGTAAAACTTGAATAGTCACGACCGGTTCGATACTCAAACTGGAGTCTGTTTTCGGTTTTTCTAAATAATGCACAAACAATATTTCCATTAATATTTATTAATTATTCGAGTAGTTAAATTTATTATATTGGCAATTTAATTCGATACTGTAATAATTAATAATCAGTACTATAGCTAATTAATAACAAGAATCGAATGGTGTACAATCAGTCTTCCGACTTTATTATAATATAATATTATAGTGTGACAATAATAATAAGACGTGTAAAATGTTCGATCACTTCCACCGAAAAAAGCGAAGCTAATAAATTATAATAATATGTGTGTATAATATATACTAGATATTTATATATATATAGTATATACATGATATACTTATCGTATATAGTACACAATCAATTTCTAAATAATATAAATATATATATAAAAAAAAAAATAATAATAATAACTATAACAATAATTTCTGCATGACCCACCTGTCAGGGTTGCAGGGTCTGAAAAATTTGGAGAATAACTCTTAGCGTTCGATAGGCCGCTCATAGGGTAGAAAGTGCCCGAAGCCTTCACCACTTTGAACAAGACAGAAAAAAAAAACAATCAAGACAAAAATACTACGCTAAGATAATTCGTTTAAAACAGAAACTATTAACTAGTTTAAGCAAGCGAGCGAAACACCACGACTACACTCTACTGAAGTTCGAAAACAAGTGGAACGTGGACAAAACTGTTGATATTTCCGAAATGCCAGACGCCACGTCAATCGCGTGGGAATGTGGACATTTTTAGACTTTAAGCGGACGTTCTTTCTTGCCAATCCTTCATAAAACGAAAGAGCGTAGGATTGGCGTGTATCATATTTTTTTGGTTCGGTCTTTGCGCGTCGCGCGCCAATCCGCCGGTACTGATCGCACGAACGGCGCGCCGTTCCAATCTCGCGAGAAAACGCGTACGTCTAAAGCGGCCTATAAGCGGCCTATAAGCGGCCTATATTAATTAATTTAAACAAGTAAACTAGTAAATGATAACATATTATGATTTAGACGGATTACAATCACAAACATGTGCAGATTTTACATATTCGTTTTTTACATTTTCTATAAATTCATTACCCTTACAAAGTAAAACAAATATACATTTAGGATTCCATTTTGCGTGTTCAACAAACGGAATTTCATCTTTAGTCCATTTTTGTAAGACTAGTCCGCAACAAAAACATTCGACTATGTTAGCAGTTCCTGAATACTTAAATCCAGCCTCAGATAACGAATATTTATTTTGACATAAAGTAGGTGGAAATGAATTATATGATTTTAATCTCGATAAAAATGTAGTAAAATCTGAATGCACTGGATACGAATTATTTCTTACTAAATAAACCAATGAAGGAAAATCGTTAGAAAGCTTCTGTAAATTCATGGTTTTTAATAAAACTTGAAATAATTGGTTGAAAAAAAATCGAATCAATAAGATAATGCACTGAAAAAACTAACACAACTTGATTGTACGACGGCTTGATAGTAACTGACTAAATGTTTTAAATAAAATCTTGTCTGACAAATTAAAATCGTTTTGAATTTTCTCTAGAAAATGTTAGGGAGATTGGTTTACTGTAAGCCGTAAGGCATACATTCCTCCTTGAACTATTTTCATCCCCCCGTAAAAATTAACTCAGAAACGCCAACCATACTTTTTAGAAAATTACCTATACGGTGATCGAATGTGCTGCAAGAGGGACTTTCCCGCTTGAACTTTTTTCATCTACCCGTAAAAATTAACTCAGAATCGCCAAATTCATAATCGCCAAATTCATACTACTCCCGGTGCACGGTCATCCGGTTGAACTGTTCGCTGCAACTGCCCGCAATGTGCAATCATGTCGCTGCGACATCACTTATTCGTGGCCAAGTGTCTGCCTGAGAGCGGGCCACCGGGCCGGAGGAGACCATGACAAATATATTTCGGACATCAGTCTTCAAACGACAAAATATGAAAAAAATAAAAATAAAATGCAAAATTATAAACGTATGGTTCAGTTGTTCGTCTTTCGTACGGGTATAGGCCACACAACGTGCTTTATTATGGGATTAATGTCTTAGGGCCGTTCTTACAATGTCCGGTAAAGTGTCGGTTAACGCTAAACGACTGATAACAGATTTTATTACCGGCAGAATTCTTCGGGTTAAGTGTCGGTTAACTTTAACCGGACGTCGTAAGAACGGCCCTTAGTCCGATACTCTGATGGTCGTGCGTAATAATAACCGGATGGTAAAAAATTCGCCTTCTACGTACGCGCAAATTGATTTATATGTACAGTCTCGGCGGTGTTCGCGGACAGTCAAATTACGATGTAACCAAGAAATATTAATTATGATAACTATATACCTACCCGCATAAATAGCAATAAATTATTGAACCGTGAATATAATAAATAATGGTCAGAAAGAGACATTTTGATAAGTACTACCCATAGGCGCAACTAGAGGCGAAACACTGGGGGTGCTAAAATTATGTAGAGAACACAAACCCGCGGGGGCTACGCCCCCACACCCCAAAATAACATACTTTGATTTTATAATTACTATTATTTACAATATATTTATATATATACACTAATATTTAAGTAAAACAACAGTAATATACCTGATGAGTACATGAGGTATATTATATTATTTAAGTGATAAAAATAGTAACCTGGAAGTGTAAATAGATAAAAAAAAAATGTGGTCAAGTGGGTACCGCTTTGCTGTACAATAGTTGTTGTAGTGAATGTGTTATATTTGAATTCAATTTGAAAAATGTTCTCATAAATAGCTATAAATAGTTCATAAAAAATCAAAAGTGTTTAAAGAATTTACGATGTATGGAAAATGCTATTATAAATATTTGGTGAACATTTCAAGAGTCTACGGTTATTCATTTTGGAAATACAACAAAATCCAAAAAATCGATTAATGGGAATTCGATTTACCGCTGAATATCGAATATCGTGACAATTATAAGTTCGAACACTCATAAAAAATTCAAGTTTAAGTATACGTTTTTTTATAGGTAGACAAACTTATGTGAAATCTTTTATGAACATTTTTAATATTGGGCCTTAACTGTGAAAAGAAAATATTTTATGAATTGCTAACTGAAAAATAATTAAAAATATTTGAAACATTTCTCAGTTATAAATACCTTAAAAAGAGTCAAAATTGTTTAAACATTTTACCATGTAAGAAAAATTTAAATTTTAACATTTGATAAAAATTTCAAGTACCTATCTAGGATTATTCGTTTTTAAATTACAGCAAAATATCAAAAATTGATAGATGAAATTTCGTTAATTTACTGATAAACATTGAAAATTGAATGTTGTACACATTTTAGATTCAAACGCTCATAAAAAATGTATGTTACTTTCCAGTAAACTTTTTTTTTTGTTTAAGATAGTACCAATTGTGAGGAGTCTTCTATCAACATTTATATTGTTAGCTATGAAAGGAAAAACGTAGGTATATAAATTTCTCACTGAAAATTTCCAAAAAAAATTGAAGAATTCTAAATTTTAATATTTGATATACCTATATAATCATTACAAACAATAATTTTTGTTTCTGCTAAAACAAAGAAATAAAAAAAAAAAACCTTAAGTAAAGCTAAAAAAACTATTTTTTTCATATGATTTTTCAATTTTTGCTGTTTTTGAACTGGGGGTGCTAAATTAAAGTTTGGGGGTGCTGAAGCACCTCCAAGCACCCCCCTAGTTGCGCCTATGCACTTATACCTACGTTTTAATAATAAATAACAATAATAAAAATAATATTATCCGAGATTTCTTCCGTTTCTTCTTTTTAATGTACCAATTTTAAATATCATATACGTCTCTCAATATTATATTATACGTCTCGGGTAGTCCGACAGAATATCCAGCGATTTATTTTTATTTACGAATGAACTAAAAAAAAAAACAACAGATTTTCAAAACCCCATATAATACCTGCATGTATAATTTTAGCAAAATATAATTGCAAATATATCAATATTATTATATACCAAGGTACTTACAAATTACAATATTGTTAATCATCGACTTGGACTGATTTATAATACTTTTATTTTTTCATATCCCACGTAAATGTTCCTCAGGCGACCAATTAAAAATTGTTTTTAAATCCCAATTAAGGTATCATCCGTATAGCTGGTATTATTTATATCTAAATTATAATATTAAATATATAGATTATGGATAAATCACGGGTACATAGATGATACATGACGTATTGCACAACTTCGTAAATTATTATCTAAATAAACTAAAATAAAATAGGGTCATTCAAATTTTATTTTTTTTTCCTCTATTAATACAACATCATAGAACATGAATTATACAAGGTGATTCACTAAGTATATACATTTAGATGCTCATTACTAACTCCCATTTTTTCTTTAATAATTTTGACTTTTTCTTTTATGGATATTGTAAAATTTATATTATACAGGGACACAAGGCTTGCTCGCCCATTTTAGTACCTACATCGAAACTATAAGAAAGGTGAAGTAATAAGACTTCATTATTTTGTACGTAGGTACATTTTTATTCTCTATATTATGGTACCTTTTACGAATGTGAAGTTTTTCCGTCCGAATGGATTGTGTGACGGATTCGAACAATCGACAGTGGCAAATGTTACCTGTTATTTATATACCATTTTACAGTGTCCTACGATTTATTATTATTATTATGCTGCTTGATCTGACGACGAACTCTGCAACTCGCATGGCTGGACAGTTAATTATTATTGATGTGACGATAAGTAATAATCGAAAACTTTCTGCTTTCAATCCCCTGCCAATAATATTTTTTATTATTTACCAATGCCCTACTCACAATTCACATTATTATGATTTTCGGTACGATTTACTGGCAGGCAGTGGCAGCTAATTAAAAGGTTTTAATTATTTTTACGAAACATTATTCATGTTCAGTCGTGGAAGTAGATAGGTATGTAATTTTAGATCTCGATTGGGGAGTTCCATTTGATAATGTGGTATCAACGATAATAATATTGTTATTGAATTACTTCTTATTTCCGTCTCTTCCGTCTTCGTAATGTTCGTATTGCAATATGACATTTCGTTCGGCACTTTCATAATTCAGTAATCAGTATCAGTTGTCGTTACTCGTTACTTGCTATTAAAAGAGCAGTTCAATATTTTAATCCTATAACCGCCAGCCTGTCATGTGGTTTTCTGTGATTGTATTTGTATAGATCACACTCTGTAGATCTATCGGTTCGTCTTGACGGGTTAAATAATGCAATGTAAAAGCTATACCTAACAATATGTTTAGTTGCGTTAAAATGTATTTAAAAAAAAAATCGTTACAGATACATAAGTTATAAAATTGTAAGGGTTTTCGTTAAATTTCATACACCCTTGGCCTGAAGAGTTTTACATCAATGAAACCGTAGAACACAATTATTTATTCAGTTTATTAATGAATTAAAGAAAACTATAAAACTATCGACTTAAAATTTGATATTTATACTTACTATTGGTTGTACCTCTTCAAATCTCAATAAACAAAATATGACTGCTCCAGAAGAAGACACATCATATTCAAAGTTGCCTATTGAAGAACGATGTGTACACAAAGTAATTTATTTTTATTTTTTGTATTATATTTTTGGTGTATAATATAATGATTAATTGATTATTTTAGACATTTATAAGTTTACTTATTTTAACTACCGACTTATACATATTAATTTCTTTTGATGCTGATTGCTGGTATTACATAACAAATTTTACAATTATAACTATACCAATATGTAATATCGGTACCTTACCCATATTTTATTTTTAAGTTGTGGAAAGCCAGGATAAGTGCTTATGAAGAAGCTGTTAAATTGTTTGGGCAATTGGATGAAAAAGATCATGAATGGAATAAATTTATTGAGATCATAAAGAAATTTGTTATTGACAGCAATGCGATTGCACAGGAAAAAGGCCTTGAAGCGACATTGGTTTTTGTGAAAAACTGTTCTTCTGCTGGACGGTTAGTTGAGTGTACCTAATTTTATTTTAAATATCATGTCATATTATATTGCACATTTATTTTACTAATAGTACGGCCGGAGATGTCATGGCTGGGTTGATAACAAAATGTTATGGTGCACCAAAATCAAAAACTAAAGATATTGCTATACAAATAACATTAATGTTTATTGAAATCGAGAAGCAAGATGTAGTAATAGAAGAATTAGTTAAAGGACTGGACCATAAATTTCCTAAAATTGTTTCAACTTGTATTAAAGCTGCAACTCAAGCTATTAAGTAAGTTCCTACTTATTAAATTACTATTATATAATATATATTCATTATTAAAATTGTTTTGTTGTATTAACTGTAGAGAATATGGATCAAAAGTTTTGAATGTTAAACCACTGCTGAAAAAATTACAATCAATACTTGAAGACAGGGATAAAAGTGTTAGAGATGAAGCAAAACTGTTGGCCATAGAAATCTATTCCTGGATTGGGCCTACACCAGTTAAAGCTAATTTGTCAAATCTAAAACCTTTACAAGTATAAATATCAATTTGTCAGTTTTTTAAACTTGGAATGATTAATTAAAATGATTAATATTTAAATCAGATTCAAGAGTTAGAGGAAGAATTTGAAAAAGTTATTGGTGACAAGCCACGGCCGACTCGTTTCTTACGTTCTCAACAAATGCAAGTAGCTAAAATGAATGAATTGGCTGTTAATGAAAGTAAACTTAAAAATTTGTAATTAGTAACTTGTATAATTAATGTATAAAACATTGTACACTTAATAATAATAGGCATAGAGTTGGAAGAAGACACTGATGAAGAACATATTGATCCTGTAAATATACTTAGCCAGCTAAATAAAGACTTTTATGAAAAACTTGAAGCGAAGAAATGGCAAGAACGCAAAGAAGCTATAGATATGCTAGAAGGAATATTATCTAAAGCTCTAAAAATAGAAAGTGGGGAATACGGAGATTTAGTCAGAGCCTTAAAGAAAGTAAGAAATTATATATTATTATTTATTCTAAATCCTTCCATAATATTGTTTCTTAATATGTTTATTTCTAAAATAAAAAAAAACTAAATCATAATATATGTATGGTTTGAATGTACTTCAACAATTTATTTTTAACTGTTTTAATTTTTAGATGATTACAAAAGATTCAAATGTTGTAATAGTTGGAATTGCTGCCAAATGTATGACTATGTTAGCTAATGGATTACAAAAACAATTTGAAACTTATGCTTCTATTTGTATACCAGCATTGTTTGAGAAATTCAAAGAAAAAAAACAAAATATTGTATTGCCACTAAGAGATGCTGTCGATGCTATCTATTTAAGTGTAATTCAAGCATTTAAACATTAAATAATTAGATCAATGCTAATAAAATAAACAATTATTATTTTAGATGACACTTGAATCTATTCATGAAGATATTTTAGTAGCAATAGACAATAAAAATCCATCAGTAAAAGCTGAATCAATTTCATTTTTAGCTCGATGTTTTACAAAATGTACACCAACTATTTTAAACAAAAAACTGTTGAAAATTTTTACGACAACATTAATTAGAACATTGAACGAATCAGGTAAACCATTATTAAACTATTAATATTATGAACTTAAAATATGAAGTGCTTTATATTATGTACATTTTTAAAACTATATTTATATTTATTTTAATTTTACTTTGGTTATAGACTTAATTGGTAAAACTTTTAATGTACCTATTAAGATAACGCTAAACCCACATTTCTGGTCTCCATCTTACTTTTACAAATGTACAACATAGTAATAATATGTTCAGACGTCAGGAAAATGAATTTTGTGTTAATATCTGTAAAATTAGAGTGAATTGACTTATAGTCAACCTTAAAGGTAATAAAAGAATACTATTTAGTGCATCTCATAGGCCTTTATTAATATTAAAATTTTAAAGTGAGTTAAGAGCATTTTAAAATTGTAATATCCTACGTTAGTTATAAACTTATAACTCACTTTAAAATTAAAATAATAAATATTAATAAAATCCTATAATGTGCCCCAGATAATAGTCTTATATTTAAGTATGAGAAAAGTTCAATTCACTGTAATATTAATTAATAATTATTAAAGCTAATTTGCTATATTGTATGTTTGTACGGGTGATACAACGCACGAGGGTTCAGTGTCCTCTTGTAAGTGGAAATTAAATTATTATGAATAATAATTGATAAAAATAATGATTGTCTTGTAACTTAATTTTGTTTTTGCTATGGTAGTTGAAATAACTATCTGATAAGTATCATATAAAAATTAAAGTAGCTTTGATAACCAGGAAGTACCAATTACAAATGTAATATTGATTGGTATTGATTTTTATTTGTATAGATCCAATTGTTCGAGAAAATTCTGCTGAAGCTATTGGTACTGCATGGAAAGTCGTATCAGAAAAAAATATTGTTTCTTTTTTGACAGGTGTTGATGCTATAAAACTTTCCAAAGTAATTAATATATAATATATAATATGAATAAAATATGACTAAATCTAATAAATATATGATCAATATGTATAAGGTTTTTTTAAATTTTTTTTTTAATCTTTTTGTAGATTAAAGAAGCAGCAGAAAAAGCTATTATTACGGCAAAACAAACAACTGTTGTTAAAGAATGTTTTTCAAAACCTAATAGTATTTCAACCATAAATGTAGAAAAAAAAGCAATTTCTAAGACTAATAAAAGTACCGCTTTAAAAAAAAATCTTGCAACTGGTAGTAAATCCAAAAAGCCTGGTATATTTTTGAAACTTATCTGTAATACAATAGTATTTTAATATTATATACAATTTATGAATCATCAGGTGTTTGTAAAGCATTATCATCAAATAGTCATCTTCCAATTGACAGTGAAAAAGAAATCAGCGACGATGAGTTGGAAGAATTAGCTTTAACTTTCTTGTCACCTGAAATTTTAAGCGGCATGGTTGATACAAATTGGAAAACTCGTTTGTCCAAAGTTCAAGAATTTTCTCAAGCACGTGTTAATTTTTAGTGTTATTTTGGTTTTATTTTATTGTGTACTGAACAGTTATTTTAATTGTTGCAGATAATTGAAGAAATAGAGTCATCCACTGTTAGCAGTCAAGTATTAATCAAATTGTTGATCAAGAAACCGGGTATTAAAGACAATAATGTACAAATTCAAAAGTTGAAACTCGAGTGTTTGAAAAAAGTTATTGAGAAGTTTTCTATAACCAGGTATAATGTTATTGTAGAGCATTTAAAATCATTTAGTTTTTTTATTTATATCGATAGTGTACTTATTTACCATTAAATATTTTTAGTAGTAACATGGAATATTGTATACAAGATATTTCTTCATTATTGGGTGATACTAAAAATGGTAACTTAGCTAGTGAATTATTGACTACCTTTGCCGATGCAACTAGACTGGATCTGATCTCTAATGTTGTATTAAAATATGCATTTTCTGTTCAAAAAAATCCAAAAGTTCAGATTGATGCCCTCAACTGGCTTTCAGGTGCAATCTTAGAGTTTGGATTTGAGTAAGTTAAAAGTTTATTATTTACTTTTTAATTTCATAAATGACTATAAAATTGAGTTATACTAATATTATATTTTATACTTTATCTATTTACATTACAGCATTACACCTAAATATGTAATAGAGTATGTAAAGAAAGGTATCAGTGCTTCTAACCCTCAAGTAAGATTGGCTGTTATTTCTCTTTTGGGTGTTATGTATCTGTATGTGGGTCCTCAACTAAGTTTATTTTTTGAAAATGAAAAACAAACATTATTGCAACAAATAAATGCAGAATTTGAAAAGGTATGATTCGTTTTTGTTATAATATCTATACAATATTTTATTATTACAGATTTACACTCATATTTTAATAATATTGTTTAACAGCGCCAAGATGAAGTTCCTCCAAAACCAATACGTGGAAAAAAAAGTAAAAGATCTTCTGAATCATCAAGTGATGATGAAAAGCCTGATAATGAAGTTAATGTACGAGATATCGTCCCTAGAGTTGACATAACATCTCAAATAACTGATGCTTTGATAAATGAATTTTCAGATAGAGATTGGAAGGTAAATAGAAAGTCTTTCAATAAGTATTTTTATAATACAAAAAACAATTTTGATTTTCAATAGGTTCGTTCTAATGCCTTAACTAAATTGAAAAACATTATTACTGAAGCTAAATTCATAACTAATAAATTGGGTGAAGTAAGGGAAGCTTTGCAAGATAGGTATAAACTATTCATATTATATATACTTAAAAACAGTAAAAAATATTTTCATTATTATTATTAATTGTTTAATTACCAACTATTAACTAGGATAAGTGATTCAAATGCTCGCCTTGGTTCGAATGCAATCAATTTAGTGGAATTAATAACTAAAGCCATGGGATCATCTTTTAAAGTATATATAAAAGGTTATTTACCTGGCATATTAAATGCTTTAGGTGATTCAAAGGTTAGAACATCATAGTATGATTAATTATATATTTAAAAATTTAGTTCGATAAATACTTAAATTAATATATCAACTTTTTCAGACATTTAAATGTCAAAGTGCTCGTCAATGTATGAATACTTTTGGAGATATATGTGGTTATCGAGAATTTTTTGGAGGTGATATACTCTTGGATGCATCAAAAAACAATTCAGTAACACTACGGTTAGAACTATGGACTTGGCTTGCAGAAAAATTGCCTATTAGTATGATTTTAAGTACTGCTAAATGTTTATATTTGTTTAATTTTTATCATTTTCATAAAGTTCCTATGAAGACAATTCCGGCTGATGAGTTAAAATGTTTACTCCCTGTTTTATATACAAGCCTTGAAGATAAAAACGCCGGTGTTCGTAGTGCCTCAGAAAAGGCTGTCCTTGGGTTTATGATGCATTTAGGTTATGCTTCTATGTATGGTGCTTGTGAAAAATTAAAAGTAAAATTAATAAATAAATAATTTTTTTCAATTAAAAATAATAATTTTTATTTTTGTAGCCTATGTCAGTCAAGTTGTGTAGAGAGAAATTGGACAATGAAAGGCCAAACTTACCAATTGAAAAACCTAAAGTTGTAAAATCTTGTGTTCCTCCGGGTACTTTGGTTAAATCAAAAAGTTCAAAAACACTTACATCGAAAGCCATTACAAAAGTAAATAAGGTACTAAACAAGATTTATACTTTGTATAATATTATTAATATACTAGTCAATTTGCCGGTATCATATTATAATATTACGGTACGGATTATACTATAAAACATATTTTAATAATGGTATTAAGTAAAATTAACTTTTGGTATTGTTGTCCTGTTTCAAAATTAGGTAAATGTAAGGTCATTATTTGACTGGCCACCTACATAAATTTAAACAAACCAAAGAGGCTTGCTCAAACCATAAACCTTGTATTTATTTTATATTTGTTTTTGTTTTTTTTATAAAGGAAAACGTAATTTCCCGTGCACATGTGGCAACTGGAAAAAAGAAAGAAGAAGTAGATAATAAATCATTGTTTCAACAAAATAACTTAAAGCATCAACGTGATATTGATGAACATAAATTAAAGGTATGTTTTTTTCTAAGCTTACTATAAATATTAGTTAAAAATACGAAGATTTAAGGTTGTTTTAACTGAACATGAAAAGTATTCAAAGTATATGTTAATTTTCAGTTCTCTATTACTTATTGTACTAAGTTGTATAAATTGTAAATAAATAATAATTATATAACTAGGTAGGTATGAATTATTAAAATATTTATATTTATAATCTTTTTGATGCATAATGTAGACTTTAAAATGGAATTTTGTTACTCCACGAGAAGAATTTGTTGAACAACTTCGAGAACAAATGTTAACAGCTGGTATTAACAAGGTGTTAATTACAAACATGTTTCATTCAGATTTTAGATATCATCTTAAAGCAATTGAATCTCTTTCAGAGGTATTGTTAAAATAAATAAATTGTATTTAAATTATATACGTTGTTCGAAACTAAATTAATTTCTAATTTTCTAATTAGGACTTTAATACAGCAGATGATAATTATTTACCATTAATTAGTAATCTTGACTTAATCCTGAAATGGATAACTTTAAGGTTTTTCGATACTAATCCATCGGTACTTTTAAAAGGTCTTGAATATTTACAACACATATTTAATATACTTATAACCCAAAAATATGTTCTGCATGATACTGAAGCATCAAGTTTTGTGCCGTATTTAGTAAAAAAAGTGAGTAAAAATAGTACCTAACTATCAAATATTATTCTTTACAATATATTTCTTTTATTTACAATATAGTTGGGTGATCCAAAAGATATAGTAAGGAACAATGTCCGAGCCATATTAAAACAAATTGCATTTGTATTCCCAAACTCAAAGATATTTCAATATATTATGGAAGGAATAAAATCAAAAAACTCAAGACAGCGTTCAGGTAAGTGTTGTTAGTTAATATATTATTTTTTTTATTTATTCACATAAAAGGATTGCTTGAATTAATATAAACTATTATAACCAAATTAAGTACTTTTAACAGAAATATAAAGCTAAATCAATTCAAAATCATGTTGTTTTCTTTTTTTACTATTTTAATATAAATATTTGTAAACAATAAACATTAGTCAAAATTACTTCAACTCAGTTTTTTGCCAACATTAATGTTTTTTGAACTTCAACAAAATGTTGATCAAATATTTATGTATTGTTTTATTAAATATCAATATAAGGAAATTATAATAATTAAATTTATTAATTATAATTTGAAAATTTGTTATGTACATGTAGAGTGTTTGGAGCATTTAACATCAATGGTAGAAGATTATGGTACATCAGTGTTTCAACCTAGTGTTGCAGTTGCTTGTAAAGAAATTGCTAAAAGCATTGGAGATAGGGATAATTCTGTTCGTACAGCAGCACTCAATTGTTTTGTTGCTGCATTCTTTTTGCATGGAGAAGCCCTTTTCAATTTTGTTGGCCATGTAAGAAAACATTTTATTAATAATTTATATTGTAATAATTACATCATACAGGGCGGGCCTTGGCGCCACCTCCACTGATGCAATGGTGTATTCTTTTTAAAGTTCTACAAGTAGAAAGATGGCTCTAGCAGTTAATATTTGATAGAATATTTAAATACTAATTACAGGCCTTAAGTTCAAAAGTGAATTAATAATTTTAATTATATTTTAACTGTATAATAAATTATATCTAAAATATCATGAAACATTATTTGATATGTTTTCATAATTAGCTGGGATATTGATGTATTATTCCATAGTAAGCAGATTATTCGTTGTTATTTTTGTTTTAAATAATGAACTATTAATTTTTAAACAGATTTCTGAGAAAGATATGGGTCTTTTGAAAGAACGGTTAAAAAGAGCTTCAAAGAATAGAGTCGTGCCTGTTGCCACCATTCAGCCAACTATGAAAATTGTTTTACCTCCTGTTCAACATGTAACTAACATAGAGGAAGACATTGTTGATGGTGAAGTCGAAGAATATACTTCAGAGTCTGAAGAAAATAATGCTGTACTTAATGTTTCACACGAATCTTATCACGAACAAAATCCTCAAGAAAATGTAAAAAATTCACCTTCTAGTTCTGCGAATTCTTCTTGCACATCAGAAACTATTCCTACTACTATAGAACATTCACCCTCATCAGAAATGGAATTCAGGTGATAAAAATATTTTATTATTTCTAGCATGGTCCTATGTATTAGGGGCAAATAGCTTTCAACTTGAGTAGGGGTGTCACAGTGTTGTTCCATACTACTGTGCATGTGCATGGACCCCAGTTTGTGCATAATTAAAAACAAAAACAGTATATATACGTAATTATCGTATTATATCATGATTTGTGTATATTTCTTACAAGTTTCAATTGAATTAAACTAATTATGAATAAACTTGTATTAAGTAATACTAATAACTAGATTCATTTTTAATTTAAACGTTTTCGTTATATTGGCTTATTATAATATTACATCACTGTAACACATTTTGCCGTGACTTCACCATCCATCCCCGATGGCCAGGCATGCTCCGTCTATGAATATAAGGTCTATGATAATTTTCCATTTATTATACACTATTTTAATCGAAACATAATATCGGAGGGGGTTCATCTGGGTTGATGAATCAATTCCATACGGAGCAAAGACGCCTGTCTGCCTATATTACTGATAATATATTTATATCATACTATATTTATTTATTTATTTAGAATTCAACGGGACTAGCCCTTTTACAAAATTGAAAGTGGTATTATTGTTATTAACTTGGAGTCAATACTGACTTGCATAGAAAGGTATGCTAGAAATGTCTGAATAGGTTTGTATTATAAGTAACTCAAAATTATTCTAAATATTTTGAAAATGGCATTGTGTGTATACAATATAATATTTTTCAATAATTACAACAAAATAACTAAAATTGGTAGTTTTTGTTTAAATATCTGATTTAAATCCTTATTTTAACTTCAAAAGCTTATAAAAAAATTGTGGCAATATATTATTAAATTTCTAGAAGAACAACTTGTGGAATCTTGTATTAATTTTTCAAGCTTTAACATTGAGCCTAAAAACTGTATAAACACTAAAAAAAAAGAACTAAATAAATTCAAACATTTCAAATATTTTTAGGTATTTTAAATAGTCTTAATATTTTTTAATTTTAACTGAGTATAGAAAATTATAATTTAAGTAATCTACTGTTACTGTAATGTTAAAGTGGAATGTTTCAAGTTTCTATGATCAATACTTTTTGAATCACTTAAAAAAAATCATTGTTTACTAATCTGCTCATAATATTTTTCTATTATATTAGACCTCGGCCTGCTAGTTTTGTTATAAAAATATACAAATACATTCATATATTTTTATTGTAGAATAGTATCTAACATTGGAATCACTGGAAAAACTCAGGCCACCCGAACTCGTTTTGCTTTAGATGAAAAATTTATTCAGGAATTGGATTCAGAAGTCATTGAAACACCACAATTAGTATTAAAACCATATAAGTGGACCGTAGATCACGATGAAATAAACTTTGGAAAAATATTTCAAGATAAATCTCAGTATGTATCTTCATATTTTATAATATTACCTACATTTAGGTAAATGAGTATTTCATAATATTTAGATGTTTATTTCCTGATGGTCCGTCGTTGTATAGACCAAGTCTAAACGTGAACCCATATAGTACTGCAACCGTTATAAAATGTAAAAATCCACCAGCTTCAATTGATCCTATTACGCAGTTGATAAATCAAGTGACATCAATAAATTTAGAAACATCAAAAGTTGCTTTAACAAAGCTTGATAAAATGTTAATAGAACCAGAAGTAAGCATAACGTTTAATATTGTAATATATTACTATTGACTTTTCTGTACATTTATTTGTTGCAGACAAGATCAAAGCTTTTAGAAGATGGAAAAGTGTTGTCACTTTTTCATGGAATTATTAGACAGTTTGATGTCTTATCTGTTTATACGGACACTGTCGGATATAAGAATATATTCCATTTATGTTTGAATGTAAGTTCTACAATTCTATATAACATTATCTTATCTAATAGTTATAGACCTTAGACTGTTATAATTTAATGATAACATGAATTTAAGTTTGTAAAAATTTGTTATTCAAAACAAACAATATTTTAGTTCTTAATTAAATGTTCTATTCAAAAGTTAAGGATAGTACGTTAGGATGATGCAAATTTGGTACATTTTTACCTTTTGTATAAACATAACTTTTATAATTACCAAAAAATCTAAAAATAATATTATTCTAATTTATAGTACAGTGAGAGAGAATGTAAAAACATTATTTCTGTTTAAAGTAAATATTGTCAGGAATAACCGCTGGTTCATTGTTGGCGGTTCATAATAACCAGCTTAAAATATTTCAGTTAGGTTTAAAATCACAGTAGTACAACACCGATTGTACATTTACTATGCAAGAAAGAAAGAATCTTCTATAGTATAGCCATCGTAAGAACGCTACTCGTTCGCGCATCCAAATGACCAAGCTCCGCAGTTTCGTACCCAAATTTCTCCCACTTTACCATCTAGTCGCCGCCGTAAATTCCCCACTCACTACGTGCGTAGCGGTGGTAGTGGCAGCGACAGTAGCGATGGCGGCGGCCAGAGTTGACGGCGGCCAGCGTTCGGGAAGGTTTAGTGGTGGGAATGCGCGAGATCGGACGAATTTTGGTCGCCGCCCAGTAGCGTTCTTACGATGGCTATACTATACCACTCAAAGCCAATGATTGGCTTGGCAGATACATTTTTGAACAATTTCCTAACTAATAAAATTATTTTCATACATTATAATCTTTGGTAAATTTATTTTTAGCTGTGTAAATATCAAGAATTCATGTTAATATTAACTGAACAAATTGTGCACAACTTACTTTTAAAACTGTTGTATCTTCTATCTACGAAGGAATTAGAGAATAGATCAGACACTAAAATGTTTTGGCAATGTGTGAACAGCCTCATTATGAAAGTTCTAGATCTGTGTGCTCATACTACAGTCACATGGTAAGAATATTATATTTCAATATTTATTTAAATTAATGATGTTAAATCAATCGCGTTTATTATACATCCACAGCGCTATTTTAACTATACTTCATGACACGGTCAAAAATCCTCAAAACTCAACAGCTCATTTTAAAGAGTTGGTAATGAAATGTATATGGAAAATTACAAAAGATTTTGAAAAGTGGGGCGATGATCTATGTTATGAGCTAGTATTTGAACGTGTACACAAATTCTTGGAAGTAAATTATACAATTCACTATGTTATTAAAAAATGTGTTGTATTTCAACTATTGAACTCTTCCGTTTATTAAAATTAGGAAATTGATTTAAAATATTGGAATAAACAACCGTGCGACATTCCAATGAAAACATGTAAAACTGTTTTATATACAATGGTAAAATTACGCAATGATAAAGTATTGGAAAGTTTGGCTAATCTAAAATTACCTAAAGATTCAATAATGGTTGATTACATATTCAAGACTTTAAAGGTAAATTGCTTAATCAAATATTGTTAAACAGATTATAACAGTATGACATGTGTTATTAGCAATTGAATAATAGATCAGAAAGGAACAATGGTAAACACAGAACACCGCATGATGAACTAGCTGATATATTCAAACTGATAGGACAACACGAAATGATGGACGAAGTGAGTCTTTGAAATTTGGCGAAAATGAGTTTATGCCAATCTTATAAAAATACACACATCCATCACAAAAATAGGAACAAAAAAAAAATTGCTATGAATTTTCAAAAAAAGATGTATTCTTGATTACTACAAAGTGAATAAAACTGAGATTCATCCTTTCTGACCCTAGCCCCAGAAATGTATTCATGTTTTGAAACAAAAAAATCTTAAGTAGACAATCAGATAATTATTAATTATTTAATAAAATGTTCATAAAATCATTGTTTTTTATTGTAAATATCGTAAATTATTTTGGTTACCTAATTTTCTGATTATTTAACAGGCTGTACAACAGTTATACAAATTCAAAATCAAGCATCCAGATATAGACATAGAGCCGTACATTTCTAAAAAGACAAAATATTTTCAAGATTGTATACACCGTCGACTATCAGCTATCGAAGATAATTTAAAAAGCTGTCCCGTCAAACACAATGGTACAGTTATTCATCTTTTGGACATTTGATGTACAAATTAAATTGTTGCACAAGTGTATCTGTTTTTATTATTTAGGAATCTATGACAATTCCGAGCCACTTGTGCTGCAAAAACCCGAGTCTGCTGCCATTAGTGAAGCAGATGGTTTCATGAAACGATTGCAAGCGTTAAAACTGAAAGCGTCATTAGCCTGTAGTACATCGATCGGAAAACGTAATAAAAACCATCTATTGGACCAGAGTGCTTAATCCTGGCTTACCTACAGTAAAATTTAATTCCATTTATAGTTATTAGTTGGTATTGTCGAATCTTAACTTAACTCCATTGACACTGAAAACCCACAGAGTATGGACGTTAGTAGTTTGTTTATTTTTGTATATTATGTTTGCCACAATTTCGTATAATTATAGTTAATCATTAGCGTGTGTTTTTATGCATATCCTCTATTTTGTGAAAAAAAACTGGTTGCCATTGATAGGTAATTAAATTAAATTTAGATATTATATTTTTTTTTAGTCAATTTTAACAAGTGATTTATTTAAATTTATTGGATAACGCAATATATTTATTATTTTTACATTATAGTCATTATTATTATTATTATCAATCACTACAATATTATTTATACAAATATATTTTTTATTTTTATTTAATAAAATTGATTTTAACATTCGAAAGTTTTTGTTTTTCATTCTCGATACAAAATGTAGAATAATTTATTGTTTATACTTTATACTGGTATTTCATCAGTGGTGTATTTAGAGCTTAGATCATTGAGTATACTCTATGATTTAGGGTCACTAAGACTAAGATACTAGCATCTATATCCGTGGTTCATAGGTGATAGGCCGGGCAAATTCGGTCAATCAAACTCCGGTTAACATTAATCAGAAATGGTACAACTGGCCCCGAAGGGGAGTCTGGGATGCCATGTATCATTTATATGTGATTTTTCCAGTGGCCCATTACCACGGACTGGAAACAAGACGTTTACCGCAGGGCCTCTTGGCTCTTAGAGTGAGGTGTAGTAAGGGGGAATTGTACATGAGCTAATCTGGCGCCATCTATAGAATATTAGATTCTACTCGGATTTTGCAATAAGAGTACAATTTGCTCAAAGTCCCACTGGTAGATATTTTATTAGTTATTACCATTACTTACATTTAATCTATTTAAAATTAAAATTAAATATAAATATGATTTCATCATTTTAATCATATTTTATTATGAAGTTATATTAATTATAAAATCTTTAAAAGTATATAACCCAATTTTAGAAATTAACGAAGATTTAAGTCATGATGAAGGGAAAAAATACTGTGTCCGATTCAAGGTACATTTTTGATTTTTCTAATTTAATTTATAACCATATCTAATGTATATTATGTATAAGAAATTAATATTTAGTTGAACCAAAGTGATGATTTTTTCAATGATCTAGTCTATGGTGTTACTCAGTGCCACCGAAGTCAACAATTTCACCTATGACGTTAGACACCTCCACATAAAATGTTGAGCCCCACATATTTCTTATAATTACCTTACCATACACCAAGTAAAGTTTTTATGTTGTCTACTAAACAAATTTTCATAAAATAACTATAGAATGACAAAGGTGACCCCTTACCTACTAAAATCACCTATGACAATTGTCATGGGTAAATAAATATTTTGGCGCCACTGGTGTTACTGCAAGAAATGTGGCAGCTGTTGAAGGAAACCAAGTAACACTAAAATCCGATGATCACATCTTTTGGTGCATACTCAATGGAATCAAGAACATGTGAGGGTTCGGAGTTTTTTAAGAGGTATGTTATCATGAGTAGGCTTAGGGACTTATAGCTCTAAAAAATACACAAATATACTTCTAAAATCATTAAAATAAGCACTAAAATAGGTATGCATTTATATGCATTAAAACAAATTTAAAAATTGAATTTTTTCAAATTTATTATTTATTTTTTCAATTGAAATTTACCTTAAGATTTTGCTAAATTAAACCGAGAATTAAAAGTAAAATAAAATAATTGAAAATAAATAGATAAAAACAAAATAAAATACAATAAAATATATAAATATTACAATATTTTTAAATGACATAACTTTGTTTGCTACTTAAATAAAACAGTTGTTTTCTATAAAAAAAAAATATGTTTTCTGTAAAAATTACATAGTTAATTCTGCATCATTTTGAGTTTCTTGAAAATTACATTGTACGATTAAATACTTTCTTATGTTTTCTTATGTAAAATCTCCGACGATTACTAGACAATAAATTTTTGTAAATTGAGAAACTCCGTTCAACGTCTACAGAAGTAATGTAAAACTATAGTTTTTAATTTGAAATTTGAAAATTTTGTCAAAATATGCAAAATAAGCATAAAATTTTTTTAAATATGCACTCTTCTGCAAAATCTATTAAATATGCAAAAATATGCACATTCAAATTTTAGATCTGATATCATGGCACCGAGAAACGAATTTATTTCGCACTCCGCTATATTTAACAATAATTAAAAAAAGTATATGCAAATGCTAGAAGTCCCTAAACCTAATCATGAGGTATATTATATTTGCGCCCGGGTACCCGTTTTGCCCAAATTTTGTTTCTATATTATGATTCCCGTTTCGCCCAGAGTAGTTTAGACGAATTTGAAATTAAGTTGGCAATGATTATATTTTAATATTTGAGTATCATTTAGCGTTACCCAGAAAACACCACGAGGAGGCGATACTCTTTGTTTTCCAAAATTTTTTTTTTTAACATTTAAAAAATTTAAAATTTAGTCCAGAATATTTATTAAAAAATCAAAATCGTTTAAAGTATATTTATTAATACCTACACTTTGTTTTTAAAATTATTGCACATACTTTTAATGAATAAATAGCGAGAAATCTAATTGGATTGGTACCTCGTTATTTGTTTCTGATTGTGTACTTGCCTTTTAATTATATTTGAATCGTTTGATGGATATCGTCACCAAGAACACCAAGGTTATTCACTTTTACTGTGTTATATAAACTGTGTAAACATAAAGTGTTCAAAAATAAAAATAAATTTGATATCGATGTATATTATACTACGAATAAAGTTTTATAAATTGCATATCTCGCCAAATGTGTAGTTATGTTAAAATAGTAATACATATAATATTACATTTGCTAAAATGAAATACAGGGTATCTCGTGAGGATTTAGGTACTCATTGCGATATCTCCTGAAATAATAGAGATATCGTAATTCTGTTTTCTTATTAAGACTCACAGAGGTAAGCACTACAAATAACTAATTTTTTATATTTTTTTTATGTTTTTGGTAAAAAAGTTAAAAAAATTATTTTTTTAATTAATTATTTAAAAAAAATATTGAAGATTGCCATTTTGTAGAGTTCATTTTTCTGAAAATATTGACGTTTCAACATTTTAATTTCTTTAATTTCCTGATTTTTAATAATTTTTTTAATTAAAAAGTAAAACGGCAAAAAACCGGTTTTTGTCCGGGCGGCGAGTCCCCCTCTACGGCTAATAGGTAAATCCTCACAGGACACCCTGTATTTGGTAAATTAGTAAGTGGGGCGGTATACTTTGTATTTTCCCGGGCCGAAATCTCTCCCCAACCCGCAACTGCAGCATCTATACTTTAACACTATAGTATAGTATAATAATTATTTATTTTATTTAATCCTTATTGAAATTTGCAGTATTAATATCATATTAATATGTTTTACGTAAATTGGTTTGTACAAAATTAATAATTGTAATAACAATTTGTTGTGTGTAAAATTATAATAGAAAAGCGACTAAAAAAAGATATGGAAAAACTAATAGTAGATATAAAATACAAAATTCAAAAATCAATGATAATGAAAATAAAATGAAAACGATGTGTGAATGTTTGGAGGAATGCAAAAAACAATATGAAACCCTGCAATACAAACAAATGGAACACAAAATAGTGTAGTATAATATAATATCCTGAAACTGCGGAGCATTTGATAAATTTAAACAAATGTCATCGAGTGATATATCATATTATGTGGTATAATTTTGTTCACTTAATGTTACAATTACAGAGTTAAACCCCAAAAGAAGATCATTATAAGAACTTATAGACACTAGGGAAAGTCGTGCCGAAAAACAATGATCCTTGCGGACATAGGCGCAACTAGGGGGGTGCTTGGGGGTGCTTCAGCACCCCCAGTTCAAAAACAGCAAAAATTGAAAAATCATATGAAATAAATAGTTTTTTAGCTTTACTTAAGGTTTTTTTTTTTATTTCTTCGTTTTTAGCAGAAACAAAAATTATTGTTTTTTAATGATTATATAGGTGTATCAAATATTAAAATTGAGAATTCTTCAATTTTTTTTGGAAATTTTCAGTTAGAAATTTATAAAAGTTTTTCCTTTCATAGCTAACATTATAAATGTTGATAGAAGACTCCTCACAATTGGTACTATCTTAAACAAAATAAAAAGTTTACTGGAAAGTAACATACATTTTTTTACGAACGTTTGAATCTAAAATGTGTACAACATTCAATTTTCAATTTTTATCAGTAAATTAACGAAATTTCATCTATTAATTTTTGATATTTTGTTGTAATTTAAAAACGTATAATCCTAAATACTTGAAATTTTTATCAAATGTTAAAATTAAAATTTTCCTTACATGGTAAAATGTTTAAACGATTTTGACTCTTTTTGAGGTACCTATTTATAACTGAGAAATTTTTCAAATATTTTTGATTATTTTTCAGTTAGCAATTCATAAAATATTCTCTTTTCACAGTTAAGGCCCAATATTAAAAATGTTAATAAAAGATTTCACATAAGTTTGTCTACCTATAAAAAAAACGTTTACTTAAACTTGAATTTTTTATGAGTGTTCGAATTTATAATTGTCACGATATTCGATATTCAGTGGTAAATCGAATTCCCATTAATCGATTTTTTGGATTTTGTTGTATTTCCAAAATGAATAACCGTAGACTCTTGAAATGTTCACCAAATATGTATAATAGCATTTTCCATACATCGTAAATTCTTTAAACACTTTTGACTTTTTATGAGCTATTTATGAGAAAATTTTTCAAATTGAATTCAAATATAACACATCCACTATAACGACATTCTCAACAACTATTGTACAGCAAAGCGGTACCCAGTTGACCACATTTTTTTTATCTATTTACACTTCCAGGTTACTATTTTTATCACCTAAATAATATAATATACTTATATAAATCATGTATTCATCAGGTATGTTACTGTTGATTTACTTAAATATTAGTGTCCTTATGTGTTCATGGTGCATTTAAGAATGGTTATAGTAATTATAAAATCAAAGTATGTTATTTTAGGTGTTTGTGTTCTCTACACAATTTTAGCACCCCCAGTGTTTCGTCTCTAGTTGCGCCTATGCTTGCGGAGATAAGAATTTGAGGTCACACAACTTCCGTGGCACCGAACAAGAAATGTTTGGTCGTCATCGTTTAAACGGCTATACCGTAAGTACTAGTTGAGGACAAAATTCCCCATATCATTATTTTCGACTTAAAAGTTGCTGACAAGGATTTTGATTTAGACATACCATACCGATAGCGGACGAGAAGTTAATATAAGTTATTTTATTGTTTGTGTTTGATAGTATAATCCTTGATCCGAATTGCTAATGTACGAAATTAATTCAAGATGTTTTCTTAAAATTGAAAATATTTCGTCACAAAACCTTAATAATTATCTATTAATAAATAATAATATTACCTATCTGGATAAATGGAATATAATATTAAAACGTAAGATAGCAAACTGCATGTGCAAACCACCTTGTCTTTTTGAGCCGGACGACAGGAACTAGGTAGTAGGTACTATCCGGCTAAAGTTCGTTCTGACCCGCGAGGACTTGGTTACGGTAATCCGGCTGCACACCCCTCTACCGCCTCATTCAGTGGCGTATATAGGGGGAGGCCCCCTAGGCCAGAGCCCATAGTGAAATTGCAGGTTCAATTAAAACATTGCATGTATATACATATGCATATATATATATACACTCAGTGGCGGATCTATGGGGGGGGGGGCGACGTGGCGATCACCCCCCCTTGGGCTTTTTTTTTTATTACAGATTTATTTAATATTTTCGATTTATAGATTTACACATTACACAATACATTTTTATAAATTAATAATTATTAATTATTATTTTTTTTTCTCTTTATGTTTCATGATAACAATGATAACAACGTTTCATGATAATCCACTTTGCGCAGGTCAGATAACTAATGATAAAAATAAAATTTTGCTTTTTAATTTAAGATGAAAATATCTGCATCTAAATTCCGAAACGCTTTGCATGTTTGCTTATTTCTTATTGTTTTTAATTTGTAGAATAAAAACATGGTTGAGATCGCGAATGAGCGAACATAGGCTGACTGGCTTGGCTTTATTGCACACGCATAAAGATATTATTGTAAACATAGAAGAAGTAATTAATAGATTTGCAAATGAAAAAAAAAAGAAACGTACAATTATTATTATAATTATACCTATTTTTGAACAATATATTGTTATAGCTATTTAAAACAAATAAAGGTACCTACAATTAATTTTAAGTGTTGTACTTCTTTTTCCATAAATTACTTGAACTACGGTCAAGTCTTCATTGCCGGGGCAACAGCAGGAAATGCTTTTTCTTGGTGGGGGGAGGGGTTGAAAAAATGTATACTGATAATTTTATAGTATACGGATTATACAATTTGATCCGGATTGATATACGGATTTCTGGGGGTGATGACCCCCTCCACCCACCAGGTTTGACCATACTCATCGTACTTGTATATTACTCATGGATATTCCTATTCGAAATTCGCCCCCCCTTTAACCAAGCTTCAGATCCGCCCCTGTATACACTGTATATAGTTTTTCACCATGATTAAAGTAGGTGGTTGATTAAAATCGTTTTTGAGGAATCAACAAGAAAATGTTAGATTGTTAGGATTTGCTTTGATGGCTTATTGACTGATGTTAAATTCTTTGTAAGATAACATTAAAATATATAAATGACACTGTCAATATTTTTGAAAAATAATTTTAAATAATAATTATAAAATTAAATTGGGCAATTTTTATTTTACTGTATATGTCATAATATTATAACCACCCAGCTCCCTAAAAATGTATGGTTATGGCTATGTTAGTCGTGCTATGCTTGACTAGTGATAACTAATAAATTGGCCCATAGTGAAAATAATTCGTATACTTATACGCCAGTGGCGTATTTAGGAAATTGTCATGGGGTGGGTCCAGATAATTTTCAGAACACAGAGCCAAGGGGGACGAAGCCCCCCACACCACCCATTTACTCTTTATTAAATAAAATATACCATATTTATAAGACGATATAAAATTGTCGAGTTTTTAATTATTAAATAATAATATGTAGGTAGGTACAAAACAAATTTAAAAAAAAGCGGGTGAGTGGATGTCACTCTGCTGCTGTACAGTAGGTTACAAGTGGGTCAATGTATAATAGATTGTATTAAACTTGAACTCAATGATATAATATCATAATATCATTGTATAAGAAAAACGATTCTGAGCGAAGACGGTTTGTCAGTCTGGATATTTTATATTGTTATTATTTATTATAGCATGTTAGTTGAATTAATAATGAAATACTTTTATTTTTATTTTTTTCTATGGTAATAGACAAAGTGTTAGAAATTAAAATCCCATTTTTAGCGGTTTTTCGTAAATTTTTGGTGGTTTTTACAGTGGCATTAAATAACTATTGAGAAAATCGAAAAATGACCTCTCTAAGATAGTAATCTTGATCCAATTTTCTAAAAGATAAGTTACTATATGTCTATACATGTTGAAATAGAAGCACTCCTTCTGGAAGAAATTTTGTATACAGGAAAAAAAAATAAACACCATTGTAGAACCAATAGATCCCTCAGAATCGAATATATAGTTATATGTTATAACTTTTATACAAATATTTCCTTAATTACATTAGGTTAGGTTAGGTTAGGTTAGGTACCACAGGTCCAATTGTGAATCTAAATCATCCAGGAAACCACTCAAACGCACACAAAAATATAATCGAAATCGGTCAAACCATTTAGAAATGCATAAAGGACATACAGTCATACAGACAACCATTAAATTTTATATAATATAATATATTATTATATTGTATAGATTATATTAGGTAGTGTTATTAGTATGATATTAAAATCGGTTGAGTATTTTTAGAGATATGCGCGTACATACAAAAAAGGGGCTTACATTGGGTTACATTATTGAAATTTTAGTAGGGATCCCTATTTTTTTCTAGAAATAAATATAGCCCATGTTACTCATGGATAATATAGCATTGTAATGGTGAAAGAATTTTTGAAATCGGTCAAGTAGTTTTTGAGTTTATTCGTTACAAACATACAAAATTACAAACCTTTCCTCTTTATAATATTATAGTATACATGAGACAATACGGATAAGCAAATGACATAGGTACTGCGCGGACTTTTTTCGATTATACCATATTGCTTATATTATCATGGTACAACTCATGCCGTGTACAAACTACACAAGTTTCATAATTGTTGGTAAAGTATTTCGGATTTGAGACGCGAGAGCAGTTCAGCAGTTTTCTTGAATGGCGCGTAATATTACTGATTTACATAATATGTGAAAAAATTACTAAATTGTGTTATAACAGAATGGCGGACAATTCCCCCCCCCCCCCCCCGACTGTTTTTGGCGTAGTAGGACATTTTCCCCCATTTTTTTTTTAAGTTTATTATTTATTATTTAATAAGAAATCATTTTTTTTCAGTAAAATATAATTTTTTTTTATAAATATAATCAATTATACTATAATTACCTATTATAGTAGATGTATATTTTTGATCAATTCAACTACTTGAAACAATAAAATAATAGTGATATTATATTTAAAAGATTGTCTAAATAAAATATAATAGTACTAGCAATTAGCATACTGTATTATTCGCTATAAAAAAAAAAAAAATAGTAACATTGAAATCTAAAATTTATTGTATCTAAAACCCAATCAATTGCTGGGCTGTCAAAAACTATCTTATTATTTGATTTATTAGACTATTAAGATAAGATTCTTCTACAATCTTATATCTTCATGATCAAAGGTTTTGGACTTTTGTATAAAAATTGTTCAAAGCAGTTGTAGTCATTTAGTAGTGGTTTAGTGATTGTAACTCGTAACTCGTAAAGTGAAAAATGTAAAAAATAAAAATTTTTTTATGTCTTATTATATTTATGAAAAAAAAAAATTTTTTTAACTTATTTTACTTATTTCCATTTTTTTGTATGTCTTATTATATTTATGAAAAAAAAAGAACATTTATAAAGTTAATTGTAGTAGGTATAATTGATTATATTTATGAAAAAAAAATACTTAAAAAAAAGAGGGGAAAATGTCGGCATCGGAACATTTTTCGGTGGAAAATGTCCTACTACGCCAAAAACAGTCGGGGGGAAAATGTCCGGGGGGAAATTGTCCGGATACAGTTATAACTTATAGTTGCTTGCATTTTTCGGTAGAGACTCAAAATTATTATGGTGTTTAAGTACGGTACAACTCATGCCGTATACACAATTTCATAACTTTTAGGGTTGGGATATTTCTGCGACAGGTAACTTGGAGGTAAAATTTGACGGGGCAACCTGGAATTTGGTAACGAGTTGTATGGGGGTATTATAATGGCACTTGTGGAGTTTCATCCCATTTGGACTTTGTTTGTCCACGCTACGGTCGCTATGGCCCCGGTTCAGTAAATTACACCAACCCGGAGTACTACTTATACTTAATAATAAATAATAATAAAATAAAATACTACATAAGAAATATGAACACAATATTTATCCAGATTTCGTTTATCAAATAGGTACACTATCTTTTTTATCATGTTATAAGGATATAATATTGATCAAGTAAAAACAACAAAACAAATTGCAGAAATGTTATTAATTGAACATTCTTCTCTTATAACAACATATTCTGATTTCTGATACAGTGATACCTGATACCTCTGTACTCAGCTTTTATTTGCACTGTAGTGAAGTTACGGCATTACCCATTTCAACTGTTATAACTTATAGCAGAAGAGCGAGTTCTCAATTATTTAGGGAGTATGATGGCATATAGGAACAGCTGAGTGCTTCTTCAATTATTTCCTTTGAAAATATGCAGGCAACTAAATTTGGAAGAAGTCATTGTCCAGTTAGCTCAAATGAAGGCTTGAAAAGTTAATTTTTAAGTATAAGTAAGTAAGTAAGTAATAATATTTATTTAGCAAACAAACAAAATAAAACAATATTAACAAACAAAATATGGTTGGTTTGCAAGCTCATCCAATAAGCATAGATATGCTTGTAGACGGATGAGCTGGGTTCATGTTATGAGTATTATAAAAGTATACAAATAAAATAAAAAAAGAAAGAAAAAAAGTTCAACATTTAGAGTAGTTACTTCAAATTATCATTGAACTAAAAAGTGGACATTTACAACCAAGATAAAATAGTGTTAATATGTTTCTTATACTTATTAAAATTATCAAAATTAGTTAAATTAATATTATATTTACGAAGTAACAGAATTCCTTTAATCATTGGACTTTGTGTTCCAAAATTAGTATTATTTCGTGGAATAATTAAATTACAATTGTTTTTTATTCTAGTATTATAACAATGCAAAGGCTGAAATGGTCCTATATTTACTTTAAATATATACAATAAAACCGACCGTTCATAAACTTGAAAAATAGTTCTAACTTTCAACTCTAAGTAAATTGAACAAGTTGGATACAATTTTGGTTTTCCAAGTATAGTTTTAATCATTAAATTAATTGTAGTAGATAAAACATTTAAATGTGTGGAGTATGTACATCCCCATATTGAAATACCGTACGAGAAAACAGATTGTACAAGAGCTAAATAGATAATTCTAAGAGTTTTAATATCTAACATGTTTTTGAGCAATCGGAACTTATATAATAATTTTCTAAGAATACTATTTACATGATATATATGTTCAATAAATTTTAGTCTATGGTCTAATTTTACTCCAAGATATTTAATACAATAAACTCTATCCAAAGGTAAACACTCACAAGGGTTATCTAGATATTTACATTTATAAGAGTGTACACACAGTGAAAAATCAGTATTTTTAATATGTGAACGATTTGTAATATTGAAGACAATATATTTAGATTTAGATAAATTTAGCTGTAAATTATTATTGTCACACCAGTCTTTTACTACAGATAGACAGTCATTAGCTGTTTTATATAAATTTTCATAGTCATGACTTTTAATCAGAATAACTGTATCGTCTGCATAACAAAAAATTTCAGCATTAAGCTTTATATTTAAAAGTCCGTTTATGTATATGATGAATAAGACAGGGCCAAGTACTGTACCTTGAGGTACTGAGAAACAATTTGTCTTTACATCACTAAGTAATCCGTTTATTCTTACTTGTTGAGGTCTGCCAGAGATAAATGATTTAATTAAATTGAGAGCATAGCCTCTTATACCATTATATTCTAATTTTTTAAGTAACAAATTATGACTTACAGAGTCAAAAGCTTTTTTAAAATCGAGAAAAATTCCAAGAACTTTAAATTTGTTATCTAAATTATTATGAATAAAATTTGAAGTTTTAGATAAAGGATCAGTAGTTGACATATTTGACCGAAAACCAAATTGATTTGATGAAAAAAAATTATGTTTGTCCAAAAACGACATTAATCTTGATTTTATACATTTCTCAAATATTTTTGAAACTGTTAAAGTTAAAGAAATAGGTCTGTAATTTCCACATTGTTTTCTATCACCAGATTTAAAAAGTGGTATGATTATAGTATTTTTGTAGCTAGAAGGAAATTTACCTGTACTAAACGATTTATTAAAAATAATTGACAATGGAAGTGAGATAGAATCAGCTGTTTTCTTTAAAATAAAGTTCGATAAACCGTTATTATAGAATGAGGATTTATCTGGTATTTTCTTTATAAACCTAGAAATTTCTGAAGGATCAATATGATCCAGGAGAATTGATTTATTAATATGGCAGTTTTTATTCATATCATTCCAATTTAGTTTTTCAAAATTATTTATTTGAATATCGTCAAAAATATTTTTACCGACATTAACATAATAATCATTTAGTTCATTTAAAATGTCAATTTTATCAGTTAAAAGAGATTTAGTAGAACTATTTTCAATACAATATATAGGAGTTTCCTCGTTTTTCGTTGAATATGTTGCTTCATTTATTAATTTCCATGTATTTTTAATATTGTTATTAGATAAATAAAATTGGTTTTTGTAATATAAAATACGAGATTTTCTGATTAATGAATTTAATAAATTCCTATATTTAATGTAATGTTTTTTTATTGTAATATCAAAAGGAGCTTTTTGTTTTTTTAAATATAATTTATGTCTATTATTAATTGAGACCAGAAGTCCATTAGTAATCCAAGCTTTATATTTTTGTGATTTTTTAAATTTATTTTTGGATACAATACATTTTTTAGAAGAACTGACAATAAATTCATTTATTTTACTATTAAATTTATCTATTAAAATATCAACATCACAGTCTAAAAGAAAGTTATACCAATTAAATGAAAACAATAAATTATTTAGGTAAGAAAAATTACATTTAAGTTTGTTAACATTTTTAAGTGTATCATTATTAATATTATTTTTTTCAATAAAATTATCATTGTTGATGCTAATAGCTAAACTATAGTGATCTGTTATATCAGTTTTAACAATGTACGAGGACAAATTTGAAATATCATTTATAAAAATATGGTCTATACACGAGTTTGATAGATCAGTTACTCTCGTATAGTTATTAATACAAGATATAAAACCATATGAGGCTAAGATATTTAAGTAATCAGAAACATCACCAGTATTATCCAATATATTGATATTCATATCACCACACAAAATAATTTTATAATTACCATGAATATTAGACAAATAATGATCTAAACCAACCAAAAAACTATTTACAGTTAGGGAGGGCGATCTATATAAACCAATTACTTTATATGCTTTTAGGTTATAATTAAAAGTTAGTTCTAAAGAATTACATCCCTGTATTACATTTAAAATAACATCATTAATAATTATATTATCTTTTATAAAAATTGAGACACCATCTGCTTTATTTAGTGTGCCTAAAGAATGAAAATATTTATAACCATCAATGCATATATTTAAGTTATCATTTAGCCAAGTTTCAGCTAGAACTATTATATCAAATATATGGGAGGTAGTTTTTAAGTAAACCAAAAGTTCATCAATGTGTAAAACTAAACTACGAATATTACAGTAAAAAATAGAAAAATCATTTTTGTTGAAATTAATATCAGATAAATTACTAACAATACTTGCGGAAATGTTATCAGCGTTAGTAATTTCTTTCACAATGTTATTTGATGAAAACCACATGTAAATAACATATAATTATTACAAATTAAAATTTTAACATGAACAATAGAAGGGAAGGAGAAAACAAAATGTGTAAATCTAAATCACCAAAGTTGAGTAACGCTTTTCTCCGTGTCCAATTTTTTTAGTTGATTGATAGATATGATTTTTATAAATCTACTTCCTTCGTCACGTTTGATGAAGACACCAGAATGATTTGCCCATGAAAAACGATAGTTATAATTTTTTGAAACTAATCTAGCCAACCAGAAAAGGTGTTTATTGTCTTTTGTTAATTGATCATTTATGTACACATTATTCTTAGCAAATGATGTATGGATTTCATTAGCCAAAAGCCCATTTTGATTTATAGCGCGTAGTTTTATTGCTTTAATTAACTCCAATTTAGTGCTAGTATTATCAAAATTAACGATAATACTAGGGCAGTTTATCTTATTTTTATTTAATGGCATTCTATAGGCCTTAATCACCTTTTTATCATCAAACTCGATATTTAATTTGTTAGATATGGTTTTTATTATCTCAAAGGTGTTTTCATTGTCTGTCATTGGAATACCGGTTATTTCGATATTATTGACGAGTTTATCTTGTTCCAAAAAATTAATATGTGAGTGAAGTTTTTCCATTTCCAATTCTAAGTTTAAGCATCTCGATTCAGTCTTAGATATTCTATTTCCTTGTTCACTGATAGAATTAGATAATTTATTAAGTGTACTATCAAAACTATCCACTTTATCCGAACAGTAATTGACTGACTTTTCTAATTCCGAATTAGACTTAGTAAGCATATTAAGTTTGCAAATAATATCATCCAAAGTAGATTTTATATTATTTATACTACTTACAAGATTACTGTATGAATCTGTGTTTGACGAAATGTTTGAAATATCATTTTTTTTTCTCACTGTGAGATTTTTACTTTGGCAGTCAGAACAGGTCCATGGTTTATTTTCTTGTTTCATTTTATTAAAGTTAGTTAAAGATTTTAACTCCGTACATGTAGGATGAAAACCTTTTGAACAGGAACGGCATGAGACAGTTTTCGCAGGAGATAAAGCATTATAACATATATTGCAGGAGGTCCCAGGCATAATTAAGATAAGAGAGCACTTATACAAATACCAAATCGACGTCTATAACGTATGAACGCACAACACGAACTGATTACTAAACATTATATATACATTGTATATACTAAACATTATCATTGATTATACAAAACAATTACATTATTATATATTGTATATTGCATTATATTATTACAGTTTCATTATTTTTATAAATGTATACCTAAGTAGTAGAATACTGAATAATAAATATATGCATTATAATTTTATTTTTGTGTTGATAAGAACCTCCATTTCTTATAGGCCCTAGAGCCACCAAGTTACTCTTTGGATACACAATCTGGGATCTTGTTTTGTCATATTGTTGTTGAATCACATGGTTGGTACACACTTTGGCCGATGACAAAACATTATAACGTGCCGGGAAAAAAAATGCATTATTACTGATTGCTGGAAAGTAGATAGGTATATAATTCAATTACAAAGAAAGTACATTTTTAAATTGTGTAAATATCTTGATATAGACATTTTTCTTTCGGTTTTTTATTTATCTGGTCTGTTTTGAGAAATGTTTCTAACATATTATAAACTGTTTGTTTAAACTTTTAAATTCAAAATTATACCTAATTAAAAACATAAATATTTACAATATTATTTGTCAGTTATTTAGTATTTATGGATTGGGAAATAATTGAATATCAAAAATGGTTACTAAACAAAAATAAAAACAAATTCAAATAAGTCAACAACATGGTATAATTATGTTTTATTTAAAAGTAATAATAATAATAATAATATAATAACTTATAATGTAGTAACACATTGTTTTAAATTACATAAAATAAAATATAAGCGGAGGTGGATAAAACATAATATGTTGTGTGAAGCCAAATTAATTTGTCAGGATAAAATATTTTTTGAAACATTTTTTTATAGTATAAATGAAACTTGAAAGTTATAAAAAAAAATTGCATAATGTTTTTAACAAATGGTTGCTATCTTTTTATTGTCAATAGTCTTGATCTAAAATGAAAAACACTCAAACTTGCATAATAAACTACATGATAAATAAAAACAAACTAACTTTAAATTAATAAAAAAATCACAGAAGACCCGTACATATTAATAAAAAACCTGCACTAGGTACATTATTAATTGTACCGTAGATAAATATACAGCTAAAATTATTATCAATTATTATGACTTTTTTACAATTTGTATGAATATATTTGATTTTTCAGTAATTATAATAATATGTAACATAACATTACGTTTCTATTAAAATGGTATAATATACCTCTATTTTTTGAATAACATATCAATCCATTGCTATGCATTTATTAAAATATTTGAATAACTCAAATAATAGTATAAATAAGTGAATATTATTTAAAGTATTATTATTTTTTTGGTTGAATAGAGACAATAATATAGTAGATAAAAGTATTAAAATATGAGAACTTTTATAATACTGGATTAAAATATTAAATTGGTTAAAGATTTGTCGTTAAGATTATAAAGTATTAAATAATATCGCCTTACTAAAGGAGAACTAGTGATGAAGTAATCTCGATATATATTTATAAAGGTTTATAATATTATAAAATATGTTTTATTTATTGCTGATATCAATTAATAGATAATAGCTATCGAAGTGTAACAAAAAAAAAAATGAATACATTATTGCACATTTCAAAGTTACAATTTCTCTAAATTATTTAATAATAATATGGGGTATTTTAAATATATTTCCTAATATTTTACTAGTAAAAATAAGAACTATAATAACTTCCGATGAATCTCATTAATACACACAAGTTTATAATTTTAACACAAATATAACAACAGAAAATTGTTTTTATAAGCAATATTTCCCTTCAGAATTGTATTATTTTGACTAGTTCTGTGGTATGTGTGATTACATATATTTTTAATTATTAATTTTTAGCAAATCAATTAGATTCCAACATTTGAATAACAGTTATGGTTAATCAAACCATTTAAATTAAATCCCATTAATGATACCTGTCTGGCAGCTGTCTGACTTTCATTGAACCGTCAGCTCCGCACGAGAACAGTCTTGCAGACGAGTCCACTTGTAGCTGCGTGACACCTTGACCGATGTGCTTGAAGAAACTAGAACGAGCATGTTCGGCGGGGAATGTGTACATCAACTGATGGGTGGACAAGTTCCAAATCTGAAAAACACATGGTTGAAAAAATGTGTTCACCACAACGACAACAAGAAGTGCAGCAATCGCGTTTACTTTGATGTCTCCGTCTGCTGCTCCGGTACAATAAAATTGCTCGTGAGGGTCGATGGTCATGCATTTAAGACACGAATCGTGACCCAAGTAACGGTGTTTTATCGAACCACTTCCGCCGCGGACATCGAATATGCATATGTCACCTTTTCGTCCACCGGTGACTATCACTTGATGCTGTGGAGCGAATCCGATACACGTCGACCCTTGCTCGTGACACACGAACGCTAACAATGAAAAAAAAAATAAAATCGCAAAACAAGCAAACATCAGTCAAGTTTATACATTTTGAGAGCGGGGGGGGGGGGGAGGGCTTACGTTCTTTTAAATTTTTTCAATAATATTATCGCGTTATTACCTGTGACTAATGATTTTTTGTGCGGCAACAGCGTGTCCCACAATGCGACGTTTCTGTTTTCTGACGAATGGCCGGTCGTCGCGATGAGACTGCACGAACCAAGGAACACAAAGTCGCTGGTAACTTTATTATGGCATTGGAATGTCTTGGAAAAAAAATTAAGTATGATCAGATTAATCAGTCAAAAATTCCGATTTGTAAAAAGTCTGACTCATTTTGTTTACAGTCGAGTCAAACAAAAAGTCTGAAATATTCTTACGCGATATAATATTTGAGAATTATTCCTTATAGGTACCTCAATATTTACAAAATATATTATTGTTCTATATAAAAATTTAAAAAATATAATAATAAATTAAAATGCACTCTGGAAATAAAAACACATAATGGAAATCCACTATAGGTAGATACTGTGTTTAGGTATAATATATTATATCTGTATAATATATTAATCGCGTGTATTTCTATAGTTCAAATTTTTATTTAGATCATTTATTAGCTATTATCAGTGTTGGGTAAGTTACTTTACTCGTTACTTAAATAAAATTGTAACGAAATTACTTTACTTTTCAAATAGAAAAGTAACTCATTACTTTCTCGTTACGAAAAAAAAAAAAAAAAATTTAAATGCAATTATCTTCTGCAGGCAAATTGAACAAGCAAATTCTTTATAAAACCTATATAGTTAATAGGATCATATAAAATTTAGTCTTCCACACAAACTACATTCATAGGAAACCTATTTAAAGGAATCAAATAAAATTTTAAATTTAAATAACTGTTATCATGATTTACGGTGCAATAAGATTAGACATTTCAAAATATGTCAAAACCATTGAAAACTGAATTGTGCAGAGTTAAAATTAAATATATATACATATTAGATTTGTAAACATAATAATACCCGCATTATACATATATTATTTTCAATTCGCAATAGGTAGGTAGATACTTAATAATCCGAAACGGTAACGCGTAAGATTTTCGTTACTTGGAAATAATTCTTATGAAATTACGTATTGCGTTAGAAGCAAAGTAACGCCGTTACTTTCATTATGTTACTACTCAACACTGGCTATTATCAATATTATTACCAAATATAGTATCCATTAATTACATAAAAACACTATTTTAATTTTGTATTTTCCAATTATTTATTTTGACTCTTTTATTTGAAACATTTGAGTTATCCTATAGAGTCGTTACTAATTTTTTTAATTTTTATATGGAACAATATCGCATAAGAAAATTAAATAGATAAAGATATAAGTACACGCACGAGACATCTTGAATTGAGAACGAAATCTAACTGACGTTATTGTATTACACTTACATAAAATGGCCTATAGTTGGACGACGTGAGACCGACGTTAAACAGGGATAAATTTCCGTCGCCGTCGGCTACCCCGAACTTGTTGCCGTGTTGTGAAAACCGCACCCTTGTGACTTTTGCAAAAGTACCGGCTGCCCGAGGTTCAGCCACTGTTTGAGGATGACCCCATTCCCAAATATGCACCGAACCGTCTTGCGAACCCGTCAAATCTAATCGGAATACATTCGTTTTAAATTATTTACTTTTCTACTACACGGTTTATCGAAAATGTCGAGGGAATAAACTGTGTAATGATTTACTAACACACAGGTAACAAAGGATGTGGACATATCCTCCGAATGTTGTCCACGCGGTGTTTCATCACCTAAACAAAAAAAGTGAAAAAGTAAAAAAAAAAAACCAAAAATCAAATCATAGTATTAGATAAATAGGCAGAAATATAAATGAATAAAATATATGTACATGGTAAGTATTTTGGTTAATGATATTTTTTTTTACAATGTGTATGTACAACGTTGATGAGGTATTTTTTTTTTATTGTTTTAAGTATGACAAACAGGTATTATAATATTAGCTAACACTTCTAGGATTATTATACGTTGTTGATTGTAACATTTCAAGCATCATCAAGCGACACACAAAAAAATCTTGTCTATTCTACATAAAAAAAACAGAAAAAAATACAAATAAAAAATCCAAACAAGAGCAACTTTATAAATACGGTTGCTCAAATCATGTTGAAGCTCTAAAATGCGCACATATAAAATCATAACAATGGAGAAACACTCAGTTTTTAAATTGATTTTAAAAAAATGTATTTCATCAAATTCAACGCACCGGTCTGAGCAGGAGTCGACTGCGGTCACAGACAAACTGACAGAAACGTGGGTCGTGACAACCGGGGAAATTCAGTCCCTTCATCTGATAGCAATGTGACACACAATAATAATGACAATATTTTAAAAACAAATGATGTATTGTTAAAGCATTTATGCAATTCAAGTAATATTATAATTTTAACAGTGTTTAAGAGATAAGCCTTTTGGGGAAAAAAATTTAAATCAAAAACAAATAACAAACAAAAAACAAAACAGGCGTACCTCTACACAATATTAAAATATTAATTATTATTAATATTTTATTATGTACAATGTTTAGGCAAGTATACATTTTTATAAGAGTAAAATACAAAAATTTTTATTATTATTATGTATGAGTAAGATCAGTGAAGTCTATGTTTGCAAATTATTTACTTGATTAGAATAAATAGCTGAAAATAAAATGTAAATGTGAGAGGTAAGTGTTCTTAAGTTTGTAAGCGCTTGTTCAAAATTTTGATAGCTCTCAAGAATTGGGAAGCTTAAAGTATACAAAGCTTTTTAATTCTGGCACCTGAAGATATTTGTTGAGAAAATTTAAAAATTATTATTTTTCAATAGATAATAGATCAAATTATTGTACACAGAAGAAAAACACGGCAGATGGTAATGTAAGCCCACGCTCGCAACAATTAATAGCCTCTTACCGACATAATATTTTTTGAGCTTTTTATTGCTCTCGTCCCTCCGTCGCTGTAACCTTGTATGCTCTTTTGTTGTACCTTATTACATAGAAAACAAAACATTCACGTACTGCACATAACGCTTTTGAATTCACAATTACTATACAATTTAATTTTACTCTTTAGCCCCAATAATCAATGTAATCTTCCATTTGGTTAAAAATAGAAAGTTGAGAGCTAAAGTACAATGATGACTTACCACAGATGCTCCTCGTCCAGTCTGGCCAGCTAATCCAGTTACACTGGGACTTGTCGGCAATGGATTAACAATAATAGTACCAGGAGATGTTTGAAGAGGACGATCAATAGACGTTTGAATTACCAGGAAACTAGATGGTTGATGTTCATGGTCTCTGTTTATTTTAATTATGAAAGCAGTTATTAATAATATTAATTACTTAAGAATCAGCTATCACTTATCAATAAGTATACTTTTAATTAATACGAATTTAGTAAAACTAGTAGCGGGCTTGCAAATTTCAACCCAAGATATAAAAATGAATCAAAAGGCTGTATAAATGCATATTTGGGGCCATTTGATTTTTACAACCTGAACCAGCTTGTTCTTGAATATAAAAATGTAAAGGATTACTAACCTAGAGAGATTAACAAGGTCAAATTCACATTCATCTTCTAGCCAAGAAGGAGATTCAAGTAATAACGATATGTCCATCTCTTGTATCTCCCGAGGGGTTGCCAGTGCAAGGAGACTACTGTTGGCCTGCAATAAAAAATAGTTTTTTTTTAAAATAAATTTAAGTAGTTTAAATTTAAAATAAATACACACCAAATTAAGGCAAAAAGCAGATATTGAGTCTTGTTCTTTATGAATAATTCTCACAGGATCTGGCAAATGTGGATTGGGTGTTTCGCTTCCAGAACATGATTTTACTTCTTGGTTCATAGTTGGTAAAGTAGAACTTCCAGCTGCACGTGGTTGACGACTGAATATACTACGAATGAAAAGATCTTGAACAAATTCTTGGCGAACCAAAAAGTTCCATAATCGTCTTGCTGGAGCTGCTGACCCATGACGAGGGCTAAACAAAAATGTAATTAAGAATACTACATATAAATTTATACAGAGTACTTACTGAAATGGGGTATTTGTTTTATCTAAAAGTGTTCTGTATTTATTAATGGGTGGACCTGTGGTAGCTTGTTCCACAAAACAACCAGGTATGTAATCAACAGGTGGGGGCCCTTTGGATTCTAATTCTTCCTTTAAAATCTCTTGCCATTGGCTAACTACCCTGAGAGTGCCGTGTATCAATGGGCTGCTGACTGGTAATTCTGAATAAACAATTGTATAAATAAGTATTAATTTTATTATATAAATTAACAACATTTGCATTTATGAATGATGGATATTTGAATTATCAATAATAATTTTTGTTTTGTTAATTACTAATAATTTCAAATATTAATATTTTTGTATAGCTTCTGCATTTTAATTAATTGGACATAATTAACAATTAATTAATAATAGTATAAATTAATAAAAAATAAAATAAAAAGTGATTTGAAATATTCAGTTTTTTTTATATGTTTTATTACCTTGGAGATCAATGGCTGCAACTGTGAGAAACGCATGCAACTGTTCCTGGACCAACTGCATTATGGCTAATCGCATCACCATCCAAGCATAACTGTAAGGATTTGAGTGTTCAGTGTTTTCAGTTTTACCAGTTTTGCTTTTGTTGTCTTGAGTATTGTCAAAAATGTCACAATCTTCATCTTCATCTTCTGACAAATCAGAAACAGCGCTGTCCGCCGAATCATAATCTACATCTTGTACCTCAGTTGCCAAATTTGGCTAAAAATTTGCAAAACATACAATATAGATGCCAAAAGCCAAATAAGAAAAATATAATATGTTTGTTTACTTTGTTCAAAAAATATGATATCATAGACATTTCAGGAGGCACAAAATGTTCTCTGTAAGTTGGTTTATCTTCTTTTATAGTAGGCGTACCAGGAGAGCCAACAAATTGACCAAGGAGTTTCATATTTAACCGTACTTTTTGTTTAGTTAAGCTCGTAACTGCCGTCCATACACCAATATCACTGCTTGCACTATTCTCTCGTTCTAAGCTATTGGGCTATACAATTTTTGTAATATGACAAATAATATAGATTTAATTTAACATATGAATCAAAATAATTATAAATTTTACTTACTCGACTTTTGGGAGCTGTAGGCGCAACTTTTAAAAGTTTTTTAACGCCACCTCCAAAAAGCGTGCTCCATGTATTTTCAGAAAATTTCTGTCCTACTAATCGGTATAATATGTGACAATCACATGTGGCAAATGCATACACTAATAAACCCATATAAGTAGCAACAAAAGCTTCACATAACAAAGTGTTTAATTTTGGTGCGTCCTCGTCTTTATCATGTGCTAATAATGCCCGTAGGCTTGAAACTCCAGGCCATTTTGAAGGCGGAGTGGTCACTTTGATTGGCTCATCTATACTGTAACGACGTTTTCTATTTTTTGCTGCAATGAGATGGCTGCAATAAGTTGGATTGTCAGCACCCGATTGATAACTTTCAGCAACTGTGTCACTATCACAGAGGGATTGATAAAAGCAAGCTGACAAAGCCACTGACAGATCCCTTAGAACAAACAAATAACTAAGATCCATTCGTGTCAATAAAGGTGGGCATCGAATATCAATGACTGTTTGTAACATATCGTGTGCTTGCGCCTAAACAAAAATAAATTACCATATTTTACTAATCAAATCACACATTAAAAAAAAAATTATTTTCAAAACTATATTGAATAATTTACCTGAAGGTATCGAACAGGATCGGCTATCACAGTTTTGTTACAAGCAACACTTGCTGACAATAATGGCAAAGTAGTGGGGAATGGCAGTGGAGATAGTAACTGTTGTTGAGTTTTTTCTTGTTGTAATTCTTGTAATAGAAGTACTAATTCCATCCGAACTGATGCCAAACCACCACCTCCAGCTCCATGCAAACTACAATAGCTTAGTAATGTTCTTAAAAGGGTTTCGTTTTCTGTGTTAAAAAATTGAAAAATGTATAAAATATGTCAACATTTTAATTTGTTACTTAACAACTAATTTTAGTACCCTTGAGCCATTTCTTTCTTCTAGCTGCTCTTTGAACCTTTGCTTCAAAATCTATTTTCTCAGCAAGTAAAATATCATGCAGGGTTGGTTTGTCAACCGAATTCTTTAGTGTAGGTGTTGACGTAAACTCCCGATTATCCAAGATTGATGTTTCAAGGCCTCCCTCGTCTATATGAAATATAACATTGTAAATATTGATACATTAATAAACATGTAAGCAAATCATGATGCATTGCATACTGTATACTTACATTGAACAATCATTGAATCTTTGGAACTATAGTTGCATAAGTGTCTTAAAGCATCAACTTCTCTCTCAAGCCACAAGTATAGATGATATCTTAGCTCTCCACCATCTACCTCGTATCCAGTAGCCAAAGTAGATAATTCTTCCATAAGTATTTTCAGGCAAGCAACAAATTTTAGTTGTTGAGCCATTACATCAAGATTGCATGCTTTTGAATCTGATTTTGATTTTTCACTTTCCACTGATTCTTGTTTGGCAATTTTCTTTGGTTCTTCCACTGTTATTTCATCGTCATCTTCGTCATCTTCTTTATCACTCCAGTCCAGTACAAGCTCGTCTTTAGGTTTCATTACTGGTGTAGACCAATCTATTTCCCCAGCACTCACGGCATTGTTCACAACTACATCTAGATTGACGGCTTCAACAGGTTTTTTCTCTACTTCATAATTCATGAAGATACCAGTATCTATGCGAATGTCACGACTTCGGGTAGGCGTGCTGACCAAACCTTGATAAAATATCGGCAAATTAAAAAAATTATTTATATTTTAATTTATATGATAATTTATTTATCAAATTGACAATATATAACAAAAACAAATAATTAAAATCTTAAAAATGCCTAAGAGCATAATCGATTGATTGAAGGCGTGTGCAAATATGTACCAACTACCTACCTAACAGAGGAGATCACTGCAAGGGAATAATTCCATCACCTTCCAAAATATTTATATTTTTCATTTTATTCAAATATTAAATAATATACAAAAATTAGGGTAAGTAAATGTAGTGTTACTAACAATCAGATTTTTTATTTAATTTAAAAATAACAATTATGTTGTTATCATGAAATAATTTGTTTTTAAATAGTAAGCTATGTATTTAATACTTAATATTTCACTATTTCCATATATTTTAAGTGTGTTTGGCTGAAACTCTAACAATTCCATTGATTAAATCGGGTCATATTTACTATGTGTATACATTTCGGGAAAAATGTAGTGCCTACTATACTTGCGTCATCTAAGATTTTATTTAATAGTAAGTTGTGCTTGGATCCAAAATGTCAAAAATATGTCAAAGCATACATGCGTGACCCAGTATACCTTTTTTATAACCTAGTTGCATACCGAAATCGTCATCAGATAAAATTGAAATAATAGTCGTCACTCGTCCTACACTTCGGTCATATTATGCAGTATATGAATATCAACTGTTATTTCAAGTATTCTAGATTCTGAGTGGAGAGATGAATGTATTGATTTTACAATATGTTTTAATTGTGTTTAATTTTTATGTATATACATATACTCAATAAGTAGTCAAAATCATGCCTTGATTTTCAACTTCATTATTTTTTCTGATGGAAAAGTAAATCTGATTGGTACTTTAGGAAGGTCAAAATTGATAATTCCCAGTAGTTTTCAAAAGCTTTGGGTAAAACAAAAAATAATTAAGGAAAAACCAGTTTAAGACAAAATTGGATTTTGGGTTTTTGGTGTAACTAAAAAAAAAAATAACCGTAATACATATAATTTTCACCAAATATTTATATTTATATTAACATTTTCTATACCACTATAAATAATTTTCAAATCATTTTAATTGTTTTTGGGCTATTTATATTTTACGAGTATATTCATATAAGAAGTTTTTGTTTTTTATTTGTTTTTTAAAACTATTCACAAACAACAATTTTTGTTCGGTCAAAAAACATGAACATTATTTTAATACAAGGTTTCTCATACGTGGTAATTAGTGTTACTTAAAAAAAAAGTTGATCTTAAATTCATAATAATTTTTTACGAGTGTCTGAAGTTAGAATTTTAACGAAATTGGTCAAAATTGCGAAAATTTGCAAATTATTTTAAGTTAGAAATATATTATATTAACATTTTTAGAAGATTTTCTCCCTTAAAAAAAAGTAAGTCAAATTAAATTTTTATGAACGTTTATCTTAGCGTCTGTCTTTGTCTTCGGTCAGAATCATATTTCGTTAAGAGGACGCTATACCCGCATGCGTTGTATCCGTCTTACAAATGTACAACACAGCAAAAAACTGTTTTGCGCGGGATAGAACCACTCTCTCGGTATTTATAGTAGAATTACCAAAATTCCACAACGCATAGGGAACAACTATATCTGTGTATTGTAACGTTTTTATTATTTGTATAACATAAATAAAATTAAAGTTATCAGTTTGAGAACATAAGGATTTTAGATTCTGAGTGGAACGATGAATGTATTGATTTTACAATGATGTGTGTTTTTTTTTGTATTTTTAATTTTTAATTTTATTTGTGTGTGTACACGATAAGTAGTCGAAATAATGCTTCGATTTTCAACTTCTGTATCTTCTTCGATTGGGAAGAGAATTTCGTAGGTGCATTTAGAGCATTTAGAGTTAAGAATTCGTAAACATTTTACTTTTTAAATAAGATTTTAAAATTGACAACAAGATTCCTTATAAGATTATATCTACCTTTATCAAAAAAATAAATGTCTATAAGAAAGTCAAATTAAATTTTTATGAGCGTTTGAAATTCAAATTTTTACAACATTGGATATTCACTCGATTTCTTTATTTTGTTGTAATTCAAAAAACAATAACTGTAGATACATGAAAATTTCATTGAATGTTTATATTAGCATTTCCTATACACCATACAGTTTTGAAAATATTTTGACTCTTTTTGAGCTGTTTACGGACATTTTCAGTTTTCAATTTTTTTAGTTTTTTTTTCTATAAATATCAATAAAGTTTTATCTGTTCAGCCAAAAAGGGTAAAAATTTAATACAAGGCTCCTGATATATTGTTACAATATCAGTTGAAAAATATTTAAAATACATAGGCACAATTTTTATTTATAAGCATTTAAAGATCAAATGTTGACAAAATTTATCAAATTTAAAATTGGATAATTATTTTGTAGTTAAAAATTTATAAAATGTTCAACTTTTATACCTAAGGATTGAAAATTTAAAACAAGATTCCACGTAAGTAGTTAATTCTGTTACCAAAAAATCTAAAAAATACAGAAGGACCGTTTATTTTTATAGTCATTTTAAGTTCAAATTGGGACGAAATAACATAATAAAAAACCTAGAATAACTATTTTAGTTATTTTGTTGTGATTGTATAATATTATTCATGGGTATTATTAACAGTAAAACTGTTGTATTTTGTAGATATTGATCATATTCATTATTTATATATAATTTACAAATATGGTAAATAATAACCCATAAAATATACATAGGTAGTTGTCACATTAATGATCCATCACTATGGGTCATTAGGTCAAGCGATTGATTCTATTGGGGGGAGGGGGGGCTTCGGTCTTCACGAACCTCTCCGCACGTTATCGCGATAAATTATTAACAACCATATTGGACATATTATAAGTACCAACGTATTCGTACTAAGATTTTTGTTTGAAGGATAGTTACTGAAATTAACCGAAATAATAGTGCGAAGTATATAATGAATAATGAAGGTACTGACTACAACAGTGATTACTGACAGAGGTTGACGAATCTTCCGTTTCATTTCAACACATCAGTTTAGAAAAATAAATTATTATGCTACGGACTATTGACGTCATATCGATTTAGGTGGTAGGTACTGACGTCTCCAGAACCAATAAAATCGTACTAAAAAAAAAACTAACTACTACTCTGACTGAGAAATCTAAAAACCATTCAGACCGACTTTATATCTGTTATATACTTATAGTAGATACATACCTATAGAAAGGGTTTTTAATTTCGAATTCAATATAATATATGTAGAGGTTTTATTTTAAAAATATTAATATTATTTTAGAATCTTTTCCTATATTCATACACATTTATATATGAATAAAAGAATATAGAATGTTTGTAACGATGTCGGAATAAATTTAATCATAGCAATTAATTGTAAGTTATTAAAAAACCTTTCTTGTTTACGAATCAGCAGTTTGCTATTGTATAATCGTAGCATACTGAAGTAATTAAGTTATTACTGTATAATAAATTGATTAGTTTTGGATTCTAAGCTGAGCTATTTTAACTGTATTGGTTTAGTTCTAAAATGTTGTGTTGAGGAAATGAGCAAAAAAATTCCCGTCTTTAACTTTTATAAAAAAAATATCCAATACTTTACAAAATATTTGTTGTATAAATGTTGATAACATTTTTTTTCTTCGTCAAAAAGCTTGAAAACGTAGTACGAGATTCCCCATAAGTCATAAGCTTTTAGTAGCTTCAAAATATCGAAAATGTACGTGTAGATTTTTTGTTGACATAATCCCGAAAATTTGAAAATTATTTTGGAATTAAGAATGCATTAACATTTTTATAGCTTACACTTGAACATATAGTTCACCATAATTGGGTCTACGGAATTTTAAAAATACTTATACTCATAGCTATTCATAGCTAATTTTTTTTTGAAAATTAACAAATTCATATTCAATGCATTGTTAAATGTTGTCATGTTGATGAAATTGGACGTTTAAACGAAATATATTTCGATTATTAGGACTTCACACTTTTCACAATTCACTTCATACCTTAATTGTAATGACGTAATAACTAATAACTATAATCACGAAGATAAGATTGTACTTTATTTTAAATACATAAGACAGAGAGAAAATGTTACGTGATACGCCATCTTAGCGATACATGACATGAGATATCGATATATATATATATATATATATATATATATGACTATAAAGTATCTTTTAAAACATTCATAATAAATGCCTATGATAATATCGTTTTTATATTTTGTAATAAAACTATTAATTATAGTATTAGGTATAGCTTAAACTATTGCAATTTACGAGCCAGTTTGAATATGATATTATAGTCTTATGAAATACTACAAAAAATAAATTATGGTATTTATCATAATATTATAATCACAAAGTAAATATCTCTAGCAATACCTTAAGTAGGGTATTACATTTAAGATATATTAACTAATAAGTAATCGTAAAGTCGATTTGTGTTCAGCATTTTTTTTTTAGAACAATAGTTAATAACAGATGTCACAATGTCAAATTATTATTATCGATATTATCAGTAATTATAAATACTAGTTATAAATAATATAATATGGTATTTAAAACCAACGCTATTACTGAACATAATTTTAGTGATAGAATATGTTTCATATATTTTTTAAATTTTTGATAACATTTTCAAATCATGAAATAAAGTAAATATTAAATTACGGTTATCGTTTATACCAAAAAAATCTATTTTATTCAGTTATAATATTGATAATATACCTAAGTCCTAAACATTAATTTAATTTATATTAATGATAAATTATTTTTGTTTTTGTTGCAGTCACTAATAAATAATAATTAATAATGGAAAGTTTAATAATTAAAAGACGCAACAATGTTATGTATAATACGCGATAAAGGAAAGTAGGCGTAAGTTAGTTTTTAATGAAAATTCATACTCCATTATTATATTAATTCATTGTTTGAATAAGTATATCCCTATATAATTTATATTTTTATATTTATCTCGTCATTATTTCTACAATTAGTAGAACCATTTATAACTATAAAAAATATAAATATAACATAATATAACATATTGTTGGTTCAGACCTCGTCAGTACCTATTGTTATTTTATAAACGATTTTGCACAAAACCACTCACGTTTGATTTTAATTTATTTTTAATTCTAATACAATATATTAATATGTTTGAAAGTGTCAGTGGCGTGAGGAGGCATCTGGGTCAAGCCCCACCTTCAAATGACAGGTTTAATTAAAAATGTTAACATAACTTATAAATCATTAATATATATTAACACTGACGTTTGTTGTTTCATTATTTTATTTAAAATATAGTTTGTTGTATGTTATCTATTTTAATTCAAACAATGAAATGACAAACATTACAGTGATAATTTTATACATTATTGATTTATAAGTCATGTTAAACTTTTTTGCGTATGAACGTATTTGTTTATACGCGAGATTTACGAATATGTACAAGGTGGGAGGGGGGGAAGTGAAACATATTTATATATATTATATTATATAGAATACAAATAATAGGTAGCTAAATATAGCGTCAGTAACGAGTGAATTTGCCACCTAACAAAAATGATATATTGACATAGCCGTCCCAAGGGGGGGGGGCAAATGGGGCAAGTGCCCTAGGGCGTCTAAAGTATTATGAATTTAGGGGGCGTACTAGAAATGGATGATAAAAAGAAAAATTTGGTGTTTTTATTTTAGGTATTATTTTTTTGTTTATACTGTAATATCAAAGATGAGTATCTATCAAATTGTATACTATTAAGTAGGTATACAATTATGTAAATAATGTGTTAAATCTTAATGCGACATAACTTCAATAATAATATATTGAATATTCATAAAAACAAATAAAAATATTAATACTTATAATTTATAAGATTATTAAGATTACAATAGTAATTTATTTAAGCACATGAAATATATTTTAAATATGTATATACATCATTACAATAATTAAGTAATATACTGTATACTATATTGTAATATACTTATAAACTAAACTAATTCATATCTTTGGTACCTAGTAGTACCTTTTTTATTTTTGTGTCTGTCATCACGTTTTAGGACAGTAAAAGTGCTTGGATTTTCTTCAACAGTATCTTTTCTGATAGGAAAGTGAATCTAGTTGGTACTTTGGGGGTGGGGGGGTAAAAATTTCCCAGTAGTTTTCACAAGCACCGGGAAAAACAACATAAAAATTAAGGAAAAACGGGAATTTTTACGCAAAATCTGTTTTCCAAAAAATCGATTTTGATTTTTGGTGTAACTCTAAAAGAAATGAACGTATATACAAGAAATTTTCACTGGTTGTTTATATTTACATTCTGTATACACGATAACATTTTCAAAATATTTTGATTAAATTTGAACTGTTTAGGGACATTTTCATTTTCCATTTTTTTTTAGTTTTTATTCTAAAAATATCAATAAAATTGTATTTGTTGGTTAAAAAAGCTTGAAAATTAAATAGAGGGCTATTAGTATATTGTTTCAAAGGCAAATGAAAAATATTAAAAATCCTTAGTCACAATTATTTTTATAAGCATTTAATATTCAAAAATTGACAAAATATGGAAAAATATGGAAAAATCACGAAAATTAGCAAATTATTTTGAGTTGAGAATTCGTAAAAATTTTTCTTTTTAAATCTAAGATTTGAAAATGTAATACAAGATTCCTTATAAAATTATCTACCTTTATCAAAAAAAAAATGTCTATAAGAAAGTCAAATTAAATTTTTATGAGCGTTCGAAATCCGTAATATTTAAGTACCTATAAACGAACAATTTCAAAATGTTTTAACTTAATGGATTTTTTTAAATCAACTGAGAAAAGCTAAGTTATTTCAATTGTAAATTAAACTATTTAAGTTCATAAGTTGATTAGAAAATAAACTAACTAGTTAAGTTAAAAAGTTAAAAAAAATTAACTTTTTAACTGAACTTTAACTTTTCAACTAGTTAATGCCCTCCTTTGAATTTTATAATCACTTATATTCACTTGTGCAATTTACAATGTTGATTGTTATACTACACTGTTATTACACACGCAGAAACGCAGAATGTATGATTTATAATGAGATCTAGGTACTAATTTGTGAAAATAGTTATATATATTTTCTTTCTGTAATGTACGAGTGTTCCCAGAATAATGAAATCGGTGTTCAAATATAAACAAAATAAATATGATCCCAATAATAATATTTAAAAAAATAAGTAGGAACCTTTAATTAATAAGTATTAAACATGTGGTTAATTATAAGCTAAAAATGCGAAGTCGAGATTTTTTGGTGGGAGGGTGAGGGGCGTCAAATATTGTTGCCCTAGGGCGTTATTGGTGGTTAGAGCGGCACTGTATATTGATGATGGTTTAGGGTAGTATATATTATTATTTATGATATTTTTTACTCGAGGGAGACCATTATAATGCTGTGTTCATACCAAAACTGGCCCATACCGAAATTGTTACCCATGTACGCGGCCTGCTGAGTATATCATTAATTAATATATTATAGAAATACTACTAAAAAACCAAACTAAAATGTAAATTATTAGTTTGTTTATGGTCAGTTTTAACTTTTGAATCAATCTAACAACATACTTCACGGTTAAGAGGATGTCGGCGAACTATTTGTTTTCTCTCTCTGACCAACGAGCATCATAGACAATTTGTCTTCAGTAGAACGAATCTCGTGTTGTTAGTTTTAATATTACAGATAATTAACCCATAGTTAGACATAAAGTGAAGAACATAATCTGTGTTTGTACCTTGGTATTGTATGATATTTCATTTTTATCCAAATTATAAGTAAGTAAAAAATTACAATTTAAAAACGCTCAAAGGTAAATTTCAGAAAAATTTTAATACCTTAAAAAAGTAAAAGTACAAACACATATAATACATTAATACAGGTAGATTCATTTTCGTATAACAGCTAACAATACAACAGAATATCGGTTCTGTTGAACTCAAATTTGCCATAATATAACATATAATGTTACGCGTGGGTCAGAGAGAGAAAACAAGTAGTGCGCTAGTACAAAAACTACGTATAACTTTCAACGATACGAGTTTTAATCAAATACTATAGAATTGCAGTAGTTTTCCTTCCAAATGAAACTAGTCACTATTAAGTATTCAGAAATTGGCTACATCATCAACAAGGTTATACATGATAACCACAGTGATTTGTTGTAATTAATAAACTACTATACGTTTCTTCAAATCTAATTTGATGTTAATAATAAAATTGCTCATATTATTGTTATTATATAATTAATAATCAAACAAAATATGTTTGATAGGGCCAAATTTGTTTAATTGTTTATTCATCGAAAAACAGTGATGCGTCGTACACATATATTAGGCATAGGATCTTATATTTATCTCTTATTATAAATTTATCGCGAATTTCTGTCTATCAATTATATAGTTTATAGCGAATTGTTAAAATCAAAAATATATAGGACTACAAGTACATTTCGTATGATTTAATATAGGATCACATTAATTTTTAGAGATATAATTCAATACATTTAATCTGAAAAATTATAGAAATATAAGATACTATAATATACTATAAGCTATACCAAAATTACAGAACACTAAAATTGATGGGTTATTAAGGGTAATTAAATTTTTTTACGATGGAAAATAATCATCAAAAACCTCGATGCATTATCGATTTATTCAAATTGTTAAATTTTTTAAATTTAAAAACAAATCATATACGTCAGAGCACGAGGTACGCAAGACCAGTTTTATTCAAGGACAACGTAGTATAGAAGACACGTAGAGTTGACTTCCAGAGGTAGTCACACAAACGAGGTCGAACGGTGAACAGCCACTCTCTAATATGATGTACATATATATGTAATATTAATCAAATAATTTAATATATAGTTTAATTTGAGTTGCATACTTAACATTTTCATTAAAAATTCCGTAGTATTTTAATTTTTTTTAACAATAATGGAAACTTTAGAAAAATACTATAAAGTTACTGCTCAGCAAGAGTATGAAAAAAATCCACAACTATCTGCCACAGATGTAGAAGAGCTTCTAAAGTGGAGTGACGAAAATATAAATTTATATGGAAAATTGATTGGTGAGTGTTTGACATCTTATTCAATTTAAGTATAATATGAAAATATGCCGTTTTTTAATGCATTATAATTATTTGTAACTTATATGTTAAACAAGTTATTTTAAGAAAAGTCGTAATAAATCATCAAAAATTCATGGAACAAATCTATAAAAAAAAAATCAATTTTTAACTATTAGGTTAAGGTCAGCAACGAATTTTTTAACAATAAACTATAGGTGAGAAAAAAAATCATACATTGTTTACATAATAAAAATTCTTTTAATTTTGTATACAATAATGTAATTAATATTTTATAGTGCCGATGTACTCATGCATATATTTTTTATGTAAAACGCTTTTTTTCATATATCATACATTACGTCAAAATTGATATAATAACATTTTAACACGTACAATTTAGCATAATGTACTCTACTAAATATTTTAAAGGACATTTTAAACAACTATCACTTATTTTGTAATTTTTGTAAATACTATTTATGACACGTACTTATATTTATATGCAATTTCAATTTAATCAGCGATTTCTTTTTTGAGTATTATTTCAAATTTTCAAGAATATAAAATTAAAAACCTTTACACTGTTATTGCAAACTTGTTTTTCTGTGAATATTTATTATATATTTATGGTCCAGAAAACCTAAATAAATCGGTAAATATGGAACTTAACCTGCTGTACCTAAATATATTAGTTAGCTTTTCATCCATTAAAACGGAAATATTAAATATTAGTATTTTTAGATTGCTAAACATTTGCAATAATTACGTATATTAAAAAATGAATATGTTATTTTTTTCTACAGATATTCAGATTATAATGTTTTTGCATGCGTGTAACTACGATAAAGAATATACAAAAAAGGTAATAAGTCAGTGCTATAATTTACGGGCTAAGAAGTGCACTCCCTTCTTTTCGGCAAGAGACCCTGCACATCCTTTCAATCAAAAACAATTGGATGTTGTGTAAGCAAGTATAAATATAATTGTCTTACGCAAATTGTTATATATTGGTAATTCGTACGAATAATAATCAAAATTCGTTTGTTGTTCAGTAATATAAACATAATTCCGGACGAAGAAAATGGCTACAGCTATATATGGTCGCAATTAAAAATCGTGGATGCATCACAATATTATCCAACTGTGGCGTCAAAACTAACTTTTATGGCCATCGAACTCGACCAAGTCGAATACGGTACTAAGTCGGGGTACAGAATGGTACTGGATTCGAATAATTTTAGCTTAAGCCACGCATTACGTTACTCCCTATCAAACGCAAGACATTTAATGTTATACGTCCAGGTAAAATTCGACTAAATTTTTTTAAGCACACTACTAGACAATACTTTATATTCGCACAATTTATACTTTTAGGAAGGTACGCCATTTGTGATTGATAAAATTTACATTCTCAACGTCACCTCAGGAACTGAAAGATTATTCTCAATGATGAAACCATTCATGAGCTCTTCATTGATAAATAAAGTAAAACATACAACTTATGTCATTTAATAGACTTAATAGCTTTGTGTCAATAAAATTATTTTATTTTATTATTTTTACTACAGGTTATAATAAAATCAGTTCCGAAGACTAATGAATTTATAAAAACATTGCCACAAACAATCGTGCCTAAGGACTATGGTGGTCTTGCACCGATTATGAGCGAAACAAATGGTAAATTTCGAGTAAACATTATGGAATTTTATTTTTGATGAATATTAATTGTTTTATATTTACAGAAATCTTAAAACAAAAATTATTGGATAATCGCGATTACTTTTTGGATGAAGAAAAATTAAGAAATGGTAATGTTAAAGATGAAGTAGATACAACAGTTGGAGAAAATGACAAGGATAATATAAATTCTTTTAAAAATTTAAGCATTGATTAAACCTTTTAAATATATAGGAATTTTTCTAACTTAATTATTTCATTCAAAAAATTTAAATTTGTAGATATCATACAAGTTATTGTAAATTATTATTGATCAAGATGTTTTGTTTTTTCAATGAGCTGATTTAGCTGTTATATTATTATTTATTTTAATATATTTTTATATTGTAACAAAATGGGTCTCAGATTTATAAATCGAGGAGGTTGTGTCATTTAACTATATTATTTTTATTTTTTATTTAAATAAAAAAGTAAATAATAAGAAATCTTTATTTTAAACTTTGAATAAAAAATAAAAAATATTATTACGGTTATTATGAATGTACAACAATTAATATATATTTGAAGATAGTATGAGGCAAATAAAACCAGGTAGAAATAATACAGATATTATGACTAAGTAGGATTGGTATATATACACTAGTGTAGCACTGTTAAATACCCAATGAGCTATTTATGTAATATGTGTATTAGAAAATACTTCTTCACACATTTTTCCAATCAATTTTTTTATCAATATTATAAGTTTTATGATATTATAAAATTATATTTTTAAAAAATCCCAATTTATAAATATTAATGAATAATTATGGATAGTAATTACTAATTACTAATTAGTATATTATATTATATTCTTAAAAAATAATCAAACATTCATAAAAACTATAATTTTCATACATATTGGTATATTAATTACAGCAAACATTGTAGTGATCCAAAAACTAGATTTTGTACTCTAAGTATTCAACGTCTTTGATAAGCAGACTCTATAAGATTCCAAGAACTTAGTATTACCAGACTCGTAAAAAAACCAAGACATCTATTTCTAGTGATTTCTTAATATATTCGATAATCTCAGAAAAAGACAAGTAAATACCCACTACTTCTTTTTTTTTTGCAAACTAGTGGGTAGTGACATTTTAAACTTAAGATATAATATTCATCAATTAATTACTGGTAGATAAAACATAATGCTTATATTTTTATTTCATACTAAACTACTTACACACATTTTAAATAATGAAAAGATTTTGCTCAATTTAAATGGAAAATTTGATATAATATTTTAATAATATATATTGTGGAAAATATTATAAGTTATCACTTTTTTTTAACCTGATGCTAGTCGCATCGTGATATTTTCGACTGTGTTATAATTCTTAAGTATAAAAATGTTGTTTCATACATTTTTACTAATTTTATGAAAACAAATTAATATTTTAGACAGTGACAAAAAGTTACTCCCTTATTCATCAAATGGGTAATATTAAAAAAAAATGAAAGGAAATATGAGTTTTATTTAAATTTATAGGTATATTTTTGAATGTTATCGTAGTTTAAATCATTATATAAGTAATTAAATTGAATATTGATATCTATTTTTAAAAGGTATATTGAGTATTAATGATTGGAAATGTAAATATATATGTTTTATTAAATATGTAAAAAAGTGCAGTCGCTTTGGCCCATGCCTTAATATGGGTAAATGATTTATAATATTAGTTTAGTATAAATGTACTTACTATTAGATTGTTCTGTAGAAGGATCCATTATTTTTATAGGTAATTTTGATAAACTTCAAGAGCAAGTTGCAGGACATCCTGCTTTAAACCTGAGCATGTGCAGTTTTGAAATAAGTTGTCTTTCTAATGGAGAAATGGAATCCTCTAACATTAACTGAAAAAATGGCACATATAAACATCAACTTTAAATTTGAATACAATTTTTAGTTACTTGTCGATCTGAAGTTTCCCTACACCTAGCATCAGAACCGTAACTAAAACCAGCTAATACTACAGTATGATTCTTTTTATCTTGATAAGTGGATGCCAAATAGTGTCTTATTAATAATGGATGTGTACGAAGATAAACGTAGAAATTGAACACATTAGGATTTGCTAAAAACAATATATATATATTTTTAAAAATATTAATAATTGTACTTTAAATTTTTTAACATACCAGCTGAAGTTTCTTGTTTTTCCTCGTCATTATATTGTGGATGCATTGTACCTACGTTCATTTGGACTAATGTATTAAGACTTCCAGTAGAATCTTTAAGTATCCAAAGAGCCATAGAACGTAAGAATGGGTCTGGATTAGCCATAGATAATTTTTGATTTTCACCATTTTGATCACAACCAAGTATTTCCTACAAAAAGTAAGTTAAACTAAGAATGAACACAATTCAGTTAATTAATTGGTCTTTCAGTTAATTGGAAATATACCTCATACAAAAGTCGTTTAAGACTGGGTGGAGTAGAATCAATTTCACCCTCATATAACCGAGCTATCACCATAGCTAATTGTAAGTCATCTAGTTTATTCAAGCATACCTAAATATCAAGTTTGATTTTAATATTATTTATATTGAAATATTTAATGCATTTTAAAATATGAAATAATCACTTCAATTGCATCTCTAAGCGCTCCAGCTAAAAGGAAAAATGCAGCGGCGTGTTCAAATCGTTGTTTTCCAAGTAATGCAAAAGCATTTTTAAGCGCTGCTTTTCGCCAACGGTCTTCAGCAAAGTTATTGGAAAAGAATTGTGTCATTCGCTCGTCTCTTTTAGACCTAAATAATCCCCAAACTAAAGACTTCTTTTTCATTGCAAGATAAAATATAGCAGCATCTAAAGGATCTTGGTTTGCCTGATATGCTGCTTTTGCGATCTGAAAAAAAATTTATTTTAATCAATAACAATTAGTTTTAAACTTATATCTTGAAACAAAAACTTACTTTTTCAATACACGTTCTCAATAATGTCTGATTTCTGAGCCACCACCCAACACCTAATTCTTTTAATGCTGACCAACGTGGAGTACCTCGTACATAAGAAGGTGTTAATTGTAATAGTTCTTCTTCGCTTTCGGAGTGGAATGCCCATGCAATATCTGCTGAACACATTCCTCTTTTTTGAAATTGAGTACGCTGAGCTACACCCAAACATCTTAATAAATAATTGTAATGCTTCATGGCTAACAAAAATCTAAGACCACAGTCATCCAATGAATCTAAAATGTTCATAATATAATCGTAGTTAATTTTTATTCCTTAAACTTTGTCCCTCTCAAACTAACCTGAACACACTTCACCTTCATGTGGAGCTGAACTATCTTTAGCAAATTGAGTTTTATCAACAAACCTATCGGCAAAATCGGTGTTACATGTAGAAACAGTATCGGCAAGAGCTAGCAAGTGCATTTGATCTAAACTTGATAAACCAGGCAAATGTGTATGAGTTAACAGACGAGACAAGAGTTGACCTTGTTTTGGCCCAAAATGAGAAAGTAGACATTGTTGTTTTTCTGTTGCGTTAGATTGACGTTCACACCTACGAGGGCTTTCTGGTTCTGATTCATCATTCAATATGTCATCCAGATTATCTTCTGATGTTGAAATGTTTCCATTAAATAATTCGTTATAATCTTTTTCGTCTTCAGCTAACTTAAGAGCAGAACTGGCATTTTCTTTATCAGCGGCTAATAGTGTCCATAAAGGTAAAGGTGGAATAGAAGTGATTTCTGCATAATCCAACATCAGTTCCTCTGGTATTGCGGTAGTGGATCCTCTAGGTTCCATTGGACTTGTAGCTAATAATGATAATAATGATATTTATAAACAAATGAATGCCATCAAAATATTTTTAATATGTATCTTACCAGCTCCAGCATAGCTCACAGATAATGTTCTTGATCTTGACCACCCTCTTTGACGAGTTAAATTATCTTCTTCTGAATATGAACACACAACAGCACCTTGTCTTACACTACATGTTGTTGAAATACACCTACAAATGTTTTTAATTTCAAATAAGTAAAAAAAAAAATGTATAATAATAATTTATATGATTGATTTACCTGACAAGATGTGCAAGAATCGCTTTCACCCAACGGATTTTTCCAGAATTCAATAGCTCCATAAGTTGTTTAGGGTGATATTGAGGAAGAACTGGACATGCTATACGACTAGCTTCAAATAGTCCATAATCTGGCATATATGAATCTTGAATATTATTCGAAGATTCACCATTTTGAATACCCAATTTCTTTTTTTTTGTCTCAGCAGTTAACATATTTAAATTAATTGAGCTGACACGAGACAAATGAGGCATTGAACTTACGTTAGCCAGTCTCCTTTGGGATGTTTCCTATGTATGATAACAATACAAAATACAATACTTTTTTTTAGAGTTATTTGTTGTTTAAATATATGAAATTACATGCGCCAATGTTCTAAGATCTTCGTCTCTTAAATTTCTAGTGTCTTGAAGCTCATCAGATTCTTGATGTATTAACTTGCAACACAACAACGCATTCTTTTGTATCATATCTAAATGTGGTTTAAAATTGTCATATTTTAAATATTTTAAGATATTGTTGATACATAATCCTCCAATTTACTCACATGTATTTGGTTTCCATTGTGAGTATACATGCATTTCACTGTCCATGCCTACAACTAGTATACCATCACGAACCCAAGATATTTGCATTGGAAGTGGAGGCAAACCATCCGCTGTAGTAAGATCAATTTTTCTGAGTTTCATCCATCTGAACAATTTAATTTAAGCACAATCAATATCAAAATACGTCTGATAAGGCATACATTATATTTTACATACAACGTTTACTTTATGGCATTGGAGTCATTCTCTTATCAAAGAATACTCAATATCACAAAAGCTATCAATATTTTTTTTTTATATAATTTAAAATTGTTACAAAACAATATTTTTAATATGTTTAGTTTTAAAATTGTATAATTTTTTTTAATGAAAATATACATTTCTTAAAACAAAGCAGACTATTTCTTGGAGTGCTTTGGAAACATAAAATTCCATATTTGGAAGAGTAACTATGAGGTATAAGAATTTAAAATTTAGATGAGTTGAGTGAGTTGTTTCCAACAGGTTAGGTTTATTGTTGTTCTATTTAAAAATACTGTAATTTTGGGGGGGGGGGACTACAGCTACTGTGCCCACCTCCTATATACACCACTGCACCCCACAAAATGTTTGTCATAACTCCACTAATCTAAACTTTAAATACCTACTTATAAAGTTATAACTAACTATAACAATAATAATAATAATATTTTATTCAGCTCAGATAAAATACAAACAAGGAAAGAATAAAAAAACAAACATAAGGAATTATATGAACTGTGCTGATTACCCCTCTCTTTAAGCATGCTTGTGGTGAAAGGGAGAGACTTCAAATATTAGTTACTATTAATTAACTAATTGTCAACAATTTTATTTTTATTTTTTATTGAAATACTCTAGATAATATTCTGCTTGGGAATATGATATTAAAATTAATGTTGTCAATCAAAAAAAAAAAAATTGATAACAATATATATTTTTTTTCAAAAGCGTTATTAGATTTTGAAATAATGAGTGTTTAAAGTGAAATAAACCATGTAGTACTATAGTAGTTAATATTTATAGTATAACATTTACCTTATTTCATCAACAAAATTGGGAGATGCTAGTGATGAAGCTTTTCGTAATATTGGACGGTTTACTGATTGGGACTCTTTCATTGCTTTCATATTAGCTTGAGCTAAATCACTAGATACTGGTGTGAACAACATTATCTATATTATACAAAAAATTAAATAAAAATTAATAATCTTACTACATATTATATGTATGTATTATATTACATAATCAAAATATAATTTACCTTGCTACCAACAGCGACAGTCAATATATGAGACCCGTCTTCTTTCGACACCCAATCCAATTGAACAATATGCTTTTGAGTTAATGGACAAGTATTACCATTTTCAATAATAGATTTTCTTAATGACTGAAGAGTACTAAAACTAGGAACAGCCAGTAAACCTGAAAAGAGAAAAGTAGATAAGTTATTACACTAATATTCATGAGATATTTAATACACAATTAACATACCATGACTACTTTTGACTAAATTAGTATCATTATCTCCATTTCTACCATTACATCTTCCAGAGGTTCCATCCAAGTCTTCTGACGATAATGCTTTTAAAACTGTAGACTGTAACTTATGTTTTTTAGATGACAATATTGTTTGATCATGTAAATATGTCATATCAACACTAGGATCAATATGAAGTTTGGGCAAGTGAATATTTTTCATATGTATTGTGTCTTCAAGTAACCATTCTGAACCACCAGTACTTTCACACTCATAAATAGCCACACATAAATTCACATATCTCGATTCGGGGTCTTTTTTTGACGGTCTAGTAAATGACTTTCCATATTTATAAGCACAAGCAATACGACCACTATATGCTGCACTTATGTTTAATGGTTGACCTAAAAATAAATATTAATCAAGATATGCTGTGTAATTAGTAGTATAAAAAATTCTACCTGATATTTCAATCATGGATTTGCGATCTTTTCTTATCATTTCCCATTCAACCCACTGGTAGTTAACTTCATCAGCTGTTTTTGAAATTTTACATTTCCAAAACCGTAGAGTACTATCTGAACAAGCAGTCACAAATACATAAGGCGCAAAACAAGCTGGGTAAATGGAAGCTGAACTTAAATGTCCTCCAGCAGGAGATGCATGAATCACATCAACACCATCAGGTAAATTTAATTCTTGTGTACAAATCTAAAATTAAACAACAACAGTTTTAAAAATTGAATAGTATACAACTTAAAGCATACTATCTTATTAAACTATTTGATAGGTCAAATAATTAAATTAAAAATTGTACGTTGATATAAAAGTATTTTTTTAAATTGCATACTATATTAACTTACCTTTGTGGTTGATATTGAAACGTGAGGGGCAAAAGCTGACAATGTTGGTTGAGTTGTTTCTTCCCCTCCTAAATTTGTTGCACCTAATTTTCCTGAATTATCTATATCATCATCATCTTGTACCAATTGACTATCAGGCACATACATCATACTTTCACTTAAAGCTATTCATAAAATAAAAATATAAAATATTTGATAATTATAAATTAAAAAACAAAATTAAACATACGATTATTTTCAGGTTGAGAGGCTATTATTAAACGCCACATATGTACAGTTGTACCTTGAACAGTTCGTTCAAGCACCACTAAATAAAATGGTTCTTCAAAATCATCATCAGGTTCTTCACTGTCTAAACCTGGTATAGCGTCTACTAAGCCTCTACCAGATGCTCTTTCTCCAGTCATCAACTGTTCTTGAAATACATGTAAAAATTGAGTATTTTGCCAATCCTATAATGAAAATAATTATTAATGATTATATTTTGACTTATTCAAATTGCAAATATTCATAATTTAATAGCAATTTACATGTGTTGCATCAGATATAGCGTCCAATTGAATAATACATCCTGGTCTAGCAGTAGATTGCTGAGAAACAATTTTGATACGATCGTGCAATGAATTATGTTTCAAATCATTTTCAGAAGAAACATCGGTTGACAAACTCACCATTGAGTCCTATAACAATTCATTAAATTTATAACTATTAAAAAACTGCACCAAAACTATAATTCTTACTGCAGCCATTCGACTCCGGTGTTCTGAACTGGATACTTCTGCTAACAATGTTCTGGCATCTATAACAGCTTGATAAACACGTAAACATTCTCCATCTGATGCCACAAAACAAGCACTTGGAGAATTTGATAATGTCCCCAATGTAGTACTAATAAAAATCAATTAGATATTTTAGATTAAATTAATTAAACAATACATAAAAAAAAAATGGTTTTTGAAGAACCTTGGTAATAAGGTTGGAATCCAAGCAACATTTGAGAATGCTGATATTTGAAGTGAATTTATGCGAGCAAGTTCAGAAACACCACCAGATTTAGAAAGTGGCCCAACTGCATCAACTCTCCATAATATAAGTTCACTACAAAATCCCTGCAAAAAAAAAGCAGTTGTTGTATACATTGGTAAATGTTATTTTATTTTAAATATATATTATACTTACTGAGGGAGGTTGAGCAATAGGAGGTGGATTGGGTGATAAAGGAGAAGCTGGAGTTTCTTGATCAGGTAAATTGTGATGGGAAGTGGTTAACAATAATGGCAATACAGGATGACAGGTCACGTCATTTACACGGAACCGATGACCAGAAGCTCGTGATGCATGGCCAATACTTAAGACTTGAGAAAATTTAGATTTATCAGCAAAGGTTAATTGCCATAAATTTAGGGTTCCATTAGTATGTTTGGTGACCATTGATAGAGTTGGACATGGCGGTGCAGATATTATATCGTTAAATGTTCCGGAATCTTCACCCATAGTTGAATTGGCTCGATTTGGTTTTCCATTTTCATTCAATGATGATGGTTCAACCGATTCATTTTGATGGTGTAAATCAATGTCACCTGCTAAAGAATCACCGTCTTCCTCCAATACTCTGGGAAGACTAGAATCACCATTATCTCCATTTATACCTAAGCAATAAAATTTGTTTAAAGTACAAAGTCAACAACTCAAATAATTAACTAACCATGGACATCACTAGGTGATCTGCTTGGTGCTGCAGCAGCAGTTTTAACTACATCTCTAAAAGCTAGCTGTAAACTTGATCCAGATGTGTGGTATAAACAAACATTATGAGACATTGTGGTAGCATCTCCAAGAGGGAAAGCATTGGGTATTCTAGTAGAAAAAGAAACTTGGGCTTGTCTAAATGAACCAGGATGGTATTCATCCAACCAATCAACTACCCAAATTAAATAACTTCCATCAATAGGATGGACAGCAAATAACAAATCAGGACTATGGTGCCAGTCACGAAGTAGACATTCAATTTTATTATCAAGAGAATCAGTTGTTATATGATTTGTATCAGTAGTAAATGAATTTACAGATGTTGTATTGCTAAAGTACAAAAATAATAAAACATACACATAAAACAATTATTATTTATATTAGTTAATATTAAATTTAATATAAATTACCTCAGTGTAGGATGAGTTGATGGACAACTGTGTTCATCACTAACACTTTCATCTTGTGATGTACTTTTACCAAGCTTATTCTGTTTACGTTTAGAATCACTATACTCAACATCGTGATGTTCTGATATTATAAATTGTTCATTTATAAGCATATCGTCTTTTTCAACTACTTTTTTGGTTAATTCCTAAATAAATATTTTACATATTAATATTAGCAGTTTGATTTGATATTTCTAGGCTCGGAACTTCATGCAATTGCATATTTCTTAAGAGGACGCTACACCCGCATGTGTTGTCTCCGTCTTACAAACGCGTAACATAGCAAATTACGTCCACGGAAAACAAACGAATCGGCATCAAAAAGTGGTTTTAGAGTAAAAATACCTATAATAAAACTTAAAGAGAACAATATTTTGGAGGGAACCTCATCGGCGTTTTTAAAAATATTAACTATTAAAAAAGTTGTGGTTATTTAAAAAAAAGAGTTTTTGTGCCTTCAATATCTAGCTGTGTATTTAGATTAATACAAAACCCCGATGAGGTTCCCTCCGAAATATTGTTCTCTTTAAGTTTTATTATAGGTATTTTTACTCTAAAACCACTTTTTGATGCCGATTCGTTTGTTTCCCGTGGACGTAATTTGCTATGTTACGCGTTTGTAAGACGGAGACAACACATGCGGGTGTGGCGTCCTCTTAAGAGGCTACAAATTAAAAATCTAATTCGACACAAATTTGCATAATAATACAACTTAAATCCAAAATGCATGTTGCATATTTCGTAAAATATAAAAAGATTTTATACACATTGATACATATTTTGTTAACAAATAAAAACATATGTAATTTGTTAACAAATAAAAACATATGTAATTTGTTAAAAAATAATCTAATTTAAAAATAAAGAGCCTTTATTTTTGTACACCCCTCTAGTAATATGGTTATCTATATTTTGAAACATACTATGGATTCAATAATTGTTTTCTACTGTAAAGAGTAAATCTTTATATTTAAGGTTAAATTAAAAATAAGTTTTTTTTTTGAATTAATTGATATAAATTAATATAGTGTAAAACTATTTTTTGCATATTATTCCACGTTTTAAATAATCATGCATTTTATTTTTATGTGAATTAACTACAAAAAATGTCTATTTTATAAAAATATAATTGAATTATAATACATTTTGAAGATTTTTATAGTGCCTATGTATGCACATATTTCATTTTTGTTTAAAGCATTAAGTTTCAAACCCTAATTATTACTTATGAATTATTATACATTTAGTATGGCTTCTGCCTGGAGTGAAAAATGCATTTCTTTATTGTTGAGCCAATGAAGAACAAAATTTGGTTCTCTTTCAGGGTCAGTGCTTGATAAACTAGGCACTAATGGAATGTCTAAAGAAAAAATTGTGAATTTAATATAATTATATTTTTATGCATACATTTTTTAAATACAATTCTTGAAATTACCAGTTTCGGCATTTATGCTTGCAGCTAAATGGAAATGAAGTCCAGGAATAATTCCAGTACCATGAAAACCATAACTATGAAAATCATGGACACTGAATGTAGATGGTAATGTTGGTATTGTGGAACTTGTACTTCCAGCTATACCAGTTCCAAGATCTCCTTGATGTTTAGCATGTCTTCGTATATGAAAACAAGCTCTATTAAAATTAAAAAAGAAAGTTAAATAATTTTGTGTTGTTTGATTGTTTAAGTATTTTAATTGATTACTTCATATGTTTGAGACGTTGAAGGAGTCTATGCTTATGTCTATGAGTTCGAAATCGTGGATTATGAGCAGCTAATGGATCAAAATGGCTCATATTTACCAAACCATCATCTGGTAAAACAGTTTCTGACCATAATCGACAAATATTATCCCGACATGATGTTACTAGCATATTTGATACTGATCCCCTAAAAAAAATAAATTTTAATTTAATTACAATACTATCAAACAGGCAGTGTACAACAAATTACTTTGGCATGTATTTGCTAGTTTTTCTCCATGATAGTTGAGTTACAGCTCGAGGATGAGCTATGTACACAAAACCGTAATTTGGCTCACCAAAATTAGAAATAGCACTCATTGAGTAATTCTGATCAACACTTTTTGATGGAAAAAGTACTATATTAATTATTAATAAATATTAGCAACAAGTTAAGTTTCAATTTTATTTATTTGTATAGTAAAAGTTTGATATTATTGTAAATCTAAATTGCTCTGAACAAATATTAATAAGAATAGGTATTTGTATCAATAATTAAAACAACACTACAGGGTAATGTCATGGTTAAAAACTTATATAATTGTCTGAAGTTTTAGATTTCATATAAATGCTGTGAATTCCAATTTTTTTTTTTTAATATTATTTAATTTCACTAGCCAATGTATGCAGCATCATGACAGGATTGAAAGAAGAAATAAATGATTATCATAATTATTACCACCAGCATATTATCGAATACAAATTGTACACCTTGACACTTTTTTAATATATTGCATTTCAACAAATGTGATTGAAACTCATCATACTCACATTGTTTATTTTCAAACCAAATTTTGACTAGTCTGTCATCTTTACCAGCAGTAGCAAATAATGTTCCATCTGGTGAAAAAGCAATGTGCACTACTGGAGAGGCCGTTTCTTTTTGCCAAACACATTCCCATCCACGGACTTCACAGTTATATGATGTTGTTAATGACATTGGTATTGCTTCTTCACCAATCTCAAATGTTACTCCGTCACTTGTCATTCCTATACAAAAGAGCAGATTTAGTTTCTTATTAATATTTAATTTATCTTAATTATTTACAAAATCTAATGGTAATACGTTATCTACAAAAATGTATGATATAATACCTGTATTTAAAAGAATAGAATATGATAAATTATAATAGATAGGTACCTAATATAAAATAAAGATTATATTGTATTAAATATGTAATTGAATTAGGTATTGAATATCGGAATAAAATCAAAGAATTACTAATTACACAAAAATTTTACTTTTTAAACTTGGGTTAATAGTTTATAAATTCAAAAATAATACAGAGTTTAAGTGGTTTTTAAAAGTTATTTATGCAAATTTTAAAGCGTATGAAAGAAATTAATAAAATACATTTACTTTATTTTACAAATATAATATGTTTCTAGTTAAAAAAATTACATTAAAACTAATATTTACCAGTATTTTCTTCTAAGGGCTCATCAGGTAATTGTTGATGCCATAGTTGTAAAACAGTACCCCCCGTAAGCAACCGAGTGCCTTCCAAATTCCATGACAAACAGCTAATACGACAAGCAGTTCGCCAACTAGCAGTCTCTACCCATTTATAATCCAATTGCTGAAATTATAAAAGAACAATCTAATAAATTAAATAATTAAGAAATAAATAGCTTACATTTATTTTATTGAAAATGTTAGTTGGTACTTATATTAATAACATATATTTTTAAATTATATATATATATATAAATTGTCTTTAATAAGGACAACAACTCAACTAATATACAAATATTATGAATTTTAATTAATTAGGTATTAAAATTTTTCTATATTTAAAAAATAGTTCAATATAATTTATAGTTAGATAATACAACATTAATGTTAATTGATGAATTGTTTTTAAAACATTTTTTTGTTAATGGGTATGTAGTATGCAATAGTTCTTTAAGATGGTTCTTTAACCATGGAAAATTAAAGTTTACTAACTATTTTTTCTCCTAAGAAATTACTTATTGTACCTATGGTACAACATAAAGATAAACAAAATTTCAAGTGGATTATCTATTTATCTATCAATAATTAATTGTAAAGAGACTTAATATTGTTAACCTTATTTACTAATTAAGTCATAAACACAAACAACACAATTTATTAAAGGCATTTGCTAAATTAGATATATATATAATATTATAATACAAATGTTATGTATTGTATCAAATGAATATTTGAAATAAACATATAGATATGATATAATAGATATGAGAAAATGTAATTTTATGATTATAGATCTTTTCTTAAATTAAAATGTTGAACTTATGTTGTAAAGGATTCAATTTGTATTTAGTTTATTTTAGTCTAATTAAATCTTGTATATTTATGTAAACCTTTGTATATAAATACACATGTAACGATCAATAATAAGTTGCTGTCATTTTATAATTAGTTTACAGCTTTTAATATTAGTATAGTACCTAAAACATTCAAAAATTAAAAATGATTAAAAATGAATAAAATCATATTTATTTATAAAAGTAATACTAGCAGATTAGGTTACCATTATTCATATCAACGCATAATTATGTATTAGTATGGTTCATAATATTTTCCGAGTTGTTTGTAAACTAATATTTAAAAAATTCAAAAAATTTGTGATAGGAGAAGAATATGCTTTAATATAGTGTGCTTAATATATGTTAAACTGTTGTATCTTAGTACAAAATTGGGTAGGTGGATGGCAAATAATTTTAATAAATGACAGAGAAGTTAAGGTTTAATCCCTATTTTATTCCTGTATATATATTCTTTGAAGGTTTAGATATTATATTATATTTTATACGTACTTATTGTTCATGTATGGGTAAACTACCTATTATAGTATTGTATACTACTAATGTTATTATAATAATATTTTTGACCAATAAATGTATTTAAATTATTTATAGAAGTATGTTGCTAATATATTGTTCAAATAATAATTAAAATAAACTTATTGCAAAAAAAATATTATTTAGGTAGATTGGAGAGTGTTGTACCATGGTCCAATTTTAATTTCTCCCTCAATAATAGGTAAAGAATTAATGAGTGGAAGAAATTATAGTCGGTAATTCCACGACATTAAAACAATAAAATGACTCATGAATTTATAATAGAAACAATTTAATTTTGCCCATCAAAATAATAATTTTTGTTTTTTTTTTAAATTTTATTTTCAACGTTTAAATTTGTCATAGAAGTTCTTATGGTTAGTGTCCATTTTATGTTAAATATTTTAAATGGTAGTAGTCCATTCTTACAAAAATTAGTATTAAGGTCTAAAAAGATACATTCTTTTCAAATTGGTATTCATGCACCTTGGACCAAATCATTAATTCTCAAGTTTTAAAGGATTGAACTATATTTTTATCATCTGGGTACCTGAGATTAAGTGATTACCTATATATTATCTATATGCTGAATTGCTTAGGTAATTTATGATTTTTTAAGTAATATATTTTAAATGGGTTTTTTCTATTTCCATGTATATTTCAATGTAACTTCCAAGGTACATTATATGTTGTACACTGTACCTTGGATCATTTTATGGTTTTTGAAAAAATAAATTCTCAGATTTAGGGTTTGGAGAAAATCTATATGGTATAACTTTATTATATCTACAATATTTTTAATATGCATTAACTTTAAGTATTAACAATTAGAGCTGTTAGGAGATATTTAATAAAAATGGTCCCAAGGTACAACCCTCTCTCATAGTAACTTTAGAGAAATATTAATTCATTATTCTATTGATAACAAAAAAGTTAAATTTAAATACAAACCCTAAATGAGTAAGTTTATCGGTTATTAATGTATATGGGTGTGTCTAGGGCAAACAACAACTTCTAATGATACTAAAAATGAACTTGCATGGGGTGAATTTTTGCAAACCAGCGGAGTTGGCTCAAAGACACATATTTGGTTGTCGTAGGCGGCCGCTATCTTGCCAGTGTCTGTTGAACAGTCCAAACAACTGATGCGGATATAGTTGTGTATCGCACCAGGGATGATTTGAACCCGTTCGAATGTACTCGCCAGTATCACAATATTGCATCCAGCCGCATAAGCCTAAACACAGACAGACGATGAGTGATGTGTTGTAGTCCATTCGCTAGGTTCGGAAGTGCAATACTTACGGTGAATGGTACGCCTTCCACGCTGCCGACGGCGAAGCACCGGTCGCCAGCATTGCAGGCACCACTCAGTATTTGATGGCAGTTCATGTCGTCTGCCGCCTAAACTATGGACATGACCGACTTAGTGGGTCAGACACTACCAACGCTTCCGCTTTCGCCCGCCCTAACGTAACATCATCGTCACACCGCGAACAATATCGGCCAAGCGCACGGCCGTGCAAACGCGTAGAAAAAAGGGTGACAGCGACGGCACCCGAACGTCAAAAATCGCAGCAAGTAAAATTAATTACAATAATAGTAATAATATTACAACTAACGTACACCGACCGATACACAGTCTTATATACAAGGCCACTGATAAATATTCGATAAATTGATAAAGATAATAGTCGTGGATGGTTTTTGATAAGGTTTTTTTTTATGCATAAATTATATAGACCTTAATATACTTTTAAACGGAACACGGAAGGGAACATCCATATTATCTTTTGCACAAGAGCGGAGAATGGTCGGGTAGTTGTCACTGAAAAATGATAAGAGTGGATATACGACGGCTATGGTGTTGCCAACCTCTTCAAAGTTTAAAATGAGCTGTTCATACCATAATTTGAACCATAGAACAATGTTTGAACCTGATGCCCGATGCCCTAACCAGTAACCAGAATATTATGTAGAGGTGGGCATCTTTTTTTGAACATCGGTCATCGATGGTTTAGGAGTTTGAATGTTCAAACAACTCATAAACTACACACATAGAAAAAAGATTGAACTACACAGAACGCGTAGTCCATACCTCTTAATAAGAAGCTCTTATTGCTCTTACCGATCGTTTTTAACTATTAAAATAAATGTCATTGTTGCCGTCCATCGGGCGCACTGATTGGAAAATTACATAAATTTATTATCCAGTGGCCCTCAACCGCTACTACGACGCAGTAAGTGTACTTATATTTCTTTTGACATTAGTATCGCATATTATACCTACCACAATATATTATAGTGACGGGTGACTGTTTTAGTTCACTCTAGGTAGGCACTTTGAATACAACTTCTATTTTTTTTCAATTCGTATTATTCTTGCACATTTTTTTTTGTACTTTGAGATATATTGACGTGGGGAGGTTTCGTCGGTCGCATTCACTTGTGTCACTTCCCATATAAAGCGTTTTTTTAGTAATAAAATCCTATTTTAAACAAATTGCAATTGAATTTGGTTGGATATGTTTTTGTATATAGCCATCGCCATGGCTCGGTCGCAGTAACAAAGTTCGTCAACGACGTATACTCTTACCCTGTGTTCAACTTGAACGAGGCGAACTCGGCAAAAAACAAAATGGCTTGATTTTTGCCGCGTTTGGAACAGCGTGGTCAGAATATAATTCGTCGTTCACGTAGGACATAGGGTTCAGTGGCGTATATACAAATTATTTTCACTTTGGGCCAATTTATCAGTCATCACTAGTCAAGCATAGCACGACTAACATAGCCATAACCCATAAGTCATAACTATACATTTTTTAAGGAGCTGGGTATTTATAATTATGACATATACAGTAGGTACAAATAAAAATTGCGCAATTTAATTATTATATAAAATTTATTTTTTGATTATTTTTTTAAAAATTATTCACAGTGTCATTTATATATTTTAATGTTGTCTTACTATGAACTCGACATCAAAGTCAATTATAAGTCATCAAAGCAAGTCCTGACAATCTAACATTTCCTCGTTGATTCCTCAAAAACTATTTTAATCAACCGGCTAACTTAATCATGGTGAAAAGCTGTAAACAGTGTTGATATACATGCAGAGGCGGATCTAAGAATTTTTACGCCCGGGGAAAATATTAAAATTAAGCCCAATCTTAGACCAAGATTGAAAATACAATATCATTCCCTACAATTGTTTTATCATAACTGGAACTAAAATTACAAACATACTTATTAACTTTTAAACACATAATAATATATAGTAATTAAAATATTCTATGGACTGTGGTGTAACCAAGTTTATACTATAAACTGTGTATAATAAACTATCACACCAAAAACACTTTAAATTTAAAAACATATTGTTGATACATTTTTAATTACTGGAAATACTGTAGTGGTTACTTAATTGTATTTATTATTAGAAATAATAATAATATTAGTTATATATAAATGTTGAAAAATAATCAAAACTTTAATTACCTACCTATCCTGTATAAAAATAAACCTGTATAAACCCTTTTGCTGTTTTGGTTCTATGCGCCTCAGCCTTCAATTATAATAGATTTTTATGGTAAAATACTAAAATATAAAATCTTTTATTCTGATTATGGTACACAATTTAGGCCAGTAAAAATTGTATTTAATTAAACAATTTATAATAGAAAAAATGTTTATATATCTACTATTAATATGCAATGCTTTAATTGAACCTGCAATTTCACTATGGGCTCTGGCCTAGAGGGCCTCCCCCTATATACGCCACTGATAGGGTTACTCGTCTGTGTGTAAAACACTATAAACACTGTCCATAGGTAAATAGGTTTTTATTCCGATTTTACACACATAATATTCTATTCTATTATATTATTATTACTTATTAGTAGTGATCAAATAATGTAATGCTTTATTTGTTTTTTTTTTCACGTATGTGCATACTTTCCTGTTATGTATTTCAATCAAATATATTTAATACTTAATCCAAAGAATTTGTTTGAATGTAAGGATGGCAGCGTACGATATACCGATGCATGAAGTTATATTTTTATGTGGTCCGAGGGTTTCGTATCAATTATCGATTTAATTTCACAATATGACGCAATTTTCATATAAAAATGAACAATATTATTTTTCAAAAGTGATACAACTTTAATATAGTATAGACTTGTAATAATATGGTTTTAAATTTTAATTAGTTTTAACCTAGTTAGTAGTTGGTACTTTTGGGAGGTAAAAATTGAAAATTTCAAGTAATTTTAAAAATCGTCTGTCGAGCAGAACTAAACAAAAGTGAAAGAATAGTGATAATTTTTACGCCAAACCAATTTTTGAGGAAATCGAGTTAATTTTTTTGGTGTAGCTCAACAATTAATAACCGTAGACCATTGACATTTTCACAAAATATTTATATAAGCATTTCACATAAATGGTAACTATTTCATAATATATTAGTAAGTGTACTTATTTTTCTTTTGACAAATAATCGGAAATAGTCGCATATTATGTTGTATATTATACCACAATATTATAGTGAAGGGTGGTTGTTTTAGTTCACTTAGGTAGGTAACTTTTATTTTTTTTTCAATTCGTATTACACTTGCACATTTGTTTTTTGTACATTGAGATATATTGACGTGGGGAGGTTTTCCGTCACATTCCCTTGTGCCACTTCCCATATAAAGCGTTTTTTTAGTAATAAAATCCTATTTTCAACAAATTGCAATTGAATTTGGTTAGATATGTTTTTGTATACCTATAGCCATGGCTCGGTCGCAGTAACAAAGCTCAGTCCACGACGTATACTCTTACTCCTCTGCCTGTAAAACACTATATTATAGACACTGTCCATCGGTTTTTATTCCGATTTTACACACATTCACACGACCAAATAGACACAATTCCACGAATCACTCGGAAGTATATAACACCCGCATAATATATTATAGTATATTATTATTACTTATTAGTAGTAATCAAATAATGTAATGTATGATTTGTTTTTTTCACGTATGTGCATACTTTCTTGTTAAGTTAAACAAGACCTTAAAGCACTAAGTATAGTCACCCACCTACCCATCCACTACCTACAAAAATTATGGGGTGTTTACCCCAGTATAGCCATACGTGTTCAGTGCCACTGGATTGCTAGGCCTAGCCTCTGCTCAGAATCGTTTTTCGTATCTAATGATTTATCATTAAATTCAAATATAACACATCCATTACAGTGACATACTCTACAACTGCTGTACAGCAGAGTGGTACCCACTTGTCCACATTTTTAAAAATTGTATTTATTTACAAATGTCTTACAGAAAAAAGTATTGGTGCAGTTAGTGGTATATACGGCAAAATAATAGAAGATGAATATTCTGAGCATTTTCCAGCATCCAAACATGCAAGGGTTGTAGTAAATCCAAAATGTATGGCTTGCATCGGTAACTGATGGCGAAGGACATTTTATTGTCGTACCACTTTCACAGGTAAATTATCTAGAATTATTTAAACCGAGAGTTTATATTTATTAAGTAGTTACCTGTAGAAACTGAGCATGATGTATTTACTGTTTATGTTAAATTAAGTAAAACTTTATCTAGTGAAGAAGTATTTATAGATGTATCATAATATAGGTGATCATATTATTCAAAATCAGAACTTGTTTTCTAATTCCCATAAACTCGTTATTACATTTTTCTTATAAAGTTAGTTGCCTAGGAGTACTTTTTTTGTTATATTAGTCAAAAGGCTAAGATTCCCATTAGAATAATTTGCTTATTACTTATTCCATCGAAAGTATGCCAACATAATATGCTAATTTTACTATTCATAAGAAAAAAAAAAAGTAGATAGGTACTTTCAGATTATTTTAGTTTGAGTATGATAACTATTGATGTATTTTTTTTTAACTGCAAATAAGAATGAAGGATTAAATATAAACTGTTGGACACAGATAAAGTTCTTCTCTATGCGTTGTGGAATTTTGGTAATTGTCCTATAAATATTGAGGGAGTATGATAGTTGTCCCGCTCAAAACAGTTTTTGCTATGTTATACTTTGTTAAACAGATACAACACATGCGGGTGTAGTGTCCTCTTAATACAAATGCGTAACATAGCAAATTTGCGCTCAGCTGATCACGTTCAGCTCCGTTAGTTTAAAAATTAAGAATGAAAACAAAAAATCAATATTAATAATTATTATGAATATACTTATATAGGATGTTCAATAAGTCAAATAAGGACCTACGATGGTGCCTATTATTTATTCATCTAAGTATAATAACGCGTGGTACCTACCGTGTTCGTTACCATAATGAGAAAATACCTATTTTCTCATAATATATACCTACTTATTAATCTCCATTATATTTATAAAATAAAATTTGTAGAAATTCTTATATATATTTATCCTTTTCTTGTTCGTCACATGCAAATGGCACCTCACCCCCGACCCACATCTGTGAAATATAGCCGTATATAGCTGTTAGCTAACTGATATCAGCTCACTGCACAATGCCGGCATTCTTATTTTATCGTGCCTTCGATAATACAACGCTGGTAACATTTTGATTAACACCTTACTAAATATAAGATTCAACCAATCATAATACCATAAGTATAATTTTTGGAGGGGGGAATCACGGACTTATTGTTTTCGGGGAGTGTGAACTGTGAAGGATATTTTGAAAGTGTAGGTAGTAATTATTTAAACATACTAGTATAATAATGTTTTTTAATATTTAAAAATACATTTATTTATATTTTACGGGTGTCAGGGTGTGAAGTCGGATGACTGTTTTTTGTAAGACTAGTGGTTAGCAGCCTTGTATGTTAGGTTGCATTACAATTCGTATTGGGCGCATAGCATTATAATGCAACGTAGCTTACACCTAACCACAAGATGGCGTCATGAAATCCATTGTCACAAAGTACATAACCGCGGTTTCTCATGGACAAATACTATTTTAAGGGCGTGTTCCGCTTTACTTTGTGTTTACCTCGTCGCGGAGTTCTGCATAATATCGCAAGTATATTATGTATACATAATATATATTGCATATACTTGATTAAGTTTTTGGTGATATTCTGAAAAGTACAGAACCACTCAACTTAGATATTTGGAATGCCAGGAAAATTTACTATCCGACGCAACGAAGTACTTACTAAGGTCGCCAGTTTCCCCGTGGTAAAAATTAACATATTTCAATTTTTTATATTCTAATATTTAGCAGTTAGTACACAATAATTCGTATGGGTTTTTCAAGAACGATATATTCCAAAAGTTGCACTATAAGTATTTATTTTTATTATTAAATATATTGTTTTAGATACATTTTGCATAGTTGTATTTTGTTGGAAATGTTGTTACCCCCGTTTATTTTATTTATTTCTGGCGAAGGAATGTTTAGATTTAAAAACTAGGTTTGATAATGTTAATCATAGGAACTTGAAAAGTTTCGCAATTACTTACATATACTATTCATTTTATACACAATGAATAATTTTCAAAAATTTTGGACTAACTTTAAATTATCTATACACAATTTCGAACCGGAAGGTTAATAGGTATATATAAATATATACGTTGCCACGTTGGTATTGAATTACAAGCTTAATACTATATGAAATATTGAAATAATAAATATCATTATTATTAATAACTAATAAGTATCTATAAGAACCTATGCGATTTTTTTTGGCAAAGATTTGTCCAGCACTCCAACATAATAGATAAATTATTATTTAATTACTAATAGTAAAATATGAATAAATTATAAAATATCTTTAGAAATATAAAAGCTAACACACCGTTTCAGTATCGTTTTTTCGTAATATGTAATAATCATCATTTATCTATAATTGAATTCAAATTTAACACATCTATTAAACTAAGTACTGACTTATACTGAATGCGGTACTCCGGAGGTACCTACATTTGAAACCTACTATATCGCAGAGCGACTATCACAGTTTATTTTTAATTGATTTTTACCTATTACATAACTTGCAAGATGAATGATTTAATATTCATTTGAGCATATTATTATAATATAGATTGTGTCTATCCGCATCAATCACGTCCTACAACATACACACGATTATATTATTTCATTTTGATGTTAATAAGCGCCACCGATCACTCAATTTATACATACAAAATAAATAATCCTATTTTATGTCAACTTCATTTTACTGTGTTATTTATTAGTGTTAATACGTATTATCCAAGTAACTGCAGATAGATAGATATTGTGATTTCTTTATTTTAAGATTTCTATTTGTATAGTATACCTTTGTACTACATTGTACCTACATTTACGGTATCTATACTTAATGTCCTAGCATAATGATAGCGTGGGTATTAAGTATTAAGAATTAAGATTATCAAGTTATTTTATTTATAATCCTTTTATAATATACTAGCTGATCCCGTGCACTTCGTCGCCCGTTAAATGTATCAACTCAATATGACTCAAACTTTGTTCAATTCGTTATTCAATATTATTCAATACGTTATTAATAAATATAAAATTGTACACTCGTCCAACGAAATATAATTAAACTTAACAAAAATAATGATAAAACTAATTTGTAGGAATACTATTATATGTATAATTAGTAACTACCTAGGTTAAGTGCATTATGATTTATTTATGACAATTCACAATGCAGCTTATTATAACATTATTAATGAATAATGATATAGGTAATTAAAAATGAAAATTATGTGTATTTTGTTGACCGTTTTATAAAAAGTTGTAATAAGTTATAGTTATAGGTACCTTGGTACATTTAGTTTTGTTCCAACTATCAACATATCTTCTAGTCGATTCATTAACGTAACTGTAATTGAAAAACAACTACTGTCCCTAATTAAATAGGTTCCTATATAGTATATATACTGTCAAAAAAAAAACAGTATATTGTAATAATTTGGTACTTTAATAGTAGACTATCGTCAACATGATTATAACATTACCTATATAATTTTTTATACAGATCCCCTATATATGTATAGGTAATCGTGAAATAATTATGATAATAACATTATTAAAATATTGCTCCAGGCTCTTTATCTGGAATCTTTTTGAACACTTGAATTAATATGGGACCACCTGCTTGTGATTTGTGAATGCATCATAATTAATATACGTATAATAGGTGCCTCCATGATTTTCGAATAAAAATGTAAATAATATTTGTTTCTTTATGTCATCTATTAAAATATTTTATAGTTTCGACATTAATAAACAACTAAATAAATATATTGGAAATCTGAAATCATTAATTAAGTAATATTATTCAAGTAATTATCAGTACCTAAATGATAAAAGAGGGTAAATATGTAAAGTTTTTGTAACAAGGTTAAATACAAGGATTGATCTGTGTTATTATAATTGCATATTTAACTAGATCGGTATAGGTAGGTACCTACTTGATTTTTTCTTCCCTATACAGATATAAATATACGTTTAATAGGTACTAAGATTACAAGTAGATTTTGTTATGTATATTTCCTATTTTGTAACGTGAACTAATTAGTACCTATTTAAAAAAATGTTTACCTTATGTTTTTATTACATATAAATTATAATATAGGAAACAGAAAAACTAGCATTTTAATATGTATTTGTATTGAATACCAAAAATTGGTATAAATAGGTACCTATATATTATAGCACAATAATATAGATACCTATGTGTTTTGGTTATCACTTACCTATCTTTATTGACTATCACTCGTCGATTTATTTTTATGTGTTATATAGTATATTATACACTAAAAAGTTAAATGTCTACAGTTAATATAATTTTCCGGTAGAAAATTGTTTATGTATACACAATGTTATAGGTGCCATATTATACTTACGTTTTTAAGACGTGTTGTATAAAATATAAATTCTATCTATCAGTTAAATGCATTGACTATTGAGAAACCAAAGAAATATTATGTACAATTTTAATTTTAATTTTATTTAGGATATAATTTACACATATTTTAAATGCAACACTCAAACTATTAGAATAAAATATATGTATTTAAATAATTGAATGACTCTAAATTATCGAAACACAAATTCTTATAAAATTATAAATTTATACTTCGAACTTTAAGATTAAACTACTAAAACTTCTAGAAATGTTCTAATTATTTAATAAACGTTGGCTATGGACTATGGTATACTATAAGACCCTACAGTAAAGTTTCAGATTTCATTATTTTTCATTCGATGCACTGCTGCAGCTGCAGCGGAGATCTCAACATCATGCTTGTAACACATATTTTCGTTGAGTATAAAACGTCGCCTAGACTGGACGGATTGGCGTATTTTTAATTCAATTGGCGACTGTGCCGGAAGTGTTTTATAGTTTTTCTCTGGTCTGGGAGAGGATTTTCTAATCTAAATATTATAGATCAATCATATTAATATAGTTATAATATGACAATATAAAATAACACAGCAATGATTTAAACTTTTTATTATAATATGTCTATTGCTGTAGCACAATTTCATATAACGCACATTTAAAGTAAAGAACGCGCCAAGTGTAATTTTTTTATTGTTTCCTGTGAGCTCGTATAATTTATCCTGAATGTCATTTCCAACGTTCGCATATTGCCGCATATAGAGTATGATTAAATGTTCGTTTAATGTACTTTTAGCTTTTAAATGCCTGCAGTATAATGAAGTTTAAATAGATAACAATAAACTTTTAAATTGTAATGACATTATTATTTTGTCAATATCTGAAAGAATTACGAACATGATAATATTATTATAATTTATGAAATATAGATATTCAATGTATTATTATATTATTATTTAATGGTGTCTATAAAAAGGTTTAGATACGTTGATCAATATTATATTATATAATATATAAAAAAAAAAAGGAAACTTTAAAATTGTTAAACAATTTCTTTCAAAAAAAAAAAAATTAGGTATTATTTAATTTTGAGGTTTTTAAGAGATTCTCGACATTAATCCCAAAATGCGTACCAACCTATACTGCAGGCAGCACAATGTACCTAAAATTATGTTGTAAAAGTGACACGTCTAATATAAATCACAAACCATCGGTGATGGTATCATACACTAGTACTATAATATAGTTTAGTTATACTACGCGGGTACCTGTTCGAGTGATTCTCATAAAGTATAGTGAAGTGTATAAAGGAATAGTTAAAGTAAAATCGTTTAATAAAATAGCAGTTCATTATAAAATGTGAAGTTTTAATATGGCTCTAAAATAGTTGTATTTTATTTTATTATTTTTTTTTCTTCATTTTATTTAAAAAAATAATTGTGAATGTTGTTTACAAAACTGAGCCAATTAAATTATAATATGCTATCAATATTTACTGTTCTAATTTGTATTAATAAATAGATAAACAATTATAATTATTAATAAATAATACACGTGAAAAAATGTGGTTAAAAAAACCATTTAAATGGTTATTCGACATCAAAATATTGGTGTGGTATAGTGACAGCCACACACCATAGATAAAGTTACCATATGAATTCGGTTGATGCATTATGGTTATTATAACTATGTAATGTGTTACCTTAGATATAACATGGTTGATCTAATTATCTGAAATATTTAGTATACATATTTATTCAATCAATATGAGTTATGACTATAAGTTAGTAACTAAAACTACATTGTATTTTTCACCAAACAGCCTGTATATAGCCTATATAATTATAAAATGTAAAATGTTTAACTACCTTATATACCTATTTATTATTCGAATTTAAATAAACCGTGTACCTATGTATACATTTAATCATAATTTTATCATTAAACTCGCAATGTTTTAATAATGTTTTTAAATTCCTATATTTAAACTTGAACTATAAATGAATTCCACTATTCCTGCTTATGAATATATATTTTATATTATTCATTTATTAGGCGAAAAATATATTTACAAGAACACAAGATCTTTTTTTACTATTTATATAATATTTATAATGTAAAGGTACATATAGTAAGATCCTATATAGGTGTTTATTTTATTCGATGCGCTAACCATCTTACCTATAATACCTATATAAGTATATAAGTTATATGAATTAAATGTATAATAGTATATTGTACCGTAATATTAACTGTAATATCTTTTTGAATTTTATACAAGATTATTAGGATAAAATACTTATATATGGCTATATTATATTTATTTATTTATTTATTTATTTATTTATTGATTTTATTGATTTACCCCGTGACAGGCATTAATTTAACTAACTTAATATAATTAAATAGAAATAAAATAGTGAAAATTAAAACATATTTCTACTATAGCTATTTATATTTGTTAATAATGGAAATTAGATGCTTGAAACCTAAACACAATTCGGCAATGATATCAATGAAATTTTGGAATGTTATGGAATTTAACACTCATTTATTGACTTATTGTACTCAATTTTGTTTTAACATTGAAAAATTATGTTCTTCATATATCACATAATATTACAATACACCAAACTCTATTTTTATAAGTTTCTTATTTCCAGACAGATGGGATTCGAGCGACGACCTATAACAATTTTTTTTCTTTACATTTTATTAGAAACATTTTTATTTTATATTCTCACATATCGGTCATTTATATATTCTTTTCAGTATTCCGTTTTCAATCAGACTTTTAATTCACATTTTTATTATATTTATATAGTACCTATACATATAATATAATATGTCTTAATAATGTTTTAAAAATATCTTTTGGTAATTTATATAACTATATAATATAGTTTTAAATAGGTAGATTTAGTTTCTTGTTTAATGAACTATTACCATTTACAGTTATAAATTGTTTTTAGTAATTCTAGTCAAATTTAAAATTACTGTGGTATTACTCACTTAATTATTTTTTACTATTTTGTTATTTTGTAGGAATTGTTTTGGTATTTCTTCGCAATCGTTTTTAGGAATATTATAAACATTTTGGAAATTAATTCGTATAGTATGTACTAGGTATACATAATTTTCCCAATCATGCTCTGTTAGGTACCTACACGTGTTTTAAAATTATTATATAAAAGCACATCATGTTGCTTATCATTAACGAACAGCGCCCATGACAAGTGGCTCCGGTAGAATCGCATCACTATATATCGGAAGGTCAAAATGGCAATAATTATTAAATAACGCAAAAAATGGAAATATTCTAGCGGGGTAACACAAACTGGTTTAAGAGAAGACTTACGAACTGGTTGATATTCAAATAAGTAAAAACAATTTGTAGGAATGTATTCGTTCAATTTTTTTTCTAATTAAAAAAAAAAATTGTATTTTAGTGTCTGTGAATTGAAATGTAACCTATAGCCTATGAGTACAACGCCTACACATATGGAAACTTGAGAGTATGTCTTCTTTATAAAAGTATTTTATATCAATACAATATAGGTATAATAATAATTAATAATATATATATTATCATTACATAAAATATAATGATGGCAATAAATTGCATGTACCTACAGAGGTGTATTGATTTATCCGACACCTATAGATATAATATTGTTCAGGCACGGCCACAGCTAAACGGTTTTGCTATAATATTATAATATTATTATCAATTAAACCATTTTATGAAACAATAACTACCTATTTATAATAAAATAGAATGATTATAGTAAATTATAATATACAATATACATATTATTATGTTTTTAAATAGTGGTGCGACGTCTTTCGCATGTTTCATATATTATAGGTATTAGGTATACCTATGTAGTTTAATATAATTGATCTAATTCTAATTTCTAAGCACATTTAGTAATTCGTTAGAAAAGTATACGGTTTATTCATTATTGTACCTACCTATACAATTTTATAACATGCGAACCATTGATCTGGTAAGTTATACAGTATAAGTAAATTGATTAATCTCGTAAAATTCCTTTAGGCTTTAGTGCCAACCTCTCCATTACGTACAGACACAACTATCATTTGCCAGAATCCTAGACGTTTTTCAAATGCAAATACAAGCATTAGGCACAGTTGTGTTCCTTTATAGTTTATTTACTTATTTGATCTCGAATTTTCGACTTCTATACTGCAGTTTAATATTATACAATTTTATTACATAACGATATTTCGTGTAATTACTATGTAATTTTGTCTAATTGACAAACTCCAATACAAAACAATACCTACTGCAGTAGGTATAGCTGTATAATAAGTATAAGTACTTACTGACCTAATAACTAGATGAACAATGTTTTTACTCGAAAACCGCGTTCATCGCAACTTATTAAGTATAATTTATAAAAATCGATTTAAAATCACTTCGATTTGTATAATATAATATACATCATTGCAGAACATAATGCAACTATCGTATTGTTCTTATTTCGAAGACTTTACGCCACGGTGTAGCAATATATTATTGTCGTTTTAAAAAATTAAATTGTAGGTAAATACAACCGTAGTAGTATAGAACGTTTAAAAATAATTGAATCGTTAAATCTAAGAATAAATGTAAATTTAACCTGCCATTGAGTACCTATATAATATGACTCACTATATTAATAGGTATTATGTAAAACACGGACAGCATAAAGTATATTATAATAATACTATTTTTATTTAGGTACCTATTTATAAGATTAATGATTGTCTTAAAAAATTAATCAGCAATCGAATTGGAAACATTATATCAGTATAATATTATAATATAGTCGTTCATTTATTCGATTTTTGAATCGAATACGATCGCGTCGAGAGTAGGTCCTACGCGCGAACGAGTAGTGTATCCGCTCTGTGCGTGTGCGAGTGTGTGTGTGCATAAAGCGCACCTGAAAATGTAAAATGTATATGGAAAAAACAACGAATTTTTATTAGAAATCGTCACGTGTGCATCGGGTGTTGGTGGGGTGTCGACCGGGTAGCCGGCACTCGGCGCCGGGATCCTGCCGCTCATTCTGGCTTCATGCGCCGCAGTTCAAAAATCCAGTGCGAATCCGTATATTATCTCCGTACCTCGCTCGCGTCTCGGATACTTCGATATATTTTTTTTCGACGTTTTTCAGTGCGCGTCTATTAAATATACGACGATATATTAAAGTGTTTTTGAAGTGTTTTTTTATTTTATTATTATATTATCGGTTAATTATATTTTATTTTAATATATTATTGTATTATGTTTCGTTGGTTTTTCATACCTGACCTACCTACGTTTCGAATACGTAAAATACTATTATAATGTTTCCATAGGTTAATGTTAATTTTTAATTGTTTTGGAAAAGTGTGATTGCAGTTTTTCTTCGACGATGACGAACATTTAAACGTAAGTTAAATATTAAAAACATATTTAAATTCAAGCAAATTATATTTCATGACGACAGAATAAAATTCTTAAATTCTATATATAAAATAAAATAATAACTTACTCGGTGGTCAATATTGAATTTATTTTTAATTTACTATGGATGAATGATATTTTTATTTTTTAACCAGAAAAAATTACACGTGCGTTTGCTATATTTTATGGTAGGTACAAAAAAATAAATACAATTAGGAGAACATTTTTTGTTAACATAAAAATGTATATTTTTTTCGTAATATTCTGTTTTATCGGGTGTTTACAGTCGTGCAAGATCGTATTCCCCGTTTAACCATTAGGTACCTACCTATACATTGTATTTTAATAATAGGACGCCTGTGTACGTGTTTGCGCAGTAAAATCGGCAGGTATATACGTATGTATAAAAGGTCTCTTCTCGGAAAAACGAACGAAGTATTACTGAGAGGATCAATTATTATTGTTGTGTCGGAAACGAACGAGGCCCAGTTGTAAAATATGGCAAAATTCTTTACGCATCACGTATAGGACCACAGCACCCGTATTTATCTACAATCACTGCCTATTATACTTGCTTTCACACTATAGATCGCACCATTAGATCTCTAAATACAAACAACTGAAAAATGCTAACGTGTTTTATTAAAAGATATTTTCTTGGTATAATATTGCACTTGTATTTATTAAAAAAAAGATGCTTATTCATCTATTTATTCAATTGAACATTCAATATAAAAAATAATATTTAAATAAAAAATTAGAAAAAACCAGGTTTCAGTAATAGCTGTAATAAGTGACGTCAATACGAAAATTCGTAATATTATTTTATAGTCAGACCTTATTAGAACAGTATTATTTTTGAGAAAGTCTTAGCTACTATTTTTAAAATTTTCTATATGTAAAAAATGGAGCAGTACCGTATACAGAGTCTTTTTTATATGATAAAAGCTTAGAAATCCAATAGCTTGAGATTTGTTAAGTTAATTACAAGCAGTATCATGTCTTTAAAGTTATAATGTTAGGTCGAAATAATTTTGGTACCTACTAAAGTACTAACATAATAAATTATTGTATATTATTGAATACAATATAGTCCTTTTAATTATTATTTGAGAACTTTTTGTTTTTGTGTGACTGACCATGTGCAATTTTTGCGATGATGAAAAAATATTATAGAATTTGAAATTTGAGTGTTTACTGATACTGTTTTATACCAAAAATATGGTTATTGCTCATGTATAAGATCATTGATTATAAATTTATAATCAATGGCAATGTATGATCCAAATGCAATCCAAAAGCACAAAAATAAAATTACCTTTTTAATAACCCAAATGCCCAAATAATTAGTTACCTATATAAATGTTTATTGAATTGAGTTAAACACTTAAACAATTTTTCAAAATAATAATACCTAATAAAAAAATGTTAACTACTATTTTTGAATTTTTCTTGGAAGTAATAGTATTTTATAGCTAACATAATATTATTAAAACATATTAGTTAAAAAAAACTATTGCTTATTTTAAAAATATTATAATGTAAAATATAGTTTTCTCAATACCAATTATTATAAAACTAGTTTATTGTGTATATGTTTGTAATACGAAATATATATAGGTATTAGATTTAATTGTTGTCGTTAATATCCTATTGAATACATTTTAAAATCAAAATTATATGTACGAGATTGATGATGCATTTAGCCCTTCCTAAAAATCATATTTGAAATTTAAAACTAAAAGTTATAGTTATCAATTAAAGTATATAATGAGTATATTAATTATACCAGATACCTAATTAAATTAAATTTTTCGTTTTTGTAGTGATTTGTACCTTTTTAGGAGGATAAAAGCTCAAATAAATGTTTTTTTAAAATCTGTAAAAAATCATGAATTTCACTCTTTTAAAAGGCATCACTAAAAAATATAAATAAATATGCGCAAATCCTTTTTTTTTGTACCTATTAAATTGCAACTCTAAATTACAACCATAAAAATTATAATTTACTTTTTAAATATTATTAAGATAATCTAAAATCTAAATAATATTATAATATCTTAATTTTTTTAATCCAATATACTCTGTACTCAATTTAAAATTAAAATAATAATATTTGGCTTGTTTGACGAATCGTCATTTTTAAATAATTACGAAAAATTCATAACTGGATAACAATTATAAATAAAATAATTGATAAAACAATAATAAGCCAGTATTGTGCTGTTAGGTAGGTCAGTTAAATAAAATTGAAAGTTACGTTATGGTTTTCCGCATATTCAAATTGAAAACAATTAATTATACAAGGAAGTGTTCTAAATGTATAAAAATATTTACGAGCGGTACTCAATCTGACATAAAATAATTCCTTATTCCATATAGAGGACTGACGAACCTTGAATTTATCCAATATGTCCTAAATGAAATTATCGTCCCGAATGTTGACGCAATAACATAACACTAATTTAATTATTAATCGAAACGAATTGCATAATCAATGGTACCTATTTATAGTAAGTAATAAAATTCTAAGCAGCCTGCAAGTTTGAAAATTAATATCATCTCTCTGTCAAATTTTCCTCTTAAATCCTAATATTATGTATATCTGAAATTTTATTTTCTCGAAATTGAATGGCCAAACTTTATTTTTCGGCAATAATAAAATTATAAAAGTATTAACTTTCTTATCAGCAGAGAGTTCATCGTCGGCCTCAAAAGATTCACTGCATGTCATCCACAATATTATTCCAATCCGTTATATAAAAATGAAGTCAAGATATTATTTTATTAAAGGTTCGTTATATCTAAGATTTTTATACCTAGGTTTAGTGAAAGTTATAATGTTTACGAGGTTTATATAATTAAAATGTTTAAAATTTAAATAGTATAATACGTGTAAATAATATTACTGAACATTTAAAAAAATTGTTTTTGCATATAGCATTATAATTTATGTAAATAGACATAGTGAATTTTTGAAACCTTTCTGATCATTATATTAGGTAGGTACAATATAATACGCCTGTTTATAATAATGATCGACGAAAACATAACGTCGACGTCATAAATCCAAAGAGTCATAATATAAATGATATACACATATTAAAGCGAAATAAAAATCATTTCCCAGACGACTCGAAACTGGTTTTCTGTTATTTTCGCATGTGTTAAGTTTAATAACCTCATTTCATAAGTAGCTGATACCTATATACCTACAATATAACCAGCTCATTCGGTAAACTCGAGGTTGCCTTTGAATGTTGTGCTCACCGTCAAGTTGGACCGCATGCTGTTATCAGCCCATGATCTATTCAAACATTATAATAAAGACCTACTAATTTTTTCCTCATTTACCTTCTTTTTTTTAACCGATATTGTACTATTATCATTATTGTATACGTGACTCGAATTATTCTGTAAATGTGTAAAAATAAAATGATATGATATTATACTCTATAATATATTAATATATGTCATTACTCATTATATAATAATGGTATACCTAATACCTATTACCTAGGTACCTGCTATTCACGCGTATCGTTTTCGTCACCTCGGCCCGGTGTCTAAAAATGATAATATATTATAATATTATGCACCTACCTACCAACAACATACCACTTAATATATATATATAATGGCGCATAGATGTTATAGATATTAGATATACAAAAAACGGGATAGGTACTTACTCTATATTAATATGCGGAGTGATATTTTTAGCGTCAGACTAAAACTTGTAGGTATGTTTGTAAATTGTTAGTATCTATATATATAGTACCTAAGTTTATAATATATACCTACCTAACATTATAATATAATCTATATATTTTCCTGTTTTCTTTAAATGCGGTAAAAAAAATTATTTATTACCCATTATAGGTATAATATTATAAGATATTTTAGTTTAGACTGTTGCAGTTGTATCATACAACTTGTATGTGTATGTTAGTTACCTAAATACCTTAAGACCGTACAGTAAACGGACTTCTATACATTTGTACCTATGTGTAAATATATAAAGTGTAGGTTTGTTAAAACATAACAAATACACACATGACGATAATGCATGTAATTGTACATTGGATACACATTACATATACACCGAAATTTTTGTTAGTGTTTATAATATTATAATAAGAATACACGGCACACGTGGTGGGTATAGGTTTAATATTATGCTTATTTCATAACAACCGGCTACTATATAGAGGCACATCAAATAGATACATATAGGTTAACTTGGCTTAGCCCCCTCCCCCATTGACATTTTTTGCCTCCCTGGTTAAGGGGCCTGGTCGCGATTTTTCAAATTTTCCGCAATTCTATAAAATTTTATATTTTAGTTGCCACCTCAATTATAAAACTTTTCCACTAATCTACTACCCAATACCTATTTAGGGGGGGGTTGATAGGGTGTATTATATCGGTCAAAACACAGTTTACAGGAAAAACTCTCACACCACGTAGATTGGTCCGATTTCCGTAATTTTTTTTTGTTAGATAGAAGAATATTTTTTACAGGGCGCATTGGACTTTGATTTTTGATTACGTTGCTAAAAATAAATAATAATACAAAAACTAAAAAGTTGTAAAAATGGATTAAATTCAAACTTGTAATATAAGATTTCGAAAAATAATTTTGAAAATCCAAGTCCAATGCGCCCTGCAATACGTCTTCCTCTATTTAACAAAAAAAAAAAATTACGGAAATCGGACTAATCTACAAGGCGTGAGAGTTTTTCCTGTAAGGCATGTTTTTGAGCAAAAAAACAGGTCGCGACCAGGCCCCTTAAATCCAAATCATTGCATAAAAAAACTGTCATGTGTTCAGTGTGTAAAATATTTAATAACTAAATAATTATTATATTATATGTACCTATATTAGGCTATACCTATAATACCTATGTAGTATATTAGTATTGAGGATGTATACATTGTACGAATTTACCTATATTGTACCTATAAATAGAATCAAAACGGATTCAGTGATTTGGTCGTATAATAAATACATAGAAAGAGAATTACCTAATAAGATAATCAATAATGATTTATTATTATACTAAACTTATTTAATTTTTACAATTTATTTTTAAAGACAGGGGGAGGAAACTCTATGGTTCATTTTCAACTTTTGTTTTACAACACCCCTATATAGATAGTCTCTATTACACTAAACTCTAGTGTCGTACTACTCGTACTCATCATGATGGGCTTTGCACCACACGGGTTATTTTGAACTTTGCTTTTATAGCCCCTGTAACTATTAAATCGTACATAGTTACGTCCATGAATAGATATAAGACCTTTATATAATAGGTACCTATAAATTTACTTTGTCGACGGTAATTGGACTTGAATTTTGCCAATGCATACTTATGTAGATATATATATTATAGGCTATAGAAAGTAATAGTGGTAGGATATTATATTATTCAAGTTATAGATAGTTACAGTAGTTAGGTATACTACTACTGTAATCAAATCGACGTTTATATGATTTAGGACCGAAATCGCTTTATTTTTTAAATTTGAAGTGTTAATTTTAAAAATTGTATTAAAATATTTGGTAATTACCCATATCTACAATAGGTGTCCTGCAGGTCTTATAAACCAATTTCAGTTTCAAGCCAAAAACCTCTAGTTACACCTAACAAACAATTGTAGTAGTATACCTACGCCTATCGAAGTTGATTGCACACGATTTATATTTAGAGTTTAGACTATATCTATGATCAACCTACACGATATGTTATATCTTATGTAAATTCTATATAAACTTGGTCACTTTTCGCTCAACTTTATAAATATGACTATACAGATACTCGTGAAAAAAATTAGGTAGGTAGGTACTCGCTCGTATCACTATACTATATCAATCTTTGTGTCAGTATCTGTTATCAGTTATTTTTTTAACGCTTATTTTATAATTTATACCCTTGACCTAAAAAAAATAATCATTAAAATACCACACTGCCTAGTTGAGATTAATTTCTAAATACAGTATATATGGGTACAAGCTGTAACAGAAAAAACTGGTAAATGTTTCTAAGTTCCTAACTGCATCGGCTATTATATCTAACCCTTTTTTTAAGTATGGATTAGAACTGTGAAAGCCAATTACATTTGCAGTCAGATTATTTATTATATGATGAATCTCAATCATGCTCACTCCTATTTTTTACTTAATTATTTCAATAAGTAATTTATTCAAGTTCTGCAGATATTTTGAATTCCTTATTGTAAGTCTGTATTATATACTATTTTACTATACCACCATACCGAGGGTGTAGTACAGCGTATTGCCGTTTCCGTATTCCTATATAGTTATATACATAAAAAAACTAAGAAAAATACTTAAATTTAAATACTTCCTCATATTTAAGGAATCTATCTGAGCCCTGAGGAGGATCTGACTAGACATAAATATTTATTTTCAAATGAGAACCATCCTTTTTTTCTTGTAAATTGATAAGCAGATTATTTTTATAAAAATTGTTGAGGTAGGTACTTGTGTGAAGTTGGCCCTCCAACCAAATATAGCATTGTACGTTTGTAAGAATTATCTAAATATTACATCCATTTTATGTTTGTTTTAAACCCATTACCTATTATTATTATTACCCTGCAGTCAGCACCTTGCATATACCTAATGTATAATAATTCAAAAAACTTTTCGTTCGAATTTATTGATTTATCTATACGAATAACGAATCAATATTTTCAAAAGAAACACGTGCTTATAATAATTGAGAATTCACAGTAAATAAAAGGTAATTCTCGTTTGGAAAAAGTCCACATTACATGGTCATTACTCATTTCTAATATAAAATAATCGTATACAAAAAAAATCCAAGTGCCTGCAATTGTGGTGTTTAAGTGCATAACTATACAAACTACTTGAAAATTCCAAAACTTAGAATTTATAATAAAGAACTTATTTAAGAATAAAAACTTGAGGGGTATTGGTGAACATGTTTGGTGAATCAACCTGTAAACCTATGTGTGGATGCGTTTTTCCTATTGAATTGGTAGATATATTTATGAAGGTTATAGGTTACCCGATTTTATATAAAGATATTTTATTAAGTGCAAATTTTTTTATTATACAATGATGGACATTTGAGCGACGAGTAGGGCGGATTTGCTTTATATCTATGTTATATTATTATTATCGTCACGGTTGCAATGCTACAATACGTCGACGATTTTTTCGCCGCGAAAACTGAGAAGTCGACATGAACCGCGACGACGACGGAGAGCCGCCGCACACGCGACGGCCACGCGTAATGGCAATCAGCAAACCGGCTGTATAATAACTGACGAACAGCCGCCGCCGTTCATTGGTACCCCACCTGGGCCCGGTGGGTATTCGCGACCAATCCTTCTCCTCCGGCGGCGGCGGCGGTGGTGGTGGCTGTGGTAAGAAGGGGTGGGGGCACCATATCTAGTGCGCATTTATAATAATAATAATAATAATATGTGTTACAATATTATTATTATGATTATTATTATTTATTATTGCCATCGACTTTTACTTTCGGCGACGCGGGACCTCGGGGCGCCGCGAGATGCGATTTTCGAGACGACGACAACGGACGAACCGCGCTCGCGGGTTGACTCGTTGCCAAAACGAGAGACGACACCATCATAATAATAATATTATACCGTTGCAGTATACGATGCTGCTCTCGCGCTGAACTGACATATATCAAATCGTCGGGGAAAGAAAACGAAAACCGTAATTCCCGCACACGCGCGACGATAATAATAAAATATTATTTTTATTTACTTTTGTTGTCGTGTATAGCGTCGGTCAAATTTAAAACCATGCTATCATAAATATAGGAGAGATTTCGCTCGCGATTTTTGGCGGGTCGCCCGAGACGATCGTTATCACGCCGCGCCGTCGCGTGGACAACAATATACGGCGCGTGTTTGTATATTATTATTATTATAACATAATATTATATATATACAACTACAACTGCAGCAACTGTCGAGCAGGCACAATAGGCGAAACACAAATACACAATGCTTGTGAATTGTGATAATATAACGATAATAATAATAGTAATAATAACAATAATAATAATATAGGCGCGTTCAAAATATAAAACATTCCTACTTCCTGGTTATACCATATAGTACTGTTATACGCATATTATATAATATAATATAATGTGCAGTTACGTTTTTTGCGGCATATTCGACGACATTAAATACATAATATTATATATTATTATTATTATTGTTATTATTACGATAAGACGCGCGACTGCAGCATGCACCGCGCTGCAGCCGGTCCACGCACGGTCCATTTGCATCAGACATTTCGACCTCCGGTCCTTATTCAGGGATGATTATTATTATTGCTGCAGCAGCCGCCTGCAGACGTGCTCGCTAACCGTTTATATGCAATTTATATAAATATATATATATACATACCAATAGGCAATAATACATCTGTAACCAGTGGACCAAATATTTTTTTATACGTAGACAAACCTAGAAATAGACCAGCCGGCACCCATACCCATCCACCTTCATTATACATTATATTATGAGCTAGATACTTTATAAGTTAATCATACAATACCTATATTACGATAAAAAAAGTTAAAATATATATTTTTTAGAAAGACGGTTTTTAACAAGTCAAAAGTACCTATGTAAAAAATATTTTCAAAAATAGCTGTGGAATAATGATTGTCTTACGTTAAATGAATCAATATCGTAATATCTTTGTATTTTACTGCTGCAGTTGGCCGCTGTTTCGTTTCGCCACTCGTCTCGGTATGGCGGTATATATACATAAGTATATAAGCAATATATACAGTACATAATACGTATACGTATATAAGACCGGAGGGAGATTTTTTTCGCGACGGTTTCGTAACGTATCGGCGTCGCCTTCCGGGGCTTTTTCCAAAAGCGTTTCCGTTAACATTAAATTCCATCCGTGCGAGGAAATAAAGAAATCGCCAGTTAATCGAACCGAAAAACAATAATCATATATATTCGTTTATATTATATACATATTACAAACAATATAGATTTAAACCGCTGGCCATAATAATTTAGTGTAAACACTTATAGTAAAAGTCGTTCTGTCTGCGTCGGAAATTGCACTATACCCATACTTTTTCGGCGTACAATCTAAAAATGTCCCAAGGGTAGATCCGAATGGGTTTTTTATTTAGGAATAATATAATATATTTTGGTTTAATAAACTATTGAGAAGGCATTGAGATTTTATGGAAGTTGTTTAGTATATTTAATGTTTTTTAAGCATTTACCTATATCCTTGCTCTTATATATAATAAAATGTAATATATATATATGTATATTATATAAATGTTCCTAATACCATTATATATTTACCAAAATCATAAAGACACAATAAGTTGTTCATATATTTATATAATACATAATATATTATATATACATATTTTGTCGAAACCGGTTAACGTGTTTTACATAGCCGACTAATTAAAAAGTGTTTGAAATATTTATTGTAAATACAATTTATATCGACCTTAAGTGGCAATAATATCCGTTGTAATTAATGAAGTAAATATATATACATTTACTATCGTTATTATTATTATTGTTATTCCTTATAGGTATACTGGACGTAGAATACTTGTGTATATATTTTTCATAAATGATAATTTAATTGATTTTAGCACCTTGTTATACACCCGTGATGGATTATATTTTAAGAATGAAATATTATTAATGAAAAAATACACTGCGATTTGCCTCCTGGGCATGCCCATTATAAGTAGGTAGGTACCTATATATGAAGTAGGTACCTATATATGAATATATAAACATTAAACATGCAACCTGTATATAGTTATTATATTATATATGCAACGTTATAGCGGCTTTTATACAAAGTTCAATTCCTGATAATAGATTGTTTATTTTTTCTAGACATTTAATGTGTTGGTAGATACTAGATAGGTTCGCATCATCATATTGTATACATTATAAAGCGTATCCGTATTTTTAAAACAATGATTAATAATATTCTTTGAACACATAACACTTATTAACACTGCACATTGCGGCCCTCGTATAAAATATAAATGCACTTAAAAAATTGAAATTCGATAAATCTGACGTCAAGAGAAAAAATACCTTGTGGTTGCTTTTTATTAAATGGACTGTTCGCTGTTATCTTTACACGGCGAGTCATACAGTAAAAAATACAATTGCAATTAAAATCACACATGGAATAAATAATAAGTACCTATAAAAGTTATTATATTATTAACGCGTACACGCGGTGACATAACTATGTATTTGTGCAGGAATATACAGAGGAGTACGCAGGAATTTTTAAGGGAGTAAACCCGCATTTTCCATTATACATACGTATTTTGTGTACATCTATTGATTCATCTACTAATATTATACATTTTTTTTTTAGATAAATCTATATTGCATACTATTAATATTGCCACTGTCTAGCTCTAGTCCTTTAAAATAATAATATATCTATTTATGTATATCAGAATGAATGTTTGTTTGTTACTTTGTCCTCTATATAATATATACTCAAAAGCTACTGAGCCATTTTCAATTAAAGTTGTATCAATAGATTCCTATTGAGACTAGGAGGTTGTTGATAGTTAATTTTTTTAACCCCTATATATTGCTATATAGGGTGGTTCACACATGAATTTAGTTCTGGCTCACGGAAATCGAATAATTTTTGTTTATTAAAATGGTTGCCATTAGTTACAGATTATGTTACTATTATAATAAGTAAAACTATGGGATACTAGCTGAATATCCCGGCTTCGCCCATGTGCAGATTTTTTTTGGTAAATCCTATAATATAGACAATATAGTACATATACGCTATAATATATAGGTTAGGTATATCTAAGTTTGATTGTATATCAGTTTTAATGTAAGTATACCTCATCAGTTCACGGATAAATAGGAATAAGTGTGCCAAGCTTTGTGAAATAATTCGGCCTGGATGGCTAGATGGGCAATCGAAAGCCACGGATTTGATTTAGCATTTGGTATATTTTTAACGTATACGTAAACTATAGTTTAAACTACTTACTTTCTAAGCTTTTTTTACATCTCTGAGGTTTTCATCAAATTTCAATTGAGTAGTTTTTGAAAATATATGTATAATACCTATTACTTACACACATACATTTGGTTTTAAGATATACCTATATTTATATAGTTTCTTTATTCGAGGCCATCAGCGCGATAATTTGAAGCATGCTTGTCTTACCTGATCTGCCCGAGTAACCAATTATACCTATACAAAAAAGAACATAATAATAATTTATACTAATATTATTATAATCTGCAACCAATGGCAACCATTTCTAAAGAAAAAATTCTATTTCCACCGCGAATCTCAAGATCCCTGTTTGACAACTTATTTAAAATGCAAAAATTGAAAAATCCTTTCTTATTGTATATCTAGATCATATTATAGAGGAACCACTATAAGTATTCAACATTTCAAGTTCGTACGGTTTGTAGTTTTTGAGATGTACTAATCGAAAATAAACGAGTGAGTGAGTGAGTGGTATTTGGATGATATATAGATAATCATTTTAACAAATAAATTAAAAAAAAAATTTTAATCAAATAGGTACTTATGAACACAATTTAGTAAAGTTACTCCTATGATTTGATTTCTTAATTCTAGACCTATTTTTGATGTAAACATCACGCATAAAGACGATAACCAATAACGATAGTGGATTTACGTCAGTTTTGTCAGCATTCGTTGAATCTGTCTCCATTTTTTTGAGCTTGCGTCAAAAATATGACTTCCAAAATTAAGAAGTAAATATCATAAAATTAATGATTGTAATATTGTGTTTGTAATTTGTATTACATGTATTATTAGGTATGTATACACTGAAGTAAAACGGAAAACGATAGAAAGATAGATTAATTTTAACCCGCGTGAATAGTTGGGTTATACTGTAGCTAGTAAAATGTAACTATATGGAATCGGTAGGTATAGGAATATTGAATATTATGTACCACCTAATACTTAATAGTAGGTGTATAGTGCCGTATGATATAAAAGTGGTAGCAAATTTAACGAATTATTTATTCAGTGCATAATACGTCTTTTACAACGTATATAATATTATGAAGTAGACATAGGTAGTAGGTACTAATTTGGGTGTGGTGAAAAAATCTAAATCGAATAGTTGCAGAGTCTTATGCAGCATAATATACCTACTATATATGATATATCAAACAGCCATTCATCGATATTTCCGCGTCGGATTCGTACATGTATGTAGTATATATTATTTAAGTATATAGTCAGTATGCACATGTTTTTTTATTTGGTCATGTATAAACTATATAATACAAAATAAATCATTTTGAAGTTTTCGACTAAAATTTATACGATTTAATAGATCCGCCCTGATCTATTGTTACACACCACTGCTGCAGTACAATGTATACGGTATATTATATTCTTAATACAAAAGTTCACTATTTATGGAGACATATCGTCCGCATTAGTTTTATTATCACATGTGGTTAGTCTGATGATAAAATATTGCCATCAAAATAGACTAATGTTGTCGCGTTATATACTTAATATATTTACCAAATACTATTATATAATATACTACTATACACACAATCTATGGAACATTCAAAACGTATGCGTTTTGATGACGCGTTGTTTTAAGGGTTAAAATATTGTTAAAAATCCTCTTTTAGTTAATACGGGATAGGCAGTACCTGTGTACTTACATAAACTTATACCTGTATAATGTATCATGTTGTGCAGTTTACCTGCTGCGGCCCAACCACTATATATACAGACACTTAAATATACCGGCTATAAATTTACCGACAGATGATCGTCTAGTTAGGGTTAGGTTGGTACTTAGTTCAAGGTATATAAAAATTTAAAAATTATTGAATCTGTTAAACTCCTGTAGTCATACCATAATAGTTGCACACAAGTTATAAAGGGGGACGAGGTGGCCGAGCGGTCGGACACGTCGTCTGCGGCGCTGGCGGTCGCGGGTTCGATTCTCTCGACCACTGGGCGGCATTTTTCTCCGGGAAGTCACGGTGTCCGGAGAACAAGTGCCGCCATCCCCCACTCCGGGGCATGGCAGAACCTACGGGTGACCCAATAGAAATTCTGCCAAACACACCACACACGTGTAATAACCCTACAATTTCAAACCCTACTATCTACAATCATAAACCCTACAATCAAGCTAATGGCCATAGTCGCCGGGCTTTAAAAGATCAATTAAAAAAAAAAACAAGTTATAAAATATTTGAATGTTTTTTTTATTTAAATTTTGTTAGTAGGTAAACGATGCAGATCAAATTAAGTGTATTGTAAATAAAACGTGTGAAATGTGGTAAAATAATGATAAAAAAAATATTTTGGAACAAGTTAATTTTTATATAAAATTGTCTTCTCTACAATGTCGTTTTTATTTTTAAAAATAAAATAGTAAATGCCTTAAATATAGTAATACAATATGCAAGGCATGTTATTATTACCTTGAATACTCATATTAATTTTAAATCAAAAAAAATGCAAGTCGTTTGAAAGTTTTTACCTTGAATAATACGACTTTTTATGACTATCCAGTATCCATTCATTTATATCTAATATTTTTACAACGGCTTTACACATACGAAGCACATGGCACATAATTCCGTGCTAAACTAATTCATATTTAGGACAAAACATTTTGGATGGTATTTGATTATTCACAACCAAAAAGGTAATTTTGTATATATTTTTTTTAATTATAAATAATAATATTGCATTGAACGTATATAGACATTCCATATTTATATTAAATATTTGATTATAGGAATATGACGTATTAATTAATTAGGAATAAATTACAATAATTATTAAAGACTGGATAAATATATTTAACAACAAAAACATATTTTTATATTTTCGTAATAAGAATTTGAAGCATGTTACCAATGGATAATATCCTCACGTGGTCATGTCGATTAATATCAATAATAATTTTATTCATTGTAAATACATTTGTAAAAATTATTAGTAGATAAAAACAAATTTAATCATTTTATTCCTGAAACTATAAAATTTATAACTATTAAGTATCTCCAATAAATGAAATGTTTTTGATTTTATAATATTGCATCAATTAAGTACAATAATATATTAATATAATACAGTATTATTATTTATGTTCATTGCTTTTATAATTTTGTAGAAATCTTTCGGAATAATATAAAATGTTGTACTATATATCTATATTTGATTAAATTTTAAAAGTTGCAAAAGTCTGTAAGTATAGTATAATAATTATGTCAAATATTGTTTTTTTCACATGTGCGATGTACCTATAGTAGTTAAATATTTTCAGCCAGTTAGGCTAAGTGACTATAGTAAGGCTATATAATTCCCGTCTGATCCTAGTAATTTAGTTCTGAAAGTAAACTAATTGTACGACATAAAAATGTTGATTAATGCATGTTATTAGCACAGGGCTCAATATAGCCAGGCGACACTATAGCTATATAATAGGTAGATTATCTATAGGGATATAATTTTGGGTACTTATTAGTTATTTGTGAGTATACTATGTATACTTATAGTATTTTTATTTTTAAACGACATGGACGAATAATATTTCTTTTACCGACCCCTTGTTAGGTATCTCTATATATTATGTTTCTTTTCTTTTAAAATACACCTTCTCATTATATACATGATGTGAACATATTATATAAATAAATCGTCGGCGGAAAGGAATAAATATTGCCTTTGTTTGGCCCGATAACAACTTCATCGCCTCAGTACTTAATACGCATTATTTAGGACAGTTATACAAGGATAATATAGTATAGAGGAATATACCTAGGTATTCATTTGGGGAAAGTCCTGAGGCTAATTGTTTTACAATTCATAATATACATATAACGAAAGGTGTATTATTATCGGTCCATTTTTATTATTATTATTACTTTTTTATAACGAATATTTTCTTCTATATGCTGTCGATCTCGAATCACTGTGAAACACAAGTGAACGTGCGAGACAATTTACATGATACTTGCATTAGTGGGACAGAGGGTCTTAATATTTATGTAGTACATAGATATATTATTAATAAAAATGGGAATTCTCTTCACTGATGGAGTTGTTATTTAAATATATCGTTAAGAAAAGGTTTATACTTATCAATGAAAAAACATAATATTATATTATATTATTCTGACTTTTTGAGGAATTATACTATAAATAATAGTAAACTCTTCCCGATTTTAATGATCCACTAAACGTAGTATTAATTACGACTGTATCAATGACATATTAAAATACAAGAAAATGATTAGGGATTAACATATTTTATAAGACCTATCTACAAAAAGAAAATTATTTTTTCTTCGTAGTTCGAATACGTATTATACCAACGATTTTATGGTATAAAAATCTAACCTAATCTATCTACCTATTTATTGATAAACTTTTGTTATTTTCTATTGGACTATTATTATCACGGAATCAGTGAAATTGAAATTCAAGAATTAAAAAAAATCGAGATTTTTAATTATTGATTAGTTAAATTTAATCAAATTATTAGTTGTACACCTAAACCTAATTTATATACCGTTTGGCGTTTGATTACTATAATATATTTGTAATTATAATATATATATAATTATTACTCTTCTTCGTATTAAAAAACTGAAACTATTAACGTTTGAAAAATTAGTTTTCATAAGTTTATCAATCAATCAATCAATCAATGATTTTTATTTACTTTACAATTTACCGCACATATATTTTTAAATTAATTGGTTCTCATTTGTATGTAATATGTTATATATTTATCATAGTATACAGTATATATTATATTGTATGTACCTATATGTATAATGTATGGTTTAATATAATTATTAATTATAGGTAGTTATAGAATTAAAAATATAACACGCAATCGATTATTTGTGTATTAAATATTTCATTATTTTTGCTACAGATGGACCGGTATTTTTTTAACAAGACGAATTACGAACATATATAACCAGGTAATATTTCTCGTAAATCCTTTTGAGACATTAAGTTCAAAAATAGTGTGTATTTTTATTTGCGTGAACTGTTGGTTCCTAGCCAATAGAGTGAAACTTTTAGAATAAATCTTAGTTTTAAATGATGTTGCTTAACAAGAAGTTATAGAAGTATAGCAGGTCCCTTTTTGATTTTTTTTTTTATGGGCGTGAAGTATTTTTAATGAATCTCTTCTGTTACATATGTTTGGCTTAGCTGGTGTGGAAATGTTAACAACATTAAAATAATGGTTTTCGAGAGAAAATTTATGTTACCATGATTGATATTAATTTATTGTTGGATATTACCATTATTAGTGACAGTATATATATAATATGTACTGTATTAGTGAAGGGTGTGATGGGACTTTGATTTATTATTATACTTCGTTAGCTAACTGATTAAAATAGTGTAAATAAAATCAAATATGAGAAACTAGACGCATTATTAATAATTGTATATAATTATAATAGTGATTATACAAGTTAAAAACAAAATAAAATAATAAATAACGAAACATTTTTTAAAAAACGAATAATATCATTATCATCATTATTAATTTATTAAACATGTGATTATTTCGTAAGTTTTTATGCAAATTATTTATTTGTAATACAAGGTTATTAAGAAAAATATGAATCTTAAATGTCCAACATTTATATTATAAATGTATAATGGTTTGTGATAATTAATTAAGTTTAATGATGTTGGATATACTCAATAGTTACTATAGGTACCTATGAATAATATTATTGTCACATTATAAATTATTAATATTTTTAAATGTCAATGTTTGTTCCAAGTGTGGCTGCAGAAATTTATCGAGAGGGGGGGCAATTCAAATATTTTATTAAAGTATAATGATGGTAACATTAAACTTATCATGTTTCTGGAATGCAATAAAGAATTATGTATTTAGTAAATAACTATATTATATGCTACTATAGGTATTATAGGTACTATTGATTGTAATGCAAACCATTTTTTTTTTTTGGGTGAATTGTATAAAGTGATGGAGGCAATAACTCTTCGAGTCATGCCATAGACCTATAAAGAAATATATTTATAAGTTTATTAGTTATGATTAAAGACCGGACTTATATTCTCTTAAAATACCGAAAATATGATGCTAATATTCTCTAAAAACCCTTCAAATATTCTCATTATATTCTCTCAAAAATTTAAAAAATATGCTAAAATATGCATAAATAATCAAAAAACATCATTATATGCTTTAATATGCATTTATTTTTTTAAATTTTTTTCAACTATATTTTATAGTGAGATATTAATTTGGTATTAAGAGTTGCGTATATAGGAAGTAGGAAGTAGGAATATAATATAAATATAACAGTATAATATTAAAACACAAAAACAAAATTTTGATATTTGAATATTTGATAAACTTATAAGTTGTGTATAGTCATATAGTATCCTTATAATACTTCCGAATTATCATTACTTTTTTATTTTATAATATCTTTGAACGGTAGAATACTAGAATGTACAATGAATACTAGGCTGCAAATGTATGAAAATAAACTGATTTGTAGTCCAGCGTTTCTTAAACTGCGTTATTAACCCTGGGGAAATCACTTCAGGGTCCCGCAAAACTTAAGTGCTTTTTTCCAGTGAAGGATTTATATTTGTGAAGTTTTGTTTGTCTGTTAGCTAAAATATTTTTTGAATTAAATACAGTATACACAATATTATTATTATATGAAATTATTATTATTTTTATTTTTAATGCAAATAATCCTTACATAAAATGTCACATTGAAACTTTTGAAACAAAGTAGGGATTTTAATTGTCGAACTGTAATAAATTAGAAGTTCCACGATAAAAGTGGACATAAAAAAGAGTTCCAAGGATAAAAAAAGTTTAAGAAACTCTGGTCTAGACAAGTAACCACGTCGTTGTTCGAAAAACAAATACCTACGAATAAGTTGACTACTTTGGAATTAAAATCATTCAAATTAACGATCTCACTTCTAGCTGAAACACGTTTGTGAACGATTGAAAGTTTCCCTGCTACATGCGCGACATGTCTTTTATTAATAACGGTGACTTGACGAATCACCTGTTGGTCAAGCAGCGAATGACCATCATCACAAAGAAACGGTTTCTCGCCCGTATTCCTCCACTGGTACTATCAAATTTCTGCTATGACGAAGCACCAAACATGTGGTTGCATACGGGTGAAAAATCGTACCCTTACGACGATGTGCTAGATGTATAATTTGACAAAATTAAGTTTATTAACATAATAAAAATTGTACCAATATACGAATATTGGATGTATAAATGTAGGGTGACCGCATAATATTAAAAAACAGGACCTAAATTAATTTTAATGATATTTTTAAATCAACATTCATTATAGTTTTTTTTTGTGACTTTTTAATTATTATAAAAACATTAAAATTATAGATAGTACATCATAGCTCTACTTGGAGCTTTATATTATACTATAAAAATATAATAAGTATACGTATTTTTACTGATATCGATTTTCGTGCTTATTATTTTTCATGTATACAATAGCACTATCATTGTCATCATCATTCATAAACATAATATTTTTTTCAAAAAATTCAAAAACAAAATAAAATGTAATAGATAAGTAATAGTACTATAATAATGTATATTATATATATTATATATAAGAATTAATATGGAATAATTATAAAAATATCGAGTTATATAATTTATTTGTATACATATAATATATATATTTTAGATTTCTTGGTTACAGTAGATAAGAATTACTTATGAGGAAACTTTGTTTCAAAATAATTTAAATTATAAATTCTTAGCTATGAAAAATGAACATTTTATATAATTTTAACTACAAAATAGTTTACATATTTTCGTGATTTTGATGAATTTTGTCAACATTTGTGGTCCTGACGGAGCTTGGCACCGAGAATCTTTCATTTGGAATAAGTGAGCTACAGATTAGGCGATGCCGATGTTAGGTAATTCTGCGAGGAGCGTAAAGCTGTATAATATGCGAATATGTATTCAAGAAGAGTTTCTTATTACTTATTAGTTATTACGAATAACGAAGTAAACGATTTCTATAATACACAAGCCGCCATTAGTAAATTATTAATATTATTCAACGGTAATAATTGTTTATCTTCAAACAAATCACTTTTTATTCTTATGTCAAACACGACGGTTTGGTTTAGCGGAAAAACTTAAAACTATAACGTTCAAAAGTTTATATATATACTTCTATGCGATTATTTCTGTATGCTCGCAAAGTTGCGCACAATATACACGGTCAGTTGTGTTGCCAGACTTGTAATTATTCAGTTTGATAGGTTGGAGTACATTGTAGACGAGTCTCGACAGCGCGTCTGCATATGTATTATTACGTGTCGGTGAATTAACCGAATGGTGTTATTTTTTTCATTTATGATAGATCTCTATGCCTAAAACTTCCAAGAAATAGGTTAATTAATTTATTCTGTTAGAATACCAAAGAAAACACAACAGTGTTTTATGTAGTTTAATATTATACATACGCAGGGTAAAATAATTATAACACGTAATTTATGTGTTAACCTAACCTAACCTATAATATGGCTACAGTGCAATTCACCAAGCTTAACACCATTTTATGCCATTTAATATTAAATTTATTCAAATTATGATTTTTGGAATTTTGAAATATACGTTAAGACCATATTTTTAATTTATTGAGATTTTGTATATTACTTAAAGTAGTTAGGTTAGGTTAGGTTAGGTTAGGTTAGGTTAACCTTAAGTAGTATAAATATAATTATAAATATAATTATAATAATTATAAGGAGTGTCCTGTAACGATACATAAACTTCTGTATTTCAAATAAGAACCCCTCTTTTTTCGTATAAATTATTCAGTCGATCATTTTTTTGAAAGTATTGAAAAATCTCGTTTAAAATTCGAACTAGTAATTTTTTAGTTATTAAAATATTTATATCAAAGGTAATAGCCGTAAAAAATGGTTTTACAAAAAATATAAAATACATAGATGTATTTAACGTCGGATCTATAAAGTACGTATTTACTATTCTCAAATAGTTGGATAATTTTTATAAACCATAAATAGTGATGGATAAAATAATATAAACTACTGAAATTGTCAAACTATCATATCCCCGATATCTCCCAAACCCATTATCATAATGGACTTATATTATTCTTAGTACACAAAGTGAAATAAGTAACTCAAAACGACTAGGTATTCTTTTGAATTTTGATTTTGAAACGTCAACATTGTCAGAAAAATTATCCGCTAAATAATTTACACTAAAAAAAGGAGGTTTTCAAATGAAAAATATAAGTTTGTGTAGCCATAAGACACTTATGTAGTACTAAAAATCTCAAGAATTTGAAAAGATTGTCTTTAAGTATATTTTAAATGTCCAAAAGTCAGATTTTGAATAACTGCATTATTGAAGAAGAAAAAAGGGGTGAGCATGCTCGGCGAACAACCGCCTGTTTATACGTGTAAATGTATGTAGGTATAACCGTTCGTAAAAAATTGTTAACGGAATGTGATCGAAGTGTCCCATTATTGGGGAACAAAAGACATAAATCCGGTGGTTGTGTGTAGTGTGTACACCATAAGTTTCACTGTACGAAGACAAATTTTGTTGGCGCGAGTCCCGTTTATATAGGCTCAACCCTATTCATTATGGACCTCATCTGAATACACGTCGTAAATTAAGCGGGAGCGTATAATAATATAATGCGCATTAATGCATTATACAGCCAGCCGAGCAGTTTAGAGTAGATAGGTACCCATATAATAATAATACACCAAGTACCAATATGCCAATATTATTGTATCGTCAACGTTAACTTTTTAAGAATTCAGAACGTTTTTCTAAAAAATTTATTTGAGAGTAACTACCTAACTAAAGTATTTTGGAATATATTTTTTTTAACTATTGACTATTTACTTAAAATATTCTTTTTAAAATTACCTATCTTTTACAATACTGTTGTTGAGTGAGTGATTTGGCTTCTGTCTTATTCTAAAATCTGTAAAAAAAGAAACGTCCTTAAAAATGTGAATTTATTTTATTTTTTTATTATTATATTCCGCAGACGGAATTCGTAATAATAATATTGTGTATAATGTATATATTATATTATAAATGTTTTAAGACGTGTTCTCTGTAACTTTTCGGCTTTACAGTATATATACAATGTGCATACAGTTGTTATTTTCAATTTAAATATATTATATTTTTTGTTGCGATATTGTAGATATAGAGCTATAGTGTATAAAGTACTATAAACAAAACTTATAATTTTACAAATGCTTTAGACATTTTGATATATGTGAACACATAATAATAATAATAATATATAATATTGAATTATTTGAAAAATATAAATCATTTATTCACCGATGTAATATCATTCAAAAAAACACTGCTCTGCCACCATGCTCGATCATCTCATGTTTGTATTACATATTATATTGAAATAAATTAACGTGGTTACAATTATATTATTAAAATCTACAGTTCTATAGTGTATACACTTAAACTGGTGATACGAAAAAAAAATGACGTACTATATATAGTCGGGTGTCGGGTGATTCACCTATACAATCATGCATTCAGCTGAGCTAGAGTGCTAGCTCAATTTTTTAATTTAATATAGTAGATGGGCCATTTTTAATTATGTACCTATATGCATAGATTAATATAAATTACTAAAGTTTTCAAAATATAAAATTAAATAATCTAAAAATTACTCTTGAATTTTTACTTTTTACTCTTTTCAACATGTTCAGAAAAATTATCCATTAAATAATTTACAGCACAAAAGAGGGAATAAATTCTCATTTGAAAAATAAAAGTTTGCATCTCAAAAGAACACTTCCTAAGTAGTATGAAAAAATAAAAAAATTGAAAATACTATGATCTTTAAATAGGCGTAAATATACCTAATATACAGGGTGTCCCGTGAGGATTTACTCATTAGCCGTAGAGGGGGACTCGCCGCCCGGACAAAAACCAGTTTATTGACGTTTTACTAATAAACTAAAAAAATTATTAAAAATCATGAGATTAATGAAAATAAAATGTTAAAAGCTCAAAATGTTCACAAAAATATACTCTATAGAATGGCTATCTTCAATTTTTTCAAAAATAAAAAAATAATTTTTTTAACTTTTTTACTAAAAAATTTAATTTAATTAAAAAATAAAATATTTGTAGTGCTTACCTCTGCGAGTGTTAATAAAAAAACATAATTACGATATCTCCATTATTTCAGGAGATATCGCAATGAGTAAATCCTCACGGGACACCCTGTATTTAGAAAATTCCAAAAAATCAGATTTTGAAGAACTGTATTATCGAAGAAAAAAGGCGATGGTTTCATACTTGGTGAATCACTCTATATGTATAATGATATGTGTATATTATTATGTGTGGTGTTTGTAATTTTCAAAATCTCAGCTGAACTGCAGCGATTGTTATATATAATTGAAATCGCAGTTTAACCAGATTTTATTTACCTCTTTTGTGATCAAACAACAACTATGTACATTGTACCTATACGTCTGGTTTGTATTGTTGGTGTTTGCTCGGCGCGTTCCATTAGCGCCAGTATGAGAATTGATTTCCGACCATTTACCATATTTTCTCTTAAGCCTATTGTCGAAAATGTGCGTTAGGTATTTTATTTTCTCGGGACATGCAGCTCATGCACTTTGCAGCAGTCTAATATAATATGGTACACGTCTCGTCAAAATATGTTTGCCGGTATGCGATTGCATTGTATATTATTATAAACTATAATAGAGGTTGTCGAGGACGTCCAGGACGTATACGGAGCACGGGCTTCGGTACACACATGTTGCATATTATAATATATAACTGATGATAATTATTTTTCATATATTATAATAAGCAATAAAAATATAATATCGTACTATAGGCATACAATAATAATGTATAATACATTGTGTGGTTATAACTAATTTTGAACTAATCGAAGGTTAAAACGGTCGGTTAACAAATCATGTAATTGAACGGAAACGGAATTAACTGTGAAATTCACGTCACAGTAGTGCGGGCCTCCTGTAATATAATCCAACATTGTATGCATACCTATATAGAATGTAAATTACCCCCGGGGCGCTTTAATACTACACACATGGCGCCTCAATCATTTTTTTATTGACGGTATGATCATTATTATTATTTTTTTTTTATATATTTATTCACAAATTACGTAGGTACACAGGTAAGTTATACCTTATATTATTTGGTCAATATTAGCATTATGAATACGTATCACGTTCGTCATAACACATGTGTCTTCGATTGCGTATATACAATACACTTTATTAACAATGACGTTGTCTAATATTTAATAACTACTCGAAAATACATGTCGACTATAATAAGCTTGGTAAAAATGTATTTTTTTCCGTTATTTAAAATGGCATTTTTTTTAAATAGGTTCGTTGATTGTATTGTGTAGTCGTGTTGCCACTCCGATGTTATTGGTACCTATATTTTAATATTATCATCGTTGGTGGAAGAAGTAAGAACTATATATCTATCTTAGTAGCTTATATATTATACACCCACTAAAAGAAAAACACTAATCAAAGATTCGTTCGCAATAATCTGTTTTCTATATTATAATAATATCCTCAACGGTATTTCGATCATAAACTATATCGAACAAAATGTAAAAACTGACATGGAACACTCAACTGTTGCAGCTATAGCTAGTTGTACCCATACACAAGTTTTAATCGCATTTCGATCAGATAACGTTAAGGAATCAGCCCAAAGGCATATAAGGCGTAAATTACACGTATCCGATTAATATAAAAAATATAGTATCGTCCGAGTTTATTTTAGATGATTTCTTCCTGCGATTGGAAGTCCAACCTCCCCGCGATCGGGAATACGATTTCTTATAATAATTCCCGACTGCAATATTCTTACTACGGAACGGCGAATGGGTGCGTGATACAATTTAATAATGTTCAATAAAAAATTATAATATCAGTTAATATGTATTATAAATATATCGACAAGGTTTTAATCGGAAGTGCGAGTGAAGTGTAGTCGTGGATAAGAGAATATCTTACACCCACATTGTATTATTACAATATCGTAAAAGCAGATTTTCCTAATTCACTCCGTATAATTATACAAGTGACTGGTATTAAATTATATTATGTGTACGTAAACACTAATTTATTTCAATTATATATAAATTGCCGACCATTTTAAAGATAATTGCAGGTTATATCAGTACCGGTTTCAGTAGCGAAATATTACCGCGGTTATAATGTTAGACTGTATAGATTTACACGCTAATATAATAGGTATGCAGTAAGCTGTAAGCATATATTATACATATTAAGCTATCACGTAATTTATGCATACGAACTGGCTTACCTATTTTCGGAGTCCTCTCTTGGAGGTATTATGGTTGTCACCAATATTATAGTCTTACGTTATTATAGTTAACCGATCCGTATCAAACTTAAATTAGAACCATTTCCGCACGAATACTATATCCATCTGTATCTCTTGATTATAAATTGTAATATTATACATTATTATCATTTATAATAATGTCCATATTTTTTAGTACTACCACTACGGGAAATTAAAAACCAATAACAGTATTGCAAGTATAGATACGTTGTATAATGTATATACCTAATTACATAGTAGTATTTTATGTAGGTACATTATTAATCACATCAGTCGTACCTATGCAGATGTCTATCACTTGTTGTGTTGTGAATTGTGCTTCAAAACTCAAATCTAAACTAAAAAATAACATTGTTATAATATCCTATAATATGTATTGCGGTGTCATAATATTATTATTATATTGAGTTGTAAAATTGTAGCACTGAACCATATAGGCTCTGTGTGATTTTAAATACTTGTGTTTATTAAAATTTCCAAAGCTTATCTTTAAGCTGATTGCACGTCATATAAATTATAAAACTGTTCACAAACTCTAAAAATTAGAGAACATCCCTAAGCAATAGCCGAGCTAGAATGACTGGTTTTTTCATTGCTGCTTATGCTTGTTTTTTATTCAGTAACGACGATGATTCGGAAGGTTTTCTAGTCAAATTAAATTTCTATACTGTTATTACATTATTACGCACGAGTATATCCGGGTAAACTTCTCAATCTGACATTTAGCTCGATTTTGTATGATGTGTACAACCTATTCTAGCATCATGTTAAAAACATATGTATACCTACTTTAAATATATAAATTATAAAATAGGTTAACCACTGTTAAATATTAATAAAAATAATAACTGTTAAACAGAACGGCCTGCATTTTGTAAATATATTATAGGCATAGTTTAACTGCCTTCGAAAGGTCACGATGCAGGTTACGGGCGACCGCGAAGTTAGCCCTTTTAATATTATTATGTGACCCTCGGGAGATTATCGTTCTCCTCCACGTCCAAGGCGGTTGTTGGTATAGGATAAATAATAATATATTGTAAAATGTTGTGTCCACGTAGAATGCGGTGAAAACATTTCACACCTCAACCTAGTCTTCCTTAATTATTATATTATCTAATAAAATGAAGAAAGAAATTACACGCACACTCACACGCATACACACACAAATACGTATAGGGTTACAAAAAAATATAAAAAATGTGACCCTTCGAGCGCCGTAGCGATGGACGGTTGGATAACGTCGGTCCAGTTATTATAACTATGTAGGACGAATACCATAAAACGAGATCGGATTCGAAAACAACAGTGCATGGGTATGTTATTAATAGGTAGGCTAATGCGAGGGGAATAGGAAATGCAGGTTGTGTCTCAATATACACTTGAAAAGATGAAACAAAAAAAAAAATAAAACTAAACCGGGTCCTGTCAGTATACAAAACCGCGCTGACTTTGTATGATCGATTGTGGAGATCTCGTGTACTGATGCAAAACATATTTATTATAAAACCGTGACCGAATCAGAGAAATATCATTTTTATGTATGTTTTGTGACGCGCGTTGATATAATATTAATAACAATTATTATTGAATAGGATCGTTCCTTTTTATATTGTCTCCTATATTATTAGGCACACCTATATAATATTATGAATTCTTATATAACATACCTACCTAATATATTTTCCTTGATAGAGATTCGAGGGGTGAATCCATAATATTCATAATATTAAGTTCTTATAGTTGTTCTCTTTGACTTACTGACACGATTGTTATTATTTATAGTGACAAGAATCTGAAACACAATGTGATATTCATCATCTGTAGGTACCTATACGGCTATGCCTATTTTAAAGTTTGGTATCTATTAACTTATTTTTATACTTATACTCGTACAGCTATTAACAGTTAGAAACGAAAGTATCACATACCTAACTATCATACCAGTTTTTATCAAACGTGTAATAGGTACCTATTTTAATTTTAAATTATATACGCATTAAAATTGTATTTTTAACAATTGAAAACGTTTGATGATAAAAAAATATGAAAAAATTAAAATTAACATGATTCATTACAGTAGTAAATTATATTTGTGAAATATTTACATTATAATAAAGTGCAAATGTGTTTAATAAATCTTTTAAGTATCTTGTTATGCAATAAAAATGCTGTATGTTAATAGATAAATGAAAGATTAAATATCTGGAATGTATTATTTATTTATGTTTTTGTACATTAATTTTTAAATACATGTATAAAAATTATAAATAAATATTTTATAACTCAAGCATTTTTATTGCTTAAAATTATTAACTGTAAATTTGTGGCGACAAAATGAATGAAAAAATTACAAAATATTAAGTTGAATATTAATGTAGGTATGCAAATGTGATAATAATCAAATAATAAAATGTAATAGGTATTAAATTTGTTCGATTTATTTAAAATTAATTTTTTTTATTCAACTCTATAATATTTTTAACGTCCTCATGCGTCATTGTAACAAGACATCCAGGGGCGGACTGGGCCGGCGGGATACCGGGAACTTTCCCGGTGGGCCGCTACTCAAAAATAATTAGTTACCTATTATTATTTATTTATAACAAAATCAGTAGGTATAAATATAAAATATAAATACTTTGTATTTTCATATCATAACTGTTGAGTGTGCAAAATGTTTATATTATATTTGGTGTTAAAGATTTTAGATTTCGGTTCAGCTGGTTGACCAGCCCCTCGGCATCAATGCATAAACAGAAATTATTATTTATAACTACTAGGGTGTGAATTTGAAGATAAATTGCATTTTTTTCTGGATTCTCTTAAACATTGCTTTCCAATCAAAAAATGTATTTCATACATAAAATAATTTAAAAATTAAATTTTTATTTAGCATTTTTTTAACTTTACTGATTTATAGAACATTTTTTTGACCTTTTTATGACATTTTTATCGTTTGAAGGAATTTTTTGTAAATTTTATAAGTATATATACAATTTTATAAATACTATTAGCTTAAGTTCCTTCAAGAAATTTAATATAATTAAAAATCATTTTTTCTTACTAATATTTCTATTTTATTACGTTTTATTTTATTTTGTTTGCTCCTATGACTTCAGTTATACAAAACAACACTTGCCAATTCTAACTGTCAAAGTTTTTTATTCAAAAATATTGATTAGCTTCTGATTGAAAAGTGATTATAATGAAACACAATATATGACGACTAACGACTAATGACTATACCTATTTAAGTTCTATTTTATTTTCATTTAAATTGGCTTTTCATTTTTCTGGGCATTTTACTAAGCTTTGTAATATTATTACTGTGCATAAAATTTGTATTTTTAAGGCATTGTTTTTTTTTATTGCATTTATATCCATGCCCTATTTATAACTTAATATGACTTTATTCTACAGTCGATTAATATATCCACTTCTAGCCAGCCAGTATTTACTTAATATAACTAACATTAAATTGTACACAATAAAAAATATAATATAAATATATTGTACCTACATAATAGTAAAATATAAAAGATAATTTGTGATAATTTGATGGGAATTAATAAGCTGATAACTAAAGGTACAGTTTCGTACGTTCAATGTAACGTCCTTAATTCAAAAAAGTGAATTCTTAAACTTCTTTTTTATTTTATTGTAGTGTACTAGTTATCGTTTGATGATTTTGTAATATTTACTTATCTATTTGTTGTTTAAAATGGAAACTAAAAGAAATAGTGGGGTTGAGAAAATCAGAGAGAGAGAGAAGGATACTCTTAAAAAAATCAAGTTAAAGTAGTTTAAACGGACCTATTTTTTTCATCCGTTATGGATCACTTATAGAGTAGGTAATAGAAAAAGTGATATATACATAATACTGTGCAGTACATTTAATTAAGATAAAATACTAAATAGGTACATTGAGAATCTTAAGTTGTCTCCTGAGGAAATTAAAAATAAGTAGGTGGAGGATGCAACCATTATTTGTCAAAACTTTGGTACCATATTTAAGTTTTACATTTAGTGATGACGACATTTTAAGGGCCGGTCAAAATATAAATTTCCCGGGCCGAATAGTTGCCCCAGTCCGTCCCTGATCATAGACATAATTTTATAAGAATTTTGTGTAGACAATATAGACTACATAAAAGTAAATATTTTAAACATTACTGTATCATTTTTTCCATTAATAACTCCGTTCGTATAATTTAAAATATTGTTTAATGTTTATAACCGAATAATTCGTCTTAAGACGCCGTCTTCTCCTGCAAACTCGTATCAAAATAATTTTCTGGTGTGTTGATGAAAAAGGTAAATAATTGTTGCTCTCCACTGCCGAGGTCGGGACATATAATTTATGAGTTTTAAAAAAGTACAATCGACAAAACAATACGGTTTTTGAACTGAAAGTCATAAAATTGTAGGTAAAAATATAAAGATGTTAAAACACTTAGTAAATCAAACTCGATGGGTTTTATTATAACGTATTATGTCGGCAATAAAACAAGGGTATACCTATAGTGCATCATTCTTCTTTCATTTTTTAACGACAAGAAAACGGCCAATTTGGATTTATTACATAATATATATTATTACAGGCATCGTAATATACATATAAACATCTATACTGTAAATAAGTATTCGGTTGGCCAACCTGTGCAGTAAGCTAGAGTGTATATATACATGTATTTGGATACTAAACGTGTTAAGTGCCAAAAAATAGTATTAAATAGATTTTAGATGACAATCTTAATGTTCACATTTAATGCTTTCCTAGAAAGTGTTAGCAAAATATTACTCTAGAAGGAAAATATAGGATGAACAATCATAAAAAATAATGTTCTTGTACTTACATAGTACCAATAGGTAGGTAACTAAAACTATGTACAATATAATATTATGTTTTTACTCGTATATAGTCATTATATTTACTTCCATATATAGTTCCATAGAAATATAGATAGATATAAAGATATTATAGGTAGATCACATAAAAATAATTTTTACTCTATTTATCTAAACTTCATTAAATGATTTTTAATAGATATTTTTTATCATTTTGTATAACATTATGTTATACCTACTTACGAGTAATTTCAATAAAATCAACTTTAATAGAAGTTTATAATAGTTGTAATTTTATTTATTATAAAACCCTACTGCAGATATGGTAAATTGTTTTAATAGCTATACATTTTTAAGCTAAATAATTAAGTCAAAAATATAGTTTTCTGACATTTAAAACTAATCAATGTACTAAATTGTCAAGAACCATAAAGAAAGTTGCTAATTTTAATATTTATAAATTAAATTTTATCTTGTCCCAGTATGATTACGTTATATAGATTTAAATTTTTAATGTATTAGCAATTATATTATTTTTTTTTTTTTTTTTTTTTTTTTTTATTGATCTTAAGCTTCGGCAACTATGGCCATTAGCTGTAGTGGTTTATTTGTGTGATGTTATGTCGGTAGGGGGAGGAACACGTGTGTGTTGGGGTTTGGCAGAATTTTGAATGGGGCACCCGTAGGTTTCTGCCATGCCCCGGAGTGGGGGATGGCGGCACTTGTTCTCCGGACACCGTGACTTGCCCGGAGAAAAATACCGCCCAGTGGTCGAGAGGATCGAACCCGCGACCGCCAGCGCCGCAGACGGCGTGTTCGACCGCTCGGCCACCTCGTCCCCAATTATATTATTATAATTATTATTAATATGTACTAGTGCTCACAGCTCACATATATTGTAAACGAATTAATTATATAAAAATTAACTTTATAAAAAGATCCCATTATCATAGAAATGCTTATTTTTTTTGTATAACTGTATAAGTATACAATTTGAATATGACTATTATTTCGGTTATAATTTTGTTTGTTTAATTTAATAGGTATTGCATGTTGAATAATTTCGTAATTAAACCCATTAAACCTAGGTACTAATATAGACTATACAAAGTATATCTAAAACATGTCTATCATTTTATTTCAATTCAATAACATAATTTAATATAAATTATAATAATAATACATATCTATATTAGATGTACTGTTTGTAATTTGAATTGTAGAATATAAAAGTTCTTAAAAAAAACAACCCTAATAATATTACAATGCAACGGGTACTTAGTTAGGGTTAGGTTAACCTAACCTCTAGTTACCTATGAATGTGAATAAAATAGAATATTAAAAACTATTATAAACAAAATTCTTTTTTTAAAAATTAATTTAAATTTTGGTATGTATAAAAATAACTACTACACTTATTTAACTTAAATAAGACAAAAAAAGAATTATGAAAAATATTTATCTTTCCCTTTGTGACTTTGTCAATCGCATTGGAGTCGCATACATACATATATTATATCTGCACTATCACAATATTTTAATATGGTGTTTTTTTTAACTATATGAAAGGTCTAGTCCCTAGTCAGTATTATAAATATTTATTTTTAGCGCATAATTATTAAGCAACTGCAGTAGTTATGTGTTGACATCTCAACGATGTCAAAATAACATACAACGTAACTTCTTTATACCTACTATATAGAATAATAATATTACCCCGTAAAATAATTCTATCAGCTTTATAAAACCAAGTCTGGTTTCCATTAAACCATATCCGATAGTCGGCACATTAAACTATAATATTTGTATATTGTTTTATGTTTAATTTCACCTAACACCTTATCCACCTCGACATCTATATATAATTATAATACTTTTTTGAATACTTGAAACCTAATATAAGTAATGACAATTTTTAGAGAAATGTTGATAGGTATAGAAAAAAAAATACGACGCTCTCCATAAATATTTAACGAGTAAGGAAATTCAAAACATTATTATAAGAACCTCCAAGGGAAGGTCTATGGATATTACATTCAAACGAAACAAAACGCAAACAAATATTTTGAACAGATTATAATGTGATATCAGAGTAACTGGCAGTTCCTCGCGGGTGCTGCGGCGTCAGCGTTGGCCGTCGACCACATTGCATAATAGTACAGTCGAGAATGTGAGTCGCACAATACATTAATACAATTTTTTTTTATGATAGATATTTTTATACACAAATATTATGTAACTGCGTCCAGACGAGGGTATTTTGTATTTTGCGGGCACTGCCAGTTTAAATAAACAAATAAGACGCGTTTAATTGTGAGATGAGTGGATGAGGTGGTCGAATTGAAGTACGCAATAACCAAGTATTATTAGTGATTCTCTTAAGCTATTGTGTGTGTGTGTATTTCTTGCATTTGATATATTTTGTTTACGGACTTGAAATCTTTTCCGGCCCCGCACGCGTTATATCGAGTGACACGCGAGTAACTGCACTTACTGCATAATCGGGCGCACGCACTGCTCGCGACGTTATTAATCGTCCAATCTACGTGATTTATAACGACGCGCTGCATTGAAACCGGATAAGATGGAAAACAGAATGCAGAAGCACTATGTAGTAAAACGCATTTGAATTACTATGTATGATTCTGATATTATATATGCATATATATATATATATATTATGTACATTGTACTAATAGCAGCGTTAAGTCGGCTTATGTTAATTATTTTGACTATAAATACTATTCATTTGCGGAGTGAGCTGTGTCGTTTAAAATGTGTCGTGATAATAAGTATAGGCAGATAGAGTCTATCGCTATAGTCTCCATTTACTATTTGGTACATATAGCGATGACCGTGTCAGCGATGTATTGATAAAAAATATACTACGATGTTTACAACTTGTACCTATCTGTATGTTAGGTCTCGATTACACATTATATGTAATTCTTAAAAGCTAAATATAATTATTACATTATATTATAATCTAAATTTTGTTCAATGAACATTGTTAGTAGTCCATGTAGTATTGTACTTGTTGCATTGTACCTACTATAAGTAGGTAGGTACCTAACTTTGTTTTGATTAAACTCAATTTCGAAAATGTTCAACTACCAACTGGAATAGTAAGGCATTTTTAGTAAACTTTCCTTTTCTTTACTAATGAAATCACAATTTGATTATCTTCACATAATCTTAAAACTTTTTATAAATATTACCAAAATTACATTATTGGTATTTCTCATAGTTTCAAGTGACTTCTTTAATGATTCAACTAGTTTTTTAGTTGTTTTGCAGCTTATAAATAAATTAATATCTAATGTTTGCACTAATTTTTAGTACCTATTGTACATAATACAGGGTCTAGCATATTAATCTTAATATAAACAATTACCTATACCTAAATACCTAATATAATATATTGTTATCTATATTATTATTCTGATAGGTGCCTGGTGCATATTATGTAGTATTATTATTATTGTGCAAATGATAAGGTTTTAGAAGTAAATTTACCAAATTATATATGACATAATATTAATCAATAAAAATTTGATGATGGTATTAAAAATTTGAGGGGTGCTAAGCACCCCCCAATTTGGGCCTATGGTTTTGACTGCACGTTGATTATGAACCAGTCAGTGAACCGCAGTCAGTACTTCTTATTTTATATATATATTACTGATGTTCTAATGTTCGGTGGTATTTGAAAAATGTATATAATAAATTATAATATATTATAATATGCAAAATGCAATATGCGTTTTTTAAGTAAGTACTTCATATTCAGTCACTTTATTTATCTGTGTTAAATGTAGGTACTTATTACTTACAGCACTACATGTTTACATTTTAAATTATAATTTAATAATAAAAAACAAGAGTTTAAAAATAATTGAAATAATCAAAATATTAAACACAATGAAGAAGTCGATTTTTAGTAAAATATTTTTGAGATAATAAATAACAATAACAACAATCGCGGAATGAATAAATTATATTTACTGGTATATCGTCGGCGTTTGTATGTTATACTGCGTGTTTCAAGTTCAATAATAATACCAGCCTCATGACGTATACATAGTGTATACGACATTGTATATACCTATATATACGACGAATGTTTTATATACGCATTTAATTTGTGTACACGAGCCATAAATGTGTATATGTATTATTATAATATATGAAAAAATTGTCTGTGTGGTCCCGTATGTGTTGCGGTTTATAAATAATATATATATTATATAGGTACATAATATTATATATATAGGCGTATATAATATAATACATATTAAAGTTGAGATGTCAAACTGCACGCGTGATATTAACACCTACTTAATAATAATCGTGTATGTGCCAACCGACAAAGAATGCGTATATACGTGATTATTATTTTAATAACTACTATTACTATATAATATATATAGATATTAATCGTTACTTTTTATTTTTGTTTATAACGCCGCGCTGCAACCGACTGCAGCAATACAATGTTACAAATTACAATAAAGTAATATTGTGTTTATTTTTAAGCAGTTAAGTTTTCAGACCACTATTTTGAAAATCCGCTATTACCTATATTATATAAATCCGTTTCTCTCGACGTTTCCGAATAGTACCGCGGATCAACGACGGCGTACATTATACAGAGTAATTTTCCAAACACGATCCCTTTTGAATTTTTTCAAATTCTGATTTTTTTAAATTTTTTCTATGAGTAACTATTTGAAAACAATGTTTTTAGGTACTTAGATATTTTATACCAAGTAACAATTCTGTTACGAAAAAAAACTTAAAAAAAAAAATAAAAACCGCTATTTTTCGGGTAAATTGTAAAGCGTTATGTAGGTATCTAATTCAAAATTCAAAGTATAGTTTCTTTGTTATTCAACCCAATGTAGTTAAGATTGATCATTAATAATAGGCTAATATTAAAATACATAAAATAGATGAAATATATTTAGTAAAGTATACTTATTAATTATTATTGGTGGGTACTCGGTCAATTTTCACAAGTTATAAAATGCTAATATATTAACATTATAATTACTGTAATTTTAAAACTATCATCATAGCCACCATAATTTATCTTTAAACCTATATTTTAAAAGTTTAATAATTCAGAAACTATACTCGTTCGTATTTCGATTTATATAGGTATAGGATCAACATACTTATAAAAAAAATCATCTGTGTAACAATTTAGAGCTAAAAAATGTGGTTTCGATTAAAAAAACAGTAGTTTGTATCGCCAGAGGACACTCGTCGAATGGCATAAAATGTGTATGTGTATTTGAAAATATGGTCTTTAAGTATACTTAAAAATTCCAAAAATCAGAATCTGAATAAATGCACTGTCTATACAAAGGGGAGGGGGTGAGCATGCCCGGTGGATCGGCCTAGATAATAATGGTATATTAGTGTAACGCCAACGTGATAATATTATTATACGTAGGTAATTCGTCTGGCGTGCGTACTACTATTTACTGACGAGGACGAACTACGATCATCGTCATCGGTCGCGCATCTATAATATACATATCATGTGTATTATATTATACACTCGCGCCACACACATCATCAAACGAACCGCGGCGCCGGGTGGGCATTAACGGTATTATTATATACTTTATCGTTCGATAAACCTACTTGCCGGCTGCATAATAATAATAATAATAATAATAATATTATGTAGGTACCCTACTCTAACCGTCACGTCAGTCATCTGCAGACCGGCTGCAGCAACACTGCGGCGCTCACGATCCGACGACGATGATCGATGGTCATAGATCGGTTTTGCAACGTGCGCCTCGCGTGTTATTATACACGTGTTATTGTTACTATACACGGCGAAATTACAATAATAGTAATAATAATATCATACAATAATAATATACAGATGTCGGTTGCATCCGTAACAGGTATATAATAAATTGCATTCTCGCGGTACAACTGCTTCAGTCGGTATTGGCGCCAGATAAATATATAATATAAATAAGTAGCTTGTTGCTTACTCACCGCACACACATACTCGCGCCCTTGTTTTGATCCCACGGCCCATAATAGTACGAATATTATATATATATTCCATGTTATTACGATAATATTATTATAATTGTACCTATACCTACTATATATACGGCGGCGTCATTGGGATAATATGCAAATTAATAATATTACATTACGCGGCGACACCACGTGCGTATACACACACGTAATATAATAATATCGTCTATTTTTAGATGTGTGGGTGTGCGTGTATCGTCGTTTTGAATATCGGTCGTACACATAATACCATAATATTATTGTACAGGTAACCGCCCCGAGATATTGGTCGTCGTCAGAAGCGTGAATCGTGATCCGTGTTTTTGCATGCTGGCATGTTTTATACACATAATATTAATATCATGGTCGACGAACGCGTTTACTTTTTCTCGAGATGTGTAGTATAATAGTAACACGCGATTACAGAAGGTGCCACATTATTAGAGCGTATATTATAAGTAAACTATATTAATTGTTTTTTTTTTTATTTACACCGACGATCAGTACCTATTTACGACTTTCAAGTTTCAACAGTTGTGTACGAGCTAGATATTATTTGTAGTTTGTACAGTTTATTCGATGACTATATAATAAATGTGCGAAAACAAGACGTAAATAAGATTAGGCGTCAATCTGACCAGCATCGGCTCTATCGAATTTTTGTCACAAATCGGTTGGCATTTCGCAGTAGATTCAAATTGAATCAACGATGTATGTAAATAAATTTAATGAAACTGCGCAGAATACAATATAATACATTGGTAATACATGAAAAAACTTTGTTTATGAATTCAAATAAGCTTAATTTAATTTTAGAACGAAAGTTTTACGATCCGAAATTTACGACAATAAGCTTCGCGACTTTCATAACTCAGTCGGCAGGCAAGATAACCTTTTAATTTTCAAAGTATGCCTAGAAGTGTTATTATTTTGTACAGCGTCTCGAGAAAATTAATTAATAAGAGATCGGGCCCCGTTAGTTTTGTCGGATTTTAATAAGGAATTGGTTACAATAATTCGGAAGTCCCTTAGGTGGGTTGCACCTGATCGATTTCCGATTGTAGAGTTCTGCCAGTCCAACCCTCCTGCAGAAACACAAACTCAAATTGTCTGCAGACAGTTATTGTTCCTGCAAAACGTCATCAGACCAGTCGAAACGATCCGCGGATTCGGATGGGGTCTAGGAGTCAGGGACACTATGTAGTTATCGTGCGAAACGCGCGCGTTCCAACAGAGCCCCAGGTCCATGATCCTTGCACCTTAGCGCGTGCGCAGTAATTCAATCACCGATAACTATTCCCAATAATTACATGTTGAAACAATTCTTAATATTGTTTTTAAAAATAACACCAAACACGTGACAGAAATATAACATATTGCAATATAAGAATTATTGTTGTGAGATATATAGCATGGCCTAAAAATGAAATATTATTCACTGGTAGGTACTTATATATACATTTTAGTTTATTAGAACGTATCTCAAGCGCGAGTGACGATGGGGTGGGTATACATTTCATTATATTATGGTCCTCCTGGTATACCGGCATCTTGGTCATCAAAACTTACCGGTGGCCGGCTATCGATATTTTGTGTACCCACGTTCTTAAAAAAAACCTGCAGAGACGCATCCACGCGGGTCGATATTTCCCAACTCTTTATATATTCGTACGTAGGTACATAATTGTTTATGACGAGTAGCCACTATACAGGGTGATTTTTTTTATCGAAGAACACTCATTATTTCAAAAAGTATTAATGTTTAAGAAAATATTTTTTTACATAGTTTCAAGTTGTTAAAAAACAATATTTTTATTAAAAAATTATATTTTTAAATATTTTTTATCCTTTTAATTTTTAAGTTTTTTACTTTTTTGAATGACAACATCTAATTTTAATTTGATATTCAAAAACAGAATATTTTTCTGATTATTTTAATACATAAAAATTGAATTTAGGGCAAGTAGTTTATGAGTTATAAGTATTTAAAGTTTAGATGAGCGGAGTAGAGGATAAACATTGCGCGGGGTAACCCCGTACCACTCTACTCCGCTCATCAAAACTTTAAATACTTATAACTCATAAACTAATTGCCCTAAATTCAATTTTTATGTATCGAAATACTCAGAAAAATATTCTGTTTTTGAATATCAAATTAAAATTAGATGTTGTCATTCAAAAAAGTAAAAAACTTAAAAAATTAAAAGGATAAAAAATATTTAAAAATATAATTTTTTAATAAAAATATTGTTTTTTAACAACTTGAAACTATGTAAAAAAATATTTTCTTAAACATTAATACTTTTTGAAATAATGAGTGTTCTTGGATAAAAAAATCACCCTGTATAACCGCTGTCACTCGCATGAGATTGTCTGATTGATATCCCCCGCTTGTCCCGTTTAAATGTATAATTTTATAATCGTTTGACACCGAGTTATACGTCTTACATAATATACTTGAATCGTCATAAACGCGCGGTGTCTGAAAAATGACATATTCTGGAGAGGAATCCTTTTTAGTAGAAACATAATAGAATATTAATAATAATATATTATTAGGTGTATAAAACGTGAACATGTACAGATATATAATATGCATAATGCATATATAGTAAATAGTAAACGGTAGAAAATATATAATAAACTTTTGGAAAGCAAATTTAAAACGACATTGTTCCTATATATAAACATTTTAAACTATACTAAGTATAGGAATAATACAGTTTTAAGGCAGGTGCCTATACCTATATACGAGTATATAGGTACATATGTATTATAGCCATGTAGGAATATAATATTATGTTTTATTATTTTCACATCATAACTTAAGAGTGTTTTGTATTATATATGTTATGTCTGAAATGGTATGGGGTAACCGTTAAACGGACAGCTCGGCTTATTTATTTTATTGGTTCTTTATTTATGTAAAAGTATATTGATGCAAATGGATATTACCGCGTCTGTATAATAAACTTTTTATTAAACAACTTTTATGAATAATAATAAAAAAAATGCCATTGTTTTTGTTGTCATGATAATATTATTCTTAACCATGATCTTAGATTTCATAGTATTATCTATTTTAATTTAAAAAAATAATATATAATATAATGCATACTTCAATAAAATATTTACTCATTTATTAACAATTTCTAATATTTATTAGGAAATTATATGTTCCAATTAAACGGGCTTTTTACGAGTTGTATATCATGTTATGTAATTATAAGTTAGTACCATTGATGCCTTACAGACTGTATATAGTTATAGGTAAACATAGGTCATAGATTATATTTGACGACGGTTAATGTGCAGAATAGTGTACATAGTAATATAATTTGATAACCCCTAGGAGTTTAATTAGTTTATTCTCTAATATTATACAACATTAAATTATGGTATATTATAATATAATCGTCGGGTAGAGTATAGACACTAATTCACACTATAAAAAAAACAATTTAGAAAAACATTAGATTCATAATTAAAGAAATAACACCTAGTTATTTTAAAACTTATATAATCAATAAAATATGTCATAGTCATAATATATATAGCACTCGTATGCTTATGTTTAAATGTTTTTTATGTGTCAGTTTTAATGATTAAAAAAGGAAATTATTGTGTTTATTTTTTTAATTCAAAATGTCGGAACGGTTTACTATACGGAAAGTTGATTTGGGTTTTATGTAGTTTTTTTTCTTCATGGAAGCATAATATCAAAGGATACTTAAAAACTCGTAAATTGGGCCCAAATTACTGTGTATACATAGGAGTATGTCAATGCGACGATCAGATTAGAACTTCCTCAATGAGACCCCTGCAGGTGAAAATGTGAGAAAACGCCTAGTCTGGGGGATGAAAAAACCGGTCGAAAACAGCGTGTGTGTTCAATAAAAATTGTGTCGAACACAACCTTAATCTTTTTTAGCTAAGATATTTAATTCAAGATAGGTAGGACCACACACGTTAAAGCGACGAATTAACATGATAATAACACCATTTACGATAAAAAAATACTAGTCGGTCGTTTTTTCATATTATTTATTCAGCATTGTTCTTGGGCGTTAAGGTAATTTATATCCAAGGAATTCACATTTTGTTTTTTTTTTTTTTTTGTTTCTCCCCGAGGAGTAATTTGTACAATAATTTATAGGGCATTGAAGTCTCCGACCGAAACGAGCACGTGTATAATAAAATTAAGCGGTAACATCGCTCATGCTTGTGTGTGTAAACGGTTGAGCACAGCAATATTATAATCTTCACAATATTATGTCAACTGCAATAGTGAAAATCGTAACGGTATCAATTCTCAGCTATACACGAGTACTAAACCTACGTCATTAATACACAATTATAATATACCAATAACCAATATAATATTATGTGTATAATGTATACTGTATATAATGTGGTTTAGAAAAATTTAACAATCCGTAATATTAACCGTTAGATTTTGACTAAAAAGTGATGCAGGAAGTTGTTTTCAGATTTTTGAGTTTGGGGGATTCCATACTATTATATAATACGAGTAGTTTTTATTATATTTCAAATGCATCATATACCTATATGCCTTCCATGACTATAATAATACCTATAATATAATATTATATTATTATCTCGGCATACATATATTATGAAATCTGCCCTTCCCAACAAGGGCACGAATATAACAATACATATTTAAATGCATGCTAATGACTTCCTCTTAAGTATAATATATAATTACATACAATACGGGTAGCCATATATTAGATATTAATAATTATTATTATTTATTACTACCTAGTTTACTCGTCGTCCTGCAGATGGCTTTTGAATTTTAATGATAAATAGCTATAGCAACTTATTTTACTGCAGTTTAAATCATATGTGCATATCTGCAAATATCTTGGTATATCGACGATTTTTTATAAGAGTTTGACAACTTAGGTGTTTTTATGGCATATACACTTATCTGTATATGCTAATAATAGGTGACAACTGACAAGACTTAAATGATTTTACTTTAACATAGGTATATCATCTTGAGATGATAAGACGTTATATTCTGTTTTTAACTATAATTTTTAAATAATACATTTTTATGAGTATGTAGTATAGAGCCATATTACAGGCGGTATTCAATTGTTTTGTCGACTATAAACATAATACCTTTTTTTTTTTTTTTTAGCTTTTATAGCCCATTGAGAGCCTTCGCTGCTTCCACAATTTCTATATATTTTGAACAATGCGAATAAATAGAACAATGCTATTAAAGTTTATATATATATTTGAGACTTGAGCCCAACTATGGTTTGAATATTGTTTTAATTATTTATGTTCTTGTATCATTTTAATGTTCCGGCCCTCGAGAGTGAAAATTAAATCTGAAAATGTAAAATGTTCAACTATTTTTCAAATCACCCAATTTGTTCAATACGATAATAAGTTTTTAAAGAAAATGTACATTTTAAGTACCTACCTATATTTATAATTAATAGTTATTACGATATAATACTGACATTTTATTGTATAATGTCGCAAATCTTTCATATATTGACTAAGACTAATAGTTTTAGAAAATCGTTTAATATATTTTATTATGTTCATACAATATTTTAAATACCTACGCACTGTTACTGCGTCCTTCTGATCGATTATAGGTAGATACATTTTTATAAAACTGATGATTTCAATCGATGTGTTTTCTTTGAATGTCCTTGCTAGTTTGGCATAATTTTTGTAAACAAGTAGATTCGTTTAATTGATTATGTAAAGTAATATTTATTTATTATTTATTGTAAGGGCACTAAGTTTATGTTCTGTATAGTTATTTGCTTATAAGTTATAAGTTATAATATATGAATGAAATATTTGTCCATATATTTGTATAAGATAAATATCATAGTAACAAGTAACAACGCGTACCTATTACATATGAATAACAATTACCCTACTATTGAATTTAGTTGTAATGTTGACGTGGGAAAAATGTCAAAAATGTAATTAATGCAAATATATTTCAAAAATATCATTATTATCAGTATCATCAGAAAATGTCTGATATTAATTGTTTTTATTATTATTATTATTATTATTATTCAACTTCTTGTTAGTGGAAATAAATTAAATGAGTTTCACGATAGTCATCATAAATACGTATCACATTTGTAATAGTATGACATGAAAACAAATTGACATAATTATTGCCTGTTGTATATTATGTTTTATTTATTAAATCAAGGTTTTCCATTCGTATAACATCATAAATAAATATAGAAGAAAACATATAAAATGCATTTGCAGAAAATTAATGTTGCATTAAAATGCTGTAGGTTGGTACATAAGGATCACGGAATTATAATGACGTATATTATCACAATCATATAGCAGCTTAGAGACGATAGAAGTTTTAAAATGCACTATATCGTGGTTTAGCGGTTGATTGCATTGGAATGAGTAATGAAAAAAAAAACGTTTAGGATAATAATTATTTAATGTGTAACAGTAGCATTCGATTATATTACATAATTGTATTTATGGAAGGTAAACAAGAAGCTGTTATATTAAATCAAAAATTTAGATAAATTAATTGAATTATTGCGTGTTAATAATTATTATTGTACACCTCTGTCAGTTAACCGGAGTAAAATGGGACGGTGTTTTTTTTTTAGAAAAAAAATTATATACCTATATAATATTTAATATCGGAGTCGAAAATAAAATGATAATTTATTATAGTTAGGTATATACTATATATGTACGTGTGTATATAAATACATCGGTATATAATAATATGTTAATATTCGAATAATAATAATAATAATAATCGATTCCGGACGAATATTTGGCACCTTTAATTTTAATTTTCGACTCGGGCTAATAAACAGGTCCGCGATGTTCAACAAATTTATTATTGTCGGATAAATCAATCTGTAGCCGACGCCACGATACCCACGCCTTCGGGGAAAATGTCGTGTATATAATATAATAGCAATCGATTTCAAAATTCAAACACTACACTATGGCTGCAGTAGGTACACACAGGTATAGGTGCCTATATAGGTTCCTATACATAATATATTTCTGTGTGTACACGTAACGGAATACGAACGTAATATTTCATATTGATTTAATGCCAGGCCGGAAAATTTTTGCATATACCAATTTATTTTACTTAATGCAATTTCCCACGTATATATAATAATATTATGTACCTAGAGCGTGCATAAATAACAACAACAATAATATAATAAACCTGCGCGTTTATAGATTGTTTTCTCTTGAATATAATTTTATGGGTACATCGAAGGTATAGCTGGGTAATGCTTTACGCATACTGCAATGGAACAATTTATACACGGCACCGTTAAGTAAGTAAGTACACTTTATTTATCGGTGTAAACATGACATTTTTCATCGTGCAACTTATACCTATATACTCAACTGTAACAGTGATTTATAGCTGGGTGTTGTGCTTTTGTAAATACTATAACCGCGGTGTCGGGGCTTTTTTCTAATTTTCCCATATTAAAATATTATGTAGAACAGTCATCGTCGTATGTACATTATACAAGGTGATTCAACGAACATTCTCAACCCTATTTTACATATTATAATAAGTTATTCATAATCTGATTTTTGGAATTATTTATTTATTTAACGTCAAACGGCAATTTATAGATACATTGTAATAATTAGTAGATTAACAAGAAGTGATAATAATGACTATAATTATAAAATATAATATTTTAAAACCGTACTTCAAATTCTTGAGATTTTTTGTATGTTCTATATAGAGATGGTACGAACTTCTATTTTTTCAAAAGAGAACTCCCCTTCCCCCTTTATACTGTAAATTATTTAGTGGATAATTTTTCTGAAAACGTTGAAGTATTATAGGATCGAAATTCGAACGAGTCGTTTTTGAGTTATTTAAGTTTAGGTACTTACCAATAGGATAATATACAGGTCTATTAGGACGGATTTGGAAAATATTGGGGCTTTGATGATTTGAAAATGTTAGCGATTAATATTAATCTATAAACATTCATAATTTATAAATACGCTCCAATAGTATATAATAAACACTAGATCCGATTTAGATCTTCTTTTTATTTTTGTAAAACTATTTTTAAGGATTATTATCTTTAGTATAAACATTTAAGAAACTACACATTTGAAATTTGAATTAGGTACATCAACATTTCCAAAAAAAATGACCACTAAATAATTTACAGTGAAAGGGGGGATGTTTGCAGTTCTCATTTGAAAAACAGACGTTATTGCATCATCACAGGACACTCTGGTACACACAATTCAAGGATTTGAATAAATGTAATAAAATTTGATTGATCATGGTTGGGTGAATCACCCTGTATATATAGTTACAGAGCGTTATCCGTCTTCCGGCCGACGATTGAACGAATGATCCTCTCGTAAAGAACCAATACAAGACAACATAATATAGTAAGTAGGTAACAATAATGAGACGTGTGGTTTTAATGGTATCGGTGGTTGCTGGGTGGTTGACGGCGGCAAGGTTGCAGTAATATAAGCTTTATAAAATAATACGTTTACAAATACGTATTGCCATTTGCTGTTCTGTCGAGCTTGTTTAACCGACAAGGTTAGATCGACGTATGGTGGCAAATGATTTATACGACTGTAATTATATTATTGAGCCGGACCATATTACATATACCTATTACAATATTATTGTATATTATTATATTATCGCGAATCAGTATGATAATATAATAATATTAAATAGCATATAACTATATAAGGGAATCTCTCTCTCCACCGCCGGCCTGGTCAGACGATTTCAATTTACTCTGCAATTTGTGGGTCATAAGCGATGTCGATACGGGAAAATCGAGGTTTCGAGACGGTACACCTGTAATAATTTATTGATCGTCCACAAACAATTAACATCAGTTATAATCACAATGTTCACATAATATTTTTAAATTTACGATGTCATTTTCAAGTGTATAATATTATATAATGTTTTGGAAATTTTAACACACTTATTATAATTACCGAAAGTCTGGAACTGTGTAATAAATTTAAAAAAATATTAACACCTTAATATTATAAATTATAGTATTATATTCTGCATGTGCCAATAGTCAATACTGCTGCAGATGCATAAGCAAAGTTAATTTTACACGAAATAATATTTTATCTGTTCAGATTTTCAAAGTTACAATGTAATTACTAGGTATACACAGTTACCTTACATATACTTACGAAGATGCATTGAAATCAAATTTCACAGAATTTTAATTTTAATTTTCGTGTTATTATTTTCTCACGCATTTTAATATTTGATAATATAATCGATAAATCTTATTGTGAAATATCATTTACATCAATGGTGTTAAACTGTTGAATAAATTATTAATTTTAAATATTAGCTTAGAAGAAATTTACAGTGATTTGAAAGAGAGGCTGTGTATAAATTGTATTACGTGCTCAATGGCGATATTTTATGATTGTTATAACTTCTAAGAACTGTTATTTTCTCCAATGAGCCGTTTAAAAGAAATAATATGCTATTTTGTAAGTGTTAAAAACTATCATATCAGGAATAGGTTAGGTACCTACTGCCTACCTATATTTATCGAGAACTCGTGTTTACCATAAAACACGAATAATCAAAAAATATATTTAATAATTGACACTAACTGTTCAGTTAATTATAGCGCGTGTTTCGACACAGATATTTATTATAAAAAAACTTTCATTTTTTTCTTTTTTATCATTTGTCTGTCGGGTTTTACTATAGATATAGGTAGGTATATAATATTATAATATTCTCTTAGAAAGCGTTCGGGTTACCGAAATTCAAAAACGTATTATTTATATCATATGCACACGATCGCAATAAAAATAAATATACATATTAACACGATCAATTGTTCCGAGCGATTTACATAATCGACACGAGTATTTAAATTAAACCGTGCATCGATATATTACGCTGTTTAACGGCGAAACGTATACCTATTATCCAAACAATATAATATGCAGCACGTGGTTATAACTTGTGCGCACGCACTTAATAATATAATATACCACATGTATAATAATATAATATATAATATCGTGTAATAATTCCACACACACACACATTTACACGCATATATATGAGGTCAGAGACTCGGAAGACGGCGGAGGTTTCCTTTGACCGGGCCAAAGAGCGCGGCTCGTCCTTGATTTGGGAATACGCGGTCGCCGAGGACACGTGTCTGCACTATCGTTGCACTGTTGCAGCGGGCAGACGATATGTACACTTTGATAAGGATACTGGATAACATTATTGTTATGTCTTAACTCGCGGCGAGAGAGACGTATAATAATATTACAACATAATATAATATGTAATGATATGCGTGTATATTACGTATATTTATATATAATATATAGATGTGGACGTGGGCCAGCAATTCGTCGTGACGTACCTATTATACATAAGCGTAGGGAGGATGATCAAATATATTTTTTTAGGGGGGGGAGGGTGGCTGAAGCCCCATATTACATATTTTTAACTTCCATCGACCATCGGTCGTATAATAAATTAAATAATATCGCCTCTAGGTGATAAAGATGGTGTTTGAACATCAATAAAGATATTATTATTTATATTATGCTCTGACGTGATGAAAATATAATATGAAACATGATTATGATAAATAATCATAAAAATTATGATAATATGAGTATTATCGCCATTCGCCACGAGTTAAATACAATAAACACAATATAAGCAATAAATATTATTTTTAAGCATCGTGTCAAATATTAATGAGTAAATAATATATTTTTAAATTAAAATGCCCTTCTGGGGGAACTATAATATTCGCACTAAGGTGCTACCGCCCCCCTCCTCCCAAGCCTCCCTATGCATATACACCAATATAGGTGGATTGAAAAAAATCGTTGATAATATAATATAATATTATTATTTATATAAATCTCATCAAGGCGTAGTAGGGGGTTTGCAGGAAGTGATACTAATATTATACTTATTTAGCTGTTAAACCGGTCGAACCCTTATTCGGACAAATACTTGCACCCGGGGCCCCGGGCTGCCAATACTGCCGATATAGGTATAGACACTGCTATTGTATTAATTGTACTCCCGATGCCATCGCTTTGACCTTATGAATAAAATAATTAGTGCCGGTTATATAGGTACAATCGCCGACGGTCTATTATTATTAATACGTATGCGCTCACGATCGCGCGCACTGCAACTGAAGCATTACAGACGAATATTACATTATGCACCTATACCGGCTATACCTATTTATAATATACCAGGGCATGCGAATTCGCATCACGTGCATTTGCATATTGTGATATGTATAGACGTACAGTGATGGTGTTGTGATATTGATGCAATTACATTAGTCAACGTCACCTCGGTTGTCAAAAACAAAACATGTTGCGGAACTTTAAGCACTTAACGAAACGTTTCTATGTAATGACCGCGTGTGTTAACTAAATGTAATGATATGGCGTGTGTTGCATTAATAATAGGCAGCAATGATAATATTAAATGAGTTAAATTTAGTTAAATTTTGAGTTTGAATATTCGAAATGGTCCCCACCTTTCTTCCTAGTACAAATCACAAATCTTGCAGATATATTTGATTAAAAAACTAGAAGAATAACTAGAGTGCAGGAAGTGCGACGTGTGAGTGTGTGACTATGGGAATGAACGGGCGGTCTGATAAGGTGTATAATTTCATCGTTCTTAATTTACTTAAAAACGAGAAATTGTATTGTTTTCGAAAAACGATTATATTCTAAACGAAATTTGTTTCGCACAAAAACTATCAAGTTGTTCCGTTACTTCACCACTCATTTTTCGCAAAGTTCTAGAAAGCCACCAACCAAACAATCGATAAAGTATGTGCGGTCTAAAGTTTATGTTCAATTTCTAATCTAGATATAGGCACCTACAGTATAGTGGCAAGGTTTTCGTTCCTAGTCGTTTAACGAGACACGCATTATCATTGTAAACTGCAGCTCAGTTCGAAATCTAAAATGGTTTATAAATTATAATAATATTACATCGAGTTTAAACGGTTTAAACGCTTACAGTTTTATTATTTTCCCCCCTTTAAATCTGAATTAGTCAAGAAGAACATAATATTATGTTTTGTACAATATAAAATAAAAATAAAAATTTGACATATTTAAATGCGGTTCAACTTAAAACGGTCCGTGATGCATCCTGTATTCAATATCTAATCGAACTTATTTTGCATGGAGTATAAATTACTGTAAACTCGTTTTTCATAAGTACCTACTTAATGTAAATGCAATTGTAGATAGGTACACCGTACACTCACACACACGTAGACACATATACTTATCCAGTTCTTGAGATGGAATACATTTCGTCCAGGGATTTTATTAAATACTGATGCTCATTCTATATCACTAAAGCAGAAACTGTTAAGTGTACGTAGTACCTATATGTAGCCGAGATATTATATAAGTAGCAACCGAAGCAGGCATATTGCATATATATATATTTTAATCCAATCATATTATTTATATAATAATATAAATCAGACAGCAGTCGGGGGTCTGCTAATTGATTATATAGTTTTCTTTACGTATAGAGAAAAAAAGATTCTTTTATCTGTATGTTGATTCAGTAATAAATATCTGATCAGGTTAGGTGAAAAAAAAAAAAAAAACAATAATATTTTGATTTGAAGGAGTTAAATATTATAACTGAGGCGACAATTTTCCAAAAAGCTTGAAATATAATATACGTTTCGCCATAAATTGTTCCTATAGAAACCCATACAAAATTCAAAAATACATAATATTATGTACAATTTTTTTATAAAGATAAGTTAAAATTTGGACAAAATTTAATATTTTAACGAAAAATAACAGTTTTGATTATTTTGTTGTAATTTGAAAAATACTTGAAACTTTTCGCCATTGCGTAAATACGCCATACGCTATTGTGTATTACCTATTATTAAATAACACTATAGGCATACTTAATGGTATTTTCAAAATATTTGTGCAACCCATGCCCATCGTATTATTAGGTAGGTAATAATAGTATTATAAGATATGTATTTATACACTCGACATTTATATAAATTACTATACACAGCAGATCGAGTTCTTTGGTGTTCTTGTATTTTATATTTCAGTATCGTGCAGAGCACAATGTACAAGCACAATGCACCTATTCATATTCATATATGGTTTATTTATACCATTCGTTGGCCCGTTTTTTATTTTTTAGCTCTTTATTCGCCAAATATTATCATAACCGAAGACATTAGGCTAAGTTATTAGTCATAACTGTCTTAAAAATTATAACGTATGTTGCTTTAGAAAGAGAAATAATATGAATAAATTGACGTATAAAAATATTATGTTTAATGTTTATCCGTGAAAAATATGTGGAAAAAAAAATACTAAACATCATTAGTCTATTGTTTGCACGTGGGCGCCGTGTGGATATGTCTATCGAGTCTGTACGATTATTATTTTATGCGGACAGTTGTTGTGTCTATATTAATAGTACGCAAATGTGAAGTAAGCTCTTAATTCATACGGATTACGGACACGTCTTTATACTAAATAATGGCCTATTCAGCAAAATCCGGAGATCGTGGAATTCTTTAAAGATTCTGAATAAATTATATTTATTTTTTCTTTCACACACACAGTACAAAAAATTTTACTTGGTAATAGTTTGTATGTTACTTTTTATCATAAAAAACTCGAAATTTCTTAGCTGATATTATTATTATAATAGTACCTATATATAGGTACACCCAATTCATCTTTATATCGTTTATCTGGGTCTGCTCTAAAGTATAACGATGTATAAAAAAAACAACAATAATTAAGTAGGTAGGTTATAGGTAGGTAGGTGGTTTTGTATAATATATTTTATTAAAAATTATGGTTTATTCCTCGGAGTAGTTATTGTTTCGGACCTAAAACAAAAATTAACATATTTACCCTATAATCATGACGAATCAAAATTGCCTAATCATGAATAGGCTTATTTGTATTGTACCGTTATACTTGCATCTAATTTAATTATTAAAAAAATATATAGTACATAACCTATTCGTCGTTTTTTTTTTAAATTTTTAATTAGACTTCATATTGTTAATGCGTAGAATAGAATTTCGAACGCAAGCACTATTATTGGGTCCAACTACCGCCTAGTCTGTTTTATTCATTTAGCATTAATTGACTATTGCACTATATTTTTGTGTATACCTAGGTATATATTATAAATTCGAATTTATAACAAGGTTTCAAAATATACGAGTATACCTCTACTAACGCCTATATTATATATTCGTGTCTGGTATAAGTACATTTTGAAATATAAAATTATTTTACGCGTATTACAGTTGTACCTATAGGTATTTCCCGCTCACGTATACATCGTGTGCGCTGGTTTAACTTAAATGATATTCGGGTAGGGCAGGTTTTATAAAACGAATTCCAATCGGGTCTTTATACTCGTAGGTGAATTGTATCGAGTCAGCCGTTTTGCGTCCGTGTGAATAAAATATGATTATTTTTCAATATTTGCTTTGGGCTGAGACATCATATTATTATTTCGCTTTTAGTATTGCGCGACGTTTGTTATTTTTTATTAAAACAACGTGTTATAATATTATATCCATATCAGCGTTTCCTATTCAGTGTATATAATATAAAATGTCATCAAATCAAACTTTATAATTTAAATATCTATATGCAATAAATGTATGTATTATTAACATAATATATACTAATCTTTAAGTTATACTACTTATTTATATATATGTGTGTATATATTATTGTATAATGTATGTATAAATAGTTATGGGATCGTTACAAAATACGAGAAAAAAAATGTCAATAAATTAAATGGTTAAGAATAATTTAACTATACTATATAATGTATGGCTATACAGTACATACAGTAATGGCTTACAAAGCATAATAAACACTTTTTAATGATTAGTATTTATTAAATTAAATTATTATTATTAAACTAAGTATTATTTTAAATATTGTTATTATTGTTATGAATAATCCTAAATAAAATTCAATAGGTTCCTGACTCCTGTAGATAAATTTGAATACATTTTGAATTTGGCCGACAGGATGGGCTTTCTGTTATACAAACAGTATGCACAATGCACCCAATGTCCTAATACTATTATATTTGTAAATTTAAACCTCAGCATCGTTGATCTATTTTAATTTCTATTTTCTAGTAAAAATTATCAACAAATTTGTAATGTTCAAAAAAAATATTCTACATATTACGTTGAATTACTAACCGCATATTCTGTTAGATAATAATATTAATGGTCGGTTGTATATACTTATATAGTATGTGTAGTTAACTATTAGTTTGCCTCTATTATAGATATAATTATGTGTGTTTGACTTTTTAATATTGTTTCATACTTTAATAGGTTTAGATAGGTCGCTTATAATACGTATATCATAAATATATATATATATATATATATATGCTAAATATATATTTATGACGCCCGATGACGGTATGCATGTGTATTAAGAACGATTTAAGTGAGTACGCAAATACATTTTTAAATTTTGTAATATTAAAAGGAATTTTAATCATATATATCTATATATAAATTAATTAAATGGATAGCAATTTGCACACAGATTATTTCTTATTAAGTAATATGTGTTGTATATATTTATATTGAATAATAAATTATTCAACAAATATTATATGTTAAATGTCAAAATTAGATTTGTGTCGAGTGTGTTTACATATTATAATTACAAATGTACAATCTTGAGAGTTTATACAGGGCTTATTATATTATAGTCATACGAAGAGTTTTAGCGAAAGTGTAATTTAATCTAATAAATGTTAAACGCATTATTATAAAATACTTAAATAGTTACTCAGATGCGTCTGGATTACAGTTTATATATTATTGTATTAGATATATATTATATACGCTTATTGCAAATATGTTATTACAAAAATTGCGGCGTTAATACTGCAGCGTATATTTGTATTATGAGAAACAAAAGTTGCCACTTTAATTTTGTTTGGATACCAAAAGTTTATTGTATTCGATACGTGATGTATTGCATTAAAGAATTTTGGGAAGTTTAGTAAGATAATATTCTTATGGTGGCCGGAAACGATGATGATGTTATCAGTTGTAATGTACTAACGTCTTGTAATATAATATATTATTTATTACCACTTTAAGTGAACGGAATGCTAAAACCTAGTTGAAATACGTTTAGGGAATTGCGAGTCAAAAACGTCAATCAATGTGTTCATTGGTTTCGGACTTAGTCAATTTAAATTTAGTCGTTTTAATATAACTTTCGAATTGCATTATTAATATGTGTACATAGACAATAACATACGATAATAATATTATGTCTGTTCAAAATGTATCGACTGTAGCCAATGATATTCAATCTGATTAAATTGATAAAATTTTGTCTTGTCAATTGCCATTACATATTGTATATAATACGATTAAAGCTACACAATAATAATATCGTACCATTTAATTTTGCTGTCAGTCGTCAGATAAGACAATGAAACCGTTTAAGATTTTCGCCATATCGACGCTATTAGGTATATTATATTATATTGTCTGTCTATATACTATATATCAAATTATTTAGTGGAATTTCAATTTAAAACGTATAGTTTAATGATTTTAAACTCGTTGAACGAGTTTAGCTATTGTTTTCGAAACCAAAATTGCACAAGTATAATATATAATACGTATACTTACGCAATATTAAAATATATGAAATAAATAACATATGTTTATATTTTAATTTTAATATTTTGTACGTAATTTAATAATAATACATCAACTTGCTGTGTAGTAAGTATTTGAGTTTTTCGTGGAATTTGGTATGGTAAAATTACTCATGTCCAGCTTATTTTAAAGAAACCGTAAAATCAAAACATATTTAATGGATAAATCATATTATTATCGTCTTTTTCGTGAAGTGGATGGGAATATTATAACGAAATTAAATCCAGTACAATAAGCCTATATTATGGTCATATTATTTGAACAGTCTTGTCCCTTTTGTAATCTACGTATAAACTATTTAAATTTATGTATAAGAATGACAATAAATATTCTTTATTATTGCTATAATTATTCATATTTACAACTGCGTGGTGGATTTTATGTTTATAGCGTCGTTGTCATCTATATATATGAATACATATTATACCTATATATTATTATAAAAATAGGTAGAATCAATAACACTACAACAGTCATCAACATCTCATCAATTAATGTATTTTATATTTATAAGTATTTAGTTAAGTGGATACGACGATGACAATTTCATGACGTGAACAGTTTTGGTATGGAACCAAACGGCCACGTAATGAAAATATCGAATAAACTGACTATAATTTATATACAACGCATAGGTAGTGATCGTGGATGATGAGATCGTGGATGTGCGACTCATTATTATTTATAAATATTACATATTTGAGATATTCATAATGTTATAGTGCGACCTATAATAGGTGTCACTAGAAACGAGCATGTTCGATTATATGCAAATTTCGCCGATAAAATTATTTATATATTATAATAAATAGTCTCTAAAAACGTCCACTAGTACAATAAACATATAGCCATATAGGTTTTTCTATTTCGAATTGGCTCGAAAAATATATTGAAAATTAAAATGTATTTTCGTTATAATATGTATAGTACTGCACGCGTGGGAAATAAAATACTGGGATTTCAATACGCACCGTAGTATGATATAATATGTAACCAAAACTGGTTTAAAGCAATCGCGGGGTATAAAAAAAAGAAAACGTCAAAAACTTTAGTCTGTTGAGCGCCTAATAAGTAATAACTAATACCTATAAGTAGGGCAAAGGACAAAACTACAAAAAACCCTAATATAGTAGGTACAAAATATCCTGCGCTTAATATATGCTCACTTAAAAGCCCTAAAATGTAAAAACAGACTGTTTTTTTAAAGCCTCCTTAGCCCCCCCCCCACTTCCTCAAATAATACGTCTATAGTTATAATATCATACCTAATCGAATTCATGAAAATCCGCGATTTTATTCCGGTGGAGACTTATTGGAGTGTATATATACATTATACATATATCAAAATCATAAGGGGTACCTATCTATAATAGGAACGTCTTGTGCGTTTCAACAGAATTTCTTCTGTATGATGACGATGACCCTGCCGGTGAGGTCCGATTTCCATCATAGGAGCTATAAAATGCACGGTCAAAATTTGGCAATTATTTTTTTTTTAATGTCAACGCAATTTATAATAATGTCATGTCGTGCACTCTGAACGGCTATATATAATTATGGACGCCACGGTGTGTCTCATGACGACTATTTATATATATATATAAATGTGAATGTAATGTGTGTGTGTGCCCGCGATGTATTTATTATGTGAACGAATCGCAGCTATAATATTGATATAAGCGTAATTCGAGCTAATGGTCGGCGGAGGATATGACGGCGGACACGCGCACTCTATTATAATAATATACATGAACGTACCTACTACCCAGCGCATGATATTATATATTATTATGTTATTATATTTAACATTATATAATATATTATAATATAAATGTATGTACGCGAGAGATACTTCGAACGATAATATTGAGTACAATAATAATTTATGGATAGTCTCGGAATACGCGTAAAATATATCGTTGGTATATATAATATAATACTTAATGTACCTACCTAATGTAGGTACGTACCTTCCTATATAATATGGGTTAGCCTATACCTATATACGATAGCAGAGTTGTTGTATGTTATGTTATTATTATTATTATTATTATGTGTGTTGGTTTCGTCTGACCGACAAACTCGTTCCCGTCGCATCTCAGGTAAGAGTATTACAAAATCGGATTTCGATCGGTCATATTATTCGGTATAATAATATAATATAATATACGCGGGAGGTGTAATGCAATATAATAAATTATAATCGTCCTATAAAAATTAAAATCGTAAAATGCCATCATGCAACCTGTAGGTAATAATGATTGTACGAGCATTGTACATATATTATGTATTATTACGACGGATAGCTAGTGTGTCAAAAAATACTCGTTTAGGGATTAGACAAAAAAAAAAGTGTGTACAGTATACCAATATAATATTATTATAATATAGTATTAGGCCCCGATGAGATGATACTGCAGAGCACTTTCTAACCGTACATGTAAATCTACGTATTTATGTCGAATTATTTCATATACATATTTTGACCAAACGAGAGGAGCCCCGAACAGTTCACAAAAAACCATCGTTGCAGGTATTCTAAAAACATATTTATGTTAAAAAATATTATACTATAACTCATTAAATAACTCATTAAATAGTATATAAAAGGACTTGTCCTGACTGACTGATTTATCAACGCCTAGCTGAAACCACCGAAGTGCTATGAGTATGACATTTTGTCAGTGGTTTCGTTTTATGATATAAACACCCACTAAGAAAGAATTTTTCAAAAATTCGCATTTTATAGAGATCCTCAAACAAGTATTTTGAGATTCTCGAAGGAAATTTAAATTTCTTTTTGTGTATAAATGGTTGCAATTGGTTGTAGATTATAATTGTAGATAATATAGAAGAATATTGTAGAAATTACTATTTTTTTTCGTGTACAGATAAATGGTTGTCATTGGTTATTCGGTTAGATGAGGTAAAATCATACATCATCAAATGGCCTCAATTAAAAAAAACTGTATTATCTTACCAATGGTATGTTTGTAGCTTATAATATAATATAAGCTACAAACATACCATTCTATATATTATATAGGTACTCAACAACTACTCCATTGATTTTGATTTTTGACGAAAATCTCAGATATTATCTGATCATTTTTCTAAATATTATGACGTACCTATCAAATTTATAATTCGAACTATAGTAGCTAGGTAGCTTATGAATTATTTAACTTTGTGTACCTATACTAATCATAATAGGTTTGGAAGATATAAGGTACGGTAATAGTTGAACATTTTAGTAATTAATATTATATTAATCTATCAACATTTATAATTTGGATAAATGATCAAAGTAAATGCTAGATCCAAGATGACATTTATTTTATGTTTTATTAAACTATTTTAGAGGGCCTGGAGTCGCTAATGTGTGCTGTGGTCAAACACCTCCCGGATGGGTTGATACCGAGTTGCGGTCGAGATTATAAGAGGTAAAAAATAAAATCCGAGTTGCGGTCGGGATCAAAATAGGTAAAAATCCTAGTTGCGGTAAAAAAATATGATTATTATAAAATATTATAAAATAATTATTATGTTTTAAATATTGACATAGTTACATATTATTATGCTAAATACAAAAATGAAACGGTTTAAATACGTTACGTCAAAATACAAGTATAGTTAGTTAGTCTATAGTTAGGTACACTTACACATTCAATTATAAATTATAATATAGTTACATTTTAAAATACAAAACACACATTCAACGAAAAAAATTAATACATTTATAATATTATACCGGTTCATATTTGTATGATACACATTTCACAAATGTCAGCGAGTCAATTTGTTTTTTCAAATACTGTTGTATTTTATTTTTAATAAATTTCTGATTTATGCTTTCACTTTTTTTATTAGTTTCAAAATCTACTGAATTGATTTTTGAATATGTATCAATCTGTATATTTTTGACACATTTCAAAAATTCAAATATGTTGGGATGTGGCGATCGGTTCTCAGTTTTGAATTTAGAATTGAACGCTTCACTTCCATTATTCGTTCTCCAAACATCATTGTTCAAAGCTGCCCAGAGTGTAGTTGGAAAAGTAGCATCATACCGGATGAATAATCGATAACCGGATACTGACCGCAATTAAGACGTTAAATTTTACCTTCAATATTATTAAGACCGCAATTCGTCTATTGCGACCGCAACTCGGACAATACCCCCGGATGGGTCATGGGGTGACCACCCGTGTTTTAGCAACAAATCCTCGCCCCACATACACCTGTTACTCAAACCCTGCAACCGTATAATCCCCTACAAAATTCCAATGTCTATAGTTGCCGATACTTTAGACCAATCCCTATAGGTATCACCACGGGACATTCTAAAAATCAGAATTTGAATAAATTTAATATAAAATGAAACGCAATTGGGTTGAGTGTGCTTGGTGAATCACCCTATACATATATATACCTACATAGGCACTCTTGTATACTCGTGTATACATTCGAACTTGAAACGTTTTAGTAAAAAATAAAAATATATATTATCTAAAACGAATAAAAATAATAACTGTTCACTGTTTATTTTTATTTAATCGTGTGCGAAAGATTGTCGAACATAAAAATTAATAACATAATTAATATAATATCGAGTACCTACGATGTACCTAACATGTACCTTGATGGTTAACAATATTCAAGTATGAATAGTCGGCATACATGGGTGCTCGCAGCGAGTTGTAAATATTATAATTGCATGTACTCATAATATATAAACAACGTATAGACTTGAATATAAAACTATCATTCTTATATACGTATTTTTTTTTTTACATATATAATATAACCTGACCTAACGCCGGTGCCAAAATAAATCGATAAAAAAATGCATGAAAATGTATTATATTATGTTTAAAATATTTGCATAGCATTTTATTACTGTAGTAGTGACTATATAGTAGTACTGCCGTAGTATTATACACGTTAACGATAAAACATTAGATTTGTGATCGGTTTCGAATGTTTTTTTCTATCCTTGCCCTACCCATACAATTTTTATGTATCGATTTGATCTGATTATGTCTTGCGATTACCGACTACTATAAGTTCTATTTTTACCTTTTTTTTAGTTTCAATATTTGTTCATCGATATTTATATATTCAATTTGACAACCACACCTATAATAATATGACACGCATAATCCTTACCATGCAGGTAGGTACGTAGGTACTCGCAGTCGACGAATAATTCTCATTTTTAGCGCGACGCCACAACACTTGATTATATAGTGTAGCCGACTAGGATATAATAATGTAGTAGAGTAGGTACCTATATATCGTTTCAAGTGGTCGTCTTTACGGTTTCTGTCCATACCGAAATGGTCTTATTTAATTCTCACGCGATACATACGGGCCTAACATTATAGTGTCTTAAAACATAATATACATTAATTAATTATTTACTATTGCTTTTCACTTGTAAGAATAATCGTAAAAAACCAAATGTATATCCTCAAATAAAACGTTTCTTCGTTCAAAATATTACCAGTAAGTGCCAGTGTAGCCACCCGATACACAGCTGTAAACAATATGGAAATGAATCATCATCTATGCCAGCGGTTCTTAAATTTTTGAAGTACGTGGACCTCCGACGAAAGAGTTATTTTCAAACCGCGGACTCCCTCTGCAGGTACCAATTTTATTTTGAATAACCTTTGGTTTTTTGGTTTTTATACATTTTTTCACGATAAATCTCGTGTTAAGTATATCGTAACCAATCGTCCATGGCCGAAAACACCGATAGCGTCGCGGACCACAGGCATGAGTGTCGTGGGCCGTGGACCACAGTTCTTACCACGGTTAGTGTATGACGTACCACTGATAATTGGCTCATACTGTATGGTCAAGATCTTCTTCTACCCCTACTGGCACGACTCAAAGAGTTATTGGCGCCATCACTTTATACACCTCGCCACCTGTCACTATCTTGAACTGCTCAAGTTTTCAATTCCAATGACTTTTTAAACCTTCTTCTACTAAGTAAATCTGTCTTTACTTTGGTCTTCCCTTAGTCTTACTTCTTTTTGAGGTTATTCCATTCCATTGGCGCCTTAACTGTTTCGGTTTCTCCTCTCTAAATTATGTGGCTTACATCGAATCATTTGGTTTTAGTTCCATCATATCGTTTAACGGGGAGTTGTATCACCTTTGCTATTTCCCCTTTGATTAGTCGGTGGTGCGGGTCCACATAATATAATGTTCCTCCAAATGTTGTTCTCGAGTGTTCTCCATCTTATGTGTGCCTGTTTGGTCGTCGTCCAAGTCTCGCAACCACACGTGAGAGTTGGTCAGGGGTCTTATAAATTATTATATAATATATAGGTGTACGGGGTATTATACGATGGACGGCGTCATGTCAATAATGTCATAACTCATAAGTATGGTTTAGGATGGCACTCTTAATAAGTTGTTTTCATGTTTTTGTATACCTACATTTCTGCATTATATTATCCATAATAAAGTAATGTATACACACATGTTTCAAAGTGTAGACTGTAGGTAAATACCTATATATACCGTTTTATTTATTTTTATCTTCGTTATTATTACATTACATATTATGCTATAGGTTTATGTACATATATAGTTCCATTCATGTTTTCGATTTACGGATATATATATATATTAAAAACTGGTTTGCATTACAATCGATCAGAGATAACACGCATCAAATATGTGGTAGCCTTATTTTATATTTTTTTCTTTCACTTACCTATGTGTATGTATTACATTCATATTTTCCACATAACTGCTTTTAAGAAAAATGCAAATTTCTTATATAAATGCAATAATTGACTCGTATTATTCGGGTGAAAAAAAAGCAAAATAATTTTTTTGTATTAACTTTAGTTGTATTTTTTTTTTTATTACTCTACTATTACTGCAGCAATACCGTACCTAGTTTATTATATCAGTGGACATATTATTTGAAATTATAATATAGCAAGACTGCAATATTATTATTTTGGACTGCGGCGGTGCTGTTTAAATTAATTTTTTTCTCCTATGCGTATTATATTATATTAACATGGTGGAATACGTGTTTTTGGCTACGGAAAAAACGATAAAATCGAAATAAAAAAATAAAAATAATACGGCAAACGACATCGCGTTGTGTGTGGCATTCCTCGTGTTCGGTCGATTTATACGGGTCGTTTGATAACGGGGATGCAGCGTACTATAATATTATAATAATATATTACTATACACCGATGATCCGTTCGCCCAAAACAACAATTAAAAACAGACGTGATTTTTTATTTATTTTTCTCGTGGTAAAATTATAGGACGTATGACATATTATTATTATTATGGGAATGTGATTTCGACACAGTAAAATATTTAAAAAAAATAGATATTTTAAAAACTAATATAAATAACGTTACGTCGCTTTACATCGTCCATTACAATGTAATATTATCATCGTGCGCAGCTATATGAGCGTTCGAAAAACACATCATTTGTATAGCCATTAGTTATAGAAGGAGCTGCTAAACACAGGTATCTAACCTATTCGTACGGCCGTGTTCGATTCGTGTACGATTATTATTATATTATATATTATTATTATGTACGCGTTAAATATAAATAGGTTTACAACCAACCGACCAATGAATCAACTTGATATATAAATTCTTAATAGGAAATGTATTATTCATTCTCGTATAATATATATTGCAGCAATAAGTAATAACGTACTTTTAGGTGTATCGCGTGTATATGAAATATTATATATTTCGTATACATATAATATAATATAATGTTAGGAAATCTCTCTCTTGAAGTTATAATTTGGTCATCTCGGAAGTCGTATTTTATATGTCTCCATACGGGACAACGAAGAAAATCGATTTTAAGAGTAATTGCGTTTCTAATATTTATTAATTTATAATACACAATTGGCTAGACGAGATAAAATATTGTATACGTATCAATTTGTTATTTCGGTCTCTCATATTTTTACGTGGTTATAGTCGTTTTTTTTATTGTGTAATGACTTGCGGTTTAATGATTTTATTGTTATTTCTTAGATAAAACAATGAGAATTTCAGATTAAAATGAAGTACGACTTGTATATTAAAGTGCAGCTTATTTGTAGTTGAGCGGATCTTATTTATGGTATTATGTTTAAAATTTATATTTTCGAGTTTTAAATGTATACATACCTAGTTACTTGTAATGTTGTATGTACCTACATTAAATGTTAAAATCTATAAAATACATTTTTAATTCGATTTAACACCTTGAACAAATACCTTAAATTCAACACAGTTAAAAAATAAATGCAAATCAAGCCGATAACTCTCTCAGTATATAATATATAATTTATATAAGTCGTTGATTAATAGTAAAATATTTTACTAAACATACGAATTATAACCTTCTTATATATTTTTCTCAAATTTTGTTATAACTATTTTACATAAAATGAATGGCAATATTTACATAACCGTATTTCACCACAATCCCGTATGTAGGACTTGATTAATTAGACACATTATTATAATATCGCAGTGGAACGGTGTATAAAAAGAAATCTATAGCTATAGTTCAAAAAATGTATTTCATTAGTTATTTAGGCATGGTTAATAATTCTTTTCTAAAATTTGGGTATACTCATAAACCTAATATTATATATATATTATATTCATTGCAGTCAGTAATGTACTTCATTAACAATATGTATATGATTATAATATAGTTTAAATTACCTACACCAGTGGGTTATAATAAATTAAATGACGTGGGTATCGTAGGCTTCAGTATTATTCAAATATTCAAATTTATTATATAGTGACTATACTAGGTGGATTGATTTAGGTTTGAATGCATAATATTATTAAGACTAATCCTGTATGCACTGAGCCACGTTTTGAAAACACATTTTAATTGCTCATTCTGAATTCCTGCAATTGTAATTAGTTAAGGAAACTATACATATAGCTCGATGGTATAATAATAATAAGACTCATCCGATACTTTCGATAACGAACAATAGTGTTTGTTTTTTCTTTCGTTTCGTTTTTTAATTGTTGTTATTATAAAATGTATTATAAAACAGTGTCTACCGCCGCCTTAACCTTTCACTGTATACGATATCTATATATAGTTAAAATGCAAATGAAACGTTCGCTATAATTTCTTCTTACCCTGTCTGCCCTCCCGCCACCCCGTTATCATAGTAAATTATGCCTACGAGTGTTAATAAATTGTAAAAAAAACCTGTAGATACCAAATCGTGATGAATAATAATTGTTTCGTACTTAATTGAAAAATAAAACTGTTCCAGGTGCCGCCATGGGACTGTCAGTGGCGGGAGACGGGCCTTCGTAGATTTTATGCTGCGAAGGACACCGTCGATTCAGCCAAAGGCATCGCGAAGACTATGCTAATTGACCGGTTACAAAGCTTAATTGCGGTAAGTTTTTTCGTTCATTAAATCAATTCCATGTATTTTTAGCAGTGATCTCGAATGCATTTTCTCGTTTCAAGCACAATAAATTCATAAATATACCGGTATATATACCCCTACTACCTAGTCGAAACAATTATTTTTTAAATACGATATAATTATTGCAGCAATAACGGTGCAAAGAAAATTCTTTGACGTCCAGACAATATATAATATATAGTAGGTACCTACCTAATTGATTTAGGAGCTATTACACGGCAATTATTAATTTCTTCGCTCTCAAAAAGTTACGACCAAAAGCGGTACCTATCGTCGCTATCGATTAATATGTTGATCAAAGTAATTATTATTAGGAATCGACAACATTAAATATAGGTTTAGATATTAGTGGTTGTAATCTGGAGTGAATGTCAGTGTTCTTGAGAAAGTTAGTGCGGTCTGGTTAGTGTTGTTTCCCTCAAGAGCTCCTTTCATGGCCAGATCGTATATTGGATTGGTTAAAGCGGTTGAACATTTTTTACACGATAAAATAAATGCGTGTTTCATAACTATATTTTATTAGGTATATTATTATCAGCTATATTATATACAAACAATAAACAAATAAAAAAAAGTGGAAAATTCGAATGGATTCGTATCGTATAAGCAGGTACATAGGTACTTAAAATTTGTTATGTAATAAATCATAAAAGCTTATTATATGATTTAGTGCAAAAGCCATAGGAAGGTACTGTTATATTATTCAAAATCTATTACATATATCTATCTACTACCTATATCTATCTCATAGCGTTGTATATGGATATTTAATCAAAATTTATTAGATATAAGTACTGTTGTATAGATGACAGTTCCCCCCCCCCTATAGTCTTATATAATAAAACGCTAATAACGCGTATAAGATCCGCGGGGAGCGCTGACGGCACTCCGCGTTTCTTCCATGACGACCAATCACAATACTTCCCGCGCGTTCGCTATAAATTCCGCTCGCTTACCCCCCATTTTCCTTATCGACGAATATTTTCGAACATTATTATTATTATTAAAAAAAAACCCGTGTTTTTCAATTTTTTGACGTGATAATAACGTCTTATAAATCGATTACCCCGTGACCGTCGGGCGGAGTGGGGGGACCCATTAAACGAGTAATTATTTTTGACGAAGTATAACTTAGCCGGTATTCGACTTAGAGACCCCGTACCAATGGGCATCTCAATTTTTTAGGCCCCAGATGAATTTTCAACATTAGGGAACCAAAGCCCCCACCCCCCCACATTTTGAGTTGAGTATAACTCGGCCGGAATTCAAGTTAAAGACCTCGGACCAAGGGGGAACCCATTCTTTTTATGAATACTACCGTTTTCCGCTTTAGGGAACAGGGGCACCTCCTCCCCCCCTTTTTGGATTTTGCTTTTTTGATGGATTTTGGTCCGGGAGAGTACTAACACCCACCTCGCCAAGGGGAAACTCGGGGTTTTGAGTTTTTGATAGGATTTATTGGGATTTTCTTAAATATTGTTTTTATTGATAAGGAAAGTGATAAGAATTTTATTTTATCGCCGCGAGCACGGCGACGCGGCTCAAGAGTCATACATTTGCTTCATCTGAGTAGGTGGCTAGGTTGGTTAGGCGTTAGGGTAGGTGACTCGAGGGTCGTGGGTTCGAAACCGCCGTCCGGGATTTTCGGTTATTTGCGGCGGCCGTACTTAATCGATTTTCTTATTTTTGCGTTTTTTTTTTTCGTCACATTTATCATTTTTAACGAAAGTGTTAATTTTTTTTTTTAAATTTGCATTATTATATTATATATATTATTATTATTCGTTTGACGATATTTATTGGGCAAAAAAATAATTAAAATTAACATTTAATTAATACTTGATTTTACCGACGCACCTACATGTTTCTTTTATTAACACATTATAATGACGTATAACTAACCTACGTGTAGTACCTACTTGATATATTACAGTTTTTACGTGATTCCGATTTGGTTAAATACTGCTACAGATTATAAATACTATATTAAAAAATAGTACGACTGTAATATGACTGCTTCATTTGCCGTTTTTTTCGAAAATTCGAGTCCCGGGGTGGAGTAGTGTGTCGGAAACGAGAGTATGTGTAGTGTATTCATTTATAGATACCTACGTTTAATAGGATAGTAGTACATTTCAATAAAATTTGTTATTCACCAATATAATTATCTATTTGTTAATTTGACTTAATTCTCATAATTAAATAAATATACATGGAAGGTATATTTTAGAAAATATCCAATCAGAAAATTAGATTTTGTCGACTTATTTGTTATAACCGCGAAAACATAACAATGATTACATTGATTACAGTGAAGCCTAACATAAAACACCTGATAACTGTTCTCTATAATTATCAACAAATACAATTTTATTACCTCCTGTATACTTTTTCATATTTGAACGGCCGTTTCGAGCACTTTTTGCTGTAGGCGGATTGTCCGTTCGGGAATCGGATTTCACCCGAGATGACTGATAGCTAGACACTCAATACTCAATACTCTGTTCAAAATAAGATCGTGACCCGGCGGCCGAGTTGTGCGCATGGGCGTGGCTTTGTTCCGTGGCTGCGCCCGACGCGTCGCTGTAGTGGGGACGGCATCTGGCCATATGTCTGACCGCCGCCCGACGAAAACTGGTCGCCGCCGGGTCACGATCTTATTTTGAACAGAGTATAGCTACTTGCATACGAGCGACTTACACCCCCACTGCATCCGATCCACCACAGGTAGCTAGACATTCAAACTCAGAATTCGAATTTCCGATTTCAACACACATACGACAACCGGACACACACGCCTGGTGCATGGTCTGCGATCCGACGTAGTCGGATTGCCTACCTGACTAGCTACTTCCATACGAGCGACTTACACCCCCACTGCATCTGACACTCGGGAATCGACTTTCACCCGAGATGACTGATAGCTAGATACTCAAACTCAGAATCCGAATTTCCGATTTCAACACACATACGAGAACCGGACATACACGCCCGGTGCATGGTCTGCGATCCGACGTAGTCGGATTGCCTACCTGACTAGCTAATTGCATACGAGCGACTTACACCCCCAGTGCCCACACTGCATCCGACACTCGGGAATCGACTTTTACCCGAGATGACTGATAGCTAGACACTCAAACCCAGAATCCGAATTTCCGATTTCAACACACATACACCAGAACCGGACATACCCGCCCGGTGCATGGTCTGCGATCCGACGTAGTCGGATTGCCTACCTGGCTGGCTGTGTCGTACGATCGACTTGAATCGCGTGACTTACGACTAGACACTCTTCCGAGTTCAAAAATTACAGCTTAACCAGTGCTGCCAACACGACAAAACACAATAACCGACGACCCCCCATTCCCGCCGCAGGCTGGATCAAAAAACCCAGCATCGCCGACAAAGATGCACCACCGCCCACACAGTCTTTCCGCCGTAGGCGGGATGACAAACACCGGAATCTAGTATTTCTATAAACTAATAAACTGTAGGTTCCACCTAAAATAGTATCTACAAAGATGTTTTTTTTTTATTTTAAAGCATTGTTTCCTGCACTATTGCAGTGGCCGCGACTGACCATACTATAATAATAACCAATAAAGTGAGTATAAAGCGCGAGTGCGAGCTATATGAAAGTCACCACACTCCATATTATATTTACATGCCTAGGGTCCCAATACTTATATAAACAGTGCGTGCCTTTTTTAAATGTCAATGTCTATCGGTTCTCAATGAATTTAATTTAGGCCATTCACTTTATAAAAATTAGATTGTCATGATATATTATACTGGATCCATAAATAATTATAAAAAAAAAAAACTTTCTGAACTAATCCATAATATATATATATATAAGTCTTAATAATAATAATAATAATATATTCACACCATTTAAGATCAAAGACGGACAGATTAGATCAAAGATGATATGATGGTATTATTAGTTTATTTTACAGTTTATATAAATAGAATATTTTCAATACTGCAATATTATCCAACAAAAATATTTCCACAAACGTTAATACTTTTAGAAAAAAACTAGTGTTCCTCTTTTCTAAGAATCACTGTGTGACCAGTGTATGTGTACCTATTATAGCTGTATATTACATCATAATTTCTATAGAAATAAGTTTGAAAAAAAAAATTACATCCTGCTTAGAGACTCACGCTATACGTTGACGATCGGTGTTAATTTTTCCGAGTTTTATATTGACTATAAATTATACATTCTTGCTGCTACATCATATTTGGGCATTTTGGGCATTAGTTATATTTTTTGTGTATTAATATTTTAAACGTTTTATTTTATTATTTTCTACTATAAACAATGACCATATATTACCGTTCCCTGTGTTCTGCTCTCTGTAGGACGAAACCCGTTCGGTCGGTATGGACTATATATAGGAAGGTATATAAAATTGTGTACGTATATACATAATATAATATCTATTTACATACATATTATCATGGGACTACATAGGAGTGGCGCGATGTGTGATGCTCGGAAAACACCCTACAGAGGTGCCTCCAAATATATTATATTATTATATATATAGGTACCTACGTCCGCAAATTGTTCGACATCTACTAAACTATGTTTTCTAAAAGAACATATTATAATATATCGTTGTTCGTGGAATATTGCCAAATTTTTACGCGACCATATACAACGTTTAATATTAATATAATATATAATATTATACGCCTATCGGTATAGGTACTCGAACGAAGTATTGTATCACACGCGTTATGTGCCGCCGCTCGACGTTCAAGCGATTTTCATCGACACAAATTGTAATAGACGTACATACCAAACCATACCCACCTGTTGTCTAAACCTACCTACTATAATATATTAATGTGAATAATAAATTTGCGGCTCATTATTAATTTGCACTTTGGCGGTAACAGGATTGTGAATTAGAATGGTGTATATTATTCAAGCACGTGCGGCAGCGGTATACAGGCATTATATTACAGGGTGATTCACCGAGTATGCTCGATCCCGTTGTTCATTTAATAATGAATCTATTCATATTCTGATTTTTGGAATTAAAAAATACAATAAAGAGCTGTTTTTAAGTACTTGGATATTTGTCTTACCTTTAGATTTAAAAAGTTTCCGGTCACGATACATTCTTATTTTTTTTTTCAAATTAATTTGTAATGAAAGATGTTTTTCTGTAAATTGTTCATTACATGGTATTTTGAAAATATCGTATTGAATTATTATTGATACATCTAAATAGAAATTTGAAAGAGTGGTTTTTGAGATATTTAGTGTTTTGCAGTATTAAGGACAATAATTGGTCCACGATAATGGGTTTAGAAGATAAAAGGGCAGTGATGATTTGAAAATGTTGATAATTATGATTAATCTATTAAATTTTTTTGTCCTAAGAATAATAAATAATAGATACAATATATTACATATAATATTTAAATTGTTGTAAATCCATTTTTAAAGACTTTTCCTTAGTATGCATAAACATTTTATTAACTTAGGAGCTACTCACCAAGCATGCTCACCCTCTTTTATCCCTTATAATACATTTTTCAGACACTGATTTTAATAGAACTTTTACTTAGATTTGTAAACCAATTAATAAGTATTTTTTGGCGGTACAAACTTTTTTTTTAATGAGAATCGCCCATTTTCAGTTTAAATTGTAAATCTGATTATTTTTTTGAAAACTATGGATTTAATAGATGTTTTATTCTAGTATACTTATTTTACTTGGATAATGTTTACAAATTAAAAACCTCCATAACTTTTAAAATTATTACCATGCAGTACTATCCTTAATACTTGAGCAGAAACTAAGCATAGACTCGTTTGAGTTTTGATTATTTTATACTACTCTACAATTTTCTAAATGAAACAACAATTTACAATAAAAAATAAGTATCAGTACCGATACTTGATACTTAAATGGCATAAAAATATTTCCAAAATATATTTTACTCCTTTAGTGTCATATCTATCCAGGTACTTTTCCAAAAATCAGAATTTGATTAAATTCATGAGGTGTTAAAGTTATACATGGGGGTTGAACATGCCTGAACCATCCTGTATACTATATTATAATAGTGGCACGCGTGTGACGCAGCGTTTTAATACATTATACCATTTTTTCATCGCGCTGGTCAGAAGCTGCTGTCGTGTGTACACGGCATATTTACTATGTAACGCGTATATTATAATATGCGAGTATGCGCACAATAAAAATAATATGTTGTGTACCTACGTTATATGTATATATATATATAAGAGATGGTGATTTAGAGAGTGAGAGAGCTAAAGAGAAAGAGTGAGAGAGAGGACGGTCACGTGGTGTACATGTTGGGATGCGGTTTTTGGACGACATCCAAGAGCCGCGCGGATTCTTCTACTAACAGGTGGCTGAAAAAAACAAAAAAAAGAATCCGTATACATTTTTTTTGTTTTATTATTTTCGTTTTTGTCACATTTCCTTTTCGCCACTACATTATAATTTATAATGTATAATATACGACGACCCTCTCGCGAGGGCCCGTGATGCACTGAGAACACATTTCAGACTCATCGGGAAAATGACGCACATTATACATATAAGGCCATAATATTATATTATCATGATATTATACACTGTACAGATTAAGTACAGGTATCTGCGGTATAATCAGTATGAACCGCGGTACAATTTGTGTTCTTCCTCGTCGCCACTGCCACTTTCGTTGTACCATAATATCATATGCGACTTGAGCGACCAAACTATCCACATTTGCATGCTCGAGGTGGGTTGAAATATTATATTTGGCGAGTCCACGACTAGAGAATTCGTCGAGGGCTTGGCGGTGTCGTCGAAATGATGATGATGATGATAATAATATTACAAGTCTTGTCGCGCCCATTAATTTGCCCGGGTGTAGATACGCATCTCGTCCCCCGCAAAACACGCGTTTCTTTTATATTGTACAAAGAACAGATCTGTATCAGCTGCAGCGGGCCCACCTCCCCCTATAATCGTCGTCTCGTATGAATAATATTATTCAACTGCGCGTGTTCTTCACTGCATCATAATAATATATACCATTATTGTTGTTCTTATACTTATATGTGTATAATATAATACGTACGAATCGCGGTGATGTATATAATCCGCCAAAATTTAAAATCCTAATACGTTTCAATCGGCCAGTAGGCAGCTCCTACGTAACTGCAGGGCGAATGATGATTCACCAATGGAGATATTTCCAACCACAGTTTTGTCCTATGATATTTGGAATTTATTCCAAATCCGATTTTTCATACCATATTTTTAAATGCTTGAATTGTTTATACCATTTTAGAAGCATCCTGTGGCGATTTAAATTTATTTTCTTGAAGAAGAACAAGAACCACCCTTTTTATTGTAATTCATTAAAACCAATTGATTTTTTTTTTGAAAATGTTTACTAGTTTAAATTTCTGTCGTATTAAACTCGATCATATAATTTATAGTACATACACAACTTTATAGTCCTTAATTAATGGTTCTACATAAAATATAAATTAGATGTAATGATTAGTCTCAGGGGTGCGCATTAGGGCCTTTAGGGGTATGTTCTACTACCCTTGACTTTTTTTCACTACCTACCAGCTATATAACAATTTAACATAAATACATATATATATTTATTTTTTAACCATAACCCCTAAAATAGGCCCCCTTGCACATTTCTGTGTACGCCATAATCTAGTTGTACTTGTCTTATAATATTCGAACTATTTTTACGAATAAAAAATTGTTAGTGAATTAATAATTGCAATTTTTCAAATCTTCTAAACTTCGTATTATTGTGTAGACCAACGGACTATATTATCTTTAATACCTAAAGTTCAATAACATGTCATGTATGCACAATTATAGAAACTAATAATCGTTCAGAATTTCGATTTGTATAATATATTCATTCTTCTTTAAAAAAAAATCATCTCCTCATAGCGATTTAGAATTAAAATTGATCGTATTCTCATTTGAAAGAAAATATTTGTGTCATCACAAGACGCTCCTTAAATTAAGTAATTAAAAATATAAGAATTTAAAACATAAACATGCATATAAGTACAAATATTATAGTTAAATATCCTAAAATTCCAAAAATTAGATTTTGAAATAAAAAGAAAATTGTGTAGAAAAAAATTGTGGAGCATGCTTGGTGGAATCACTCTGTATATTATAATTTTCGCGAGTGTTATTCGAACGACGTTTTTCTATTATAAGTAACATATAGAGGCGGATAAACACGTTTGTTGGTCGTTTTGGAAACAATTCAATCGATGATATTTTTTTTTTTGCTCATTTTTAATAAGTATAATATTATAATATAGGTACCTATACGAAAAAACACGCGAATAATTTAAAATCGTGATCAAGCCAATCACGTGCAAACCGCATAATTTATGGATTGATATCGTGTATATGCTATATATTATATAGTTTATTTTATGGATATTATACTGAATAAATAAGTTCTAAAAATAAAAACGTCATCAACTGTTTATTAAATATTATATTTCTGCGTATTACTCATAATTTCATAATTATTTGTAATTCAAAATTTTTTTGTATAAAACCTTAAATATAATTGTAATACTATATTGTGCCTGCAACCGAAAAGAATAAAAATTAATGAACATATCTGTGAGAAATACATATTATTATACCGCCATACATAATACATTTTTAGTTTATCAAAATGTAAATAAAATACGTATTTGTGCTACATTAGTAATAGTAATAGCCAATAAGCCTATGTTAACCAGAAAATACAAACAAAAAAAAATTTTAAATATACCTACTCATATTATTATGACATTGTTTATTTTTACGTTAGAATGATATTTTATAATATTATTGTTTAACATGTACGAGTATTTAATACATTGAGACTTGACCTATTCTTAATCGTAAAGTACAAAACAAGTAGTTTCTTTCAAGTATACCTAGCTACTATAAAGGCAATACAAATCTAAATTATATTATTGTTTATAAAATATTAAACACGTTGCAGCGACTTCCTTCATGCACGAAACCTGAGCAAAATGAATATCATAATATATAATACAGTATTATTATTATTTATTTTCTATGATTTATTGTCGAATATTATTAATTTGATATCGCTATCGAATAAATGATAATATAAGCCTAATACAACACACCTAATCTAATCTATATAATATGCATATATGTACTATATTATGTCTGTATGCGTGTGTAGATATAGTACTTAAATCATTGTCTATATCGTATGAATAATTTTAATGATGCAAAGTATAACGATAATTACGATTTGTACAGTTATGTCATATAGATATGGTGTGCGCATGCGCGTATATTATTGGTACCTATTATTGGTACCTATACGATTAATTTTTTTCCATCGTTTGGTCTCTGCTGGTTTTATTCGACTGAGCACCGTACATAGAGTTATTGTCAACTCAATGTGTCCGGGACAATGTAAAAACCTAAAAAAAAAATCATACATAATATTATATACATTTCAAACGTTGTTTTTACTTTCAAAACGATATAAATTTCGAAGGCGGTACAACTTTTATTGTTCAGAGTAATATTCGTATTCCATTCTTCTGTATAATATATATTATTCTTCAAATAATCGTGTGTCGAGTCCAATCTAGGAGTTGCAGTCTAGGATATACGCATACACATACACCAGACAATAGAAAAGTCTATCGAGAGTGAACAATTCAAAGTAAAAAGTTTTTGATAAAGTTTTTTTTATTATTATATGCATAAAAATATAATACCGCTTATTCGAGTGAATACGTCATAAATCATTTTCGTCACAAGACTATCGGCAAAACTTAAACTATTCAATTTTGATGATATATATAATATATATATTATCTTTTATTGATGTGTACAAAATGGTACTTCTGTTTTCAATTAATGGTATATTTATTTAAATTTTTCACTTATAGAAAACGAAAGTTAATACTTGAAGTATAGACAAACTATACTTCTCAATACAATGAAATAATGTTACAATCAATAAATATACTTATAAATAATCAATCATCATATTAGAATTACGACTGTTAGAATTTTGTTGCACCACATGTTGAATCTACAGTTTTGCATTTTATAACAATTTTCGATTTCACATATTTATTTAGCAAGTGCCTAGAATGAGTCAACCATTCTATAAATATTATATGGTTATAATGGGTAGATGTCATTTCAACAGGATTTCATGATTGCATTGAATGATTAATATAAGAAATACGCACTTATATACATTTTTTTATAAAGTTCTCTAAACTAACAAATCCAATCAAATACATATTATACAATATAACTACATTGTGTTAATATTTTAACCTCGACAAATATTATATACAAACATAGAAAGATGAGTGTTGATTTAAATCTTAGTAACATTGTTGACAGCGAAGTTGACAAGTTGTTAAATTATACGAATTCGTATCTGAATTTATTAACACAAGCGGTGCATTATTTTTATCGATGACATATTATTACGTTATAGTTACTACTATTTAAATTAAATTTCGCCAATATAAGGCCCATCATATTATTATACAACATAAAAATAACATAACATTTAAGTATCTTAGGGCATATAGAGGTAGTTTGTATTGTTATCCAGCCGATAAATAGTTGACCAAATGTAGGGGTTAAATCCATATGCGTTACTATTTTGTTGCAATCTATAGGACTACGTCGTTGCACGCCTTAAAGTCCACTACTCACAGTTTACCCAGTTTTATAAAAATCCAATTCGGTTCAAGCGAAAAAGAAAATTTACTATTATTACACACACAACGGGTTTTCATTTTTAATATGTTGTGAAACTTTATACATACTGGTAGAAAACGTTTATAAGACATGAGATACATTTCAAAGATCCCAGATCAGATTAAAATATATTTTGAAGCAAAGATGGAGTAGTTTATTATTTTGACTACAATATTATTATACATAATATAATCAATGCGTGTGGTGCATAAGTCTTATAACGGTATGCGTTTAAAATAATAATATGTAAAACATAATATATTATTACTTCAAGGTATTAATATTATATTGAATTTCTACTTTTATATAAGTACAAAATTTATTTGAGTATAATATTATAAGATGGTGGTATAAGTATGTAACAGGTTTCGAATTTCGAAAAAAAATACGAATACACTCGATTATAATTCTAAACGTAAATTTAAAAATACTCGTAATAATATTTTTTTTGAAAAAAAAAATAAAGAATTATAATAATAAAATTATCGGACGTATCTAATATTAGGTACGTTGTATGTAACCTACCTATGATAAATATATGATATATATAATATTGTATTTGTATAATATAGTCGTTCAAAGCGTATTTGGTATACCGACATATAAGTGTATAATATGTACCTACTTCAGACGGTCTTTTTACCCATTATACAGAGTGATCCAAAAAGCACCCAGACTCCCATTCTTCTTCAACAAGGAATTTATTCTGATTTTTGGAATTTTTAAATAAACTTAAAGACCATTATATTTTCAAATTCTTTAAATTGTTTGTAAGTTACTTAGTGGATAATATTTTTGAAAATGTTGATGCACTTACCTAATTCAAAATGTAAACGAGAACAGTTTTAAAATATTTATACTAAGGAAAAAATAGATGTAATAACGGATCTTGTATTTATTGTATTTGGACCATCATAACAAATTTAAAATATTGATAGATTAATGATGTTAATTACTAACATTTTTCAAATCTTCATAGCAGCCCCCATATCTTCCAAACCTTGGATCTATTATCCCCATACACAGCAGAACACTGCAGTCATTAAGTAGCGCAAAACATTTGAAGAGTTTGAAAATATGGTCTTTAAGCAGGTAGGTATATTTAAAAATTCCGAAACCAGATTTTTAATAACTGCATAAAATGGAAGAAAAAAGGGGGTGACCATGGTTGATGAATCGTTCTGTATAATATAATATACGCAGGCGCCTATCTTTTAGTCGCGCGTTTAAATCCAGGATTATTACGAACCGAACGTTTACAAAGTGCAAGTCGTATACCTTCGAATTTAAATACATATATAATGTACGAGTGCGTAAGAAAACCTTGGTTGGCCTGTTACAACTTGGAGGAGATATTATTATATATTATATATTATATTATGTTCGCGCTCAGCTGCCACACGCGCTCTCGAATATTCACTACGCCACGGTTTATGGCGAGGGATTATAATAATTATATATTATATTATATAGTTATTTGGTATATGTGGTAGGTATTATAATACTCCAGAGATTATAATTTTTAAATCCACTCGTAAATCAGAATAAGCGCGAAATTTCGTACCCATTTTCCAATGATGCCCTTTAATTTCATCTTGTTTGACGGATCTTTTTTTTCTTTTTTTCGTTTTCAGTTTTCGTAATCAAATTTATTGTACATATTTCGCGAGGCTCAATTCAAATATATAATATTTCTATATATAGGTTAGGTTAGGTGATTTATCATTCGCGCAACTTAATATTAAATAATTGCTGACATTATACGTATTATAATGGTATGAGACGAATAACTGCACACTGATGCGTATACCCGCGTGTTAATGACGTAGTTATATACATATAATAAGCGTTATTAGGTATATTACGACAATGATGACAACTCAATGGAAGGGTGTTATTGTGAAATTGGGATTATAAAAGATTACGCATTATAATAATAATAATATGCCTACCGACGCTTATTGCGTGCGTTAACATCGCGATCGATTGTGATGATTTCTTTTTTTTTTACAAAGCGACTACCGCGATACGCGACGTACTACGTCGACAGTTGTACAAATAGAAACATTTTACCTATATTGTGTGTGGTTTCTTTTTTTTTTCTGAAGTTATATGCAGACATAATATCGCTGTACAAATATAATATACGCAATGATAAAACACGAACGATCGTCTGAAAAACGACGTGGCGAGTTTGACAAATATCATACATAAATAGATGCATTGCAGGTTAATTGCAGGTATATATACCTAACCTAATCTACCTATTAATTACCTTTATAACCGCAGCTGAATATGATTCTGGGTGATCCACCCAGCATGCTCATCTCTTATTTTTCTTCAATAATTCAGTTATTCGAAATCTGACTTTTGAAATTTTTAAATATTCCTACTATAGCCTTACGTCCTGATAAGGGGTTTCGGAACAGCCTATTGTCCCGGAATCAAACTTCAATCGTTTATGTTATCTTTTGCTAAACATTTGTAGTTGAAAAACAATATTGTTTGGATAAATAAGGTTAGGTTACTTATTTCGATCTGTATTGTCGTAGTTTTAGTTTTTTCCTTACAAACGTGTGCCGTAGAATGCTGGCCAGTGTGATTGGTATTCTAATTACGAAATAATAGTGTGTTAAAAACTAGTTGATCGGGGAGAATAGTACTTTTTTTTATTAAAATTATAAAAAAAATGTTTGTCCCGGTTTAGGTAAAAAAAAATATGGCAATTGGCCACCTCAACTTAAAGCCCATAGTATTATTATCAAATTCTTGAGATTTTTTTATTTAGTCTGATAATGTTGACTTTGGTATCAAAACCAAAATTCAGTCTAGTAGTTTTTGAGTTGTTTAACTTTGTGTACTCTGTAGTATATATTATATAATAGGTCGTATTCATGATAATTGGTTTGGAAGGTAATGGGACCATATTAATATATTATAGTGATTTGAAAATTTTAGTAATTTATATCAATCGATCAATATTAAATTTATAATTTATAAAAACGTTTAAGTATCATAAACACTAGATCCGATATCACATATTATATTTTATTATACTTTTAAAAACCTTTTTTTATTACCTTTATAATACTACTTAAAACTTTATACTTGTTCGAATTTTGAATCATAATTTAAAATAAATGTATCCACTAAATAATTTTCGGTAAAAATATGGTGTTTTCAATAGAAAAACAGAAGTTCGCATCGCCGGGACATTCCTTAAGTACACTATTTAGTACACAAAATCTCAAGAATTTTATAATACGATCTTCAAGTATGTATTTAAAAATTCTCAAAATAAGAGTTACCTAATAAAAAATATTTTTATTTTTAAAAATTATTTATTTATATCTGTCACGATTCAAGATATAAGATTGCCTAGATATTCGAAATTGATATACTATTTACGGATAACAACATATAGCCCCCCTAGGAGGGTCAGCTTTCCACCCAGTCCTTCCCATGCGAACGACTTCATATTATAATATAATATTATCTGCCAATTTAAAGAGAAAGAAGTCACTAATTAATCATCAGCGCGTATATCTTTAGTTTTGTCTTTTAGATCGCGGTACCTAGTCCTTTTCAAGGTGACAGGAGCATCATAAGCGCATCTAGAGCTTACATTTTGGACTTTGGGGGAGCTTAATGTACCAAACACGAAAATTGCTATGGCTATAGGCTATGGAAATATTTAGAGGGTGGATAAACATCCAAGCCACCCTCCCCCCTAGTTGCACCTATTGGCAGGGGTAACCAGACATTGAAATATTATAAAAGTTGGTTATTTATTATACATTACTAATAAAATTATGTTAAGCCATCGTAGGTGTATTGGAAAAACTCCAAATGTTGCAAATGTTTAATTTTCGACAAAAAAAATTATCGTATTTTATTTAATAGACAAATAAATAGTGTGTGGTATTTTAGACGAACCTATAGTAAACTAGGTTGATGGGTAACCATCAATATAGATGGTTGTTGCACGATTCTTTCCGACAATTGAAGTTTATATTTTAGTGTATATATAGACAGTGGCGGATTGGCTAAAAATTTCGGCCCGGGAAATAACCGTATGATCGGCCCACCGTCCTAAAATAATAATTGTCCATTAAAAAATTTTTTTTTTTAGTCATTGTCTTATTTATTTCATAATAAATATTATATTTTTATTTAATATAATATCCACTCACTTACCTTTACTTTTTGCATCAGTGCTCATGCATCATGCAATGTGCACGTATAAAACAATATTAAAACAAATTTCATCTTCAATTTCATCATGATCATTATTGTCTTTGTCACTATAAGGCTGCATTGTTGTTTAGTACGACTAGGATACTGATTTTTTTAAATACTTCCAATTAACAGCAAAACTTAATAGTTCTGACTTCAGATTTTCATGTGTAATATCGTGATCAATTTTTTTTTAGTTTTAAGGCAAGATTGACAAAAGCTTCGTTTGATAGTTTAGAATTAATATGCTGAAAGTTTTGAGGTGAAAGCCAAGATAAATCAGTGTAAATCTGAGAGTTTGATACAAATCTTTTTTCCATACTACTAACTACCCCATCCATTACAACATTGTACACTTCTACTTTGAATTTTAAATATGGATCGCTAATAGGGTCATCTTCAACTGATTCAAAATGTTGTTTTTTTTTTCGAATTCTTAATTGTGGTAAACTAGTTTCTATTAATAAATCATAATTTTTGTCTTCAGTATCTTCCAAAGTCTCTAATTTTGTATTTGTATTTTCAATAAATTTTGAAACAATATTTTTCAATTCTTGGTCATCTCTTGATATTAATTTTAACTGTTCTAAAGCTCCATAAGAATAACTAATAGGTAAAATCCTTAATATTTTAAATTGCTTACCTCCATTGCTTTATTTTTTACGTTTTGATTAGACATTATAGAGCGAATATTTTGGCATGACTTAGCAGAATCCGCAAGTAATTTTTGTTTTTTTCCCTTAATTTTTGCGCTCCACCTTTTCTTATTTTATTCAGGCAGTTTATAAATTTTTAGACAAATAACTAATAAGACATTAGAAATTTATAAAAGCGTTCTAGAGTAACCTAGAATATTATAGTCTTCATGCTGTTTAATATACAGTAGATAGTAGATACTATAAGGTCTATGAATGTTGAATGTAATCAACAAAACAGCTGTATCATTTACCACGAATATGTTACGTGATAATAATATTTTTATCACTTTACCTTAGTTCACTAACCATGCAGCTATTATTTATAGAATAAATTATTGTAGAATTGTTTACATCACGTTTAGGTTTTTATAACAATAACAATCTTATCTTATAATTAAATACAATATACTTAAAAATAATTTTTAATCCAAAATATACATCGGCCCAGAGTTATAATACGACAACCGGCCCACCGGGAACTTTCCCGGTATCCCGGTGGGCCAATCCGCCGCTGTATATAGATATCTACCCCCGTGTGGGCGTGTGGCCGTGTCTCACAAAAGTAAATAAAATAACTCGTTTTGTTTTCGCGATAACACATTTGATTTATTGAATATTTAATAAAGTTTTTAAATAATGGTTTACATTTATGAAATAAAGGTGTGATAGGAAATTAAGGATATGCAGTTAAAAAGCCATAAATATGGAATTTTATTGGCTTACGTCATAAAATATATAATTATAATCCTATACAACTTCATTATTCCGATAGTACCTATTTAAGTTTACACTGGTACTCGGATAGCTCTATTTTTTTTATTTTTTTTATAGGTTTACTCTTTTTAAGCCTCATGGCATGTGGTTAATAATAATTTAAAGGATTCCATATTATTATAATGAAGAATGAACTGTTTTTTCTGGATTATATCTGCATAATATATCCGAGGTAAAATAAAAATCTAAAAATACACTGTAAGCTTGTGTTGATAGAGGTTAGGAAAAATAATTTTCTAGGTGATGATTTTCTAGGTCAAATTTATTTTTATACAATATTAGTTTTACATTTATACGGCATGTCAAATTTTTTTGAACTATAAACTCATTCTTTATACAAGCTTATAGGAGCTGTTCGTGTTCAGATAAAGTATTATTTTTTGTATGCGTTTTACTATTATATTATTATTATTTATGTATTTAATTTTTCTAACTAAAAATGTTTAGAAAATAACTAAACTGAACAAACACAAAATAATAACAACATTTATAAAGTATAAATAATTATTGTACAGAAACGTATTTATAATATGTTAAATAATGTTAAACCTCTCCATAAACTCAGAAACGTGCAGTATACCTACCGACCACGGTCACAGAGTTTATACCAAAATCAAATATTTTAAATATCACCTGTTGCCGGGCCTAATATTAATGATTATATTTTATTTTCTTTCAGGTGCTTATCACATTAATTGGCGTTTTGCTTGCAAATTCGGCTTCAGAACCTATATTACCCACGGATTTTTTGAACGAAACGCATCGTCAGAGCAACAACAAAAGTCTGAACAAAAACTATCAAGACTGGTAAACAATTTTTAATTTGTAAAAAAAAGCAGTCGTCGTTAAGTATCTCTGCCCCATTACTACAATCAAACTAATGCGACGTCATAATGAATAGTCATTTATTTAAATTAGCGTTTAATTTGGCTATAGTCTTCATATAGGTAGCGTAATATTTTACTCGATAACTATAGGTACAGCTACAGCCACAGCAGCCGGGCCGGTATAGACCGAAAAACGATGTCGCGTAAATCACCGGGTAATATTATTATAATATTATTACCGTTTTATATTTATCCGCTTTTAACGAAGCTGCTTTGCATAACCCGTATGGGACGTCATATAGGTATAGGTTTACTCTTGTATAATACCGGTAGACTAGTTTCTGTTCGTGCCAGTATTTTCTTTTTCTTCAAAATGTTGATACGAGTAACCTATGTGTAATCCTATATGAAACGATCATTTCGGACGGTCGAAATTGGCCTATAGTCAATCCACTTATTAATAATATTATATTATAGTCGCGCATTCCGCAAAAAATAATATAAGTACCTACAATATTATAATATTATACTAAAACGACGCCGGGAGAATCTCAGGATTTTTACGAGACAGTAAAGCGTTTTTAAATTGTGATCGCGCTCGTTAGACATTTGCATAAAGTCATTCAAAAAACAGTGTGCGTTATAACTTTTCGGTTATTATTTTCTCTCTCCGACGTGTTTATACTTTTGTAACCCCCTCGTCATATAATATATAATCCGCGCCCGAGGATAACCACTATTCGTCCTATACCTACAGGTATATATAGGTATACGCGAGAACCGGCTAGCTATGTTTCATTAATAAATAATACACTTATAATGCTGTGTGTTGTACACAATATTGTCACACGGACTGTATATAGATGTTTAGACATGGTTTCATCTACAGTCAGCTCGTTATTTTAAATGCTGTAATTGACGGTTTTCAGGTTAGGCGGAGAAGAGACGTCGATAGAAGAAGAGGTAGCCGACCACCATTGGCTGTCTAGTCGTAAGAGCCAAGAATATCTAGTCGCTGTCGGTGGTCAGGAAGACTGTTGTCCGTCACAGATGGAAATGATCGAACCGAACGGCGGAAGTAACCCAGACGGGCTGTACGTTGAGCTTTTCAGGTAATTATATTATAATATAATATTATCATACCTAACGTCTCGCATAGGCTTGTAATATTAAATTACACGTACATTTACACGATAAGTACCTATAATTAATACGCCGAGCTTTCATTAAATATTATAATAAGTGCGATGGTAAATTAATAAACTATAAAGATAAGAGAAACTCTCGAGACTCAATCACTGATCTCGTCACTTATATTGAGCACACGTCATAACAATTTACTTTGAGTTGTATAAAAACATTTATAGAATAGGATGATGAAATATTTCATTTCGGTCCTTGACATCAGCACTACTGCGATACAAGCCTTATTTGTGTGTTACAAAAGTGTGTTATTTGCCTAACATGTACTCAGTTTACTTTTCGTGCGGTACAAAATAATTAAATAATTACATTTTGAAGTAATTATTACTTAAAAATTAAAATAGTAAAATAGGGGCTGCAGGTATTACAATATTACTTACACGTGCATACATCATACAAGTAATCTACGTGCATACTGTATCTACTATGAGAGTATTGTATGAGCTATTATAAATTTAAATCTTCATATTTTACGTATAGAGAGAATGAACCATAAATTAATATTAATTTATGAATGCGGCCGTGTTTCAAGAAATTCACACAAATTGGAATGACGATAATATATAATATGAATGAATTGTTAGTAGAAAAACTATTAATTTGTTTTCAGGGAACATCATCCAGACGAATTATCTAGGACTGTATCAGAAATTTCAGAAATTGCATACGATCGGTAATTACCGACATTTTTATATGAAAAAAAAAATGCTTTCATTATTGTTGAAAATGTAATATTTAAAACGATATCATTTTATCTTTATTTTGATAATTTAAAATTAGTTTAACTTAAATACACATTTTTTTGTCATGGTATAAAGTATGCATTTAGATTTTCCGATTTTAGCATTATTTTTAATAGTAGATAGTTTCTAAAAATTTTAATTCAATTTTATCAATTTTTTGCTTTTTTTTATAAGTAAGATAATCAAAAAAATTATATGTTCTCTCAATAATTTTATTTTTGACGACAGCAACAAAAACCTCATGCGATGACTGAGTCAGCGTTTAAGTTTATAAACGTTTTATTTTACTACTATACTACGCATTCGATAATATTCAGAAACGTCTATATAGTGTGAATATTTTTCTGTTTTAATTTTGTAAACAGTAAAATCTACGAGTACCTCCCCCACGTGATTATGGCGTACTTTGATATTTATAATAATATATAAATTGTAAATTGTTTATTAACTTTTTTAGTGAAGGCATTTTAAAACAATATCTTAAGGTGTACCTAATCCTACATTCCTACCCAGTAACCAATTATTATTAGTTTTAAAGTTTTAGTTTAAATACATTGAATTTAGCATTTTAAAAATAGTTTAGCTTCAAATTCTAGTAAATAATAATAGCAGTTAATATGCTAAACTTTAAGTAAATTATTATTGCTATGCTTTAAATTGTTCGGCTATACCTACTTCTAAGTTCGGTTTAATCCAGTTATTCGTATCAGTATTTTGTTTACCACCTTTGGAATGATTTTTTTTTTTTAAATAAATATTTAAGTTATAGTTTTAGTTGATTTATGACTGATTATCTTTGTAGTGCTTTTAAAATTTTCTTAATATATTGCTTATACTTTTATATGTATCTACGGTACGGAGAGGGCTGATTTGAAACGTGTCATTGTTCAATTTTATTTTAAAAACTTGCATAATATTATTATATAATAGTTTAATATTATGTTTAATAGATTGCATGGTATTTTGTATAGAATTCTAATATTATATTCTAATAATGATCAATGAATTATTACCCATATTTTTTCCGGCAGTAAGTTTACGATTATAATATTATGTTTTCGAAAATGATTAATGAATAATACTGCAGCTAAAATTATATAATATTATGTACGTTAACTTTTATATTGGTATACGCGCTTAAGATTGATTTACATAAATACCATAGACTGATATACTCGACATACTTATGTAGTTATTAAGTTATGTGTATATCGCTGTTGTACTTATACAACGGCGTTTCATGGCATATATTTCGTTATAGTTTAACACTTCAAAATAATATTAGACAAATAAATAAACATGATAATAATATGGACTATTAGTACCATAAGTAATATTATTGATAGTGAACAAATTAGGGATATTATATATTTTTGTTCGTGTTTTTTTAAATTTCCCGGCCATTGCGATATCCTTCTAATTTATTTACATTAATTACCTGTTACAAAATCGAACATAATATTATCTACTCATGCCATATTATAGTACCTATATAGTTTCGACGGCAAGAACGTTGGCTCTTAAGTACCTACCTATACCGCGCGCGCGCAATTAGTTATCTACAAATTGATTTCGGACGCAGTGAATGCGTTTAATACGATATTATAATATATTATACATATTAGTATATTATACCGTCGTTAAACATACATAATATAGCTAATGTATTAAAAGATAAACGTCGGAAAGAGCAGAGCTAAAAACACGAAATAAAAAAAAAAAATCGAAATATTTCAAAACCGAAAACCGCGACGAGCGTATCGTTTACATTTTAAGCGTATTAGGCCTGCCGAGTTCAAGGCATAAGCACTGTAGATTACAGCCTACGGAATCACAATTTACCATGGATTTACGTGTTTTGTATTCAAATATCGAATTAAAATATGTTTACAAAATACAAATTATATTTTAATTTTTTTTTTTTTTATTTAGCAGTTTAATCGTTTATGGTAGGCACTTGCACTTGGATTAGATAATAATATCCGCATTCCGCACATTAAACCGTGTAATTCTCGTACTGCAGTCGTTTAATTGAAATTAATTCCACAGTACATTTAACTCTTCGAGTTTCACTTAATTCAGTTTCAAAAAAGTAAATCTACTTTTTTGATATACGTGGATCACATCATAAATAGCATTTTGCACCTATATGTCGATTATACTTAACATTCTTTATCCAGAAACATGTTCAAAAACCGATGCGCGTTTTTAATTTTAAATCAACTGCAAAAAACCAAGTGACTATGTTCATATAAATTCTTAAGTTAATCAGAAAATTAACTAACTATAATAGTTTTAAAAAGTTGAAAAAACAACCCTTTAACTCAACTTAACACTTTTTAACTACCTAGTGGGTGCCTATAGTATGATGCCTTTGGACTTTTATCCGAGAAAACAATATCCATAATAATATCGCCTCGACGGCGCGTGCGCGAACTACTACCATATAACGCCTAGCCGTTCCGGTTCTCCAAGGTACGTCCTCTCCACGGTCCGCAGCGTAAGCCATAAAGTCATCAGCTGCTCATTATTACATTTTTTTCCCTCGTCGGGCTATTCAACATTGTTCGGACCGGAAAACACGTTAATCGCACGCGCACACACATAATAATAATATTATAGCTATTATAGGTATCGGTATCGGGTATACCAACACTGGTTCGAGTCGATAACGCACTCTCGCTGTACACTTATTAATATGCGCTAGTAAAATAAACATAAATAACGTGCAAGACGTGTTTGAATATAATTTTAATACGCGTGCCGTGTAAGTGGTGCTGGCTAATATGGTATTATTATTATTATTATTATATAGGTAGGTAGGTACCCACGTATCGCGGTAATATGATTATATATTTAATAAAATAATTATTGCCTAAAATAATATTATATTATAGTATATCGTATATACTTATTCTTTATTGCACGTTATACGGTGGCAGCGATACGGGTTTTCGAATTTTTATATACATGTACCACGGCTGTACTACGCACACGATATTATATGTCCGTTACCCATACACACTAAACGCATATATAGATGTAAATATTAGTAGCTGCAAGTACGATTGTTTTCTCATTATATTTTTTAAATTTTGAAAAATGATTCAAGAACACCATGATGTTTGCCGTGATGCTCTGCTGGAATTACTAATTTGTCCCTATAAACAATATTGCATGGAATATTGAACGTGAAAACAGGAATCTATAATACTTAAAAAAAACTATGTTAAAAAACCTAATGGCTTATAAATTAAAATACAAACATCAATAGTATATATTATAATATATTATAATATGTATTCATTATACAATAATTGATTATTTTAAAGGTGACCATTCGTTTTCTCGGAAAAGTACATTGATGTTTTTAGAAATATTTTTTTTTACATATTAATTTTAATTCGTTACAAAATACGACTGACAAACACAAATTAGGTTTTTATGGACATCAGTTTTTAAGTTTTGTGCATTTTATAATGACAGCATATATTTTACGTTTCATATTCCTAAGCAGAATATTTTGCAGTGTTTCTACTATTTTTCTATTCCATATATTATTAAAATCGAATTTCAAAGGAATATAGTTTCCAGATAATTAATTATAGATAAAAGCATTGAGTAACTTATTTAAACTGTTGATGAGCGGAGTTACGTTAGGTTCACCAAACTTAATCTAATCTCTAACCTGGGGACCTCGGAAACCAGTATAGTCATATACTCGGCTCATATTAAGCTTCAAATACGATGGTATTACAGTATAATAAAAACAATTTGATGATTAAAAATATATAAAAACATAAATATAAATGTTTGCTACAATGGTTTTAAATTATGTTAAAAATAATATTTCCAAAAACGTTGATAAACTTTTTGAGGAAATGTGTGTTTACCTTTAACAGAATCTCGCTATCCTTATACATAGGTGTCTATATGTTTCAAACAAGTAACTATAATGCAAGTAATGTCTGGAAATTATAATTTATATTTGATCTATAAAAATTACGAAAATCTACACAAACGCGTGTTCGCCTCGCGTGTGGAGTACACACATATAGGTACCTTGGCGAGGCGTGTACCCACCGTGTTTTTACAATATATAGTAACACTATACGCATACATAGTTTCCATATTATACATTACACTCGAAACGGGGTGAATGGGTTAGGCCGGGTGTATATATAACGTCGACAGATTTGTACGACGACAAGTGCGTATTTCGTCGTATACCCAGCAGACGTGTCGGACGCTGTTTAAAACGGCGACACCCATATAATAATATATGTACACACAACCGTATGCAAATATTATAACATATTATTATTATAATACGAACACACTCCGTCGACTGTCGTGCTCGCGGATCGAGTAAAATAATGTACCCAATACTATACTATTATCGTATATAGGTATACCGTCGTCGTCGCCGTCACGCTGTGCGCGAAAACGTGTACGCAAACGCATACCTAATATATTAAATTATTATTATTATTATTGTCATCTTCGTATCGTCGTGTTATTATTTATTATTGTGTGTACACACGGTCGGTTTCGTCTCGGCGAGTTTTGCCGACGCTCTTAAATCGTCGACCGTTTCAAGGCAATAAGCGGACGGACTGCACAGCAGAGCATAGCGCATCAGGATGATGTTGCTCGGCAATAATAAAACTGCGACGAGACAGCGTACCTATATGTATACATTATATCAGCAGCCGATTTGATTCGTCTTCTAGGGGAGGAGTAAATATCCTTTTGGTCCGAAAAATCTACTCTTAACTATTTACCCACTTGGGCCTATTACAGAGGGAAATCCACATGTATCCAATAGAAACATTTTTTAGTCCGCGATTATAATATTTATACATACACTCTGAACTTCTATACGGAAAGAAATTATTATTTATAGATAGTTTATGTCTAGGGAGGGGGACCAAACCTAAACGCCACGCCTGCATTATACGCTTTTCGGACTGTAGAGATGCGGTGCAGTTATTGTAACAATATATCATACGAGAGCGCAGATTTAAAATATAAAAATTGTAATTTTTCTGAATTTATCAACAAAAAAAACATAGTTTTCCAAGCACAAAATTCGTGTTATGCATCAAAGAACTTAAACATGAAACTTTTATTTTGCATTTTTGCATTTTTAATACGTTTTTCGTTTATTTTAGGAGCGAATGGATAAAGTTTGATAAACTTATCCACTAAAATGAAAAAAGCTGAATAGATATTATTTATTTTGCGTCTTCTTATTATTTTTATTACGTATTATTTTTTTACCTATATATATATATGCACCATACAAAAACTGCAGCGACTGCAGAACGGCTTGACAAATTACATTTTCGTTACGTTCGGACAGATATATTATAAAAGTATAATAAGTATACGTTTCAGTATAAATAGGCAGATCCTAAATAAGTTGTTTTATTTAGAACTTGCATAGATCGGGATAACGCCGAATCACCTAAGTTTAAATAGGTAATATAAATCGATTTTCGGATCATTTTTATTTAACGTTATAATAAAAACAATTTTTAAGGGCATTATTATAAGTGTAAATATATTGTTGGCGAGCATTAAATCGTATATTTAAAGACATTTTTACTCGTTTTTTAAGATATTAAAAGCCACGTCATTTATTATAGTTACAACTTATAACGCACATTGCACATTATATAAGCTATAAGCAAACAAATCAAACAGTTAAATGTGTTTCGAATTTTTGTAAAAATCATGAAAATGTCTATGTGTATATTATATCTACTTATATGAAACATTTTTTTTTTTTTAAACATTTAAAACTTTTTGAACCTCTAACTCGGGGCCTGCTGTATACTTGCCAGCTGGTGATGTCTTAAACCACGGTGCTGATAGTACTTTGCAGGTTTGTCGTCGTGACCAGTCGAAAATCTCTACTCCTATCTTCACGTTATACTATAGTGTCCGACGTCTTAAAAACGAAAAAAAATCATTGGAGATTTTAACCAATCCGGCTGTGGAACACGACCGAAGTTTCTCGCGATACAAAATTCGTATCATTTTGGGTCGTATCGTTATGCGACATCAGCCACGGCAATTTAAAACACTAATGAAACTAACCTACCTATAACCTTATTATTTATAATTTATTGCTTTTATACATAAATACAAACATTTCCTGTATAGCGCTATTATATATAGGTTTCTATTATAGAAATAAAATCACCATACTAATCGTACAACCTCTGCAGGAAAGTGCGTAATGCAAATATTATGAAGAAAACCGTCTTATAGCTCACAGGCCGCGGGGACGGTTATTTTTAATTGATTGCGAAATAGTAATATTATGCAGAAAATGTAATAATTATATTACTCGACAAACTGAAACCGCGGACGATATTATATATATTATTATCCTGTAGCGAGCGTGAAAGTTCATCGCCCAAGAGATATCGCGCAATTTTATCAGATCTGTTCGTTTTTCATCATTATATTATACATATATATGATACGGTCGTCCGACGAGAGACGTATAAATTACCTGATTTGTATAATATAATATGCTAATATTTTAACATTTTTAATTCATATACCTACCTCTATTATACTTGTTTGTACCTATTATATACCATATACATATACAACGTTATTATTTTTAAATCTAATTATTTAAATTATTTGTTATACCTACATATAGCTGGTTGTTAAATATAAGAACGACGTGGCGTTTCACCTGCCATATAATGAAATTATAAATTCATCTGCATGTGATCAAAGTTTTCTGATTTTCTTAGAGATTTATTAGGGAAATATTCAGCAATAATAATAATTGGAAGTTGATTTTTTGTTTCACTTTAATTTCAGCAAATCTCGCCTATAAAGGAGACACCGTCTTGATTTTCGAAAAAACAATGGCGTCTTGATTGGCTGAATCTTGCGGTTAGTAATAATATAGTGGTTACCCCTGTAGCAGGCTGATATCTTACTCAAGTAATTTATACTCATGCGTTATATGTTAAACCAGTTACCACTTATACCATTCTGTCCATCATCAATATAATCAGTTGAATCACTTCACCACATTAAAAAAATTAGCATAAATTTCAAAATAATTTTTTGTCCAAAATCACGCTTTATCATCTGCACGGTGGGGTGTTAGTCGCCTCAAGACTACTATAGTATAGTGACACCAGATCGATATTTGTCAATTATTGAGGTCCGCACGTTTTCACTTTAGGGTCACAGCGGCAATCCATTAAAAATATATTATATTTTATTCTAAACGGTGTGAATCATTATAGGTACCTACATAATATAATGTGTTACGAATTTGAAAGTTACAAAACAAATATATAGGTACTCAACCAGTTATTAGCACGTAACGTATATTAATAATATATATTCTTAGTTATTCTTGGAGTTCAAATATACATATACATTATATTATTATTATAAAAGTGTCTATCATTTTTATTTTATTAAAAAAAATAAAATGTTTTCAGCGTACCTATATGTTAATATTTGCGTGTAAGCAATATTTCTCATATTATAATAATATGTTATTTTATTTTTCCGCCTTAGCACCTATAGCCATATTCATTTAATAAATAGATGTGTACGTCTCAGTACAATGTCAAATGTTTAAAATACTAAATAATAATTTTCATTTAGATTACACAATACGCACTACACATACTTATGTACGTATAAATAAAAACAATAAATAATATAATATTATTTTTATGTATAGATACTATTCTACATATATCGATTTATTTTTTTTAATTGTCGGAGTGGAAAATTAAATCAATATGCGTTATTATAATTTATTTATAATCGAGACGTAGGTATAATATGTGCATGTAATATTTATGTACCTACCTATCTTATGTTATATCGTTAATTATATTTGTCTAGTATTTTGAAACATTTTTGTTTTCATTAAAATATGTAGGTAGACGCATGCAATAACATAATTTAATAAATAATTGCGTGATTGAGGAGTGCGCACAAAATGTGGACTTTGATAGGTTGCATTTTCTACGACCGATTTCTCGAAGTCCTTATGAAAGTGATTTCCAGCCGAGTCGTACATCGTACTCAATGTACAATGGCATTATATTTATAAACAAATTATTAATAATTTATAGCCATATAGCTCACGTTGAACGCATATTTTCTCGATTCGTATAATATGTACCTATAATAATGTATGAATTTATGGTATATCACATAAATACGGTTTTCCTTTTGTGAATAATATTGATATAATTTATTGTTCTTATATTATATACCTACTCGTTCGTTGTTGAAATGGAAAAGTGAGATTTTTAACTGTTGACTTATTTATTTTGAAATTACTGCAGTTGGACATGAAATTAAATTAGTACTCGTACGTATGATACATCAATTTAAATAAAATGCAATTAAAACACCAGTCTTATTTATTACAGTGTTTCACAACGTTTATCATTCCATATTATACACTGTTATTAAACCGGATCAGAAACCAGTATCGAGATGTTTCCATCAATGCTATTTTTCGGTAAAACGTCAAAGTTTTGATATTGATCTTAACTGGGTTGGTTTTTCTGCATCTTAATGGCTCGAAACTATTTTGTCATTATTTTTCCAGTGTTACCTGCAACACAGGTGGGTTATGCGTTTGAATGGTATTATTATTAAAATAAAATCATAAGATAGTATCTGATAAATTATTCCCGACCCCGCGGTACAAATGAATCCGTGATGTTAATAAGATTAATAACAATAATAATAATAAAAATAATAATAATTTGATTATTTTAATATATATTATCTTTTTATTATAATATTACCCCGAACATAATATCCAACATGTATAATGTACAGGATGATTCACCAAACACGTTCACCCGATTTCTTCGTTTAATAATACATAAACTAAATTGTTGGTTTTTGGGATTGTCAAGTAAAGGACCTGGTAAAATACTTAGATTTTTTTATGGCACTGTCTTTTTAGGCGATACCAAATTCTATTTTTTAAATGAAGTTCCTTTTCCTGGTAGTTAATTAAGCAGATGTTTTTTTTTAAATGTCGATGTAGCTAAGTGTTATTTTTAACTTTCTGTAAAAAGGATGATAATAGGAAGATATTATGGGGCTATGACATTTATAAATTTATAGTTAGGTACCTTATCTAGTACAATTTATAATCTGTTAAAATTGTACTAGTATAATAATCAGTGGTGTCATTTCAGTTTTTATTAGAGTTAGACTATGGCAATTTTTCACTGCTTTTCCGACTCAACATTTTTTCACTCAGATTCTCATAGCATAGTGCCATAGAGGTAACGGAGGGGGGGCGTGTGGTAAATGTGCCGACTTAAGGCTGATGTAAATACTAGACTGGGGTAAGTGTCCTAGTTGCCCTCAACCAAATGACGCCACTGATAATAATACTATATTATTATATTATATTTTTCAAATTTTAACTAACAATTTTTAAGGATTTATGTATATTATCATCCTTAGTATATTATACGTCTTACTAATTCAGTTACAACGCGTTCTAATTGTGATTTAACTGTATCGAAAAACCTATTAAAAAATATTATCTGCTTAAAGATTTTTAGTAAAAAATATTAGTTTTCATTTAATGAAAATAGCTTTTATCTCCACAAGAGTACTACAGAACACTCCTATAAAATGGTAAAAAATATCTAAGTAATTTAAAATATGGCCCTTAAGTACTCTTAAATATTACAAAGATCGTAATAATTTTAATGAAAATCAATGAGTAAATGAAAAACTGGAGGTGAGGAGCTTGCTCGGTGAATCACTCTGTATAATAATACGATGGGTTTACCGCGCGATAGAAGTCGACAGATTTCGATAATCAACTGGCGCGGGCACGACGACGAACACGATCTATCTAAATCCACGTGGACGCCACCCGTGCCCGTGTCCGATTCGATTTTCATTTGTCACAATTATTCACGATTAAGCGGTATACCTTGTTAACAACCACATTGGTATATTATTTTTAACAACACTATACTTATCGATACACGTCTATACGGCCCGCTTGTATCATAACGGTCGTGTGACGTGTACAAATGTGTACACCGGTGCAGTGTAATCGATGTCCGATACGGGATTTCTGAAAGTCCCATCCTCGATGGTCGAAGTCGCGCTGACCATTAAGTTATTCAACGATATTATAGTTATCGAAAGTCAAATGTATTTTATTGCTATCAGTCGTTGACACCATTCGGCGCTTTTCAGTTTCCGGTTATGCTTTAACCGGTTTCGGAGTGTATTATATATACTAACGTTTTATTTTAGTTTATCTTTATTATTTCTCCGATCGCCACCACTATATATGCTCGTATATAACCACACACACAAACACATATTACATATGTACGGATGATGGAAGGTAAGCTCCGACTATAAACGAAATTCGGTTCATTTTTATTATCAATCAATAAAAATATAGAATAATATTATTTAATTTTCCATTTGCAATTCATTTCAAATTTGTTGTTCAAAATCTGAGTTTTGGAATTTTGAAGTATATTTGACGACTATATGTTTTCAAATTCTTGAGATATTTTTTTCTATTCAAGGAGTATCCTGTGGAAATATTAACTTTTTATTTTCAAATGGTAGTCCCCTCTTCCTTTTTTACTGTAAATTATTAAACGGATATTTTTATTTCAAAATTTTTATTTACTTAATTCAAAACTCGAACGAGTAGTTTGTCTGTTATTGAAATGGTTATAGGTACTAAGGATATATAATAGACCTTGAAAATGGTTTCTATTGTATCTAGTATTTATTATTATACTTGAATCAGAGTTAAAAATTATATCCAAAAATAAGGCTATCGAACGATTGAGAACGTTTTTACTAATAAAAATTTCGTTCTCAATCGTATTTTACCGATTACCTTTAGTACATACATTAAATTGTATAACTATTAACTAAATAACTACTGGTTTGAATATTGAATACTATCGTATATTACGATAGTATCTGTACTATATGTCATTGTTTTTAGTAAAATTATCCACTAAATAATTTACGAAGGAGGGGTTCTCATTTGTAAGGAAGGAGTTTGTATCCCCACATAACACTCCTTAAGTAGTACAAATAATTTCAAGAATTTTAAAATAGGGTTTTTATACGTATATATTTAAAAAATCAGGTTTTGAATTATTAAAGAAAAAACTAAAAAGGGGTTGAGAATGTTTGGTGAATCACCTTATTTAATATACATCTGCAGGTCTTACAATTACTGGGACATTTTGTTATTGTCCCTCAATCATTGTTTTGAGAATGGGTTCAAAAGCTTCCTTTCTATTATGCGGGAGTTGGACGGAACATACCTTAATAGGTATTCATAATCATGTCCATAGTATCGTCAATCAGTGTCTGGCACAACAAAAAATATTTTTTTGGGGGGGAGTTTAATTTAGAAATGTGTAATAATTCTTTTTTTTAATTATGACATCTAATTATACATAATACATATTAGGTATTTATTATTAGTTAGGCTTGTAAAGTTAAAAAAGGTAAATTAAAATTTTTTTATTGATAAAAAAGAGGAGGAAAGGGAGTGTGTCACCACCATCAACATATTATGCTCATCTACCTAAATTATATAACATCACAACTCACAATTTCCTACATAATATATCGCAAGAAAAAAGGCTTAAGACATCCACGAATCGTATGAGCTGTAGAGTTGGGTATAACGAGAAAATTATAATATAGCTGATTTGATGTATCCATTATAATATTATGATTGCAGTCGCGGTTACGTAATACCGTACGTTACCTGGTTACCTACTCACAACCGGCTCCCACAATAGGGCGATAAATATTGAATTTTTTACTCTTAAAATCTAACTCGATGAATGATAATATATATTGTGATGTACCTACACGTGTTTAGTGGCTCTTCTATATGTGTACATAATATCTATACGTTTGAAACATACATCACTCGTAAATTATCACACTAAAAGTTCACAGTAATCTTTTTGTTATGAATTATTTTCTGTATTTCATTTGTACCATAGTATAATCTAATAAAACTTGTTTGTATTAAAAACGAATCAACCGTACGACTAATAAATCAGACCTCGTGGAGCGTAGAGAAAATGATTTTAGCGTGGGAAAAACATGGTCATTTTTGAGATAATAATCGTGATGATCGAAGTGGTTTTTTTTGTAACCACTGCATTATAATAATATTGTATGTGTTTCGGAGGCGCTCAGCTTTAAAATCCGATCAATTACCGCACAACAAACATCGAATCGTCTGCGAATGACTTATTTTATCGATCGTCGTATTATTTGAATCATTAATCGTTTTGGTCGAAAAATCGTGATTTTCTCCAATGTAGGCAGGTACACGCGCACATAAACCCTCACATAATCAGGAATTGGTGAACATAACATTACATTTTGTTTTTGCAAAATCTCACAGTGTTCACGAATTTTACTATAATTAATGAAATAAATTGAATCGAAGGACGTATATATCATATTACCTACACACGAAATAAAATATATTCAAAGTTCGGTTAACAACGCGATAGTATATAGATATAGTAGCTCAACGTTTTAGGTAAACATAATATATAATATTTTTTTTCTCCGTAAATAAATAAATAAAATTATTTTATATTTTATTATACCTATACGAGTGTAGAGTAACGTGTAATAATAGTTGTTTTCATTATTATCCGTCATCGGATTATGACACACGAGGTGTGCTGCTACGTATACACATTAAATATAAATACATAAGGTGTTTCTATAATATTATAAAATATACACTATACAGTCTAACTAGACATGTTTTACCGTACAATTAATGATTTATACTGAAAAGTAATATTATACTATAGTACATCTACTCGTTGATCTTTTTTAAAATGTCAATGTCTCTAAATCAAAATATGAATTAGTAGTTTCTTAAGTTATTAATGTGCATATATTCTATATTATGATTTTACAAAAATATCAAACAGAACGTAATATTGGATCTAGTATATTTTATTATATACCCATTACAAGGACATTTTTACAAATTATAAAATGTTGATAGATTCCATCCAAACCCAATACCATGAACAAATTAATCTTAGTAAGTACCTACACCAATTTAAATAACTCAACATCTATTGTCTTTCCAATATTTCTACATAAAATGTTCAAAAAAGGCATCCGTTTAACAATTCCCATGGAAAACCTGCAGGGAGAAAGACGTGTGATTTTCGAAAATCCATATTTGTATCCACTCAAGATATTCGCCTTAAATGGTAGGTTAGGTTAGGTAGCTATATAAACAATCTAAATAATTGAAAATATACTTAGAAGTTCAAAAAAATGAGAATTTAAACAAATGCATTGTTAATGGATGAAATGGGAGTGAGAGCATATTTGGTGGATCACTCTGTATATACATATAATCTTGCACTATAGATATCACGGATATTTGGCAGCAGGACCAGCAGGTATTGTGAGGGACTCTGTATAGTCAGCTGTACCTATATTATAATATAATATTATCATTATATTGCATATTATATTTTATAGACACAACGTAAACAAAAGCAAACGATTAATAATATATATTATAATATGGACGATAGCGGAATAATACGCTCTCGCTGTCATTATACAAATCGCGCATTTTTATTTAATTTCATTTTTTACGGCTTTTCAATTAAAAACGCATGCTATACGACGCGGCGCGGCTACAGCTACATAATAATATAATATAATATTATCGATATTCGTTATCTTCTACGCTATTTTATAGCTGATAAAATATTATATTACACACGCATATGCTTACCTATCAAGACGTAGAAGTATTATACGACTGTAGACGAGGACCGAAAGCGGCCTATACAAAAATGTGTGTGCCTACACAATCGTACAGGATCTGTAAGGCAATGGCAGTGAATAAGTAGGTATATACCGGGTGATCCATTTTACGTAAGTGTATGACACTCATCAAAAACTGATAGTTTTTGAAAACATTTTTCTAAAAAAAAAAAATTTATAATTGTATTTTTATGTATTTTTTTACCGTTTTTTATCGTTATCATTTTAAACTTTTTTCAAATTTTTCAATGACCAAATGCATTTTTAATTACTTGTTCCAAAGAAGAATATCATTTGGAGTAGGCACTTACTTGATACATAAATTGAAATTCGTATGAGTAGATATTGTTTATGAGTTATAACTTTAAATATCTATAACTAATAAACTATCATAATATTATACTTGTCCAAATTTTGTAAGGACCAGAATACTCTGAAAAATATTCTGCTTCGGAATATAAGATAAAAAAATGAAAGTTGTTCTAAAGAGTAAAAAACTTTTATAAAACATATTATTTAGTAATCAATTAAAATTATGTAAAATAAACATATTATATTCAAAAACTTTTATGTTGTTGTTTTTTTTTTGGAATAAAGAGTGTTCTACATTAAACGTATCACCCTGTATATAAATTCCGACTCTAAAACAAACGACGGACGACGACGAAGACGACGACAACGATATCTCGTTTCGAATTTTTTTTTATTGCGTTGCATTTCCGAAAAACGTTTTGAACCATCGCGCGGGCTTTCTATATAATATAATATTATAATATACTCGCACGTCATGGCGAGCGGACAAACAAAAAACTAAAAAAAATCGTATTTTATCCTACCGTCGACGAATCGTTTATAATAATAATAATATCTATATGTGGTAGTAGAATGTGTTCGGGAAAGACCATTTTCCTTCCGGTTCTATTTGGTTATATGGTTGGAGTTAAGAGGATGTCGCTGTGTCTCGGTGCACTATTTGGTTTCTTTTTTCAAACCACGTGCAACATGGCAAAATATATATTTTTTCATTTTTTGTGAAATATGAGGGTTTCAAAACTGTAATATTCTACGTATAGAAATGTGCTAATTTTCATAAAAATCTAAATAAAGTTAAAACACGACCGATGTTCTTAACTTTAAATTTGATAATATAGATAAATTCACTCTAATACTGAAATCAACATCGCGAGATCGGGCCGGTCTGCTGTAGTCAATTCTCAAATAGTTGCCATATTGCGCTTAAGTCTGCGAGACGAAATTCACATTTTGCTGACATCCTCTCAAGTGAACATTTTTCTTACAGATATATATTATTTATAAAAATATAAAATTATGATGGTTTTTGAAGCCGTTACGATATTTATTTTTCACTCCAATATTGACGCATTCCTAGCATCGACCATGCAGACAGGTTAGGTTTGTTCATATAGTGTCGCGTTTATCTAATACTATACGATACATTATAATATTATAGACATGCCTTTGAAGGGGTAGAGTTTTAACGATTTTTGGGGCAATTCGAACGCATTAATTATAAAAGTTATACACATTTTCTGAATTCGTACAATACGTCCCCATACCTACACAAATATTTTGTATTTCCGTATTGCATTCATCATGACGTCGAGTCGTACTTCACACCAAAATGGGTGAAGACATACATGTTTGTTGTTTTCGCGTACATAGGAAATCCGAAAAATATATATTACACACATAGTATATTATATTGGACAGCTATACAATTAACGAAAAACGCGTACACGGTGCAATTGTGCAATTATCATTTTCGTCCATGTTGCTATGTGTAAATTCGAATATTTAAGAAAGTCAAAATATTGCAGCCATGAAAATATAGACACGTGACTTTCCTTGTTGTATTATGTCGCTAGTTATTATGATTATTTTTGGATGTGCGGTGTCGGGTCGCACGGCGATTGTGAGATGGAGATTTGACGTATCTGTGGGGGCCGTACATGTATAATAATAATAATAATAATAAAATGATACGCGTTTCCGAGGATCCGGTCGGTTCGAAAAGGATGTTTGTGTGTGATCCTATACACGTCATATTATATTATACATTTCGTATATAATTATTTAGGCTTCAGGTCATATAATGTTCAACTTGGCAGCAGACTATCATCATAATGCGATAACGGGTCGGCCCAACATTTGACAGTGCTTCGCGTGTGCAGTGACCGAACTCATCCAGCCACTAATTTAACGAGGCATCGAGATGATTTTCGGGGAGATAATAATTGTTATCCTGCAGACGTCTGCTGTGGTTTAGGTTTCCATCGTGGAGATTTCTAAATCTTTATCGCATAATGGAGTTTGAGCCACTTCACCAACCGCATGCGGAGATATTATAGTCATGGGGTGCGTGGAGATATATAACATAGGTACATGGAGATGGGCCGAGAATAGTACACTTGCAGCGTATAGTATTATTGGTAGATATTTGAGATTTTTCTCGAAACCCGAAGTTCTATGCGGCGTAGGGGAATATTGGCTTTTGATAACATTTTATAATATACAATTTAAGCTATTATAGCTTTGGTATTCATTTTTTAGTCATAAATACGACCGTCGTGTTGTATTCATTTTTAGTGAGGAGCAAAAATGTATACAAGGTACCAACCCACCCCCCCCCCCCCTTGATGTTTATAACGGCATTTCCAACTCAGCAAAAAAGTTTAAATTAAAAATTTACAAAATATGCGTTCATTTGTAACGATTTGTATATAATCGGATAATATGACATTTATATGATATGATACTTATCTAATTTATTGGGTAGCCCATAACGGGCATTCATCAGTTACCCTCAAAACTAATATTTTATATTCGCCCCCCTCCCTCAAACTACTTAAAGCAAAATTCATCAGTTGCCCTCAACATATTATAACAAATGACCATACTACCACACCTGGCGTAATATAGGGAAGGTAAGCATGTGACGATATGACATCATGCTGCAGGACGTGCAGGCTTATAGTGTTAGTATTCAATAATGAAAATAAAAGAATCAATACAATGTTTTCAATGATAATAATAAGCGAGATAAATTGTATAATTTGTCAAAAAAAAAATGTTTGCGTCTAAAATTACCCTCTTTGTACCAGGTGCGCCATTAGACGTGGAGGGCTGCAAAATGGTTTATTCGGATGAGGGAAACTGGTACATTTTGTAAATGCCGAAAACAGCCGATGTGGGCAACGGGTCAACACCCGGGGGTGGGGGGCAGTGATTTAAAACGGTCGAGGGGGATGTTACAACACCAAAACACCCCCTGGTCATACGCCACTGCAGACGGGCCTGTCAAGATTTAATAAAATTGTTGTGGTTATTGTTGTTATATCGTCATATTAATGTATTGTTACAGTGACGGGGCCGACAAGCAGAGGTTCTACGAGGTGTCGTGCAAGCCGGGCGTCGAGGGCAAGCCGTGTCTGTTCATGGAGCGCAAGCTGCACGCTCACTCGACGTGCGTGCAACGGTATTCGTATTCGTACGCGATCGTGCGCGAGGAGAACGCCCGGCACCACCACGGCGTGAGCAGTGGACAGTACAACAACAACGGCGGCAAGCAGACGTTCCAGTCGCTGTTCCCGAACGACAACAACGTTTGGAAATTGGATTACATAAAGGTGCGCAGCGGGTGCGCGTGCATGGTGCAGACGCCCAAGAAAAAGCAACAAAAGCAGAGGCGGAAGAACGGCGGCGGCGGCGGTGCGGGGGGCAGCAGTGGCGGCGGCAAGAGCAGGTCGCAACAATGAGCGATGACCAAGACGACGACGACGCCGACGACGACAACGACGACATTACACTATTACAGCGGCGGCGGCGGCGGTGATGACGCCACTGCGCCGTCGAGCACGGTGTGTTCCGCGAGTCCTATTCAATAGACGACGACGACGACGACCCTTTTTAACTCGTGTCGTCGTGTTCCCCCCTCATCACGCGCCTACGCACAATAATTATAATAATAATAATAATATAATGTAATATTACGCCGTACACGCACGTTATGAATTAACTTTATAAAATATTTCACCTAATATTATTATCGTGTACGGCACACGCCTCTCATCCGTTTCCGACTCGACGACGATTGTTTTTTTTATCCACCCATAAATTTTTAGGTATTATTTTTGTTTTTTAAATTATAAAATATTGTTATGATATTATGCAAAACAAAACAAAAAAACCACAAGCGATATTTTTATACTCAATTTTTTTTATCGCTTTTGGTTTGTTTTTTAATCCAACGAAACACACGTGCGCACGTCATGCCGCGCGAGTCTTCTTCTTCTTCTACTTCTTCTTCTCCTCCTACAATTTTTTGATTTTTTTTTTTCATTCACTCTCGCCTCAAATAATACGTTCACCGCCACACTATAGCGATTTCACGTAGACACCGCACACACTGGCAATTTATAAAGACGTTAAGAAAAAAAAATAGTATTAATTTATACGTCGCCACGAACCGTTTTATTAATATTATATTATATATTTTTTTTTTTAATCAAATTTTATAATTCAATATAAAACAATATACATATTATAATACACGACTATATTATGTTATAATATATTATATTATATTATAGTGTATAGCGAGCGGTTATAATAATAATATATAAAATATAATATTATACTGTTTATAGTCATTCGAATGTTACCTTAGGCTTATATGAATAGGTAATATTGTTAAGTAATTACGACTGCTTCGCAACGATAGGTAGGTAGGTAGGTATGTAGGTAGGTATATATACATACTATACATAATATAATAAGTGCATATTATAATATTAAAAAAATAATAATAAATGTTTTTTGTTATATATTATATACATACTCGTTACCTCGATCTATAATTATCATCTTCGGGATGAATTACAACATGTTAATTTTTTTTTTTTTTATCAAACAAAAGCGCTGCGTTTTACTACTTATTATACACACACACACACACACTCGCGTAATCTCTCCTTATAACTTAATATGCTTCTAAATTAATATTGTATATTATTATCCTCTTCTTCGGCACCCGCATTATTAACTTATTATTATTTTTTTCCTTCGTCATTCTGTTGTACATCATCATAACCAATAATATTATAATATATGTGTTTTTTTTAATCTTTATAAGTGTACGTTCAAATATATTATGGTATGGATATATAATATATATATATTGACATATTGTCATATGTGTATATTTATTTATTTTTTGTTAATATTATATATTACCGTGTTGATAATATAGTAGTAGGTATGTACTTTGTACAACATGTACATAGAGGATACACGTACGTATTTATTCACTACAATCATTGTACATTTTATGTTGTTTATTTATTTACTACTTTTAATTACATAATTTATATATATTATACGCCACGTACATACTATTATTACCTATGTATAACTATTATAATAATTTAATTGTCGAATATTTTTTTTATTTGTATTTTTTGTTTTTTGTCAATTTCAATTTTAGTCCGTTTCGTATTATATTATACATTATTAACAACGACCCATTAAGCTGTTTTTGCCACACATAATTGCATCATTTTCAACGTTACCTAACATGGCCGATAGTAGTTACATAACCGATGTCAAACGCACACACACAAGTGCCCACTTATTATACCTAATATTATATCTTTATACAAATATTTTTATATTCTAGTTTGTATCCCGACAACGACTGTGTACTACATAATAATAATAATAATATAATAGCACAAAATAATAAAATATATTTTACTACGTAGTGGAATAGTTTATACATAATATTACACTGCAAAACTATATTAATATTGTTATGTAATAATACCTCGCGTGCTTCTGCCCATGTCATATTATTATTAGGAATCAGTTCAAAATCCCGACAAATCAAAACCTTGACAGTTCAAAATCCAGACGAATTTTCGTTTAAAATATAAAAATGTATTGTAAACAATATTACCGTTGATAAGCAGGTATATAAGTGCACAAGCATACAATTATAATACATAATATACAAACAACAAACATCAATCGCTGTACCTGAGAGGCTAAAGGGTCTAAGTCAATTATTGTAACTTTTCAGGAGAGCCAAAAAACCGTTTTTCAACTATTTTATTTTACTTAAATGGCTGGTGTAAATTCAATTTAATGATTATACCAACAAGGTTTGTTTTAAATAATAAGCTGTAATATTCTCAATAAGATGAATATTTTTTCTTTTAATTATAACTTACCTATAATTGTTTATTTTACGATTTAAATGAAATGTTTTGGACTTAGATCATTTTGCTCAATCACACAGTGGACTTGGACTCTATTAATCTCCATGTTAATTTTGATTATTTATGGACTTGGATCATAATTCATAAATCAAAATAAATATTTGGACTTAGTTCTTTTTGTTATTTCCCAATATCTCGGTAAATATTCGTTACTGGACTAAAATGAAGATAGGTAAAATTTCACATAAGAAAAAACCATAACCTCAATTTTGATAAAAGTGGACTTGGACCCTTTAGCCTCTCAGGTACAGTTATTATTTATGATACAAGTATATAACTATAACTTATACATGGGCGAAAATTTAAATCGGCTAAGCCCCCCCCCCCAAAAAAAAAACTCCTGAAGCCTTCACAACCTCATATTTCCTGTCTTAATCTCCCTTGTCAGTATAGTAAAATTAATAAAATTATGCTATTGTAATATCATTCAAGACTTTCCGAGTTAATTTATATTTTAAACCATATTTATTAAGCCTATTAGATATATAACTCGATTTAATACGTTTTTGATTTGTCGGGGTTATGACCATTGGCCAATACCCTAATTATTACCTATTATTGTATTTACGATGGTTTTACGACGATTCATTAAAATGTTGTTCTCTTGTACTGTTCGATTGACATATTATATTAATATTATGCTCCGAATGTCGTACACGATTAGTCGCGAACAGTTCGAATTTTCAATAAGATAATATAATATTATAACAAATTACTATGCATTTCTGTAGGTAATAAATTAGTCGGATACGAATCGCATACGACATTCGAGCTTGTGCTTATTATATATACCTAAAATAATATATTATATTATCACTGATGTCTGATTTTTTTTTTGTCTAATGTATAAATGCGCACAGAAACGACCAGAAAAAAAAAATTAACAACAATTGTAACGATTATCGATATTTTATTGTTAGACGGCGTTTTATGTATGCATTTAAATCGACATTTATGTGTCTTCAATAGGGTTTAGATGGTTAGGAGCAAAACAACACAATAATATTTTGCCAGAATGCTATAGAAAATAATGTGTCCGAGTGCGCCTTTGCTGATGCTATATCGGCAATAATATTGTAAATTCATCAAACAGAGTCCGATTTATATATACATATAATATCTATCTGTATATATATTATATAAGTATAAATATGCACAATTTAGATTATTGTTTGATAATCGAAACATTTAAACGCACTTTTTTTATGAATTAATAAAGAATAAATTATACCTATAATTGATTGTTCTAGTTTTATTTCCAAAGTATCGTTATAATGTTATTATACAGTTCGTTACTATAGTCGGTGAAACAACCGACTTTGTACTTGTACTTAGAAAAATGTGTTCAGCTACTTTACTGACGAAATTGAATAGCACAATTTTATCAACAAATGGCAAATCACCGCCAACTAAAGGCTACATGTTTCTTCTTCTTCTTTAGTTACGGCCCTTAAGACCATCCTGAAAACGTTAAACTTTGCCCCCTGTCCTCTGCTACTTCTCTCCATTTGACACCAGGCTCTATCTTTTCCACTTCTCTCTTCACACTATCTTCCCATCTTAACTTAGGTCTACCTAGTGGTCTTTTTCCATTATAGGCTCTTCTTCGATTTTACTAAAGTACCCTGTTTGAGCCAAGCATGTCCTGCCCAACTTAGTTTCCGCTTGACGATCTCTAAACACTACATGTTTATGGGTTAAAAATTAAAAGTTTTTTCAAGACATTACGCCATTACGCCTAATCTGGCAACATCGAAATAATTTTAAAACGCAATCGTACATAATATTTACCCAAAATTGATGTTATATTTTCCTGTTAAAATGTGCTCAATCGCATTATGAAAAAGGTAAAATGTGAGCAATCGTACATTATTATTTATTATCATACCTACCCATATACCATAATGTACCACACGCAGTCACGCTGCAGTCTGCATAATACATAATTCAGATATCATTAAAGGACAATGATTTCCATTTTCCATACAACCTATACACTATTAAGTCGATACTCAGTAGGTGGCAACATTTATTGGAATTTCACCCTCCTTTCAACACATCATTACTTGATCGGCACTACATTTTAAGACGGAGCCATTTTCCTCCAAAAATGAGATACCGTTGTCCTCCACAAAAAGGAGGAGGAAATTAGTTTCTCTATTTTAAATATATTTTCCTCCGAACCCATTTTTATACTAAAATTATGTCCATTTTCTTTCAAATATTAAAATATTTAGCCGATAGTTTAGCGCCATGTGAGTCATTTGGGGGGGGGGGGGTGCAGGGTGTACATTTGTACCAACTTTTTTTTTTTAAATGCCTTCTTTGGCCTGCCAATAATAAATATAAGCGCCTATATACCTAAGTGTTTTATATTATATGTTTTTTTTATATTTTTTCAGTATTAAAAAAAAAAAAAAATTATTGTACTTATGTTTTATTTCCAAGAATGTTTGATGTGATTTTGTGGTCCCACAATATTATAATTGATAACATTATAATACAAACATTGTGAAGAAGGATACCAATTAAATCAATTTCTGGTTTTATGAAGGTAGCTATATTAAATACTTTGAGTATGCAGGGAGAAAAAATGTGTAGGTTAGCTGGTTCGGTTAAGTATTTTATTATAAAGGTAATTTATACCTATAAATTTATTTACCAAGTGTAAATACCACTGTACACTGGTATCCACAATATAAAATAAATACATTAAAAGTACCTACACAGGGTTCGTAAATATTGTAACAATATTGTGCCCCCCCCCCCCCCCCAAAAAAAAAAGAAAAGTTTTTCTATGTGGAAAAAAAGTTGAAATGACACCTCTGGCTTAGCCATTTATTTTATTTGTATTCAACATAATTTGACAAAAGAATAATATAATATTATTATTATAATATTTATAAAAAAAATATAATTGTTAATAATTCAAAGATATATTTTTTTTTTGTATTATTATATGTTTTGAAAATATATTTATTATATAAATTCCTTATTGCAGAAAATGGTCAAGATTTTTTTTCGTTGAAAATGGATAAGTACTGGAGGAAAATGGCTACATCTTCTTCTTCTTCTTCTTGGGTATTATCGGCCACTAGGACCATCCCGTCAAACAACCAATCCTCCATGACTCTCTGTCAGCTGCTTTTGTTTTCCAATCTGGGCCACCGTTCAGCGATTCCACGTCTTTCTTTATTAAATCTTCCCATCTTAAACGGGGTCGTCCAAGGGGCCTTTTCCCTTTTGGGTTCTCTGTCAATACTACGTGTAGTAGTGGGTTAGTGGCTACATCCAAATTGTATTTTGTTTTTGTAATATAATTAATAGATTATGTTAAACTTACATTTTTGACTTGATTTGATGACGTTTATATGAAAAATAATATGTAAACGTTATGATATATTACATACCTAATAATAATTAATAACTATAGTTTTTTTACCACGCTGTTAACAAGTCGATTGGCTGCCATAATTGCACTGATCTCGCCACAAACGCCTTGAGCCTCAGTATAGTCTTATGAACCAGGGCTGTTTTTTGTTTTTAGCGTTTCCGACATGGAAAATATGATACTAAGTCAACTTGTCACAGTCAACGGAATGGTTATATCCAGGGCTGTGAATTCATAGGAAAGTGCATTTTTTTTTGGTGATTGTATAAAACATAGCTTTGTGAGTACATAATTTGAACTATGTAACTACGAATCCATCTATGGAACTTTTATTTTGCATTTTTTTGACGTTTTTAATTTTTTAGGTCATATTTTGATTTTTTAGTTCATTTTCTAGTATTTTTAATCAAATTCCGTCAATTGACTTGTTTGAAAAAAAAAATACGGGATTTATACAATTTGCAATATATCGAAAGAGGGAACTGAACTGTCCAGAACGTCTCTCCCAGATGACCCCAGCTTTGATGACATGGCTTTTATGCTATATGCTCCTATTACGTCTGTAGATGTTGAAAGGAGTTTTTCGGCATTTAAAAATTTGTTGACAGGCAATCGGCAGTCATTTTTATTTGAGAACATCAAACGAGCACTTGTTGTCCAATGCAACAGTAAATACTAGATTATCTACACTATATACCTTTTGTATACCTATCGTTTAATTCCACAAATTGTATTGCCTCTGATATCTTAATTTTTAATTGGTTTATGTAATCACTATCTGTAATATTGTTGAACTGTAATAGTAAAGTACTAATGGTTCAAAAAAAAAAAAAAAATACTAAAGATGAATAAGGTACTCGGAAATAAATATCTTTTAGTTTGTTTCATTATGTTACCAAAATAAATACAAAAAAAAACAATTTTAAAAATGTTTCAGATAAATAGCATTAACTTAATGCAAATGTGAATTCAAACTCAATCAACATTTTTACTATTTTTTTTTTTTTTTAAGAATAAACACTTTTTTGTACTAATGTTTAATATCCTGCACCTAATATTAATATAAGTATAAAAATTAAATTAAAAACCATTTTTAATAAATTTTATAGTATTATTTTTGGCATCTTATATTCCTTTTTATATGCATTTTAAGTGCATATTTTATAGTAATTTTTGACATTTTTAATGTATTTTTTAAGGTTTTTTAGTGCATTAAATTCACAGCCCTAGTTATATCGTAATAGGTATATCGTAATATGGTAACAGTTGTATCGATAGGGCAGTATTTGTAAATAACTTCGGGTACGCTTCCCCAAGAGGAAAGTGTAAATTTTACTATAGTCAGCATATCCATGATTCTTTATTATCTATAATTATGGATATTGACGACTATCGTCCACCTAAAACTATATGCAACTATAGATACCACTCATATAATATAATATTACATAGGTATATATATATTATACGTATTTTTATTGCCAAAAATATGGGGGGGGGAGGAGGAAACCCAACAAATTGGGTTATTTGAGTCTATATTTTTTATACTCCGAGCCGGGAACTATAACTATCAAATTCAGTTTGTATATTATTAATATTATATTATTTATGTACACGAAAAACCTAGGTGGCTCGTTTAATCACAAATTACTGCTGTGTTACAATTAATATTATAATGTATTATTTTACAGTCGCGATGATCAAGATGACGAAATTTATTTTAATCGCATTCGGGAAGTGACATTAATATGCTTCATATTTAACGTCACGTTCTCATGATTAAAATCATAATATTATTTACTATATTTATAATATTATGTAGTACGATCACGGAAGTATGAGTTAACGATTTTTTATTTATTTTTTGTTAATCACTTAGCGCACATACAATTTTACACGCGGATAAAATGTTATTAGTTATTCTTATTACCTATTTACCTATATTTTATCAACAATCTCATTAAGTGTTTTTTCTCGTTCAGGAAGAATATAAATGGACTTGTAATCTGCTTGCCACCGACCTAATAGCATATATATTTTAAATTAAGTTGGTATAATATATAAGCAAGTAAAAAAAACATTCCACATCTAAGGGTACCGATGGGATTAAATTAAAAAAAACGGCCAGCTTTAACAGTATATTTCATGCAGAGCCACCAAAGCTGGGGTATTCAAAATAATTTAAAATGCTTCTATATTTTTAGGTTTTAGGTTAAGAGATAAGAGCAATATCATAATATGATACATTAAATAAAACAATAATATTTTTAATTTGTTTAACTCAAAATATACATTCCATGCATATCTGTTGTAACTTTTAATATTGTCTCTGTATAGAAAATGCCAATATAAACATTCAGTCAAAATTTCATGTACCTACGGTCATTTGTTTAAGAGTTGCACCAAAAACCAAAATCAATTTTTTCAAAAACAGATTTTAGTGTAAAAATTCCCTTTTTTTTTAGTTTTTTTTTTTCTATAAATATCAATAAAATTTTATCTGTTGGGCCAAAAAGTGTAAAAATGTAATACAAGGCTCCTGATATATTGTTACAATATCAGTTGAAAAATATTAAAAATACATAATTTTTTTATAAGCATTTAATTATTTTTTAGTTAAAAATTTATAAAATGTTCAACTTTTATATCTTAGGATTGAAAATTTAAAACAAAATTCCACGTAAGTACCAAAAAATCTAAAATATACAGAAGTACAGTTTATTTTTATAGTCATTTTAAGTTCAAATTTGGACGAAATTACATAATAAAAAACCTAGAATAATTATTTTAGTTATTTTGTTGTGATTGTATAATATTATTCGTGGGTACTTTAAACTTATAAAGTACACTATTATATATCTATGATAGTATCAGGGTTTGTTGTTGATGTATAACGCGTTATAATTACCTAATGGATATTGTGATATGATTAATTTGGAATTTATTATAGATATCTATTATAGGACAATTTTTTTTTTTAACACCTTCCATAGATAAGTATATAATATGCCTTATACCTAGACTGTCTCCACTCAGAATCGTTTTTCTTATACAATGATATTATATCATTGAATTCAAATTTAATACCATCCATTATACTGTTGTAAACGGGTAACATGATAAGTATGAATGGGTTGACTCAGTCTAGTGGCGAGTAGTACTTCAATACAGTGACCCACTTGTAACCTACTGTACAGCAGAGCACCTTTTTCTTTTGTTTTTCAAGCCGCTTTTGAAAACTACTTGGACATTTTCACTTTTGACCCCCCAAAGTACCAACTAGATGGTTAGATTTTTATTCTTTATAGTTTAGAGTATCTACCTACACATTAGGATTAATAATTCAGTAACTAATCGTTCAGATTTTGATATAAATGTACCAAAATGAGAAAAAAATCTGCTTAACAATCTATGGTAAAAAGGGAAGTTTTCATTTGAAACAAGATGTTTATAAATACTAAATATTAGAAAATACGTGGTCCAAACAATAATATATGAATATCGTATGTATGAAAACCGTTTATAAGGTCCATCATATACATATTAATAGTATATAATACCTACCTACTTAATATATATTATACTATTAAAGCGTGAAGATAAAATAAAAATTCTACCTATTAGCCATCAGGACGATGATTTTATGGCAAGATAAGTTCGGCCAAAAACCCGAAGTAGAGAAACTAAAACGAAATCTCGGTATTTAATGGATTTTATTATTGTAGAGTGGCACCACGTTTTAATCCGTATATTATAATATTTATATTATACGTACTAATTATATACCTACCTTCTATCGGCTATCTTATTAGTTATTATATTGGTGTCGTTCAACGACTTTAAATTTTACATATTATTTAGGTAGTTTTCTGTCAAAATAGTTTGCTAAATAATTGAACTTTGCTCGGTGACTTAAGTTAAAAATACTCTTGCATAATGAGTACATAATAATGTAGTCTATACTTGTATTGAAATAGGTAATGTATTACTAACCAAGCGTTTTAAAGTCGCCAAGCTAAGTTCAATTATTTAGCAGACTATTTTAACATAAATTATATCTATACACTCTATAGTTCAAAGACTATTAAAGCTATAAAATTATATCACAACTTTTTTTTTATACTTTACGTTTTTTTTTACATGGAGTTTGGCGGAGTGTTTTTGCTGTAATAATATTATCCTGAAACACACGTTACACATTTCTACAGAAATTTGTCAAATTTCATTAAAAAAATGCATCTATATTTTTGTATCTAGTATATTCAAAATGACACAAACATTTTTTTTTTTTTTTAATCTAGAATTCATACAATCTGTACATAAAAAAAGTACAATAAGCATAACGGATGTCATTTTCATAACCCAAACATAATTAAAAGATACAACACGGAACACGGAAAAAAGTTACTAGACATAAAAGTCACTATAATATAGATTTACAATGAATAAATTTCATAAGGTACAATATATGAAATAATACTTATCCAGAAAGTGCCCCCTGCTCAGAGGTACCATTTTGGCTTGTCATAGAACCGATTAAAGTCTATATTAAGAAAGTATTCTGACTTATCAGCTTCGCGGGTCATTCCTGCAAAAGCATCTTATAGTTCGTCACATATCAATGTATCATGCCACACGAATGTCTGCAAGTCCGGATTAAGGGGGGGGGTCCCCGGAGGGGCTCGGTCCCTGTGCCCATTTTTGTCCTCAAAATATTTTATTTAAAACAGTTTTCTAAAAAATAAAATAATTTTAGTAGGTAGTAATAATATTATAAAACAAAAATGTTTTTATATCATGAAAAATTACTAAATTAATATAATATATAAAATTGATATAATATGATGAAGTTTATAAAATGGGAGTTGTGAACTACATCGTATGCATACATGCAGTTAGTCTTTATTATCTATGATTGACGATTGTACTTGCTGTAATACAGTACAAAATTATACAATTTTATACATTCGTAAAAATGTAGGGATACAATTTTTTGAAGTTAAAGTTGAAAGAGGGCCCACTAAGTGTATATATGGTGTCCCAGGGCCCAATTGATCCTTAATCCTGGCTTAATATCCTGGCATTAAACGTGCAGAATACCTGCAATGTCGCTTACCAGTTACCGTCACTTGGAAATATCAAGGGAATATGCCTAACCGATATGAACCACGACCATCTATAATGTGGTACACTAATCGCGGTCTGTTAATCGTACATCCGAAAGTATAGATGGTTTGACCATGAATAAATTGAAGATAATGTATGTAAAGATCGTATCGATTGACGATTACGCACTCGGATATTATGTACAATATATTAATATATATAAAAATAAATGTCATATCGAATCGTCGTGAGACACGCGTTTAGTATATATACTATATAGTTATTATTTATAATAATATGTATCCTATCGCGTAAAATTATCACCTAAAGGTATATATTTACGCGAGTATATAGGTATACTGGTCTTCTTCAAAACGGTAATATAACACGATATTAAAGTATATACCTCGACCGTTTTATTTTTTATTACTCTGTGTACAGCATAATTTTGTGTGCTTAATACTGGTTACATTATAATATTACATATTATAAATAATGTAGACGGCGATTGCAGACTTAGGACGATTTTTTTTTTTTTTATTTTACGACAGAAGTTAACGATAATTGCGATTGCCGGTACACACACACACACACGGATATACCTATATAATATTATTGCCGAGCACCATGTTTAAACGTTTTATTTTATTTCGTTTTTATTTGAAACGGGTGTCGTATATAAATAAAAATATAAATTTAGATTAAAAAAACAAAATAATATATGTCGAATCGCGAAACCGCGTATTGGCGCAACGACTTAATGTGTTCGGTCGGGCCTGGGTGGAAATAAAATATTACCAGTTAGTAGTTTTAATTCGTATAATATTATATATTATAGCCTATAGGTAGGTACGTGGATAACATTAAAATTTCGTGTTATTCGTTTGGTCGCGTTAAATTTTATAGCTATAAAGATTCCCCCCCCCCTACAAATTTACCGCGTGTCGGTTGGCCAATATAATATATTATAATATAATGATATTTACTAACTACGACATTTTAATATATTTTAAACGAAATACGAAGAATTGCACGGCGTTTTTGTAAGCAACTCGTCGTACACGACGACAAGTTTTCCGGAGTTGGAGGTTCGCTTAAAGTGACTATCTATGCCTATCCAAAAACTATCGATTCCAGCCTAGGGATAACCCATCATACAACGGAATGATCACAAGTCATCGTTTTGACGTTTTCGAACACTGCCTGCGAGACGACGTCGTATATTAGTTATATTATATTGACACACTTTATATACAGTCACTAAATTGATTTCGATTTTTCTTTTATTATTTTCGTGTCTGCCAACTCCACGAATATAATAATAATAATAATGAAAAAAATACGAAATAAACCCGACGACTTGACGCTTGTGGCTCTTAAATTCCACGATTCGATATTTATCGCGTTAATCGGGGATCACGAACGACCGAAGTCTCGAATGACAGACGGCCGCCAGTGGTCTTCAACGAGTGTGCGACATTATTGCCAAGGCTGCTGTGCCATTCTTAGCAGTTTTATGGGAAAACGGGGGTGGAAAATGATGGTGAGGGGGGAGAAGAATGGAACCGAAACTCATTTTACAACCAAGCGAATTTTATGTTTACCACTGTGCTGTATAATAATTGAATTCCTAACGCAAACGCGTATTATTATTATTATCTTACATGTTTTATTGTCGTCTTTGCCTTTGTCCTACACTATGTATATACTGGCACACTGTGGCAGATATGGCAAAATCTAATCTATTTATGTACTGTTCGATTTTGTATTATCCGGCAAACTCGAAAATATTGTTATGTGCGTTTTTATAATATGTAGTATAAATTGTATAATTTTTCCAAAAAGATTTCGATATAAACGGTAGGTACACGTCGGGCTTGGATTTATTTGCGATCCAAAATATGCACACAGTTTTCTTTATTACATTATTGCTGAATCCTCGAAAACAATAAATAATATATTATATGATCGTGCACCCAAATGCAATAAATGCCAAGCCGCCTAATAACTCAGCGCATAATCCAAGACTATACCTGGAATATCAAAAGATACGAAATAACCTATCCACACCATGACCGCATGTACTCAAGAAGTCAAGAATCCGGAAGATAAACGAAAAAGCCAACACTAAGACCCTGGATTTTCCAATTAAAATACACATTTTGAATAAATTCTAAAGTTGTAAATATAACACCGGTCCTAGGTATTTTGTAACCCAAACATAATTTATCATGTTTAAAATTATTGTAATTTGTTTATATAAATGTTCACTGTAGGCTAATAAGTTATAACCACAGACCTATAAGCTAATGGACAGCACTAAGAGAGAGAAACCAGTTGATGAGATAGAAAGAACTTTTGGAACGTTACAGTGTTTTCTCTGTCACTTGTCTGGTCCCCTAGAACGGTTTTAGCCGGTAGGGACTGTTCGCCTGTTCGTTATAGTTTATAAGTATATGCTAACAAATTACACTAATTATTATTATTATATTAGTAATAAGTATCTAATAAGACTTTTTACTTTGTAGATTTATTAATAACCAAAGAACATTCATAAAAATAGTATTTATAACTTAGTCCCCTTACACTTACACACTAATATGTTCATTTACGGTGTAGTACCTACTTACATATTTACATAACCTGCATAGTGAATGCAGAATATTACCTATATTGAATGTTTGAAAAACGGTCGATATTGAATCCGTTTAACTGTGAATATAAAAAAAAAAGTTATGAGATGATTTTATTTATTTATTGATAATATATAGGTACGCCCTGACGGTGCCAGTACATTAAATACAAGCAAGTATAAATAATACTTAATTATATTGATATAGATTTGAGTAAACAACTATTAACATAGAGGCTAATGCGAGTTAAGGTAAAGTGAACTTAATTAAAACCTCAAACTATAATAAGTTAAGTTTATAAGTTTAAATTAAGGCATAATACTATTAATAATAACGGACAATAAGCCAGATGCAAGTCTGGTCTTGCAAAAAATATGCAAAGACATTTGACTTTGAACACAAATCATTTGTCAACACTTTTTGACCAGAAGGTTAATTCAAAACCAACCGTTAACGACCAGCACACAATTCAGAAATTTACTAAATAATCGCAATCCTAAAGTAATGAGCCGATAGTGTATTAAAAACTGACGAAAGAAAGTTAATGATCAGGTCGACAAACCGATAAAAAATAAAATGGGACACACCAAAAATAATGAAAATACAATCATAAATGTAAAAGCAGTTAGCAGAGGATTACCTATAAAAGTTTATTGAAACAAATCCTATTTTTGTCTATAGGATAATAACAATTATGAATTAATAATAATCATGAAAGTATTTAAATAAAAAATAGTCTACTTTCTTAGTTTATATGCTATAAAGATGATATCAACAAATCTGATTAATTCTCTGCTTTTATATTAATGGTTGTATATGTTTCATTGTTTTTCGTGCAGTGTCGACTTAATATTGCGTTTTCTAAGTTGTAACTGGTGTATTTAAAATGTCTACTTGGATTAGGGATTTCAATCAAATTTTGTTCGACATAATGTATCTCGTTATAATTGTTATAAACAATGGACATAATATGTTATGTTATTCCTTAGTTTATTAGACACTGAAATCTCATGGTTCGAATTTATTAGGTCAATTGTTACTGGTTCGTTTTTAGTTCTAACTGTATATAATATAGCATGACCATTGACCATCATTCATGGATTTTCGTTGCCCTAATCAAGTTTTATTTCGTTAAATTAATGCTGACTATTTTTCCCTATTACCCCAACTTTAGTTTCGGTGACCATATACAATGGTGTGTGAGCATGTCGGTACATCCACCCTGTATACAGGTTTCGCACTCGTTATAATACTCATGTATTATAATAATTGGCCACAACTACCGCGAAACACATACTAACCTAACATATGGTTTTAGCGTCATTCGATTATTATACATTATAATATAGTTGCGCGTTTCCATAATTACGAAACGGAGTGTGAAAAAAAATCTAATCAAATAACGGTTTACACGACGAAACACTGTTAAAAACTATAAATTATTGAGTTCCGTACGCATCAACAATAAAAATATATTATAGAACAGTCTGAACGTACCAAGTGAATCGCAGTGAGTTAATAATAGTAATGCTCGTTGTATAATACCTGCATAATTCATATTATTATAATATTCAGTGCCCTAGGGCAGCAGTGGCGTATTCGAGGGTGTGTGGACGTTGGGCAGAGGTATTCAAACGTTTTCCTCCCTTGGCTCCTTTGTGTGTTAACAATATTTTTACGGTTCTCAAATTATTATGAAAAAATTAGAACAATACGCATACGATATTATAGCCAATATGGGTGATAGTAACAGTGTCTTTAGTACTAGAAATAAAACCTCAAATAGTCGGGTAACGTGTTTCATTATCGTTTCCATAATCACTATAATGATTACAAATAATTTCGATATTAATTATACTTGACCTACATTAATTTTGGTGTCCGGTGCTTTGACGAGGATCCACTGGACAACTCTCGCACAGTTTAAATACCTCTGCAATAGAGCAACATTTGAATTGAAACGAAGACGTCAACCTTCATAATATCCATCACTGCTGCTGCTGCAAGTAGTTTTGTAGTCAGTGTATTCTCAGAATCAACCATTTGGGCCTTCTAGCATTAATTATTGTTGTTATTTGATATTCTGTGACAAAATATTTAAATATCTATTAACCTAACCTAACCTATCTCGTGTTTTTGCTGCACAATAAAAATACTCATATCTAGGAAAAATATTTTCTTGAAATGTCGAAATTAAAAAAAAAAATAGTTAAAAGGACCCACATGCTTCCAATCCTACACCTCTCCTCTCTTCATGCGTACGCCACTGATTATAGTACACTGATAATATCTATCTTCTTCCGATTAAAAAACAAGTAAAACTCATTGGCATATTATATTATAATAATAATAATATAGTACCTGCTCTGCATGCCATCGTCAAAGGGCAAGGCGAACCGGAAAGACACGACTACGAACTTTCTTCGGCTGTTCCATGGTGGAAGGGCCGATCATCGCGTGGTCACCAGACAAGACCTGACCACAAATTACCCCGATAATGATGACTGTCCGCGGACTTCCAACTCTGATGGCGAGGTCACCATCAATAATTATTACACGTGGAACTCGTCCAGAACAAACTCTTCCATACACAAGTATGCACATTGCACTCGTATGAGTGCTGATAATATATTGTAATAATTATAAAATAATACGTAATATAATTAAGTGCGTCGTGTGTGGTGACTGGTGAGTGAACACAAAATGAGGTCCTAGAAATTAAATTGTAACAGTAACTATAAGCCTGACAATTTATGATAAACAGAAATAATATTTTAGCCTTCACCACGAATTAAGATATACAGGATGCCGAACGACACCCCTTTATCAGTATTTTTGCGAAGTCGAAAGTTTCCAGGTTCCCAAATTAACTTATGGCGCCGAAATGGTTACGGTGGCGAAATCCTTAACTAATTTTGTATGATTACGACTATCAAGTATCATAATAAATATAATCACATATTCACATAAGTAAAATATTAATTATTACCTAAGATGGTATACAAGACATATTTCTCAACAATTGAATAATATTATAATAGGTTCAATAAAAGTTTTCTTTGATATAATAACAATTCATTTAATAGGTATGCAAAATACTTTTTTATTGATTTTAAGTACAAGTGTCATAAAATTCAATTTGTATGAATAAAACTGTTTAAAAACTTTTAACAAAACAATTTAATAAACTAACTTCTTAAGTAATCAATTTTTAAACTATACTTACTGAATATTTATTTTCTGCTGTACCTGATTCCCAAGTACTAACAATATCATTTTTCAAAAAATGAGCACCACATATTTTTGAATTTGGTTTTAATGGTACACCTATTACTTCCTCCCATTTTAAAAACAAATCTTTTGGTATACCAAATCTCGACTTGTGAGTTGATGTACAATGTGGTACACAGCATTTGACAGGGTAATATTTAGACATAACTAGTGTAACTAAATATACTTACCTGGTATATACTATTTGGGTATAAAAATTTACTCCTTATTAAACGAACGTTAATAATTAATAGCTCATAGTCTGTATTATAATCGTTTAAATAAGTAAAATCAGTTGATTTAATACAAGCATGAGGACATTACATTGTATACTATGAAGCTTGCTAAGCTTAGCCACAAATATCTTATCAACTCTATTTTTATTCGTTTTCAGGCCCGATACCAAAATTAAATATTAATCAATTTATCATATTTTATATCTTTATTTACATCCATTCATCATCATTCATAATATTCATAATGCATTTTATGATCTAATAATTACATATCCAACATTAATACAATTTCATAAAAGTAGCGGGAAATTAATATGATGATAATCTTTACGATAAAGATACGTAAAACTATAATTCTTGCTAGATAGTAGCATTGTTTTAGTTCATTAAACACCACTGTGGCTAAAAGCGCTATAAGTCATTCTGGATTTTTGGAAACTTCCGTCTTTACCTGATAAGCTCTCGTTCGGCATCCTGTATATTATCTTAATTCGTGGTCTTCACTGTTGATATGGCCATACAAATAATATACAATATTGTGCCTAGTTCCTACCTATATTCCATTGGATTTCAGAAAAACCATAAAATGTAGATAGTATAATACCAAAATATTATAATAGTCGTAAATTTTTAATAAATAATAATATGGGAAACGCATCACATATGATATTAGCACAGATAATATAAATTATATTAATGCCAGCGTAGATAAGCAACATTAGCCATTGGGTTATAAATCTGATAAGTCATAACAAGTATATTAATAGATTTATTCCATTCTGTATTCAATAATAAACAAAAATCAAATGGGTACAAACGATTACAATTTGGTACACAGTAGTACATTCAACATTGAGCTTACATAATTGCTATATCTTATTAGTTACCCACTACTTAATAGTAATTATATTCTGTTCAAACTAATAAAATAGGTACCTATCTGTTATAATACTATAGTTATACATGGTCTGTACTCTATATTATATTATTATTACTTTTTTTTCTAATAAAAATGTATTTATACTAAGTTTATAGTATTTAAATACAAGTATTTACATTTCGTTAAAAATACTTTTAAAAAGTATTCAGAATCTTAAAAAATACTTCAAAAAGTATTTTAATACAAGTATTCAAATACTTGAATTCGAATACTTTACAAGACTGGTAATAATATGATAATATGATAATAATTTAATGACGTCTTACAGTGGCAATGGTTCGGTATATAGAGATGTGGCATAAAAGTTCCAAGAGCCGTTCGTTGGTGTTTTCAAATAATTTCCGTTTTAGTAATATTTATTTAAAAAAAAAAATAATAACAATATCTAAGAGAAAAACATATCCGTGATAACTAGTCATAGTTATTTTTAGCCAAAATTCGGGTAAATTCGAAAAAATTCTCACCCCCTTTATTTAAATAATGTTTTATACGCATTAATGCATTATAATAATAATATATGACCACTCTTATTATAGGTATCGTTAACGAATCCTCGACATATCTTAATTCATTCGCCAACCGTGGTATCGTATAAAATATCATGTTTCGTTATACGTATTTTTAATACAATAGGTAAAAAAAAACATTATATTCCTGCAGTACAGTACACACACTTAATTATTCTTCTAGTCGTTTAAATTAAAACTAATGCAAGGCCATTCCCAGCTTAGAATAATAGTAGGTACCCATAACGTTTTCTCAAAACGTATTCTACATCCTATAGACGCGTAGTGACACATCCCCTGCTGCTTTTTTTTGTCAATTTAAGCATATTTTATACTTGTATTATGTATTTATGTCAAATTAGTTTGAATATCTTTTTAATGTACCCTTGTATAACCCATATTCTTGAAGGTAGCCTTCAGAGTTCAGTCGTTCAGTTAGACTACTGCTGTAGTGTTCAAAGCAATTTCTTGAGCTATATGTGGGTATAAGTACATATACAAAAAATAGATAAGATCTGATAAAATATGTTCACAAAATATGGTTATCGTTATGGCTAAAGGTTATATAACCTATATAGAATTTACCTAAGTAAATTAATCATGCTTTAACGGTTTAAATATGATTTTGTTTTTAAATTAAAATTTTTCCTATGCAATTGCCCACATTAAACCTCTTTAGCGGACGCCACACGGCAGACGCTCACTTTTTAAGGGGTACAATTAATTTAAAAAAAACGTATTGACGTGGTTCCAATACCTACAAATGCGAACTATTGTTGGTTATTGTGTTGTTGCAAAATAATATCAAAAAACGGTTTCATGTGAGAAAAAATTGAGAAGGCATGTTGTAACTTGTAGATGGAGTATAGAATCTAAATTATTACTATAAAAAGTGGTGGACTTTGATCGTGCAATATCGTTATTTTTGATTTCACTTAAATAAGTAAATTATCTATTATTATTAATCTATTATATAATATATATTATAGGTTTAAATAGTTAATATTCAAATTTGTGGGTAATATTTTTTGTGATATTATTCATACTAATAATAATATGAGTTATAACTCATAACATAGATTAATCATTATAAGTATTTAAATAAATATATATTTCACATATTAAGTGAACAATTACCACATAAGTCATAAATAATTAATAAAAAAACGTAAAAATAGTAATGATTATAATAATAAAGACGAGTTATATAATAATCATCTAAAATTCTAAAATATATAAATGTAAAACCAATCAAATCATATCACTTTTACCTACCTATATATAGTTTTTTGTCAAAAACCCCAAAATAATAAGACACGTTTTCTACATAATCATCCATAGACATTTCATTATTATTATATTTTGAGTACAGGACAGTCGCGTCGTGGAGTCACGGAACGCTTGGTTTAAAAATATTTATTTTCATTAAAAATCCATTTTTGTACCTGAATAATATAATATGTACGGGCGGAATTTACATGTACCTTTTTTACCAGGATATTTTCCCGGGTGGAATTTACCATCATAGACCTTATTTGTACCTATTCACTTCGGGCTGAATTTACAATCCTCCATAATTATATATTATGCTATGTTGGCGATGTGCAGGGAGAGGGCGGAAATCGTGTCAGCACTGCACTCGGTCAAGTCAGCGTCGGAGCTGCATCGCGGCCTGTCGACGTGCAACAGTTCCACCAGGTCGCACAGGTTGAGGGAAATCATGTCAATGTGCGCGGACCGCCGTGGCGATTTTTCCACGGACGAGTACCACCGCCACGACCACGGTAACAGCGGTAACGACCAGGCCGACGACGTGGCTTCGGCCTGGTCGACCAGCGGAGCGACCGCGGACCGACGTAGTTGGTCGTCGTCGTACATCGGTGGCGGGGCACGTTGCTGGTCGTGTACAGCCACCGATCGCGAGTCTGACGACGATGAAGACATCAACGACGACGAACCTAACAACAACTTGACAGCGGACGAGGCACACGGCCGGCGGACGACCGATAGTCGTCGGTTGTCTTGGGTACAAAAGTTGAACCAGAAGTTCAGAAACAGTCGGGACAGCAGATAACATGATGTACAAATGTATTATAGTATACAAATATACTCTAAATTATAATAATATATTATTAATATAATCTTATAAAGTTATAAGATGAGAGTGATGTACTGTACATTAGTGTAACCGTACTATCTATATAATAATAATAGTAATAACAATCGCAATGTCTGCAGTGAGATGAAAACAAGTTTCTAAATAGCAAAAGTAATAATAACAAAGTAAAACTAAAAAAGCAAAATCTAAAGCAAAAAATATTTATTTTTATTTAGAAATACACACATTTTGTAAGTAATTTTTTTTATTTTATTGTTATTCTTTATTTTTATTAATTTTTCTATGTTCTGCTGCTACTGTTAAACTTATTATCCTTAATCATTATTTTAAATGGAATTTTTCTTATGAATAAGTAAAACAATAATTTTTTATACATAGGTATAGGTATAGGTATGCATAGGTAATGAAGGAAGTCGTAACAAAAAATACTTGTTGAAAAACAATTATTACAAGTATTATTAAAATTTTTATCGTTATCATTATGTTTTTAAAGTCTTTCTATTTCTTGTACAACATCATATAGTTTTTATTTCATATTCTTAAGCAGAATATTTTTCCTAGAATTTCAATGTATAAAAGGTGGGTAAGTGGGTACCGCTCTGCTATACAGAAACAGGTGTCGCGTCACTAGTGTTTGTCACTGTAATGTATGTGTTGAATTTTAATTCAATGATATAAATTATAATGTATTAAAATAAGTGTATACGAAAAACGATTCTGAGCGAAAACTATCTATAGGCCTATATTATATTACTATTTAATATTTACTAATTATAATATATTTAATGATATTGTTTTATACTATTATAGTAATTGATTTTACCATAGTCTATAAGACAGTATAAATAAGCATACAGTAGGTAGGTTAAATTAACTTTTTATGAAAACATTTAACTTGAAAATGTCATTGAGTGTTAGGTGTATAAAATAATATAATTTAAAAGTTAAAATCTTAGATATAGAAAGAAAATATTTTATGATTTCCATAACTACAAAATAATTTGAGCATTTTTGCAATTTTAACGATTTTCGTGAACATTTTTCGTTGACATTAATGATGAAATTAAAATATATTGTCTTGAAAAAAGTAAAAACTTAAACATTTATAATCATGGATAAACTTCAATCACAGAAAAAAAAATATTTCCAAAAACGTAAATACATCGACAAAATGAGTGTATATGTTTCAAATTATACCCGCGTCGGGCCGCGTGTAATATTAAGCTGCAAATATTTACCTATATTATGTATTTCAGCTATAAACTGTAACGTCGTCAGGCAGGCTGAGACGATTATCTGATGCTGTTGTTGCTGCACGGGATAACAGTGTAGTACTGCTTTCTACTTTCTAGTTTCTATACTTAAATATTAAATGTCATCAATTATAGTATATAGGTGCCTACTCAAAATCTATCTATCATTTTTTGAAAATAATAACATTAATTTCTTAGCTTTAAACGCACAACAAATTTTAATTATTTATATTTTTTCGGTTTTATATCATTAATTTTTAGTAAGTTCTGAAATTTTACCCGGGTACAGGTACTGTTTTTTGATACGTCCTTACATCAATTATAATTACGAACATATAAAAAATTGTCACGAGCTTGGAAACATTTTAAAAATTACTACATTAATTAAACTCGTATTATTGCCAAAAAGCAGTAGTGCAGCGCATTAAGGTCGAACACGCAGCAGGGAGTCAAAACAAAGTTTGGCTTGTCTACTCCTAAAATTAAAATCTATAGATAACGCAAAATTAATTTAATACATATGTTTATATACTAACCGAATTACCCGGCGTTGGCCGGAAAAAATTATGATTGTTCAACTCCTTTTGGGTGTTACATGAGCTGTGGAATCAATGTCTTTTTGAATGTATAAATAATATTATATTTTAATGTATCGCCATCAAGACCGGCGTTGTCAGTGAGATTCGCAGCAGTATATTATCTGCAGTTAGACTATCTACCTGCAGTATATCGTGGACCACGTGTGGTTTGTACGTAAGTATATAATTTAACTCTAAAGTATCAAAGTTATACCAAGTTGGTCGTTTTTACTTAATTCAATCTACGGCGGATTAATACAATCAATTAATACAAAATTCTTACCTAACGGTACTAAAATCCTATGAATAAAAATAAAATAAAACATTCGTATGTATATAGACTTTAGGTAAAGAAGAAAAACAACGCAAAAAATTGGTCCACCGAAACCTTGGTTCGAACTTAATTCTGTACGAAAATACATATAAGTTCCACTGCGCCAACACTTGTATCACCTAAACAATTATTAAAATCAATAGCAACAATTTACAAACACACATTTTCATCGTAAATCTCAAAATCCCTGTTTGAGCACTTACCCGTGTTGGACCTCTAAAATTAGAAATTTTATAAATTGTATTTTTATTTGTGTTAAAAAAATTTCAATGTTTCACGGTTTTGTGAAATATTTCATACTTCAAACACTAATTATAGGCTTGCAGACTGTCTTCGCTCAGAATAGTTTTTTGTATACAATGATTTTACGTACACTACTACACTATTTTTTTTTAAATTTATTATGTTCGCCAATTTTGTTGCATATTTATTTATTTTTCTTGCCTTTAAGTTTGTTTCTTGTTTCAAATATATTTCACATCGGATCTCTTTTTCGATTATTAAGAATAACTCAGATGATGATAATAATAATAAAATATTTTTGCAGGCGTCATACAATTCAGAAACATATGTTAGCATAACATTCAACATATGTATATATAGTTCGTTTTGATGTAGAAGAAAATTATATTATATACTTTTTTGGTGGAAAACCTGCAGTCAGTGATCATAATAATATCTAAAATGGAAACCAATCTGAACTGTTGTATGATACTTATATTGTATGATGATAAGTAATTTTTTTCGGGAACCAACACTTAATTTTGACCAGGAAACCGATTCTCAGTATTTTCCAATTAATCATGAGGTGCACCGCGACTGCGATCGTCGTTTAATTTTTTTCATTCTCGCGCATATTATATACGTCCACGTCATAGATATTCGTCCTTCATAGTTCTTCATACCGTATACATTTTGCATGTGTATACTTCCTATATAAAATATAAATTATAATAATAATTTATAGTAATAACTAGTAAGTAGGTAAGCGAACGCCATTTGCATATTTCGGACGGGTCGCTGCCGACAGTAAAAATAATAAAAGTACCTAACATAATACAAATTATAATATTATTACGTACCTACACCATAATATTTTCAGATAATATGTGCAACAGTATGTGCTGGACTTTAGTATACAGGGTGATTCACCAAGCATTCCAACCCTCTTTTTTCGTTTAATATTGCATTTATTCAAATTTGGATTTTTGGATTTTTCATGCGTGTACCCACCTAAAGTCATCTTTTAAATAGTTAGATTTTTTATACAATATATATCAGGAATGTTTTTTGGCGATACAATATTTGATTCTTCAAATGAGAACCTCCCTTTGCTACTGAAAACTGTTAATTTTTTTTGAATTTTGTCGTATATAAATTAAAATTTGAACGAGTATAGTTTCTGAGTAGTGAGTTGTGTATTATATAAATGTTTATAAGTACCTACTTATTTGATTCTTCAAATGAGAACCTCCCTTTGCTACTGTAAACTCTTAACTGTTAAGTGGATAATTTTTTTTGAATTTTGTCGTATATAAATTAAAATTTGAACGAGTATAGTTTCTGAGTAGTGAGTTGTGTATTATATAAATGTTTATAAGTACCTACTTATTTGATTCTTCAAATGAGAACCTCCCTTTGCTACTGTAAACTGTTAACTGTTAAGTGGATAATTTTTTTTGAATTTTGTCGTATGTAAATTAAAATTTGAACGAGTATAGTTTCTGAGTAGTGAGTTGTGTATTATATAAATGTTTATAAGTAGGTACGTACCTAACTACTGGTTTCTAAAGATATTGATCCTTAAAAACTACTCGTTAACATTTTTAAATAGATACATAAAAAATGCCTAAAACATATCACCAGCTGCTAAATAATTTACAGTAAAAAAAATTATGGTTGTCATTCGAAAATCAAGTTATTTATCGATACAATACACTCCTTAAATATTATAAATAAATCTAATTAAAAATATGTTATAATTTTAGTAAGTACCTTCCTATATGTATATAATATTATACTTAAAAATTATAAAAATTATGATTGTAGTATATTATGCATTATTAAATTAAAAAGAGGATGGCGAACATACTATTGTTGAAACACACTGTATAAATCATAATAATATAATATATCGCTCATTAAAATTTCTTAAAATGTTCTATAGTATTAGATGTAATATATTATATAACTACATAAGTGCCTAGGTACGAGGGACCTATATATTGAGCATATGGCATATCTTATATTGATTGTGAACGGGTGGGTAGGTGTGTGTATTTTTTTTTAGCCACGTGAACATAATAATTTATTCAATATTCATAGTATAATAATATAATATATTACCTTTGGGCCTGGTGCCCGTTATATAAATAAATAATAATAATAAATAATAAAAATAATATTAAATTATAATTATACATTATTGCATGAGAAGGCTGTCGTCGAGCGATCGGCTCGACGAAACGGTAAAAACGCGTTTTGTAATTTCCGAGAAACCATTTCTTTGGCGTTTTTTTCTACATTTTAGTTTTTAGGCATTATTTTTTTTTAAGTATTAATAATGTTGTACCAGGGACTGGAACCTTTTGAATGTACCGGTATCGGTTCTAGTACGGGCTCTCCAAAAATAAAATAACTGTTCCGGTTTCTCGATGAAAAAATAAATAAAGGTATCAGTTCTAGATAGTTTCGGTACCAGTTCCAGTTAATTTTTAGTAGATAGGGAAACATTGGACAGGGACAGGATGAGTATACGAGGTAAGATGCAACAGCGTTTTCCTCCATAATTATTAATAATTAATAAAACCTCTTTAGAATATTTTATGGAGGCAAGTTAAATGATTTGTTTTGTATACTATGGCATTATAATCTGTATGGTATATGATAAGTGGACATCTAATAACTATGAAAGAAGTATGCATGTCGCTTATCAATGCAAAAATATAAGTCAGTGGTCCAATATAAACTCTAACAAAGTCCCAATGCTTACATTTCTTGTTACAATGCTTAAAAGTAGTCATGGTAAAAATAGATAATTATAAAAAAAATAGTTACGATTTTTTTATAAGTAGTTACCTATATTGTAAAATTTGTAACTATAATACTTAATAGACATGCAAACAAACTCTAAAAAATATGGGTTTAAATAGATTTTGATTGCTATGAATTACAACAGTATTTACAACAGTAAAATAATGCACTAAACATATTTAATAATTATTTTATTTGTTTAATATCCAAACTACAAAGGTTTTACAGTTTAAAATAAATTTAGATATTTATATACAAATAATATACATAGGTACCTACATCATACGAACATAAGAACATTAATCATAATTGATTTAAACTAGGTACATAATAAATTATACATAATTACAACAGCATAATTGCAATGAAATATATTTTATAAACAATTTTGGTACAAACAATGTTGATTTAAACTTCTTAGTTAGGTAGACCTACATGATTAAATCTATTGAAAACAATTTAGCCAAAATTATTTCAAACAGATAATGCCAATAATTTTTACTATAATGAATTTTAAATAAGTCTTATAAATAAGTAGCTAATTACTCGTATTATAACATTAATAGTTATTTAACATACAGCATATAAATGGTAGAACGTAATACAAAAATATTAAAAAAATTTTTACAGCGTAAAGTTCTTTGAATAATTCAAATTGAATTATAAAATAATCAACATGTATCTAAAATTATAAACTATTATTATTATACTACAATATATATACCACATATAGCTTCGACTGAGACGATTACAATACACATTTAATACGAATCAAATAAAGACAAAAAAAAAAATTAAATGAGTGATTAAGTTATAATATATAAGTACAAAAAAAATTTTAGTAAAAGATGCACATCGAATTTGACGACGTTTAACAGAAGAGACAATAGTTGTCACTACTTCTAAAATTTTAAATACTAACCCAATAGCATATTATCAACTAAAGAACTTTTTATATCATTTAATAGCAGATACCAAGTTTCTATATGAAAGAATTGAATAAAGCAATTTTTCCCAAAACATTTATGAAAGTATGCATGTAAAGAAAATTTTATGTTCTATAATTTACTTCATTGTAAAAGCAAAATTCATAATCCATATAGATACGAATAGATGCAAACAAAACCTCCAAGTAAACATTTTAAAATAATGTTTTTTTGAACTGTATTTTTTTTCCTTTATTAAGTTATTACTTCAACATCTTAGGTAATTAGCCTGGGTTAAGTTTCATTACAGTTGGGGAGTTTTATTACCATATAAAATATTTTGTCATTGTTACACATACGACATACCTACCCATAAAAAATAGGTACACAGTGGATAGGACATATTATATTGACTTCAAACCATATGCCGAAAGTGCCCCAAGGTAACCATAATGGTAACTGTATGGTATGACTTGGTTAACTGACGGTTGCTGTTATTGCAGTGTTGTATGTTATTGGGTTATTATGGTAATAATAAAATATTATTGTATTATTGGTCAAATAAAAATGTTTTTTTTTGTTATTAGATATTTTAATTTTAATACCACTACAATGGTTTTAAATAGAAATATGGTATATTACATGGGTTCTTCTGGCTGGCTACCTAATGTGTGAATCACATAGGTACCTACGTCCTATTCTTTATATAATATCTATGTACATTGCACATACAATTAATACATTTAATAGTAGAATGATATTATATTATTTAACTTTATAAATATAAAATATTATTATTTATAAACTCAATACATATTTTAATCAACTACCTACGTGCAATTTAAGCTTTAGTATGGGGTGGTTTTACCAGAATTTAAACTATTATTATATTAAAGCTTATTAATTTGTATATTTAAATGTCCACTTCATTTTTTATTTTATTTTTACTTAATATAGGTAGGTAAGTACCTACTTTTTTACCGTCGCATATGTTTTTTTAACCTTCTAGAACCACATAATTGCAAAAGTGATATGATAACTCGATAAGATGACTCGATAACGATTACACTTATAATACAATTAAATAACATTAAAATTTTTGTTTGTCCCCAGTAACATTATAAATTAATCATTTGGCAACATCAAACTTCTCGTCCCACTTTTCTCAGACTTCGAACTGACAGGATAAAATATATTATCCTGGTGTGGTTAAAAATCAGGTTTCACTTTTCTGTTTCACATTCATCTGGTCAGGTTATAAATTTGATTTTTGTCATTACCATCTCACTATTTTATACCTACCTATTATAAATATTCTTTCTTCATATTCAGAATAAATATATATGGGGATCTACTACCCATAACCCCCACCCCCCTCCCCGTGTGTCTACACTCATTCATATTCTTTTAGTTACTTTAACTTTGCTACTACTTATTTTAATAAAGTTAATTGGCGATGTAGATGTAACTCTTAACTTTTTAATGTCCTGCTGGAATTTCGGACATAAGTTTTAAAAAGCAATATGATACTTAGGTATAGTGGTATAGTGGATGTAAACACGGAAGACCAAAATAATATTGTAACCATTTCCCGACTGGACTATTACATTTATACATAAATATTTGTTAAGATAAGTATTTATGTATCTAGTCGCTGTGTCTCATACTCTCATCTCTCACAACAGATATAGATATTAAGTTTCCCCAAGTTGTTGCCAAATGTATTGATTATAAATAGTAGGTACTAGCCGCAAACAAATATTATAACGTTATTTAATTTAAAGAGCAATAGAATTTAGTCAGTAACCGTGATGGAATAATAATTAGTCAGACTTGGTTAACTCAATGCTAAAACCCGGCCAAAATGTTTAAGTTATCTAAAAAAAATTTTAAAATGTGTTATTTTATTTAAAACAGTACAATATTTACTATTTATTTATTATAATATTCACATAGTAACTATTTATTTTATTTTTAAATATTATTTCAAATATTATCAAATTTATAAAAATATCAATTTAACGACCATCTGATATTAGGTTATGTACTAACAAGTAGTATAAAATAGACTGTTCAAACACACACACTGCAGCCACAGCCGCCGCCGGAATTGTTTTTAAATATCTTCTCCGCTTCTCCAATAAATTTAATAATTTCAGAATATTTTTTTGTAGTATAGGTATTATACCTATATATATCTGTATATATCTTATCTTTTTCCTCTTCTTCTAATTTACTAAAGCTTCCAATTCAGATATCAAAATCTTCATTTGTATGTCTTTCATCTTCCATCACGTTAGAAACTCCATCATTATCGGCTTCTGCAGTTTGTATGGTGTTGGCGATCTGTTATATAATTTGTTCCGAGATTCGATTATCGGTTTAAATGTTTGTGATACATAAGATTGAATATCTGCTTCATCTCCTTTCAATGCTTTTAATTTACGTTTAAGGTTTTTGCACAAATGATCACCGCGCGTCTCTTTTAAACAAACTACCACCATTCAAACCAAGACGTGAAAAAATCTACTATTTCTCTGCAACATATAGAATCTGAATTCAAGATGTACTGGCACACTTCCACTTATACTAAATCACCGTTGGGAACTGCCAGATGTGACCAACCAACTCCGATCAGCATCGATGGTACCTACCGTACTAGAATACCTATTCTTCTTTTAATCCATACTATATTATAACTACATATCCACCTAAAGCAACTACCTTCACTAAGACTTCAAGTATTTGATGAAATCACTAGCGGATTATTTGTATATAATAAACTTTGATTATTTGTATTATTTAAAGTTACCAATCCCAGTTCAATTTAAACTACAGTTACCAGTTTGTTTCAATACACTTGCATTTATTAAACCGGAAACCTAATATGGTTATGTTCATTTTTTCATTTAATTCGTAGTACAATTTTTAGTAGCGCGAAAAACCGTATCTTAAATTGGTTCCCATATAACCGGACTACCCGCAGCTAACTATTTTCTCCTAGCCGCCGTTGTAACATGAAAAGTCTTTCGATTCTCAAACTACCTTCACAGAACATTCGCAACTGAATATTGTTTGGCAAATCAAAAGAATACCCGCCATACCTACAACTAACGAATAGCTCAAAATAATAATGGTCATTAATAGGGCAGTGAAGTAGTAGCATTTGCATGTTTTTTGTAAACGCTGATATTTATTGTTGAGTGAGCTTAAAATATGTTTCGTTAAACTCTTAGTTTAAACAAAAAAAAATTATATTGCAATAAATGAAATTTTGGTGATTTTTTTAACTTTACTGAAATTTTAACTATTTTTCATAATTTTCGTTTATATATTTTAAGATTATATAAAATAAAAGTAAGTAAACGTAGCAGTGAACAAATTTCTATATTTGTTGTAATATTTATTATTTTATTAATATTTCTATAGAGCGATTATCGAATTTAGGTCATTAAGATAAAAACTTGTCACTCAATAAAATAATATACTATTAGCATTTAATTATATTTAAAAATACCGAAATCGTATTGGAACGAGTAATATTGGTGTAATATTTAATAGGGGTACAGTACAGTACTATGGAGGTGCTAGAATCATCAGTAAGTTTTTGTGGCCCTTACTGTAGTCGTTCGTTATACTTTGTAGCATATATATTTTGTCCGTTCAAATGCCAAAAGTTAACCTGATTAAATAAGCCATTTAAAAAAAATATGAATCATATTAAATTTTTATTATTATTTATTAATATATTTGATTTTATTGATTATAATTAAATTTTTTAGATGCAATTTTTAAATTTATAAGTGCAATTATTAATATATTTAATTTAGTTAAATTAATTTAGTGAGTTTTTTAATGCAATAATTTCACTGCCCTAGTCATTAACATCAAAATATTAACATTTTCAAACAATAAATGGAATAATAATTATTTATTTTACGTGCTACATGACGAGTCGGAATTAAAGTACCTATAATATATTTTAGTGTTTTACAGCATTAGATAAAGGCTTAAAACTATCATCAGACAAAAATAAATGCGCGTTTCAAGAAATGGACAGAAAGTCTGTACATCGGATAGACAAGGAAAACTATTTAAATTAAAGTTGAAAGTCATCACACCAAATATAGAAGAACCACAAGCAAATATTGTTATCAAGGACACATTAAGATTATGGCATGAAAGGCTAACTGCTAAGACATCAAAATATAAAGTATGTCAATAATATATTAGAAAAAAATAATATAAAATTCAGATAACGAAGACAACAAACGTGAGCTGTTTGGTAATACTTGGTGTTGAGGAGTCTGCTTTTGTTAGTGTTTCTGGTTGAAATTAGTCGAACTGGATGGCTGACGGCGGCGATTTTGGAGCTTCTTGTATACGGTTCAGCCTTTATAGTTGGCACGTTGATTTACATATGAAGTTGTTAAGGCGGATTAGTTCCGTAATTCAGAGAGTAGTTTTGAGTAGTTTAGCACGTCTTTAATGAAAATAGATGGTGGAAACGAGACATTCGTTGCCATATGTGTAGTGGTATCTGAGAACTTCTGACTATTAGTCTCAGATTGATCCCCGATATCGTCTTCAGTTTCGACAAGAACGCCGTAGCGATTAGGAGTGGCAAATAGTTTTTTTTGGTGGTTTATTAGGCGGTATTGCTGGATTGCTGGTGTGTTTGGTGATGTAGGAAGGGGTCTTGTAATTAGATACGTTGAAGTCTTGTTGTTTTTGGTTACAATCTGCTAATTAATATTGTAATTGGCTATATGGTTTTATCAGTATTTGAAGGCTTGTTGCGTGACATGGTGCTAGTGGGCTATATAATCGCAGAGTACAAAGTTCACCACATGTGATGGTGCCTTGGAAAACAGATAATTAAGATATTCTAAGATAAATTGAAGACATTTTATATCATGGTTATAATATAATTTATAAATTTAAGAAAAGAAAGTAATAACTTAATATTTACTATCCTCAGAAAGGGGGCAGTATAGATGACTCGTAAATTCTATAATCCAACTTCGGTTTGCATTTGTCTCAATATGCTTATAAAAATCATCGGATTAATAATATACAATAATATTTTCTAACACACTATAGACCAAAATCGCTTAAAATTACTCTAGGATAGTTATATTATTTTTGATTTCCAACACAATAATGTACGTAATACCTAACTAATAAGTAATAACTAATAACAGATCATTTTTCACCTGTGGAAAAATATAATATTTTTATTTAGCTAAGGTCTAATATTCGTCAATTTGTAACAATTACAATGATAATTTATTATTGAGGGTTTGATCTTATAAGTTATGACCATTATTTTGAGCTATTCTTGTAAATTGTAGAAATACAGCGAGTATTCATTTGATTTGCCAAACCATATTCAGTTGCGAATGTTCTATGAAGCTAGTTAGAAAATCGAAAAACTTTTCAGGATACAACGGTGGCTGGGAGAAAATAATTAGCTATGAGTAATCCGATTATATAAGTACTGATTTAAAAACGGTTTCTCACACTACTAAAAATGGTACTACGAATTAAATGAAAAAGTTAACATAACAATATTAGGTTTTTGGTTTTATAAATGTAAGTTTATTGAAGCAAACTGGTAACTGTAATTTAAATTGAATTGAAATAAGTAACTTTAAATAATACAAATAATCAAAGTTTATTTTTTTTTTTATATAAGAATAAAGGCTTCAACAGCTAGGTTGAAGCCTCGACTCTTACATTAGCCTAACCAAAATTCAAGAAGGAATAATTAGAACAATCAAAATAGCCAAAGACCACAAGTTAGTAAGTAACACACAACGACGAAGAGTCATTCAAGAAATCAAATACAGATTACGAACAGTTCAGTGAGTCCATAGATACTATGTACAATTGAAGGCGAAGAAGTAACACTGCTAGTAGACACATGTGCTACCATCAGTGTACTAACTAAATAAGTTAGAGACGTAAGTAATAACGGAGGAAAACGAAAAAATTCCACAAATTCTATCTACGTATATACAAATTGATAACGGTCTTCATTAGCCGTTATCGAATTGGGTCCGTGGACACTCTCTCATCCATCGTATAAAGTATTTTTTGACTACGAGTGAATATGCCGAGAACCATGGCACCGTCGTATCCATCGTCACCATCGCCGAAGCCAGAACGTGACCTCCACCGCGAGCAATACCAAGCTGCCGTCGGATGGAGTCGCAGTTCAATCGCCGCCGTGAGCCACCATCGCCGAAGCCAGTACGTGTTAACTCCACCATGAGCAATACCAAGCAGCTGTCGGATGGAGTCAGTTCAATCGCCGCCGTGAGCCACCGTCGCCGAAGCCAGTACGTGTTACTTCCACCACGAGCAATACCAAGCCATTTTCGTAATTCAATCATGATATTCTACTGGATTAGATTTTACATTAAACCGTCTCAGATTTGCAGATTTTTCCATCATCAACAATGGCAATTTTTCTAAACCGTCCATGTTAGCTCCTAATAACAGCGTTATGCACTCTTGAATTTGTCTACCACCACTTCACCATTATCCTTTAAAAGCTGGTATTTTGTCCAGGATACACCGGTTAAATAAATCTGTTTCGTATGTATTATAAATTACTCTGGGATTTTTTCTCTTATTATTTGCCACTTGAACATATACATCACCACTTTCACCAACTATGGTTTTAACACAAATGCCATTACTTTGTTGAAAACATCGAGCAACCACTTCTTGCCTTCAAATTGTGTTTTTCTAATATTAAATCTTATTCGATTAATTGCTGAGTTCTCATTAAGTGAGGCTTCTGGTTATCCTGTGTTAGTAGTAAACCCGTATATCTATCTTATAAATGTATAAATAAAATTGTAACTATCCGAGTTATACACGATTTTTTTGAATTAAATTGAAAAATTTAGGGACCGGGGAAAAGTTTAAGGTATCTACGATTTTGAGTTTAGAAAGTTCGAGTTAACCAAATTCGACAGAAATTTTATTTTAAACGCCTAATATAAATCACTGAGTATTCGATTTTTTTTTTGCTTAAGTGTATGAATAACAATCACTTTTGAATTATGTAGTTGAATAAATGAGATATTATAATATTATGGAATAGCTTAACAAATAAAATGGAATGACCTACCTAATTATTAACATATTATTTAGAATATTTAATAATAGGTACTAGTTTGTCATCATTATTGTTTACGTAAAATTGATAAAAATAAAAAAATCAATTGTTTAAGAAGATATATTTTTGCTTAAAAAATCAGAAAGTGAAAAGCGCGTAAATATTATGGGTTTTGTGTTTCATTTCCGAAAACAGTTTCAGCTTTTTCCCTGTTACCTGTTTTTCGGAGAAAAGCGTTTAATCTATAATTTTATATGATTGAGATTTTATAATAATTTGAGCCCTAATAAGTAAAAGTGTAAAAACGAAGTACACTTTGAAGTAACTTACAAATTTTAAATCATATTCTTCTACTTTAAATCAATTGACAATAAGTGAGTCTATTACCATTTTAAACTAATTATACTTGTATACACGATCCACAGGAACTGTTGATGTCAATAACACATGTTATAATCATTTCTTAGTTCGTCGGTGAAAACGATTCAATATTTTTCTTTCGAATACTTGTTTACGCCCTAAAAACAATACAATAATATTAAATTACAATTTATTAATTTGCGGAATACTTAATGTTAGAGGGAGCATGGAAAGTACTAATTTCCGTTATACTACCAAGTTTTAGTGCTGCCCAATTATATTAGTGCGTTCAGGGTACGAAAACATAAATTAGTGCTCCACCCAAACCCGAGTTACATCTTCCGCTAGTTTTAATTTAGGTTGGACATGAAATATTGAAATTCAATAATCCCCAATATCCCACCAAATACCAGTGTTCAAATAATTCTTTTACAATATTCAAAAACTAAATACTAACTTGATAATAATAGAAATCACAGATGCAGCCGAACATCATAATGATTAATGGCATACAAAATTCTTCAAATGTAGAATGAGGTGGCGCTTGGATGGATGGATTTTAACCAATGGCTGTCAATTAACTTAATGTAATATTGTCCTTATTGAATGGTTTCCTTCCATATATCGACAAAATATTTGTTATTATAGTCTGTCATGGCCTGGGTCTCGTTTGAATTTTCAATTTTGAGAGTCGCTATTAATTATTTTGTCTGGTAGATATAACCCGAGTTATGTTTATAAATACACTGGAAACAAACAAATATTAAATTAGTAAAATAACAGTGATTTTTAATTACAAACTATACATTACAATATAATAGTATGAACTATGAATAAGTAAATAGTTAAAATACCATATATAGTAATATTAACAAGTGTGTAAACGGAATTTCTGATTACTATCTACTGATCACATAAATAAAATACCTTATACGGGGTGTCCCGAGAGGATAAACCAATTAGCTGTAGAGGGGGACTGCCGTCCGGACAAAAACCGATTTTTTGCCGTTTTACCTGCAAACTAAAAAAATTAAAATGTTAAAAATAAAAAAAAAATAATGTTGAAAAGTATTAAGTGAAAATGTTTATAACATATACGGCGATACTCATAACAGTAATATGATGCATAGATTTTCTATCCTCCATTTTAGATTCTGAGCCGTAATAGTTATAAACATTACCTAGGAACAGAGCCGTCCTTAGGATTTTGCGAGGCCCAACATTCAAAATATCATCAAATAAACCATCAAAGCTTATAAAACTGATTATTATTATTTAAAATACATCGAATTTATTGTTATTAATAAACATTTTACAGATTATACTCTAGTAAAAATTATGTTATAATAATGAAAATTAAAATGAAGCAAAAAGTGGCAACTATAGTATATGTCAAAAGTAATGTACCCCAATGGTTATTGAACCTCGACTATTCCCTGCATCTTGACAATGCTCCCACTGTAGTAGTTTGTGCAGATGATGTGGGGGGATGTGAGTGGAGATGTCCCAGGCCGCGAGGGGTGAAGTTATTGATCGAGAGTGGGACTGTTGTATATTAAACGCGGCGTAATATATTTAAAAAAGATATATATATTATAACATAGACATTCTACTTATAATGTACTACTGTGTCTTACACCTTCAACGACAGGTGGCGTCTCACGATTTCCGCAGCTCCGCAATTATTATTCATTAATAGTGAGTAAGCGACCCTAAAATAACTAGTCAATCTATTATAAAAACCATCGTTGAATCATCAATATCAGTCTAGTATGTTTTGTTTTGATATCAGCATCAAAGTCATACACTCTGCCTTTTATATATCATAACTACCAACTATATAGCTGGTACTTACGAGACGGGAAATCCAACCGGATTATACCCGCGTAATATATAAGGAACTTTTATAATTTCATTTTTTCCTATTATTATTAAAACTTGTGCAATTATACTTTTGTAAGAAATTGTATAATGAAAACTAAATTGAAGCAACAATAAAAACTGTGCAACTCGTATAAGAAGTAAGAAATAATCCCGACGGCGCGGGGCAGGCGCTCCGATTTATTGATCTCAAACTATTCCGCATCTGCGCATGTTCCCCTTTGTTCGTGAAGACGGCGTAGGGTTGCGAGAGTAGGCGTCGTCAATCCCAGGGTGGCTTTATTGATCGAGGGTTGGTTGGTTGTGGGGCGGGACCCGAAAATGACCCTATCCGTTTCGCCCGGGTACCCGTTTCACACAAATGTTGTTTCTTTATGATTCCTGTTTCGCCCAGAGTAGTTTAGACCAATTTAAAATTAAGTTGGCAATATGATTATTATATTTAAGTATCATTGAGCGTTATCCAGAAAACACCACGAGGCGATGCTCTTTGTTTTCCAAAAATTTTTGTTTTTCACAAAAGAAATAAATTTAGTCCACAATATATTTTATAAAAACGTATTATTGAAAAATCAAATTTACCCCATAGTAAAAATCCACACATATAATAAAATCGATTTTTATCGTTCAAAATATATTTATTAATACATACACTTATTTTTAAAATTATTATACATACTTTTGTGTACTTGCCTAAAGTTATCTGTAGACCGCGTAATTAGCACAATTTCTTCTTGATGTTCGCTAAAATATAACATTCGACTGAACTATTGCCAACTTAATTTTAAATTGGTCTAAACTACTCTGTGCGAAATGGGAATTATATAGAATCAAAATTTGGGTGAAACTAGTACCCGAGCGAAAAGGGGACGGTAATTTTTGGGCGAAACAGGCTAAGCCCCTGTTGTGTGACATTAATATAATTACTCAAAACCATCGTTGAATCATCAAATTCAGTCAAGTTTTTTTTTTATTCAATATAAGCCTCAGAGTCATACACTCTACCTTTCATATTATATTATAACTATTAAGTAAATAGCTGCACCTACGGGCTACAAGATGGGAAATCCACCCGCGGTGGACAATAATATACTTAACTAAAAAGTAACTTTTATAATTTTATTTTTCCTAGTATTTTTAAAACTTGTCCAATTATACTTTTGTAAACATTTATTGTATAATGAAAACTTAAGTGAATCAACAAGAAAAACTTGTATAAGCTCTAAAAAATAATCCCAACAGCGCAGGCGCTCGGCAGGCGCCCGGATTTATTGATCGCAAACTATTCCGCATCTGCTCATGCTCCCCTTTGTTCGTGGGGAGTGAGAATGCGAGGGTAGGCTTCGTCAACCCCAAGGTGGCTTTATTGATCGAGGGTGGGTCTGTTGCGCAAACGTACACGTAATAACTGTATAACTATATACATTGATACAAGTAGTATATTGAACGTGGTGTACAGGGTGTAACAGAAAGATATGACATATACGTATACTGGAAATGTTCCTAAACAGTTCAAAACAAATCAAAATGTTTTGAAAATTTTATCGTGTATAGAAAATGCAAATATAAACTACCAGTGCAAATTTCATGTATATACGTTCATTTGTTTTAGAGTTTAACCAAAAACCAAAATCGATTTTGTCATATCTTTCTGTTACACCCTCTATAATTGAAAAACAAAATTCAATATAATATTATACTAGCTGTATTACACGGTGTTGTCCGGGGATAAATGCGACCAAATTCGGGGGACCAATTTGTTGCATTTTTTGATACTTTATAGTTAAATCATACATTAACGTACTCATCCCGTCTACCTTGATAACAATACTGCTCGCATAATCATAAGAAAATCTTACTGACAAGTGAAAAATGTGAAAAATCAAATTCGAAATTCTCATAAATCCATAATTATTATAATTTAATAATATTAAGTATAATGTATAGTTACCAGGTACTTCTTGCATCATGTTGTACCTTCCAAAAGTAGGATATTACTTAATAAGAATAATAGAAAAGAAACACTGACATTAAATCATTAAGTTAATACAAATTATAATCTATGAATCGACAATCTTTTATTAACCTTCTGAAACACGACGAACACCCTTGCAGCCTCCAGTGCGTCTGAGCTACTCTGTGTCTGCCGGGCCCCTCGCAAGCTCCGATGACTAACTGCGTAGGGTTGTGAGAGCAGGCGTCGTCAACCCCCAGGGTGGCTTTATTGATCGAGGGTGGGTCTTTTGTGCGACCCTAATATAACTAGTCAAAACCATCGTTGAAATGTTGAATCATCAAAATCAGTCTAGTATTTTTGTATTCAATATAAGCCTCAGAGTCATACGTATACACTCAACCTTTTATATAATATTATAACCACTAACTAAATTGCTATACCTACGGGCAATCTATCCTCGATGGACAATAAAATACTCAACTAATAAGTAACTTTTATAATTTTTTTTCCTAGTATTATAAAAACTTGTGAAATTATACTTTTCTAAACAATTGTATAGTAAAAATTAAAGTGAGCAACAAGAAACACTGTGCAACTTGTATAAGAAGTAAAAAAACCCGCCAAGTGCGAGTCGGACTCGAACACGAAGGTCCTTCATCTATAAACATGTTGGCAACACTGCTTATGTTATATATTTTAGGATTTTTAGTATTTGTTGTTATAGCAGCCACAGAAATACATAATCTGTGAAAATGTCAACTTTCTAACATTCATGGTTCATGGGATACAGCCTGGTGACAGCCGGATGGACAGCAGAGCCTTAGTAATAGGCTATCCGTTTTACCGTACGGAACCCTAAAAAAATCCCGACGGCGCAGGAGCGCGGCGGCAGCCCGGATTTATTGATCGCAAACTATTCCGTATCTACGCATGTTCCCCTTTGTTCGCGAAGACGGAGTAGGGTTGCGAGGGTTGCTAGGGTGGCTTTATTTAAAGAGGGTGGGTTTGTTGTGCGACCCTAATATGACTAGTCAAAAACCATCGTTGAATCATCAAAATCAGTCTAGTATTTTTTTATTCAATATAAGCCTCAGAGTCATACACTCTACCTTTTACATATATTATATATTACTACTAACTAAAAAGCTGTACCTACGGGCAATCTATCCTCCGTGGATAATAAAATATTTCACTAATAAGTAACTTTTATAATTTTATTTTTTCCTAGTATTATTAAAACTTGTGCAATTATACTTTTGTAAAAAATTGTATAATGAGAACGAAAGTGAAGCAACAAGAAAAACTTGACAACTTGTATAGGTTCTAAAAAATAATCCCGACGGCTTTATTGATCGCAAACTATTCCGCATCTGCTCATGCTCCCCTTTGTTCGTGGGGAGTGAGGATGCGAGGGTAGGCTTCGTCAACCCCAAGGTGGCTTTATTGATCGAGGGTGGGTCTGTTGCGCAAACGTAACATAACTATATAACTATATACATTGATACAAGTAGTATATTGAACGTGGTATACAGGGTGTAACAGAAAGATATGACATATACGTATACTGGAAATGTTCCTAAACAGTTCAAAACAAATCAAAATGTTTTGAAAATTTTATCGTGTATAGAAAATGCAAATATAAACTACCAGTGAAAATTTCATGTATATACGTTCATTTGTTTTAGAGTTTAACCAAAAACCAAAATCGATTTTATTATATCTTTCTGTTACACGCTGTATAATTGAAAAACAAAATTCGATATAACATTATACTAGCTGTATTACACGGTGTTGTCCGGGGATAAATGCGACCAAATTCGGGGGACCAATTTGTTGCATTTTTTGATACTTTATAGTTAAATCATACATTAACGTACTCACCCCGTCTACCTGATAATAATACTGCTCGCATAATCATAAGAAAATCTTACGGACAAGTGAAAAATGCGAAAAATCAAATACGAAATTCTCATAAATCTATAATTATTATAATTTAATAATATTAAGGGCCGTTCTTACAATGTCCGGTAAAGTGTCGGTTAACGCTAACCGACTGATAACAGATTTTATTACCGGCAGAATTCTTCCAGTTAAGTGTCGGTTAACTTTAACCGGACGTCGTAAGAACGGCCCTAAGTATAATGTATAGTTACCAGCTACTTGTTGCATCATGTTGTTCCTTCCAAAAGTAGGATATTACTTAATAAGAATAATAGAAAAGAAACACTGACATTAAATCATTAAGTTAATACAAATTATAATCTATGAATCGAAAATCTTTTATTAACCTTCTGAAACACGACGAACACCCTTGCAGCCTCCAGTGCGTCTGAGCTACTCTGCGTCTGCCGGGCCCCTCGCAAGCTCCGACTAACTGCATACCCGGCCATTACAGTGTTACCAGAAACTATAATTCTAAATAGTGGAGGGCTGACAATACTTCAAGGAGAGAGGGCAAGTTTTGTATTATGGCCACCACCCTTATAGACGGAGAACGCCTGGCCGGTGGGGACGGGTAGTGCGGTCACTGTAAACTGCGGTACTGTGATGTATTATTATAATAAGTCATTATAACGAAAACGTTGAAATCAAAAACTAGTCTTTTTATTAGTAATAGGTACTTAATACAAGTTTATTCATAATTCTTTAATTCAATTGAAACTTGTAAGAAATATACATGAAACATGATATAATACGATAAGTACGTATTTATGCTGTTTTTGTTTTTAAATATGCACAAACTGTTCTGGTCTACGAGTACGTATACATGAGCAGAACTTCAGGATGGGAACAACACAATCAATAACGAATTGTCGTTACTATATATTATATCTATATCTATATATATATATATAAATGGAGACAAAAATTCGAAATTTCATCAGTTGAGAACGGCTGGGCCGATTTTGCTCAATTTTTTTTTTAAATGTTCGTAATTGCCAGGTGAAGGTTTTTACGAAAGAAAATTTTTAAAAAGTCAACCGAATAATTAGAAAAACTGCAAAAACTATTTATTGATGTCTGGGATTTGAACTCGATACCGTTGTCTTTATTTACTCTATGGTGTATTATATTATATTGGTTGCTATTGGTTAATCGGGCATGTTTGTTGATTTGTATTATTATTTTTTGTAAATATATCTAATATATAAATGTGAAAATGAAAACCTTTGAGTGATATGTTCTCAGAAACTACTGAACCGATCGTTATGATTTTTTTTTAAATTGAAGAGCTCATTGCGGAGAAGGTTTATGGCTTTTGATCGATTCTCTAACTTTAAAAACAAAGGAGTTATCAATGATTATAATTTTTCATAAAATTCAGATCGAATTTTTTGTTTATAAATGGTTGCCATGAGTGACGTCCAATAAAATGATTCGTTCTATAAATTTCAATACAGAATTATAGTTAATAGTTTTAAGTCATTGCCACGAGCACAAACAAACCATTTATTATAATATAATACATCGACTATTTGTTATTGTACATAAATGAATATTTGTCTGTAGATTAGACCTCTGTTTTTTAGTCATCAGATTTTAGTACGGTTAGTTTATTATTTTGTATTAATTGATTATATACCGTGATTCATTATGATTCATCCACCGTAGGTGGAATTAAGTAATAACGACAAACTTGGTATAACTTTGATACTTTAGAGTTAAATCATACACTTCCGTACAAACAGCACGGGGTCCGCGATCTACCGCAGGTAGATTGCCTACCTGATAATGTACTGCTGCGATTCAGAATTTTTTATTTCGGGCAACGGAAAAGATAAGATAAAGTTTGAACACCATACACCGAATATTGAATAACGAATTGAACAAAGTTTGAGTCATATTGAGTTGATACATTTAAAGGGCGACGACGTGCACGGGATCAGTTAGTCTTATATATAAATGAATGACGGTGTGTAGATTAGACCTATGGGAAGAAGATACGCTAATTTAAAAAGGGTTAAATTTGTTTTTTTTTATTCATCGGATTTTAGTACGGTTATGTTGGGTTAGGATTTATAGGTAGGTGGAATTAAGTAAAAACGTCAAACTTGGTATAACTTTGGTACTTTTTGAGTTAAATCATATACTTACGTACAAACAGCACGGGGTCCGCGATCTACCGCAGGTAAATTACCTATCTGATAATTTACTGCTGCAATTCAGAATTTTAATTCCGGGCAACAGAAAAGTTAAGATAAATCTAGAACATCATACACCGAATATTAAATAACGCATTGAACAATGTTTGAGTCATATAGAGTTGGTATATTTAACGGGAAACGAAGTGCACGGGATCAGCTAGTATATTATAATATAAAAATGAATCGCTGAATGTATTGCCAAATCTCGAGAGCAGCTGAACCGATTTCGCTAATTCTTTTTTCATAATATTCCTTGAAGTAAGAGGATGGTTCTAACGGAGAGAAAAATAGGACAACCGGAAAAGTAGGGAATCTGGATGTAAAAATACAGCATTGGCGCAACAGTGTATTATAATATACCTATTGGTTGCTAATTGCTATTGGTTAATCGGGCGTGTTTGTTGATTTGTTGATTATTTTATATCTTTATATGTAGGTATAATTCTACTGTACGTGTGTTTTGACTGCACTCCTACTAAACGGTTTAACCGATTTGAATGATTTTTTTTTTGTATGCGTTTGGGTGACGCCCCGGATTGTTTAGATTCACAAATCATCCCTCTAGGTCCAACCAGGAGATGTGCTCAAACGGGGATTTAGAGAGTTAAGATTGAATTTTTTGTTTATAAATGGTTGCCAAAGGTTTTGAAACTATTATAATAATATAATTATAGGTTGCCGTGAAATCAGTGTATTCATTCATTGCATTTAATTTTTTTTTACTCTGTGTTTTGATATTATATGTATCGAAATTACGTAAATATTGAGCGTATTATCACATATAAGTTACGTACATAAGAGTATAAAACAATGCTACGTCTTCGTGGACGAGGAGGAAATATTGGCCGGATTTATACTTGGACTCGGCATTCACAATTAGTCCAAGGAGGAGTTCAACGACATACTTGATATAACTTTGATACTTTAGAGTTAAACTATAAAGTTACGTACATACAGCACGGGGTCGTCGATCTACCGCAGGTAGATTGCCTACTTGATAATATACTGCTGCGAATCTGAATTTTTATTCCAGGCAACAAAAGAATTAAGATAAATATTGAACACTATACACCGAATATTAAATAACGAATTGAACAAAGTTTGAGTCATATAGAGTTGGTAAATTTAACGGGAAACGAAGTGCACGGGATCAGCTAGTATTATAATATAAAGTTACACATAGTTCATAGTATCATCTAGTGCGCATGTGCTCCGTGTGATGCGGTAATACCAACGATTTAAGATAATATTTTAGATTCTGAGTGAAACGATGAATGTATTGATTTTACAATGATGTGTGTTTTTTTTTATTTTTTTTTTATTTTTTTTTTTATTTTTTTATTTTTTTTTTTATTTTTGTGTCTGTCATCACGTTTTAGGACAGTAAAAGTGCTTGGATTTTCTTCATCAGTAGCTTTTCTGATAGGAAAGTGAATCTAGTTGGTACTTTGGGGGGTCAAAAGTATAAATTTCTCAGTAGTTTTCACAAGCGCCGGGAAAAACAACTTAAAAATTAAGGAAAAACGGGAATTTTTAAGCAAAATTGGTTTTCCAAAAAATCGATTTTGGTTTTTGGTGTAACTCTAAAACAAATGAACGTATATACATGAAATTTTCACTGGTTGTTTATATTTGCATTTTCTATACACGATAACATTTTCAAAATATTTTGATTTATTTTGAACTGTTTAGGGACATTTTCATTTTCCATTTTTTTTTAGTTTTTTTTCTAAAAATAGCAATAAAATTTTATTTGTTGGTTGCGAAAGCTTGAAAATTTAATAGAAGGCTCCTAATATATTGTTTCAAAGGCAGATGAAAAATATTAAAAATCCTTAGTCACAATTTTTTTTTATAAGCATTTAAAGTTCAAAAATTGACAAAATATGGAAAAATCACGAAAATTAGCAAATTATTTTGAGTTAAGAATTCGTAAAAATTTTTCTTTTAAATCTAAGATTTGAAAATTAAAAACAAGATTCCTTATAAGATTATCTACCTTTATCAAAAAAAAAATGTCTATAAGAAAGTCAAATTAAATTTTTATGAGCATTTGAAATTCAAATTTTTACAACATTGAATATTCACTCGATTTCCCATGTAGCGATTTCCTTATTTTGTTGTAATTCAAAAACATATAACTGTAGATACATGAAAATTTCACTGAATGTTTATATTAGCATTTCCTATACACCATACAATTTTGAAAATATTTTGACTCTTTTTGAGCTGTTTATGGACATTTACAGCTTTCAATTTTTTTTAGTTTTTTTTTTCTATAAATATCAATAAAGTTTTATCTGTTGGGCCAAAAAGTGTAAAAATGTAATACAAGGCTCCTGATATATTGTTACAATAGCAGTTGAAAAATATTAAAAATACATAGGCACAGTTTTTTTTTATAAGCATTTAAATATCAGATTTTGACAAAATTTATCAAAATCTCGAAAATTATCAATCATTGAAATTAATAAATTATAAAATGTTCAGTTTTTATAGCTAAGGATTGCAAATTTAAAACAAAGGTTCTCATAAATAGTTCATACTGTAACCAAAAAATCTAAAAAATATATGAACACAGTTATTTTTTACAGACATTTTAAATTCAAATTTGGACGAAATTACATATTAAAAAACCTAGAATAACTATTTTAGTTATTTTGTTGTGATTGAATAATATTATTCGTGGGTACTTGAAACTTCTAAAGTGTACTATTATATATCTATGATAGTATCACGGTTTTTGTTGATGTATAACGCGTTATAAGTACCTAATGGACATTGTGATATGATTAATTTGGAATTTATTATAGGTACCTATTATAGGTCAATTTTTGTTTTATAAGACATATTATATACATAAATAATATGTCTTATACATAGACTGACATACCGTCTCCGCTCAGAATCGTTTTTCTTATACAATGATATTATATCGTTGAATTCAAATTTAATATCATCCATTATACAGTGACCCACTTGTAACCTACTGTACAGCAGAGCGACATCCACTTACCCACCTTTTTTAATATTTAATTTAATTTAAGATAGATAGTGACTTTTGAATCATATCGTGATATCGATAGCACTCTTATAACGGATCATTGGGCAACCGTACTATCTTAAATCGATGTAATACCCGAACAGCGCACTCACATCGGACCGCTGCAAGAACTGCATCCATACTCCGTCTACTACTCTACTAGTATAAGGTCTGGTTTTCATACACTTGCCGATAACCATCCAAGCGTACTCGCATTTTATTATTGTTCTATTTTAAAATTCATATTATATTCACTGTTAATAAATGCCATACATAAACATTTTTTGAAGTGAAACTTCTTAGTGGACTTTGGACGTTACTAAGGTGCATAAGCGTCGAATACCTGCTACGCACAGAGTGAGTGAGAGAGAGGAGAGGGAGTGAGAGAGAGAGGAGAGGGTGAGAGAGCGAGAGACGACAGGCTATGATCGAACGGTGGTGCGGCAATCATCGATCCCCACTCATCAGCGTGTACCTTAACCCGGCCGGTCTCTCATAGTATAATATTATTATGACTTACTTATCATAATAATATTATTACGGGCTAGGCCTAGGCATCCACTGTCCACCGTGTCGATAATTACTCGATATCATAGATCTTATACTTAATCTAATACTGGATGTAGTTCCAGCGGCAACGTGACTGTGCTGTTCGGATGTAACCGATTTACAAGGGCACCATGCGCACTAGATGATACAAAAAAACTATGTATAATTGTACGTATAATATATATACATCACTGTAACGCAAATTGCCAAGGACCGCCCTATCCAACTCTGTCGACTTTATATGCTCCTTCATAATGTCTGTGGTCGGTATCAGGCTAACAGCGAAGTTTTCCGCAGATAAGCAAACAGTAGGTATATTGCAACGTGCTTACTCGTCTAGTGAACACTATATACATATATGACCAATAAGTTAATTATTTTTATGCACATCCTATTATTACAAATTTTATAATGTTGTAGCAAATCAATAAATTATTATTATTATTACTATATTACGTTATTCTATGGTATCACTGTACTATTATTGTATTACTGTATTAAGTTTCACTACATCTGAGCGTAGTGAGTAGTGACTCCATCCACTGGTAATTATTATTTTTTATATTTACATTGGTATTTATCAAGTTCTAATATGACGAGGAGGGTTGCGATCGCCTTACCTTACCTCTACTTGCTCTAAAACCTTACAGGCCTGCCAGTTCTACCTTTATTGTTTATATAATCTATATTCCGAATAAAATAATTTTATTATCAAAAATCTCATCAGATTACACGGGGTCTTACGTGAGCGAACTCAACGAGGCGAAAATCAAAACACCTTGATTTAGCCGCATCGCGTCGCGTCGAGAGGAACAGCATGGCCAGAATAGGGTTTGCGTCGCTCACGTAGGACCCCGTGTTATAAAATAATTTTTTTATAAAAATATCAATAATAAATAATATCATTATAAATATTGAAAATGTCATGAGGAGGTTACATAAAAATATATACATAAATATTCTATACCCATGTCCCATATAAAATGATCACATAGGTATACTAAAAAATGGTAATCGGAAAAAAAGACCAAGGAAAAAAAGAACACGGAAAAAAAGGACAATTTACAATTTTTGAAAACTACATTTAAAACCGAGAATAATCATTTTAGTTATTTTGTTGTAATTTTATAATATAAAATATAGTACTGTAACACTGGTAACACTGTAAACAGTCGATGTTGTAAATAAGTCAATATATAAATAGTAATTAAAAATTTCCAGTAATAAAAATTTATTTTATTCTATATTATTATATCACAAGTTATATTGTATTTAATATAATAATATAGAGATGAAGATTTGTATTTTTAAGGAGTTCAGTATAGGCAAATTTCTGTGTGTATACTGTTTACATGATGGTAGTATAAATAATATTATGTAAATTTGTAATGAAGGTAATTTCTCCTTTTATTAAATTTAAATTGTGTATAATATCCAAAAAATATATTATAATGTACATATTAATTATAAAATTACAATAAAATAACTAAAATGATTATTCTCGGTTTTAAATGTAGTTTTCAAAAATTGTAAATTGTCCTTTTTGCAGTGTTCTTTTTTTCCTTGGTCTTTTTTTCCGGGATTCCTAAAAAATAGTACAATTCGTTTTTTCTCACTACATAAATCACTGCATAATGGTCTAATGTACCTCAGTATTAATTAAGTAGGTCACTGCTATAGGGTTGGCACTTCTGGAAATTGCCGGCAACAAGACAGCCAACAACCCAGGTAATTTCCAAGAAGGCAGGGATCGGAAATTCCCGGAAGGCCAAGAATGCGATAAACTATCATTTTATTTTTTCAATTTTTATTTGTATTATTATACAGTATACACAGTATAATATATATTGAAAAAATAATAATAGAACTACAGAACATAACATTACCTAGGTACCTATACAATTTCATTAGAATGTATAAAAATGTATGTATGTAAAAACGCGCAAGTAGGTAATCTGGTAATCACTCTGCTTTGAATGTACCTCGTAATTCAGTAGGTCACTTTATGGATGTCATTAGAATCTATGAAAAACAATTTTATAATTTTAAATATTTCCTGATTACCTATCTGAAACTGTGGCAAGGTAATTCCGATATTTTTAAATCTGTATAAGTGTGTAACGTTGTAGAACTTGTCGGAAACTTAATATTACATTTTCAAGATATTTTACTGACCCCCTCCCCCGCGGATTTTAGTGGTACTGGACGTTTCTCCCCCGGACTGAGACATAATTTCACACCTGAATCAATATATTTTTTTTTTACACATAACAATAGGTTGGAAAATAGGTTCTTTTGTTTTACCCAAAATGTAGCATCAACATATCTGCATCTATACCGACTGTTATCATTCACGTTATGAATTTATTATTTATTACTTATTACCCAATTAAATGGGCAATGCTTGATAAACCAAAGTTATGTTAAAGTATTATTGAATTATATTTATATTGGCTGTGTAATCCATAATGATTTTTGTCTAAATAAAAAAAAATTATGAATAGTGAATTACGTTGCAAAATTTGAGTTCAATGTTCATAAGAACAAAACAAAAAAAAATGTTCTTGTGCATATAAATAGCTCAAAAATAGTCTAAATATTTTGAAAACAGTATCATACATGGAAAAAGATAAAATAAACATTTGGTGAAAATTTAAAGTATCTACATTCATTATTAAATTACAACAAAATAAGAAAATCGTTTCATAAAAATCGGGTAAATGTCAAAAAAATTTCAAACGCTCACAAAAAATGAATTTGACTTTCTAGTAGACTTTTTTTTGTTGTAGGTAGGAAAACTTATAGGGAATCTTGTATTCAATTTTAAACGCCAATTTTAAACTATTGGGAATTTTATATTTCGACCTCTCAATGCACCAAAAAAATTGACTTTCCCATCAGAAAATATACCAAAGTTAAAAATCGAAGCATAATTTTGACTACTTTATCTCGACACATTGTAAAATCATACATTCATTGCCATGCTCAGAAATCAAAATCTAAAATAATCGCCCATATAGGTACTACTAATAAAGTTTTAAGTGATTCATTTTTTGTCACTATGTTTTACATAATAATATTTAATGTGATATTGCGAGTTCATCAAATAATTCTATTGTTATTTTTATAATGTCGATTGTACCTATTGCTTTAATATTTTCCAAATTAAAATCATTCTGTATATTTTTAAGTGTAATCAACTTTATGTCATTACATTTACTTAAATTTGGATTTGACAATTTATTGTTTTATATTCATATTCTTAACATGTATCAAAAAAAGTGTACCTACTTATTTTCATTTTTCAGTTGAAGTTGGATCATTTAATAAAATTTAATTTAATCATTTAATTTAATAAATATTTAATACTTCTCGAATATTAACATAATTATCAAAAAATAGGATATCAGTGGGAAATATTATGAAAAACTGTCCAGTTGTCGCACATCGAAATTGAGTGTATCACGTCTTTATAATAGCATAGATAGAACAATATGGGTACCAATATTATTATAATCGTTCAAAGTATTTTATAATCAATGGTTCCATTTACCTACTGTCTGCGCCATCTGTTTGAATACAATCGCACCAATATTGCTTTCGAACGATCACATAGATGCCACTGTCGGTTGTATCTGACCGATATAATATAACATAATATTATGATTATTTTGCTGAAATTGAGGGGGTGGCCCCGGCACACATTAATTAATTTACTTTACAACGATTTGTGCTTTTATATTTTATTTTTATTTTGTGTCAACTTTAGGTTACATCACGATATAGATCGGTTACATCTTATGTTCATATTATAACATCCCTGCATGACGAGCAAAAAATTTTCTTTCATGAAATGGTTTTCGTAGAATAATCTGGTTCAAGGTGTATTGATAAGGTGTCGTCACTTGTTTGAAAACTTGATTGAAAATTTTACTACAGATAGCTGTAACCACCGGGAGCGCTATATGTCCTAAAGAGGCCGATAAACGAACACTTTTTATACACCAAAGTCATAGAAAATTGAAAATAAAATATTATGATGTAAGGAATAAAATTCAAAATTGTTCATTGCATAATGACTTCTATGCTCTAAATTATTTGTATGCATGTATTTAAATACTTTGTTTTTATCAAATACAATTATTAATATTATTAAATATTGTCATTTTTAAATTTTCTATTACAAAAAAAATATATGAAAAAAGTAAGAGTTAATTTACTAAATTATCATACATAATGCTTTCAAAGTGTTACAATTAACTAAAAATAATTATTAATTATTAATCAATATATTGATTTTAAATACGTTAATATTACCTAATATGTTGATATTGAGTTGAATATTAGGTATTAATTATTATTCATATAATCTATGTGTTACCAAAATGCATATATTTTGAATATATTTTTATAAGCATTTATTCCTCAGTTTTACCTATCACCATTGATTTTATAATATATTCATAGTATTTATAGAATATTATAAAATTAATGCTATTACCTATATATTATTATATATTAACCGATATCCTGGCGATATACACAATATATCTATATGCTAAACAGTTGATAGATTTATATTTTCATCGTAGATCAATTCTTATGCGATTATGGAAAGAGTTTAAGTACTTAAAGTTTAATACTGTCACTAATATTTTTCAAAAAAATATTAAAACATTAATTTACTATACATTTCAATAATTTATCTGTGGGAAATAGTACATGTAATTTTAGTATATTGTATATACCTAATTTAGAAAAGCAATTAATAATTTTGATTAAGGGGGCCTTGACAGTTTTACATTAAATTTAGGAAGCCTCATGACAAAAAAATTTGACAAGTACTGTACTGGATTATACTGTAAAATATCTAAATATATATAACTAGCTGTCCCGGTAAAAGATCATGTTTGTAATGTTGCATTTCAATTCGAAAACTACATACATATATACATTTTTCACTGTTTATTTTTCTAACATAATTGATAGTTATGGAAGAAATATATGAACAACATTTTTGACAAAGGTTGGATGCTCAATACACAGTCAAATATTAATCAAATATATCATAAAGGATTATGTCAAAACAAGAATGGATATTCACTTGCAAAAGAAAAAAATGAGCAAGGGACTAAAAGCAAGAAAACACCAAAAAAACTAAACAATTTTTCTAAATTAGTTTGAAGTTTATAAGATAACTATTATTGAATAATATTATAATACGAGTATAAATAATATACCTATCATATAATAAAATATGCAAAATATTTTAAACATGTTTTTTAGAGTTTTTTATGAGCACTAGAAAATAATACTCCACTCTACCAGACTACTATTAAAATCAGGAGCAGAATCATAATAGTTTTAATTCAATTTAAAGATTTTAAGAAGGATGCAAATATCCAAAAAAAAATGACTAATTTATAGATCATCTATAAGTATACATATATAAAAATGGAGACAAAAAATTCGAAATTGCATCAGTTGAGAACGGCTGGGCCGATTTTGCTCAAATTTTTTTAGAGAGAGGCGAAATTGCTAGGTGAAGGTTTTTACGAAATAACATTTTTAAAAAGTCAACCGAATAATTAGAAAAACTGCAAAAACTATTTATTGATGTCTGGGATTTGAACTCGATACCGTTGTCTTTATTTACTCTATGGTGTATTATATTATATTGGTTGCTATTGGTTAATCGGGCATGTTTGCTGATTTGTATTATTATTTTTTGTAAATATATCTTATATATAAATGAATGACCTATGGGAAGAAGATACGCTAATTTAAAAAGGGTTAAATTTGGTTTTTTTTATTCATCGGATTTTTGTACGGTTAGATTAGGTTAGGATTTATAGGTAGGTGGAATTAAGTAAAAACGTCAAACTTGGTATAACTTTGGTACTCTTTGAGTTAAATCATACACTTACGTACAAACAGCACGGGGTCCGCGATCTACCGCAGGTAAATTCCTATCTGATAATGTACTGCTGCAATTCAGAATTTTTATTCCGGGCAACAGAAAAGTTAAGATAAATCCAGAACATTATACACCGAATATTAAATAACGCATTGAACAATGTTTGAGTCATATAGAGTTGGTACATTTAACGGGAAACGAAGTGCACGGGATAATCAGCTAGTATTTTATAATAATTGATGTCCACTCGATAAAAATATTGCAAATGATTAAAATGCAAATTTAATGTATAATTACAGTCTCCAATTTATTATGACAACTCGGTTAAAAGAAGCTTATTATGATTTAATGTTTTTGCATAGGCGGTGATTGGGGGGGGGGGCTTAGCCTCCCCAAAAAGATCGAAATTCCCCCCCAAAGTTATTAAACATTTTTCATAGTATAAAATACCAAAATAGGTATATATTTTACAACGATTGACAAAATCTTGGAACTTGACAAAATATTTGTTTTTCCCGAAATGTTGTCAAAATAAATGTCAATATAAAAATAATTATTATTATACCATATACCATTATACCTAATCGTCATCGACCTTCGCGACCATGGTCGTCTATGGTCGCGACGGATTGTTATCGTTATATTTTTTTTTTCAAAAATAGAAATTTCCGATAATCAGACTGATAAACATTATTAATGTGCCGATTGCCGTTTCGGCTTTCGTGTTGCGTGTTGCGTTGTTCACTGTTGTAGTGAATCGTAATTTCGGTCGAATATAATATTATATTGTAAATGTTACCTACACGTGTCACATTGTGCTTTTCGTTGTTGTTATTTTGTTGTATTTTGTAAAATTGTGTATAACTTTTGTATAACTGTATATTACTGTAACCTGTAGTACTTCAGTAATTTCATAAGTTGTTTATTTATTTATTAAAATTTCGAATTATTTTGATTTAATATTAAAAAAAAAACCTAAAGAAACTTTAAAATATGAAAACGTGTTGCCGACGGAAATTCCTGAAAAAACTACAGTACACTCCGACTTGTCATCGAATATTGATTTTGATTCTCCGCGGCTTCAAATTAGTGATATAAATGATTTGGGTAATATTAACTCTGGTCCAGCACGTCCAATTATGAAGGTAGATATTACCTATGTATTTGAGATAAATATTGGCAATATTGCTTAGGTAGCTTATTTTTTTATTAAAGTTATTTGCATGCAAAAATGTATAGAGTGACTATAGTGACTACTACTTTTAAATTATGTTCCAGTCTTATCCAATGACAAAATTTGGTCAGTTTTAAGTTTTAATGCATCATATTACGACTGCTTTGAATGGCTTGAATAGTAGTTGATGCGTACTGAAGAGTGAAGGTATGATAGATACAGTACGACCGACGTACCGTGCTAACCATCATTGGCGCCCTAGGGCAATTAAATTTGGCGCCCCTAATCTCAGGTGGTCATAAGTGGGGAGGGGGAATTTGACATTTTCTTAAAGCCTCCCAAAAATCGAGACTATTCAAAATGTTATTATTATCTGGTCACTTCTCATTAGATTATTTATATTATAATAATTAATAAATGAACAAGTAAAACAACTCAATTAATAAACAATGAATTTGGTTAGGGGGTAGTAAGAATAAATATATAAAAACATGAATAACAACACATTTTTTTTATTATAGTACTACAGGGTGTTTCACGATGAACTGACAATTGCAATAACTTTTGTTCTACTGAATATTTTCAACTTTTTTTTTTTTTAAATTGTCAATTGTCGTCTGCGCTACATTTAAAATATTTTTCGATTTTTTTTTAATATTTTATATGTAAAATTTAAAAATTTAAAAATTTACTGTTTGATATTTGAAAAATTCAAAATAGCTATTTTGTTGATATGATTTTTTAAATATGTCCGCAAAAAAAAAAAATGTAAAATGTTCAGCCGTTTGTTTTCTACAATTTTTTGAAGTTTGCACAAATTTATATTATTTCTAAGCGATTTATTTGATCTGACTTAGGTATTTACTATCTGGATTTTTCCATGAAAAAATCCAACTTATCACGGGCCACTGAGATTGATAAGTTTATTCTTATCTTATCATCTAAGACCGTGGTATTATCTATGCGCATAATATTGATATTATACCGTAATCACGTAATCCGGTAATCGATAATCCGGACCTAAAAGCCATACTTCAACGTCAACCAAATAATTACAAATATTCAACAAACACAGTGCCGGCGCTAGGTATTGCGGGGCCCTGGTCATAGGTAATAGCCTTTAGGTTCTCAGAGAGTAGTAAAATTTTAGCTTTTTTTTAAATCAGGATTTTAAAAAAAGTACTGTTTTTATATATAATATAGGTAAATAATTAAATTTAAATAATGCTCTGTCAATTCTTAATGAATCAAGATATTTTAATGAAACAAAAATCAAATTAAAGCTTATTTTTATCTTTGTTATTCACTTGCCCCATATATAATTTTATGTAATACTAATAGCAAAAACAATCCGATTTTGCACTTGCCCCAAGAAAAGGGGCAAGTGTGACGTTTTAAAATTTAAAAAAATTATTCTTAGGTGAGTGATAATATAACTTTGTTGACTATAAATTCCAATTATGTAAGTATATCTAGAGGTGTTACATTATGGAACAATAACAACTTTAAGTTAAAAACAAAAAAAGTATTGTCAAATTCAAAATTAACTTTTCATTTTTGCGTCACACTTACCCCACTTTACCTTACCTACTTGAGTAAACGGAGACAACACATTCGAGTGCGATTCCTCCTGATGAAACCTCGCTCAGCACAGAATTATTGGCGTAGCGTGAGTTTCAGTTAAACCTTTGAGTGGAAAATCGTAGGCTAATAAATTCATAAGGGCTGGTTATTTTATTAATTTACATTTATTTTAACAACTACATAAAATCATCAATTAAAAATAAATTAATTCATCAAAATGTTTGAATAAAATAATAAATTGTTTAATATCTAAGTACGCGACCGCTGCAGCCAGAATAATGCTATATACGACGGTAGACCACGGTATTCGTATCAAGATGATAATTAAAAATCACGGGGCCCTTTAACAAGCGCGGGGCCCTGGACAAATGTCCCATTTGTCCTCCCCTAGCGCCGGCACTGAACAAACATATAATAGAAATGTACATTAAACAAAATATTGTACATAAAATCTGTGATCCAACACGAACAGACAATAATTGTCCATATTGTGTCAAAGGTAAACGCTCACTAAGTACAACTGCGTATGTAATATTAAGTATTTTATTTATTGAACAATAACAAAATAACATTAACTACAATTTACAATACATTATAAAGTGCACTTATAAAAATTAGGAATAACATCTCCATTAATTATTATAATAAATAAATATTAATACATATATTCTAAAAAGTATTTTATTTAATTTCGGTTGTGTACTGATTAATTATCATATCTGATATCTAAGGTAGGTAGTAAGTAATTTATAATTTAAATAGTGTTATTTTGAGGAATTCTTTTTTTAGTTTAATTTATATAGTTCTGTATTTTTTGAGAGTATTTGACTATATTTATTCAAAAAACTAAACAAATATTAGTATTTACTTAACGGATTGCATTAGCAGAGTATTAGTGTAAATGTAAAATTCACTTAGAAATCAAATAAATAAAGCCATAATTCCCAAAGCATAAAGTACATATTATATTACTTAAACTGAAAAAAGAATGCTTGTATTATTATTGTACCTCAAAAATAACATGGATTAATGAGGTATTTTTTTCAAGTGTAAAAGGTAGCATGTAAAACTATTTATAGGTAATAAATTATTATGTAATATGCTTTAATACGCATTTTAAAATAATTTTTTAATTTTAATTTTGAATATTTGTGAATTATTTTGTAACATTAAAGGTAGGTATTTTATTCACAAGTATTAATACTAATAGGAAAAATGTATACATACAATCTAGGTGAATATTAAAAATACCTATCTAAATACTTTTTTTCATAAAATATTAATTTGTTATAAATTAAGTTTAGTACCAACATTCATCCATTCAACTATTTAGATTAGAAATACTTAATCACTACAACACTGCATTAAAAAAAAAAAACTATAAAAATAACTATAACTACAACTACAAATTAATTTTACTTGATTTTACAAAATGTTCAATGATGATGACGTATTGATTTTTGAATTTTAATAATTCCATTAATACATTCATAGTTATTTCAAATATTAAAATTGATATCCTGAAAAATAATTAAAACCTATTTTTTTAGATATTAAAATTAAATGAATAGTATTTAAATAATTAACTTACATTTTAGAATGTTGATGTTGTTATTAATTGTACTTAGTGTAATAGCAATTTATATGCACTAAAATAATAAATTGTGAAAATAGAATACGTAAATGTTGACATATTTAATCTCCATACATGTGATGATTGAAACACAACAGTTAATTCAATAAAAATGTATCAATTAGTTATCAATCATATTCTGTATTCTTAGTCCTATACTAGGTCCTATGACCAAAGTTCTGAAATGGTATTAAAACTTAAAAATATTAAAATATACATATTAAGTACTAGGTCACAAGTTAGATGATTCAACTTACAGTTAACATGGTATTTTACTATTATTCTCTGATAATCCAATTCAAATCCAATTCACAAGTACAAGTTAGTTGGAGAAAATAATATTATTCACTGATGAAACATAACTATCATTACTGGAATGGACCAAATCAATAGCCCCCAATGTATGTACTGTTGGACAATAGTTTATAAAACTACCTATGACATTAAAATACAATAATTTAATTATAATTAATAATATGTAAAAAAAATAGTATACCTTTATCATAGTACTTTATCATCTAGGTAGATGGTATTCCTTAAAATGTTCATGAGATATTTTTGAAAAACATCTCTTTAAGTTTAGATTACTTGTGTATTATACAACATTGTCACGGTTCAACATTAATGTATAAACACTCATTAAATTGCTTGGCTTACAATGCAATAAAAACTGTTTCATATTCTCTTGAATTGTCTGTAAGGTTTTTTTTTTAAGAATACTTGAGTAGGTAATATAATTTACTTGCTGGATGAATAACTGCCATGGATCATGATTGACATGATTACAGTAACATTGAAGTCCAGTTATTATAGATAAAAAGTACTTTATATCTAAGGGTCCAGCACATATTATGGTGGTGGTAACTGGTGGGTGGTCACTGGTCATTAATTTTTGAATAATAGTCAATGATCATGTTATATACTTATAATTGACATTGATATTACATTATTACGCATAAATTAAAAACCCAAACACTAATTAACACCAAACATTTTTTGACAAACATCAATAAACGAAATACGAACCACGTGTTCACGTACATACGTTATGTAATACATACGTTATGTGTTATTACTTATTGTGTATATTGTAATACCTTATACCACCTATGAATTATGATCTGAAGTCTGAACATTGAAACTGTTTCCGTACACCAAGTTACCAACATGATGTTATAACCGTATTGAAAAACTGTTTACCGGAACATAGGCGGGATACGCTACGTGGGGTCTGCTTGTTTACCATTCCCACCTGGACACCGTGTTCAAGGCGCAATCGCCCTGGTATCATATTTGTTGATTATTCGTGATAACAAATTTTGTTATTTCTTGGAAAAAATAATTCAAAATCGATAATATTGCTGTAACACTGATAAAAAGGAAATAAATTTGAATTTAAACAAATTTTAAAAATTGTTTAAAAATTATTGACTGGACCTTAGTGAAAGTTTTTGACACCGACATTTTTCTAAAAATCGGATTTACAAAATGGCTATCTTGAATTTTTCAAATATCAAATAGTAAATTTTTAAATTTTTAAATTTTACATAAGAAATATTAAAAAAAAATCGAAAAATATTTTAAATGTAGCGCAGACGACAATTGACAATTTAAAAAAAAAAAAAGTTGAAAATATTCAGTAGAACAAAAGTTATTACAATTGTCAGTTCATCGTGAAACACCCTGTATAGTCTATAGTAGTGAATAATGATTTTATAAATAACTTCATGCAAATGTTTTTTTCTAGCTTTAAGTTTTGAGAATTTTTTGACAAGACTTGTCCAACTGATATTCTTGACATTTGACAATTTCATTTTCAATACATAATATTGATAATGCTGATGTTTTTTCATTTGATAATGATGACCGTAAATAGTTTTTGACTCTCTTCAAAACAGAAAAGGACCTTTCTCCATTCGCATTAGAACATGGCATACAAATAAATATTTTTAAAGCAATTTCAATATTAGGAAAAGTTGTGTTTAATGATGGATTATTATTAAGGTATTTTAACATTCCTTACATGTTTTTGGTTTCGTTGGGAAAATGTATTATATACTTTTTAAATTGAACAAATTCTACTTCTAAATCATTAACATAATACTCCACAAGCTTTAGTGCTTTTTTACGTAGTTCACTTGCTTCAATATTTTCCAAATCAGAAAAAAATCCGAATTTGTCACATAGCTTTGTATATAATGCTTCTTTTATTTAGTTGAAAAATCAATGCATCCATTATAGGAATAAAAGTTTCATTCTTCATTTTGTCTGTATTAGAAAATATAACTTCACCACTAGGCTCTTCATCAAAAAATATATTTCTGCGTTTAGTTCTAGTTTCCTCCCAAGAAAATTTATTTATGGCACTTATTTTTATCGCTTCACTTAAAAATATTTCAAAATTGTTTCTTTGCTCTTGAATATAACATACTAATGAATCATATAGAGAAACTACACATGACAAATCAATATTAATTAACTGGAGACTTTTAGAAGTTTTGTCAAATCTTTCTAAAAGAGGCGTCCAAACCATAGGCGGAAATTGGGGGGGGGGCTTGAGGGGGCTTAGCCCCCGCAAAACGAACAAACAGAAAAATTAGCCCCCTCAAAAATAATATAAGTAAAATATTAACTTTGAATTAAATATTGTTGCAACGCAAATAAAAAAAAAAAATTGGAAAAAATATCTGGTGTGTTCGTATTTCTGTTCAATTACCAAAGCTCATAGCGTAATAAGATTTAAAGTAGATAAAGTTTAATCTGGTGTTATGGTTCCACCACAGAATATTATTATAATATATTATGTTATTATGTAATTGTTAAATTAAAGAAAAGGTTTTCAAGTTTCAACTGATAGTCTTCAAATGGCTGAAGCTGTAGACAATTTCATCAACTTAGATTTTAAAAAGAGTGATTTTTGTATAAGGTTTATATAAGGTAATTTTAGTATAAAAACTTGCTATCAAACTTGAATATTACTGAATTAATAAATATTATTACCTGTGGGTTCAAAATAGAATTTTTATAATTTATTTATTTTATATATTGTAAGTTATTCTTATTATGCTATTACTATATGAAAGATAATTGTTTATTGTCAAGAGCTATTGGATGTAAAATCTAAAAAGTATAAGTGTTCAATCAGAAATGTACGTTGTGAAAAACTATATACATTTTTCAACTGGCAAAAGCTGTATTAGTTTAGAAGATTTTACTTCAGTAGGTACTTCCTAATGATTTATATATCCAAACCAAACATATATAATCTTATACCAGTTTCACTTACTTTCCCCATAAGTTCATCTATATGAGAATATAGTTTTTCAGCAATGAAAAGAATAAAACATGGTTGAGGTCATCTATATTGCAAAATAGATTCAACAATTTAGGTATCATTAGTATAGAAAAGATATTTCCGAAACAATTGATAGAGAAATCATACTGGTCCATTTGCAAAAAAGTAGATATATTATTTTAAAATAAATATTTTAATATACCTGATAACTAGATAACAAGGTTGTTACTGTAAATTAATATTTAATAATTTTGTTTTTCTTTAAAATTTGTATAACTTATGTTATCTTTCTTATATATTTAAAGTTAAAATTCAAGTATATGAACGAGTAAATGTTTGACACTTATAGTATGTTTAAAATAAATCATGCTTAGTTTTGGATGGTGTTTACTGTAATATTATATTTTCAAGTGCTAAGAAAGGCTTTGATATGCAGTAAAGTATTTTTTAAATATTAGCCCCCTCTAAAATTATGGCAAATTTCCGCCTATGGTCCAAACAACTAAAATAAAGACAAAATTTAATGATTTGATTTTATTGTAAATTGATTTGGCTTCATGTTTAACTGCATTTTGTTGATTTGAATCATTATAAAACATCTCTAAAGCAGCGAGAATTCCAACATAGGTATCCATTTTTAATTGATTTGCAAACTGAGTGCCGTGATGACCAACGAGTAGGACATAAGTTTTTTAGAAGTTGAGCATTAGGAATTTCACCTAACTCTTTCGATAAAGTATTCTACCTCGAGGTAGACGCAGAAAAAAAAGTATATAACTTTTGAGCTCTCAAAAAGAATGTATTTCCCTTGCTGGTTAGTTCCGCAGCAAATGTTCCGACTAAATTTAAAGAATGGGCTGAACATGGTACAAATTCTGCTGTACTTGATATTTGCTTAATCCTTGCTTGTAAGCCATTATAGAGTCACGCTCTGGTGACTATAGAACTATGGTAATATTTTCAATCAAGAGTGTATAGGGGTCCAGAGTGACGACACCTTATCAATACACCTTGATCTGGTTGTTGCATAGATCCCTACATAGTGCATAGTGCATTTGTAGACTTGCCGTGATCGATGAACCTAGAGGCGTGACAAAAAATAGTAGGTATGTGTGGCTCGTGCGGGAAGACAATTTCAGTCTTTAGTGAAAATTTCTCACTTCCAGCCCTTATTGCCACACAATATACTATTGTATATACCTACATAAGTAATACCTGAAGTAACTTCAATGACGTTATACACCTATATGTATATACTGTATATACCTATTAATAATTTTTTTTGTTATTATTATGATTTATGACGTACAAACAGTTAACAATATGTCGTTTATAAAATAAAATTGATATTATACTGTGCTGGCTAGTATCGTTTATTTATATATTGTAATATTTCTACAGTAAATTGTTTAAATGAATGTATCAAATAAGCGTTTAACTTTTTTTAAGTTTGATATTTATATATAGTGTATAAAGCAAAGTAGGTACCTACCTAATGTTTTCAATTAATTAAATTTTTTTTTATCGACTCAAAATAGCTGCAAACACAGTTCCTACTTAGGGTGCTAAGTTTCACGCTTGAAGTAATATTCCGTCAACCAATTAAGATGTGGCTGCTGGTTGTTTAGATTGCATTAATTACAATTAGCTATACAATTATATAGGTGCACTTAGGATAGATTTGATAAACCAGATTTATTCAAAAACAACTTTTAATTAAATAATTTATCAGCGAAAAGCCGATCAGCATGGGTTCATATTAATTCCTTTCAAAATTCAAATCCTAGTTACCAAATGTACCTATTCATTTATTTTTTCCATTATTAGGTTGTGTTTTGTATTATGAATTTTTTTCCTTTTTTTTTATTATTGCTGTATTTTTATACAAAAAATGTATATGATATTATGTTAGCCAGTGTCGGATAGGCCCACCGGGAATTCGGGATTTTCCCGGTAGGCCCTTCCTGTATTGCTGTATTGGGGCCCTAGGACCATTTATCAAGTACTGAACCTTGTGTGATGAAGATTGAAAATAATTATAATAAACATGCAAATTGACTAATTTAATATTAATTTTTACCACTCTACGAGAAAAATACCATAAACATTTAGCTATAAACAATATTTATTTTTGTTCCCCGTATCGGCCCTATCATTGGGAATATTGAGATTTATTTCTAGATTAGAGTTATAGAACACCGTATTTAATATCGGTAGATTATAGCTGTGTACTATAATGTACCAATGGGGTGGTTATACCCTTTTATAGGGAAGCCGGAAAAAAAGTACACGGAAAAAAGTCCAATTTAATTTTTTTCGGAAAAAAAGTCCGACAAGAAAATTATTATACGGAAAAAAAATCCGGTTTGATTTATTGTTTCATAAAAAATATTGTTTCATAATTAATTGTGAACGTTCCATATTTCTGGTGGAAATAGCGGTTTATTTTTTTTTTTAATTTTAGAGCCATACCTTTTCCTGACTTTCTATATGTACCATTGACATATGTGGAATCGAAATAATCAAGAACCTCTGTAGCTTCTTCTGTACAAACCGTCTTTAAATATTGCATTCCGTCGTAAACTTTATTCATTGGCAAAAATGCTAACCCGTCTAACATAGCAAAAAAATGACCTAATGTATCATCCGTTTTATATTTGGCTTGTAATCCTACTTCTTGTATCTTGCGATACGTATTTTGAGACAAGTGATATAAACAACATTGTATACGGTCATACGGACGTGCTCGCCGAGAACACACTGGGCGACATTTATAGTAATCTTGTTCAAAATCTAAATTTATAATTTGTGGATCCTGGTAAAATTGTCGATTGTCACATTCTTTTAGAATTACGCTAAAAACTTCTTTGTAAGTGCTATAATTTTTTTTTTAAGAAAACAGTAAACTACAGTTACAAAAACATCATATTTTTTCACTCGAAAAACATATAACTGCAGGAAGTTCTCTGGACTTAACGAAAAATTACCATCACAATACCAAGTATGTGCTTCAGTTAAATATTTTAATCCTTCGTCAAGTGCAAAAATAATTATCCTGTCATCGGAATTTAATTTGTTATTATATAGCAAAAACCGTTCGTTTTTGTAAAGTGCCCATTCATCTTTAATTGTCAGTTCAGCCAAAGAATTGGGTTTCAGTTATATGGTTTATATATTTTTTAGATTTTTTGGTTACAGTATGAACTATTTATGAGAACCTTTGTTTTAAATTTGCAATCCTTAGCTATAAAAACTGAACATTTTATAATTTATTAATTACAATGATTGATAATTTTCGAGATTTTGATAAATGTTGTCAAAATTTGATCTTTAATTGCTTATAAAAAAAAATTGTGCCTATGTATTTTTAATATTTTTCAACTGATATTGTAACAATATACCATTAGCCTTGTATTAAATTTTTACACTTTTTGGCCCAACAGATAAAACTTTATTGATAGAAAAAAAAAACAAAAAAATTGAAAACTGAAAATGTCCGTAAACAGCTCAAAAAGAATCAAAATATTTGCAAAATTGTATGTTGTATAGGAAATGCTAATACAAACATTCAGGCAAATTTTTATGCATCTACAGTTATTCGTTTTTGAATTACAACAAAATAAGGAAATCGTTACATGAGAAATCGAGTGAATATCCAATGTTGTAAAAATTTGAATTTCAAACGCTCATAAAAATTTAATTTGACTTTTTTATAGACATTTTTTTTTTGATAAAGGTAGATAATCTTATAAGGAATCTTGTATTAAATTTTAAAATCTTAGATATAAAAAGAAAAGTTTTTACGAATTCTTAACTCAAAATAATTTGCTAATTTTGTGATTTTTCCATATTCTGTGAAGATTTGAACTTTAAATGCTTATAAAAAAAACTGTGACTAAGGATTTTTAATATTTTTAAAATGTCAATGTAACAATATAGTAGGAGCCTTGTATTAAATTTTCAAGTATTTTTACTCAACAAATAAATTTTTACTGATATTCATAAAAAAAAAAAATACTAATAAAATTGGAAACTGAAAATGTCCCTAAACAGTTCAAAACAAATCATAATGTTTCTAAAATTTTATCGTGTATAGAAAATACAAATATAAACAACCAGTGATAATTTCATGTATAGACATTCATTTGTTTTAGAGTTACACCAATAACCAAAATTGATTTTCTCGATAACAGATTTTGAAGAAAAATTCCCGTTTTTCCTTAATTTTTCTTTTGTTTTTCACTGTGCTTTTGAAAACTACTAGGAAATTTTTACTTTTGACCCCCCAAAGTACCAACTATATTCACTTTCCTATCAGAAAAGATACTGTTGAAGAAAATCCAAGCACTTTTACTGTCCTAAAAGGTGATGACAGACACAAAAATAAAAAACACACATCATATAGTAAAATCAATACATTCATCGTTCCACTCAGAATCTAAAAACAAAGAAAAGGTTGACTAGGCTATAACATAGGTTGCCATACCTATAGTGACGATACCGTTAACAAAAACGTTATGAGCCAAGTCGAGAAAACTCGAAACATTGAATATTTAATTAAATATAACAATTAATATTTAATAGCATTAATTCATTTTTTAAAATTTTTTTAACGAGTTATTGTTGAAACCATCTTTCAATAATGACTGATTGTTGAAAATAAACAACAGTAAAGGCGTGAAACTGTGATGGAATACCGGGACATGAGTTTGCAAAATTTAACTACACCATTATCATTATGATTACCTATATATTAGTGTTAAACACTAATAATGCATACCAAAATTACCACAATTCAATACCTAGGTAACAATTATTAACATAGGTAGTAGTATTATAACTAAGCTATAATATATAGTTTCATAGGTAGGTACTTATTATTACTTATAAGTTATAATACCATATAGTACCTAAAATAATTAAGCTATTAACTGTAGTTTATTTTAACTATTTAAAATATACATGTGTATAAATATAAGTTAGAAAAAAAACCGTGAATAGATTTAATCAAATGTACGTATCGACCATGGAGTATCTAAAATTTTAGATTTAGATTCTAGTATTCTATAAATACTTAAAACGAAAGTAGGTATTGATTAGGTGTAGTATCAAAATACTTCTCAGACAAGTATATCTAGCATCGCGATACTGATTTTTAGTAAGTATATCTTTCCCATCCCTGTGTGGTTTGGTATATGCATATATACATCGTATAAAATGTTTCAAATTTTGAAACGATCGTTTAGACTGTTTAGAGTAAACTCTTCAAATTCCAACTGATATAGTGATATGATGCAGGGGATGGATATACGATTTACCTTTATATTATGTGTGCGGCGTGTGTGAATGCGTGTAACTAGTAGGTAGGTAGGTATGTGATTTAGAGACATATACCACATATATACCTATAGGAAACGCGATACGACGTCGATGAAATTGCCCGTAAAACAAGTCACGTGCGATCGGATTAGAAAAAGACACCGGCGATTTTTTCCGCCGCATTCATATCCGATGTATAGAACTTTTCTTCGCCATCATCCGATCGACCCCCATCACCCCTAAACACCCGTCTCATCCTCAACCATTCCGTCGTTACATGGCATTTGTTCGCAGATATATAATGGCCAAAAGTCCACCGGACTGTATAAATATATATGGTGCACGTTCCACGTGTATTTGTAAACACGGTACGTGATCAAAGTGCACAAATGGTTTTCTTTATTTTGTCTCATTTTATTATTTTTTTTTTTTCCAAAACTTTTTACGAGACACAAAAGCGAACTTTTAAGTCATCCGCCTGCAGCTGTTTGGTGTTATAGATTTATATCGTTAATATTATTCATTAACGTTATAAGCAGTTTCTTGTTTTTGTAAATATATTCGTAATATATAGATATATACTTATATAATATAATAATATAGGTGACCTCCAAGTAATTAAAATTGCGTTAAAATAATTGTATAATAATCATTTATACTGGGTGCCGTAATAAAAACTCTGTCCACGGATTTATGGTTTGAATTCTTTTTTTATCAACTAAAAAATTATATGAAACTTTCAACGTTCGATTTTCATACAGAGAGCATTATATAATATGATAAATTTATAACAAATTATGTTTGATTTTTGAATTAATTCTTCCTTTTTTTATAGATGAGTTATACCTATAACTAAAAGGGTCTTCCAAATGTTGTGTTACAAAAATGTGGGGGTTGCTTGAGAACCAACATAATTCCCACAAATTTTTACATGAAATTTAGAAGGACCTGTACAACATCAAAACAAAAAGCATATAATATGATAAATATTATTTCACTATTATTAATATCATAAATTGAATAATAATAACCGTTCAAAGTTTAATTTTAAGTTATTTGAATTATTATGTACCTAGTTAAAAATTCATACATTTTTTGAAAATTGAATTCAAGTTTCTTTGTAATTTTTTTTTATTTTAAATTTAAAAAAAGTTCAACCACTAAGCCTTAAAAGTTTAAGGACTATTATATCATTAGTACAAACATTTTAATAAATGAGAAACTACTCATTTGAATTAGGTATGTACCTATACATCAACATTTTCAAACAAATTATCCACTAATCAATTTACAATAAAAGAGGGGTGGTCTAATTTGAAAAATAATATTTGTATTGCCACAGCTAGGATACTAGTTAAGTAGTACGAACAAATTCAAGTATTTGAAAAATAGCCTTTGAGTATAATATTTAAAATCAGAATTTCAATAAATTCATTATGAAACGAAAAAATGAGGGTGGGTATACTTGGTGAATCACCCTGCATATTAAATATATTAAAATTTACAAACGTCTCCGATGTCTATTATTTTTGGACGGTTTACAGTCATTATTAAATATTTCGTAATGGAACTGGCGGAGTGAAACGCATCCAAATACAAAAAAAACACCTTTTACAAATGTATATTGTACGAAAGTCGCACATATGTACCACTGATATATGGGTAAACACGTTATTATTATACGTAGGTCGCAGGTACCTTTATGATATAATACACAAGTGGTTAAAAAAAATAAACGATGTTTTGATTGTAAATATTATCGAAACGAAAAAGCGATTGAAAACCGAACGTTTTCACGGAGTGTATTTAATATTTGTTTGTAAAACCCGTATTATATATAATACATCACACACACACACACACACACACACACTTATATTATACCTATCCCATCTACATAAATATATATATAATGATGATGATGACGGTGACGATGATTTCTGTATGTCAGTTTATGCGTTCACTGAATTCGGTTACAAATATAGGCGCTGCATTCCAATACATCATATTATACTAATATTATATACCTATACGACCATATGAGTGTATCTCTATTTGTATTATATTGTTATGATTCCGAACTACCTAGTCACGGCGGCGATCGTTGCGATGACTGTCTTCACGAAGGCGAAAAATAAAAATAAAAAACACAAACCTACAGACACCACCCAGTCTTCAGCCATTCCCGCCAACCCGTCTCTTATATATAATAATATAATATTATGTATAATAAATACACGAGATGTATACACCTATGTGTATATATATATACATATTATACGTGCAGTACGTCAATCTCGTCGTCCTGCCGAAGAGTGTTGAACAAACATTGTTACCGAGTCCACGAGAATAACGTAAATACAATATATTAATATTATATTATTGTGATTTCCAAGACGCACAATGATCGCCATCGATACGGTCGTGACTCGACGGTATAATAATATAATATATCGAGACGACGAAGCGGCGGCCAAAGTAAAATTATAATATAATAATGTATTAAATCATAAACTATGTACCTACGGCAGAATTCAAAATATAGAATATTAATTCAGTATTGACCGCATTATCAGCTAGAATTTAGATAAACATATTTGTCCGTTTATCTGGACTTATACTAGTATTTATAATCAATGCTAGTACTTACTACTTACCCATTGGTAACTGGTGTCTGGTACATAGGTTTGCCTACTTGCTGCATAGATATAGAGTTTTGGTTGTGTTGTAATAAATTGATTCGTTTCCTTTTTCACTATATACATATGTGGTATTATTTATGCGATTCGTGAATGATTCATGGTATATGATAGTGAAATATACAGTGAATTTGAAATAACACTGTCAATTAAAAATATGAAATGAGAGAGAGGATTTCACATCATATGATATAGGTACATAGTTTAATATTTACCTGTTGTTGCATTAATTATTATTACTTGTCAAAAACACATTATGATTTTATATGTTTTAACGTACATTATATATTTTGTTTGTCGATAAATTGGACTAATTTGGGTACCTAATACAAATATTTCAAACTGATAGGCTTATATAAATATTAAATTTTTTAATAATGTGTATAATAAAAAACAAAAAAATAACTACATAGATATATAATTTATCAAATTTGCCGATTGTGTAACAATATTGTAGGAAATTTATAGATTTTAAATAAACTTATAAAACAAAATTTTTATACAAAAAATATAGGTTAGGTATAATCTACATAATGATTTATAGATAAAAAATTCTTACTTGTCGTCATTTCCGAGCGAAACTAGCAGCTTTGGTATAAGGTTTTTCAATAGTACCTATACTGCATACTATTTACAGTATTATTATTTTCGTTTAATACATCTTGATATACTTGCAGCACTCATACTTTTTAATATATAAGTGTTTTCGATGTCATATTTTGCGGTGTGTGTACCGGATAATATATACCTATATATTATTATATAAACGAGTAATAGCTGCGTAGTATTTTGTATCATTTATGCACACTTAATCGGACTTACCGCACAGGATGCGAAAATGCAAAGGTCGTTGAGTGAATAGGTCGTTCGAGTGTTCGCTGGAGTGTGTATACATTTTTGACACACGCGCGTTTCATACTAACGAAGTGGATTCAAAAAAATGTAACGCGAATAATGTTTTGCGGATCAACGAACCAAAAAGTTTCTCTTTTATTATTATTATTTTATTTTCACTAACCCCCTGCTTTCGACTTTTTTTGGCGTTTAGACAAAAATAATCGATTATTGACGCTTTGCTGGTCGCAGTGTTCTAGAAAGACAAAAAAAAAAAATGCCATAAACGTGTATATACAATCGCACAATTTTGTATTCAAATAAAGCGAAACACAATAATAATTTTTGTTCCCGTCTAACAAGGACTCTTTTGTGTCGGACCGCTAATGAATGACTTTGTGGAAAATTATTATAATTATTATTACAGTTTGGGTTGGTGGAAAAACGGTGGGTGGGCACATCACAGACACGGGGCTCTCGAATTATGTACGTATTATATAAACTTGTCGGGGACACCATATATATTTATAAATATATAATAATATGAATACTGTTATATTATAAAGTTACGTTTTAGAATACTTTTTCTCTCATTAAGCTCGTTTATCCTGTACATCATAATACATATAAATAATATACACCATACATAATATTATATGAGTATATAATACGTACACGTACAGAGTATACTGGGTAACACGGATTATTGCAGATGAATTATTGTAATAATAATATGCTGCATTTATAAGAAATAAGAACTTGTTCAGAATATGATTTAAATATAGTTCGTCATCCATATATTATAAACGACGGATCGTACCGCAACCGACAACGGGTATCTATAGAATATATTGTGTACCTACAATGTTGGAGCTCGGAAACCTATGAAAAAAAAATATTGCAGACTCGAAATTAGATTTGCAATAACATAAACGTATACTTGTATACAGCTGGTTATAATGATGTTTTCTGCGGACACTAGAGTATATAAGGTACCGGGTGTATTATAATATAGGGACAGTGTGTCAAGTGATTTATACGCGTTCAATCATATACATCAATAGTAGTATAATATACTGAAATTGACGTGTGTATAGGGTCCTATCAACAGATTTGATGAACTTAAGACATTATAATATTGATGCCTATTATGTATATAATAATTTCTAAAATAAAATGTACTGTCGGTTACAATAATATAATAGCAGGTACCTATCGGGCACGCACGTGTACAGGCGTCATATTATATTATAATATATGTATGTTATTATTGTTGTGTAGAAAACAATATATACAGGTACGCTTATACGTTTGTAACGAAAACCTCGTCGAGAGAGGATTGAAATCCAATACATGTTCAGGCTGTTCACCGAGCTATGTACACGGTCCGCGTGTCCAAGTCGGACTGCCACTCCCGCCACGACAATCACTTGTATAATAATATTATAACACGACGTCTCTTCCATATACCTACATCATGGTAAGCTGCACGCATTCGACTCGGCTGCCCACGTATCAGCAAACACTTCAAACACACATACACACACATATACACGCTGAAAACCAAACATCTCGTTTTGTATATTTGTTAAACATATATTATTATTATTATTATTATTATTATAAGTAGTAGAAGTAGTAAAATAAATACGAGCGAACCTATATATGAGGTACAATATATAAGTGTGTGTGTGGTCGTGTATAATATTGCATGCTTAGCACGCACGTTGAATATTATATTTTAACGAATTTTATAATGGGTGCGATTTGTGTTTATCGTACATTTCTGCTGTACGATAATATAATAATTTGTTGGATTAATAATATAGGTGTTAATAAATTTAAAGAAATTATCGTTCGATATATAGCTGAAACAAATTTATCAATTATACATATATAAGAACCGAATTTATATGATAATTTAAAGTTTTGTTAAACGGAGTATAGTGCAATGTCTATATAATATGATGCCGAAATATGGGTTAATCACTAATTTATAATTTTAAAACATACTAACAACATCAAGAATTAGAAATCTTACTAAGAAGTTGTTAATTCTGAAAAAAGCCAATTTTATTATAAACTACCTTTTTCCCATTGAATAAGCTGCAAGAAATATATTTTTTTAAATATTATTATGTATTAATAGTATTTATATAACGAATATTTCATGCGTCTTAAAATCTCCATAAATTTAAAATATAAATAACATTTTAGATTCTGAGTGAAACGATGAATGTATTGATTTTACAATGATGTGTGTTTTTTTTTATTTTTTTTTTTTTTTTTGTGTCTGTGTACACGATAAGTAATCGAAATAATGCTTCGATTTTCGACTTCAGTATCTTGTTCGATTGGAAAGTGAATATCGTTGGTGCATTGGGGAGGTCAAAATTTAAAATTCACAGTACTTTTCAAAAGCGCCAAGAAAAAGAAAAGAAAAACGGGAATTTTTACGCAAAATTGATTTTTCAGAAAATTGAATTATTTGGTTTTTGGTGTAATTTTAAACAAATGACCGTAGATACATGAAATTTTCACTGATTGTTTATATTTGCATTTTCTATACACGATAACATTTTCAAAATATTTTGATTTATTTTGAACTGTTTAGGGACATTTTCATTTTTCATTTTTTTTTTTACTTTTTTTTCTAAAAATATCAATATAAATTTAATTTGTTGGTTGCGAAAGTTTGAAAATTTAATAGAAGGCTCCTAGTATATTGTTTCAAAGGCAGATGAAAAATATGAAAAATCGTTAGTCACAGTTTTTTTTTATAAGCATTTAAAGTTCAAAAATTGACAAAATATGGAAAAATCACGAAAATTAGCAAATTATTTTGAGTTAAGAATTCGTAAAAATTTTTCTTTTTAAATCTAAGATTTGAAAATGTAATACAAGATTACTCATAAGTTTGTCTACCTTTATCAATAAAAAAATCTCTACCAGACAATCAAATTAAATTTTTATGAGCGTTTGAAATTAAAATTTTTACAACATTGGATGTTCACTCGATTTCTCATGTAGCGATTTCCTTATTTTGTTGTTATTCATAAACGAATAACTAAAGATACATGAAAATTTCACTGAATGTTTATATTAGCATTTCCTATACACCATACAATTTTGAAAATATTTTGACTCTTTTTGAGCTGTTTACGGATATTTTCATTTTTCAATTTTTTTAGTTTTTTTTTCTATGAATATCAATAAAGTTTTATCGGTTGGGCCAAAAAGTGAAAACATTGAATACAAGGCTCCTGATCTATTGTTACAATATCAGTTGAAAAATATTAAAAATACATAGGCACAATTTTTTTTATAAGCATTTAAAATTTTAAACATCGAATTTTGACAGAATTTTTCAGAATCTCGAAAATTATTAATCATCGTAATTAATAAATTATAAAATGTTCAGTTTTTATAGCTAAGGATTGAAAATTTAAAACAAGATTCCACGTAAGTAGTTAATTCTCTTACCGAAAAATCTAAAAAATATACAATCACAATTTATTTTTATAATCATTTTATATTCAAATTTGGACGAAATTACATATTAAAAAACTTAATTATTTTGTTGTGATTATATAATATTATTCGTGGGTACCTACTTGAAACTTCTAAAGTGTACTATTATAATATATCTATGATAGTATCAGGGTTTGTTATTGATGTTGATGTATAACGTGTTATAAGAACCTAATGGATATTGTGATAATGTGATATGATTAATTTGGAATTTATTATAGGTCAATTTTTTTTTAATACCATAGATATGTATATAATTTGTCTTAAACCTAGACTGACATATCGTCTTCGCTCAGAATCGTTTTTCTTATACAATGATATTGTATCATTGAATTCAAATTTAATAGCATCCATTATACAGTGACCCACTTGTAACCTACTGTACAGCAGAGCGACATCCACTTACCCACCTTTTTTTTATTGTTATCAATAATAATATTATTTATAATCCATTATATAATAAAATTATAACTGTATTTTTTCTGAAAAAAGGAGGCCCCCACCATTTCAGGTACCTAGATCCACGCCTGATGGTGTGAACTACCAATATAGTATTTATATTTTATTATTAAAGTGTAAATATTATGTTATAATATACGTGCATAGGCGAAACTTGGGTAAAAATTCTGGGGGGCTACCGCCCATCTTAAAAAACTATATAGGTATATTTTAAATAACCCATAGTGGGCTTATATTTAAATCAATAATGAATATTTTTTTTTGGGGGGGGGGATGGAAAAATCATAGTCAGATACTAAGAATATCGATATCAATATATTATACGTATCGCACTCGCACTGATATATTATATTATAGTTGTTGTTACTCGTGTTATTTAATAATATGCAACATATATATACGTGAGTTATACTATAATTTATTGTAACGCGTACGGGTGCGGGGGCGTATGCGTGAGCGGCAAATACGATTATTGTTTTCGCACTTTGGCCGATCGACTTTGCGCGCCGGCCAAATCGAATTTGCGCACCTCCTCCAGCCGCCGCTCGGGTTTCGCTGCAGCTCTTCCGCCGCCGCACAAACCACCACTGCCGCCGCGGCTGTCGTCGGGGGAGCGCAAAGCGAAACGATAACATAATTGGCTTACGCACGTTCCATTTGCCCGTTCAAACGGCCCAATTACCGCTCGCGTACGGCTTTTAAACAAATATTAAACACGCCGCCGGTATATATATATAAATGTGTGTGTGTGTGTGTGTCTATATATATACCTACCCCCTGAGCGACTTCCTCATCAACCCCCTCTGCTCCCCCTTACACCCCTTTAGAACTCTCATATATATATATACTTACCCGCACGCACACACATACACGGGAACATGTGTGTGTGTGTGTGTGAGATATATATTTTATAATGTAATCAACACGTTCCGGTGTACGCGAGCTGTATATATATATGTGTTATATAAAGGTATATACCAACTTGCGTTCGGCGAGCGTTATACATATATCGTATTATTATATTACGTACGTATGTATACGTACTTGGAACCACCGCCGCCGGTGCTTTTTGACTTTGTGACGAGACAATCTCTCAAGAGGAGTGTATTGGATTTTTCACTTCGGTCGCGCACATATATTATACATACTATTTACTATATATATATATGTGTGTGTGTGTATGCGTGTTCCGTATATCGCATATATTATAAGTATGATATACTCGAGCACCACTTTCTTTTTTGCCTCCGTCACCATAATATATATATTACATACATACTATAACCTATAAATATATACTATATATTGTACATAAATATTAGACACGTCTTTCATACATTTAAGTCGAGCTTTTTAATGTCCAACGCGTTGAAAAAGGATATTATTTAATAATTAGGTACATTATATATTATAGTTAACTGTAATTATTAGTGCATAAACTATAAAGTTGTACGATGAGCGGAATGGAGTGGTACATGTGTACCCCTCAAAATATTGGTCCCCTATAATACAGCTCATCTAAATTTAAAAATGAACTCGTTCGCAGTCGAATTTATGTAAATCGAAATACCTCCTCAGAAAAAAAATTCTGCTTTAGATTTTATTATTGTATGTTGAAATTTGAAAAACAAAAAACTTAAAAAATACGGTTTTTCAAAAATTACATTCTACAACTACATTCTAATTCAAATTAGTTATGCCCACAATATTATATTGCTATTTCTCAAAACGAGAGGAAAAAAGTTATAATTTAGCTACAGTGAATTGGACTAGGAATTGAAATGAAAGATATTTTCATATCGACTCACGAACAAATTTTTTTTTTTTACACAATATTGATACGCTTTGTGTACAACTTTTGTTGTTTTATATTTTTATGTACCTTTTATAAAGCTGATGTGGGAAACAATATATAGCCATATAGGATACAAATTATTAGATAAGTAATTTTTTTTTGATTTTTAACCATTGAAATAAATTGCATTTTAAAGGCTTTACTTTTACAAATTAAATTAAGTTTTAACTTTCAAGTGGAAATTATAGATTATAATATAATATACAATAAATTAAACTTTAATGAATATCAACTTTTTGTATACAGTTGAATATATTTTATTTAAATTGCATCACACAAGATATTACGTATACATTTGAAAAAAAATCGTTCGTTGAATAATAAAATAATATTGACAATTTGAACCGATACGTCAAACTATACATTTATTATAATTTATAATACATAAAATAAGCATTACTATTATTATAAGAATCGAACATTTTTCTTTAGTTTATTATGCATAATTTTTCACTTCTCCATAACTGCAGTTGTGTATTTTTTTCTAAGTAAATAAACCACATATCGCATCAGATTTATCGGTGGTGGTAATTATTACTCGTCATCAAAACTTGTTCGGTGACAATCAAAAATCATTGAAATATCATATTCTGGGATAAACGCCATACATTTATTCCACATTTCCAACCCTGCACACACATATTTCACACGAGGTTGGTTAAAAAATACATACAATTTGTCTCGGATAATTTATATGACTGTGACATAAGTACATAATATTTACTATTATACGTATAAAATAATAGTATTTATTTCCAGTCGAAATCAAAAACTTGCCACGCCCAAACAGTAAAAATAAAAACCATATATCGTTTGTATCGTAATAACTAATAAATAATAATTTATAGTAGAATAATATAGCCAGCAGCCACCGCTTTGGTGTAATATGCAAATCGTTGTGTTGCGGTATTTTCAGAAATTATCATAATAAAACGCTTATTATAGTATATACCTATTATATTATAATACATAATTTGGGGGTCTAAAACGGAGATTATCACATATTATTATAATTCGGTTTTTTGCGTACCTTATATATTGTCACCGGCCGACGAGGTTAATACTACAAATTAATAATATAATATATTATAGGCAGGGTGTGTGTGTGTGTGAAAGAGAGAGAGAGTTTGTGTGTACATAATAGACAAGCAGATAAAAGGAATACCGTACGAAATTCCCCCCTATAGTTTGGTAGCTTCGTACGGGACACAACAACGCGAAACGTCCGAAACGACAACAAAAAAGTGTGACGGTATTATTATTACCACCATCGCTTATTATATATGTATAATACGTTTAATGATACTATGATGGGCGAATAAAGTGCGCCCAGTGTTAGTATATTATATCATTATATTATAATACAATAAACTCGGTCGGAGTGGTCCACTTGAGGCGGAAAAAAATAAAAGGACCGTAATATCATCATGATAAAATATTATGCGTACGGTAGGTATAGACTATAGGTAGGTATACTGTATAATAATAATGATAATATTCATAATATATACCATTGTGTATGCTCGCGTCGAGTGTTATTTTCTCTCTCTCTCTCTCTCTGTATATATTCAAACACGTGATATTTTCGTGTTTTCTTAACCCCACCGAGGAACGTGCTCCGTATATAATACAATATTATCATTTATATGATACATACATTTATATTATTATACAGTAACAATACGGCCGCCAACCGATATCATATTATTATTATTATTATTTTATTCCGGGACGGGACGAGCTGCTTTTTTAAAAATGATTTTCAAGTGGATACGACGACTGTTCACAATATATTACAAATAGGTTATATATATTGTTCTCTTCGAAACAACCGTTGCAGCAGTCGACGATTTAATACGATGTTATTATTGCGGAGGGCATTTTTCACTCCGTCGCATTATGTTCGGTCGATTATATTATATATATAATATAGCTACGCAGCCCCTCACAACAGGACATATTATGATTGTTACTAAATATTTCTTGGTAAACTGTATTATAGAGCTTATACGAACCGAATGCAAAATACGTGATTTATAGTAAGTGCGTATTGATTATAAAATATTATTATCAACTGAAACAAATGTATTCCTAAAAACTAAAATTCTAATACTTTTTTAATGTTCTTAAGAAAAATCCTTCACTTCCTCACTAGATATTCAATTATTCTCTCTTTCCTCTGTATATTCCTAACCTTGTTTCTCGACTTGTTTATTCCGACGCTATTCCTTTAGTTCTTCCCATCTAAGTAACTCAATTGATTGTCCCGACCTGCTCTCATCAATCTCATTCTTGGCACGAGCCCATTCCACAATAAGTAACCACTTACTGTTAATAACCACCCTGTGCATAGAACGCTACATTAGTTAAATTAATTATTTTAGTTTTTTGGCCACCTATTATTTAAACATTCCAAGTTAATTCAATTATTTCAATGTACCTAATCAGTCCTGTGTGTTTATACTTATCATACTTTTTTTCTTCTTTTATATACGCTCACTGTTTCAATTCTATTTTTATTTCTTATTTTTTAAATAAATAAATAATACAGGCGGTGTAGCTACAAATAATTAGATTTAATAATTATAAAAACATAATAATATAATAGATTAATAAATGAATACATATTTAATGGATGGAAATAATAATATTCAATCCTTGGAAGAATTACTTTTCACTTACCAGAACAATGATGAACGCATACCAACACTGCTGCGTGTGGATTTCGATAATATTTCGTTTACGCTGCGAGCTATGATATTGGTGTACCTAAATAGCCTATCCAGAACGCCGTGTGGTCAAACATATTATTATATATTTTAAATTATTATTGAAAAACGTTTACAGCATCACTTTTAACAACATATTATTATTATCATATGCTTACAAAAAAATCAGAAAAAAATATTGGCATTAAGTAGCGAACCAAGTTAGCCATCATCAACGCGATGTAATTATTTATTTGAATGCATCAAAGTCAATGTTATCAAATGTGTATAAAATGTTAAGTATATAAGAACCTAACAAAATGAAATCGACAGAAACTATTTATGTTATTATTTGTTGGAAATAAAGATCTAGAAGTTAGAACAGATATATGAACACAATGAACAGCTAGTGGATTTATACTGCGGTATTAGAGATTAAGAAAATATAATATGTAATTGAATCGATACTTTAATACCTATTTAAAAATGTTTATTATAATTATTTATAAAAGTGATTATTACTGTTTTGTACCTATCTGATATTGGAAAAATATAAAAACAACTATAAATTGTAATATATTATATTATACATGGAATAGTAAATTGTGTGGCAAAGGGGTGAAGTGAGTTATTTTAGTGGCGGGGGACGGCCGCATTTCGCTCAAGATTGAAATTACCTCCCCACACGAGCCACACATACTATTTTTTGTCATGCCTCTGCGTTTATTGATCAAGGCAAAAGTAATGTAAGGATCTATAATATGCAACAACCAGTCTATTTTATGAAAACACTTTCATGATAGAAACGATTTGGTTTTATTTATTTTAAGCGTCATTCATGGAGGTTATAATGTGAATACAAGATATAACCAAAAGTGTATGTTTTGTAAGGACCATGGTATAGATTTCAGCATAAATAATTATTGTTATATTAAAATAAAATAAGAATAAAAAAATGTAATCACTAATCAATAGAAATTAGTAATCAATCACTATTGATCACAGCAAATGAAAATGCACTATGCATGAATCTATGCAACAACTAGATTATGCAACGAAAGAAAAAAGTTTACCGCTTCATACAAGGAGGTTATAATATGAATATAATATGTAACCAAAAGTATATGTTTTGTAAGGACCGTGATATAGATTTCAGTGTCTGGTTGTGCAGGGGATACGCGTGATATGTGCCCCCAGTATTCTTGCATTTCTCAATAATTGGTAGTCATTTATATAGTATATACAATGTACATATTGTACATCCATTATTGCCATAACCAAAACGATATACGATATATAACTACAAGTATATGAAGTTACGGCTGGATGGATCTTAAACCTATATACATACACGTGACATTTCTGTACCAATAAAATAAATATTATACATAGGGAACAGAATTGACGAAATAATTATTACGAATATTTAGTATAAAATATTATTATTAATACCTATAATAACGTCCGTCGTTATATATGCAAAAGGGATGAGTTTTCTTAGAATTATGTACGCTTCAATTATATACCTAGTAATTTAATTAGAGTATCCGCCATTTTAACAATATAATAATATATTATCATATATACGCCGATTTGAATAAAATTTGCAACACATTTTGCTTAGGATAATATTATGTTATACTGCCAATTACCATATTAATATTATATCATCAGCGATCAGCATTATTATTATACTATGTAAATGTATATCTAACCTCACTAATTGTATAACCTCTTTAACGCTCTCACAAAAGTAAATTATTGTAAGACGATATATTGCAGTCTAGTGTACAACAGAATCGATCAATTAATATTGTATATTACTGTAACAAGTCATGCGCAATTTATTGGAACGAAGTTCCTTATGGGGCGTTAGGTGGATGGGAGTCGCTGGAAAAAAATCGCAACAGCAACACCAAAAAGCGTAACACCGAAAAGCGTAACACTGAAAAATTGCTCGGCTCGGCTCGGCTCTGCTCGGCTGCCGGCTTACATATCCCCTCCCTCCTCTCATATTATCGTATGTCCCCACTAGGATCGTACCATCTGGCAACCGGGTTCCATTCGCGTAGGCTACCCAACATCGGTCGTCACGCGCGTAGAGGTGACCGTCGGGCGGAATGGGGGGGGGACCCATTAAACGAGTAATTATTTTTGACGAAGCATAACTTAGCCGGTATTCGACTTAGAGACCCCGGACCAATGGGCATCTCAATTTTTTAGGCCCCAGATGAATTTTCAACATTAGGGAACCAAAGCCCCCACCCCCCCACATTTTGAGTTGAGTGTAACTCGGCCGGAATTCAAGTTAAAGACCTCGGACCAAGGGGGAACCCATTCTTATTATGAAGACTACAGTTTTCCGCTTTAGGGAACGGGGGCACCTCCTCCCCCCCTTTTGGATTTTGCTTTTTTGATGGATTTTGGTCCGGGAGAGTACTAACACCCACCTCGCCAAGGGGAAACTCGGGGTTTTGAGTTTTTGATGGGATTTATTGGGATTTTCATAAATATTGTTTTTATTGATAAGGAAAGTGATAAGAATTTTATTTTCAAAATAATTTTTGCCCCTTAAATTTATAAATTCCATTGTGATTTCCATTTACCTTCTTCTCTATATACATACAAATCTATTAAACAAATGAAATTAAAATTTACTTTTGAAAAACGATAATCGAGTACAAGCTATCAACCGTATCATTATTAAAATTTCTTTCAGTAGAATTGACTTAACCATCAATAGGTTTTTTTTTTTTTTTTCTTTTTATTGGATAACCCGCGGCAACATAGGCCATTGGGTGTTGGGAGGGAACTGTAGGTTTTTAGATTGGGTAGGTTGGTACACGTGTGTGTTTGTGGTGGCAGAATTTTTATTGGGGCACCCGTAGATTTCTGCCATGCCCCGGGTTGGGGGATGGCGGCACTTGTACTCCGGACACCGTGACTTGCCCGGAGAAAAATGCCGCCCAGTGGTCGAGAGGCGAACCCGCGACTGCCAGCGCCGCAGTCGACGCGTTAGACCTACTGATTAATTTCATAATTGCTTTGTACTTTTATAATGATTAAAATACCATTTTTTCATAATACTCAGAAAAAATTTATTATAATTGTATTACCATGCGCGCGATATATTTATACAAGCATTCATTTCTCTCTCTGTCTCTCTCTCTCTATCACTATTTATTTATATTTTTCTAACCATATATGTTTCCGCGTCTCGCATCACATGCACTGAACTTCGTTCCTGCCGAGTGTTCAACAACACTCACTGTTATTTTAATTTATTCCTAAGACGAATATATTATGATCAGATCCACCCCGAGAGCTTACCTATAATGGATGCTACAGAGAGTTAGTAAAATACTTTTAGTGTCAGAATAATATTAGTTGATGAATTTTTGATCCTTTCTCCCTACAACTATGTTAGTTAAAAATACTTAACATCAATAATCAATATAATCATACAAGATGTATTTTAATTATAATTTACAATTTGTTTATGAGTTCTATAACATTTAATGGAAAATTGTGAATATTTTTTAATTATAAATTTAAAAATAATTATTTAAAAGTTAATATTACTACCGTTAAATAGCAATGACATCTAACGTCCGAAATTCACTTCAAACATTATAGTTATCAATAAATTATTGTATTTGCTGTTCAACGTTTTTTTTTATTTTCGTTGGTGAATAATATTACGTGACTATATAAGATATGATGATTGATGCGGTCCGGATGTTGCGTGCTAAGTTTATACATTGAAATGAAAAAATAAACGCTCGAAAACCTAACCATCTTGTTGTTAAAACGTAGGTACACCAGTGCGTGTTATTACGCACAGTATACATATTATAATATTATAATAATATGTACATATAGATACACCGCAGGTCGTGTTCAGTACACATGTACATATTGTGCAGGTAGCGTTATCTCGACATTTGAATGATGACGAGCGTATTTCCTAAGTGCTTAATTTAACTTTAAATGATATACAAGTAAATAATAGAATATCTACAAACGTGGTCACGACTCGCAACGTTGTAGACATTTCTTTTTTAAATCCTGCTCGGTGCGTATATTATATTACCTATATGAGTACAGTATCATAGTATATATTATTCTATGTGTAAGAGTGTACTTATTTGTCGAGAGAGTGTGAACTGTGAAGTACAAATAAAAAGGGTGAACCTCCCCGCCGTCGACACCATTAAAGGGTATATAAACTCGAGGACTGACGATTTAGTGTAGTGGGCTAATACAACAATATGACATAACGATAATAATAATGCACGTTGGCTGTAATTTATTAGAGAGATTTATTCATGTGTGTGTGTGTGTGTTGAACCAGAAAAACCTGCAGTAACTGTTTTGATGAAAAAATATAAATAATAATTAATAACCGACGCACTGCTAGAGCACTGTAAAACATTTATTTGCTGAAAAACAAGTAGTATTGTAGTAATATATCTAATGCTGACGTACTGTTAACGTATAGTGTATACCTATGTAAACCTATGTAGGGGGGACGAGGTGGCCGAGCGGTTTAACGCGTCGGCTTTGGCACAGCCGATCCGGGTTCAATCCCCGGCATCGGGCGGCATTTTTACATGCTTTTCTTTAACTCACAATTTCATTCATTCATTCATTCATTTCTGTTGTCATCAAATCTTGCGAGTTCAATTTAAATCACTTCTACATGACCTAGGAGGCTCAAATTTTGTATGGAAGTCTAGGGTCGGTGACAATACATGACCCCGTTGTCAATTCTTGACTTGGACAACCAGGTCGCCGATGACGGGTGTACCTGGAGGTCATCTCCAGAGCGCAACAAAAAAAAAAAAAAAACCACGAACCCCGAGTTTCCCCTTTGACTGGTTGCTCCTAGTGGCCTCCCGAACCTAAATCCAGCAAAAAAACAAAATCCAAAATGGGGGGAGGGGGTGCCCCGTTCCCTAAAGCGGAAAACTGTAGTCCTTAACATAAGGAAGTGTTCCTACTTGGTCCAAGGTCTTTAACTTGAATTCCCGCCGAGTTATACTTAACTCAAAATGTGGGGGGGTGGGGGCTTTGGTTCCCTAATGGTGGAAATTCATCTGGGGCCTTAAAAACTGAGATCCCCCTCGGTCCGGGGTCTCTAAGTGAAAGACCCGCTGAGTTATACTTGGTCAAAAAAAAAGTGAAGTGGGGGGGGGGAGTGTCGCTTCTATATTATTCTATAGTCTATTCAAAATAAGATCAGGCTACGGCGGCCAAGTTGTGCGCATGGGCGTGGCTTCACTACGAGCACGGACCTCGAACGGTTGATGTAGTGGGGGCTAAAATAGGTGGAGCCTGACACAGAACAATATTATTATAGATATGTGTTTCAATATTAAATCATTTTATACTAGTTCGTGAAGCAAGAAGGAGCTCTTCAAGAATTTCTACGGTGAGTTGTTGTCTGTTGACTTCTTCTTCTTTCGTGTCGTTCAGATCCCGGTCATCCAAAAAGCCGCGACTGCTGCCGCTTTGTCATTTGCCAGGTGTAGCCCGGTGTAGGTCATTTTCATCACAAGTGGTTCCTATTAGAGGGCATTATAGTAGGTGGCCCATGGTTAGATTTTATTGGGGGGCATGGTAAGAGCCTGCACGCGGCGCCCCCTGCATAGCGATATTTCTAAACCAGAATTTATCGCTAACCAATCTTACCAACCCCGGACGGATCTCAAATGTCTGTTGACTATTATAATTATATTAATTCTTTAAACATGAGAAATAAAGAGACCGCAACTCAACGAAAAAGGCGCCTTGAACGAGCTCGTCTAAAGTATCAAGAAAAGAAGGCTAACGAGGGCTCAGAAGCTAAACGGGCAAGATTAGACAAAAAATTATGCTTTCAAAAAATCCTTTGTTTCTAATTTATTGTACTCACTAAAAAGTAGAAAATAAAAAAACATGCTTTTCTTAATTCTTCTTAATACGTGAACTAAAAAGTTGAAAATAAACTTACTTTTAAAACAATTTCTTAATGAAACTTCAAGGTTATCAAGATATTACTAAAAGTATATCTAAAATTCTAAAATGTATTTGTTGCAAAATTTTCAAAACTTGTGAATTACAAAAAACGAAAAGCATGGGGCACTTATGATAACTCCTATGTAAAGTCACTCTACAACTGAATCATTAGATAAACTTTATGATAAGTATTTTAAAGATTATTGATCATACTTCCAATTTTGTAAGAGATATTCTTGACTCATAGGAGCCCCATGCATTTCGTTTTTTGTAATTCACAAGTTTTAAAAATTTTGCAACAAATACATTTTGGATACACTTTTATTGAGTTTTATAGTTAAGAAATTGTTTTAAAAGTAAGTTTATTTTCAACTTTTTAGTTCATGTATTAAGAGGACGCCACACCGAAAGCGAAACGTATACAACGACCGAGAGAACGCGCTGTTAGGTGTTTTCGCGATGCGCAAGCACGCGACGGTTAAGCCGCGCCCACTACTCGTCGTCGGCGGCTGGCCGACGATTGTGCTCTTTCGGGAGCGACGTTTATTATTTTCTCAACCTTCGTCTGTGGTGGATCGCGTAAATATAAAATGCATACACGTAACACGTACATTATGCTGCATTGCCACCGTAATATTTTTAATATTCGCGCATACTTACGCGATCTGTGTTTATTGCATTTTTAAATACTTACTCAATAAAAATATATACAATACACTATTACAGTAAATAATATCTAATTCATAACAGTAACCTAAACTAAACTGTAATATTTTTAATATCCGCGGGTACGTACGCGATTTGTATTTAATACATTATTAGATAGGTACTTACTTCATAAGATATTTATAATACCTAATTTATATCAATAACCTAACATCTAAGCTAATATTAACTAAATATCTAAATATTAGTTTTGTAGTACTTACTTAGTACCTATTTACTGATAAGTGATAACTTATACTAGTTATACTAAATAAATTATTATTAATTTATAAAACAAAATCAAGTTGTTTTTAAGTGTTTAAGGCTTTTTTATGGATTACTGTATTTTAAAATGTATTATGTTCAATGAGAAAGGGTTAAAACTTAAACTTCTAAACCTTTCTTTTAGGCATTTGTAAAGTGAGAGTATAATTGTATTAGATATATTAAATTGGTATATATATATTATATAATCAACTACTTATGATAAGTAATTATCGTATTTTGTTATGTAGGTAAACTTTAATTCATAATTTTTAATTTTGTATTATAACATATATTATATTATATTTTTTTTTTGTCGTCAATACATTTTTGTATGTGAGTTGGTTCACGTATATCACTTTTTAACAATCTTTTCCCAAATTGAGGATCTACGATTTCTGGGAGCAAACATTCTCTGTAAAACCTAAAGATCATAAATTATAATTTATAAAATTACGATTATTATAAAATAATATATTTTTATTACATAATATAAAATAAAATCTTACAGTGTTAGTTTATTTTCCATTTCTGTCTGCCAAAATTTTTCATCGTAATGTATACATTCATATTGTATCCAATTTGGTGTATAAACAAAAAAATAACAAATTTTTTTTTGACAAATTCTAAGTTGTCCCATGACCTGGTAGAAATAATAACTGTTCTTTTTAAGGGACATTTTTCCATTTACTAATTCTACATAAAGAAGCTAAAAAAAAAAATAAACGAATAATTATAGTTTATTAAAATTATTTACCTAAACATTTTTTTTAAATTTTAATATGCATCATGTCATTATTTATAAGTAAATTGCCACTAACTTGTTTATTGTCTATGGCTTCTTTTATATTGCTTGTATTTTTAGCAGCATAAGGACATTTAATTTCTACAAGAGCTTTATTTTCAATTACACCATCTATAAAAAATATAATATTAATAATTATTATTAATTGAATATATTAATAATACAATAAATTATACCCGGTGAAGCTCCAAGAAATGGTATTTCGTGATCCACAAAAAATCCACAAGAATCTATATTTTTTTTTAATATATTGGAAGCTTGAATTAGTGCTTCAGATTCAAACTTTTTCCCATACTCCAATTGTTTAATATTTTGTAACTGTGTACCATATAATAATGTATGTACTGTATTTTTGCACGATGTAGTTCTCCTCATTTTACACACTTTTCCGAAGTTGGACGCGGTAAGACGATTTCTTCTTTCATTAAACCATTGTTGGCAATTCCTTTGATTTCTCGTATTTACTTCTAACTTCTGATATTCCTCAATATTTAATTTTAATTGTGAAATGAATTGTTCCTTTTTAATTTCTAATTCTTCATTACTTAGTACATCGTCGTCTTTTAAGGGTTCAGCGAGTCCATAAAATTCGTCTGGTCCAGTTTTCTTAGTTTTTTTTGATTTTTTCTTTGGAATAAGTTGTCTTCTTTTTCGATTATTCGTAATTTTTTGACTTTTAAATGACAAAAATTTTTTTCCGATTATACCTATCATCAAATAAATTTATAATAACTTAAACATTTATTATTAGTGGGTACAATAATAAAATAAAATATATTTTAATTCATTTTTCCATAAAACTAATGCACAATATAAAATAAATACTTATTTATTATTATAAATTAAAATCTATTAGTATATATATTATTCATACCTGGACTTTTGTTTGTAATTTTTTTATGTATTTGTCTAAGAAAATTTCCTCCCGAATTAAAAGAAATTATTGCAGCCCTTACACGAGTATTGTAACCATTTTTTTGTGAAAAATTTATTCGTTTGCCAGCAATAAATTTATTGATGACACTATTAAATTGTTCACAAATGTTATTAGTTACATCAAGTAATAAACTTGTTGCATTATCAATTAGTCGTCGTGCAATATTTTTAAGTTCTGTCATTAAACCACATTTTAAAGCAACTGGTACTAAATTTTCACCACGAGATTTATTATTGCAAAAATACGTTTCACATTGATCATGTTGTCCAAGTATATGATAAAAACTATTATTAATATCAATGATAAGCCCTAAAATTAATATATTTGGTATTTTATTTAATATTAATTAATTATTTTCATTTTACTCGTTATATAACTATAATTTATTAAATCACCTGATAATTTTTCATGTTCCTGTGCGTTACAATTTTTACGATATTCAATCGCTTTTCTAATAGCAGTAGAAAATTTAATTATATTTGATGAAACGAATTGTCTTAGTGAAACGGGAAACTTGGTATTTTTTGTGACGGCAGAAATTTTCGTACTGAAATTACGCAATAAGTGATTTCTACACTCTATTTTTTCTACCAAACGTGTAGGACCATAAGGAATAATTTCTTTCAATCGTTTTGTCACGCTGCTATCGCCATCACCTATACAATATTGAATGCAATATAATATTTAATAATCATATTATATTTATATATATATATATATATATATATTATATTATTTAATCTACATACTCAACTTAAGTTAAATTATTATTTACCAATTAGTCGATTAAATTTGAGACCATGTAACTCTATACTTCTCAAAAATCCTTCTGAAATACCGTCTGCTTCCATACCAGTTGAAGATTTTCGCCAATTCATAAAACATTCATGTTCTTTTGGTTTCTGTTTTAAATTATTACTTCGTTCACATATTACACAATATCTATTCCTTATACCAACAAAAAGAACTTTAGAAGTATGAAAACCAATAATTGTTGCCTAAAAAAATGTTTATAGTTGTTATTTTATTCAAATAAAAATTCAGTGTATAAAATTACTGCTCCAGACAATGAATCATATTTTGTCTTATAACTTCTTTTTCCCCACTGGCCATCTGCCACTACAGGACACATAGGTATTCCGTCTGTATCAACATCACCCCGATCTAATGCTAATTGTTTTTCTTGTAAACCAGCTAGTCTCATCTCTTCCCATGCACTTTCTTCTATAATTTTAGCTATATCATTTGAACTTTTTATGAAAGATTTTTCGCTCATACACGGAATATCAATACATGCTGTAAATTCTTGAATTTGACTATAACCAATTCCAACCGCCAAAGATGCACTAGTGACAGCTTTATTTATTGAAATTGTATTTTGATCATCAGTCATATCAGAATGTATCGTTGTTTCAATATTACACATTTCGCATTGAAATATCCATGAGCAATTAAATCCTTTACGTATTTCTTTTACAAATTTTGAATCAATAATTGAACATCCCATCCCTTGAATATGCATTTGACATTTGTTATTTAATATTTGTTCAAATACATACATTATATTTACTATTCGACGACCAATCGGTAATCTACATAAATATACAGGATATTGTGTTATTAAAAAAAAAATTAATTAACTATATTTTATATAGGTAGGTAGGTACTTTGAAGTTTCCACTTCCAATGTAGATAATTCATGAACTGATTGTAACTTTTGGTCGATAACTTCTGTTTCTTGTTCACTAAATAATACGTTTATTCTTATAAAATATTTAAGAAAATACCAATATTATTATATTAAAGAGATGGGTCAACATTTTTTTTCTAAATTAATTTTATTATTATCATATTTTAAACTCATTAAAATCAATTATTTATTTAAAAAGGAATATTTATGTGTATTATTATAAATTTTCGTACCTAAACACTGTAGAACTCCAGTTAAAATTTGATTCGCTATTTGTATTTGTATTACTACTATTACATGTTAACATAATATGGTCACTAAAAATAATAATAATATATTACCTATGATTAAATATTTAATTAGTAGAAAAATTTAATAATATACGAGTATACAATATACATATTATATTACGTTATAGGTGCTTATATGCGGTAAGTATGCGATCTACCGATTCTACCGACACGTCTCTAATATAATATGGTAGGTATGTCGTATAATGTATATGGTCTAATTTGTACCTAATATGTTATATATGTAATATAATATTATATTATACATTATTATTTTTATTTAACTTTATAAAAAAAGAAATACAAAATTATTTTAAAATTTATCAATGAAAATAATCCTTTTTTGTCGCCTATGTAAAATAAATATTTACAAATTTAGTATAATGAGTATTTTGTATAATATAGTAGGTATACGTAAATCGTTCGGACAAGGTAGATCGCATACTATATTAGCAAATAACAATTTAGCATTATGTTATATTAATATAATATATAATTATGTAAATGCAATATAGTATACTCAATAGTAGTAGATTCTGGTGATCCATTATCAGTTATATTTATCGGTTCATCAATAGAATTTATAGGAACACCATTAGGAATTTCACTAAACAAAAAAAAAATGTATTTCATAAGTTTTTTTATAATACTACAATAGATATTAACTTGTTATTTATAAAATTAATTAGATAGTATTTTTTTTAAATTAAATAGTAGATAGGTACTTACGGAATGTTGATCTCATTCACAATATTGTTTTTTTTAGCTCTTAAAATTTTCATGCGGAGACGGTTTTGAAGTTTGCTATTAGCTTTCTTTGCAACCAGTTGTTTAACGTACATTTTTTTTTAATTATTTGAATTAAAATAATTAAAATATTATATCCAAACACAAAACGCCAAATAAAATAAAACAAAATAACGTACCTACTATAACTACTAACTACTAAGGTCTAAAGTAGTAAATACTATTTAAATATTATTTTCTTGTTTTATAGGTCTGAATTCATTCACACTCGTAAGACAAATGAAGCTAGACAATTATAAATTTATAAAACTAGTCTCTAACTCAAACTTTACTATAATATAATGTAATTCTAAATTAAGCCTTTTAATTAGAATAATATACAAATATGTTATAAATAACTTTTATACTTCCTTTGTATCATACATTCATACCGTAATAGCGGTATTATTTTACTTGTTTTTGATGACTACTAATTGACTAGTAACATTGTACATTTGTACCTACTTATTTTTACTTTACATTTATTCATATTTTATAAATACATTTATACATATAAATATATTATAATCTATAGACTTTATTAGACTATAATAACGGGTTATTCGTTCCTACGAATCATTTACTATTGATGGAATTATTTTAATTATCCCGCCCGCCCGCCGTACAAAATTAAACTTATTTTGTCGTTTTTCCGAAAACAGATAACATTGTGCATGAACATGACACAATGCAGTAGTTCACGCGCAAACAATCCATGCAGCTGCCTGCCTTGCAATAGTGGTGGTGGATTGAAGAATCTAGTAGTACCCGTAACTGTCGTTCACATACTAGAGCAGCACTTATTTACGCTGTATACGTGGTGTACATTTTTCAATTTCAAAAAACATGTTTATCGCCAAACCATATTTCTCTTTACCTATTTGTTGTAGACTTAAAATTAACATGTCATTAAAAAGAGGAGAACTTTATCTATTATCTCTCGTCGGTATTTTTCAATAACTTTAATATAACGTTCACAATTGATGATTAAGTTTTTGACTTTTTTTGTTTTTAAGCGGCTAATTTTCGGTATAAAAAATTGAGATAAAGAAAAAATCCGACGAGAGATAATAGATAAAGTTCTCCTCTTTTTAATGAGCCGTTAATTTTAAGTCTACAACAAATAGGTAAAGAGAATTTCAGTTTGGCGAAGAGCGTGTTTTAGTAACAATTTTCGGGTGTATAGCGTCCTCTTAAGTAGAATTAAGAAAAGCATGTTTTTAAAAAATTTTATTTTTTATTTTTTTTTTATTCACTGGGCAAGTCACGGTGTCCGGAGAACAAGTGCCGCCATCCCCCCACTCCGGGGCATGGCAGAAACCTACGGGTGCCCCAATAAAAATTCTGCCACCACAAACACACGTGTTAACAAACCTACCGACTCCCCCTACAGTACCACAGGCTAATGACCATTAGTAGTTGAAGCCTTAACCTCAAAAAAAAAAAAAAAAAACCTATGTAGGATTACGAACTAAACATCAAATTCTCACGTCTTTGCAAACATAACTAGTAGATAACGACGACGAATGGAAATACATTGTAAAATTCGCTGTTGTCTATTTACCTGTTTATTTTATAATAAAAGTATAATATTTACTTATAACAATTTTAATAATTACTTATACATACTATACTATTTACTAATACAACAGGTACCTACATCGAAGTTGGAAGTATCGAACGCAACTAGATGCGATAGCTCAACCACAGACATTTCGAGAAAGGGATGTACATGTTCTACCTATAATAAAAATCATAAAAGATATAGGTATCAAAACATTTTAATTATTTACGTTAGTAAGAAGACCATTGTATAAAATCGTCACTCATCACCAACTATTGTTTGAAAATCACGTCCATATTTATTTTCATTACCTAGATGTTTGCTTATTGTATACAATAATAATTATATTATTTTACCATTTAAATTTATTGAATTATTCCATAGTCTTAATGTGAATAAAAATCTTAAATAATTCAATTAATATTGAATTATTGTATTTTTAAAAATAAAATACACGGTATAGGTACCTATAGGTACAAAAATTGACTTTATAACATCGTATTTTATTATTACTGATTGTTGTTTGCAGTTCATCAATAACAATTGAATTAAAAATTATATTTAAGTTAATTTAAAAAACGTGTACCTATATATACATAATATAGTTATTAGTTAGGTATATATAGTTTATGTGACAACAAAAGTGTTTTAAATTGTATTGTTATTAATTATGCACTATAATAATTATAAACCCACGTTGACTGCGAAGTTTACAAAAATTAAATCGATAATTTAATTTGTTATTCCCAGTGTAAAAAAAATTGAATAAAAAACAGTTTATTTAGTCTACCTATAACTTCCTTTTTTTAATATCTTAGAAAAAATGTTATTTTCTTATTCCAAACATTTATGTGAAATAATTATATGCTTTAATTTAAAATTTTAATGAGGCTATATAAAAAAAGGGATTTTAAAGTAAGTATGTACCTTTACATATTATAGATATGCACCTAATAGTTGTCTATATAAGTATGTTTTATTTATAATTTATTAAAAAATTATTTTATTTTATTCATAACTTGTATGTTAAAAGTTAATTTATTTTAATCTAAGCTTTAAGGGAACCAATATTATTTAATAGTGGTATTAAATTATTCATTTTCTATAATTTATAGAAAGTCATTTACTTATTAGTCTATTTTATTTAGCTTACTGGAAAATGTTTTTGTATATAACACAATATGCATTTCTAATGATTGTATATTTTAATTTAAATTAGAGGAGGAACCATAGAAAAAGTTTAGTTTTTTGTAGAAAAATATTCTTTGAGAATATTTGAAGAGTAAACTTAAGACTATAGTCTATAGCCTAGTAATAACATTTCACATATCAGTATATCACACTTAAGCTAACATCTAACTTTACCTATCCTTAATAGCTAGTGTTCATATTATAACTTTTACAATAAATTTAATAACAAAATCCTACCGATTCTACGAAATTTGATTCGTTCTTCCAGATGGCTTGGTCTGTTGACAACGAATCCGTTTCCTTTTCAATTCCCTCAAGTGAAAATGCTCTTTTCCACACTGTATGTGACGATTTCCGATTCTGAGTGATGAACGGTTGGTAAGATTAAAAATAAAAGACTGTAAATGTATTTATTTAACGAAAATTTTTTATATATATAGTATTATAGTTATAAAATATAAAGTTGGGTAGGTACATGCGCAATCGAAGAGAAAACTATGAATATATTATATATATGATGCGTTCCAATGGTTGTTTTCGATAATTTCGAATTCGCAAAGATCAACTGTACTATTGTTGTGGTTTAAAATATTATCTTTATCACTTTGTCATACACTACATTATATTATATCAGTTTTAATAACAATTTATTATAACCGTACATTACCCGTTCAAATATAAAACGAATAGTGTATAATGTGTTTGAGACAGATGAAATACATTTGGAATGAACAAAATCAAATTATTTTGATTTTTTCCCAGTTCGTGTTTTCGGTTTTATCCCGAACTGAAAACAAAATCGTAGTGTGTAGGCAACTTTATAAGTAGCAATAACAGATTGAACAATTTGGGCCAAATTGGAAATATCAATCATTCATCAACTAAACTTTATTTCCTGTGTTTGTTTGTATTATCTTTCTCTATACGCGGACGCACTATGGAAGTAATAATAATGGTTTTTATGAGCGATTAAAGTTCAAATTTTGACGACATTGGATATTCAAACATCAAACACATAAATATTATACAATATAACTATCATCAATTTTCGTTATTTATAGATTACTATAGTTTTCTGGTGAGCATGTGCTTGGTGAATCACTCCATGTATTATAATATCTCGTATATGTGGACTCCTGCAGACGTCGAGTGAGTAAAAATACTAAAAACCTCGCTATAGCCAGACAAACGAAATCGACGAGAAACAATCACTATATTTAAATCGAAAAATCGTGGGCACTATATACTACGATGGTCCATCGTCGAGAGCGAATCGGTTGCTGCAGTTGCACCGTCCGTCTCTGACTGCTCCGCGCAATCACATTGGTATTACCAGTGGCTTCATTTCAGTTTTTATTAGACTAGGGCAACTTTTCACTGGTTTTCCGACTCGACGTTGTTTTCACTCGGATTCTCATAGCATAGTGCCATAGAGGTTAAGAGGGGGGGGGGGGGGTGGTTTAGTAAATGTGCCGACTTAAGGTCGATGTAAATACTGGACTGGGACAAATGCCCCAGTCCCCCCCCCCTGCAAATGACGCCACTGATTATTGCACGTCGTCGTCGAGCACAATATAATAATAATAATATATCATAAAATATTAACAATTACATATCGCTAATAACATACGCTGTACGCATAATAATAATATAATATGTTTACACATTATTATTATATTGTGCGAAGTAATACGCGAATAAGTATATACAATAATACATACGAGCGCGCGCCGCGGGACCGCCGCCGCCGCCGCCGCCGCGGAAACCACCGTTACGGCGCGCGCGCTTTTTTATTTCTGGACCAGTGGTCGCGCGACAACGCGTATTATTATTGTTAATTCGCGCGGGGGGCGTGCCGCGAGCGCCGTTCTCCGCGGGACTTTTAACTCGCGGGGCCCGCTGCAAATTAACGTCCGCGTATTATGTTATAGTGTTGCTACCAAATACGACGCACCGCAGACCGAGTCGGTCCGTAACTACATTGCATAATATATTGTATACAGTGTGATTCGCCAACAGAAATATTTTAATTTATTTCTTAAACGACCTACTTGGTAAGGTACCACCCCACCATACTACTTCATATAATACTCATTATTTAAGTTATTAAATATCATCTTCAGATGAAGTTAATCTTGTACTATACAACCCAACACCCATCACCCGCCCACCACTTTGAAACTATCGGTCCTTCAAAATCACGCCACTGTTCGCCAAACATGCTCACCCCCCGTTTCCTCCTTTGACAATATTAATCTATTCAAAATGTGATTTTTGCGGAATTTATGAATATCATACAGCTTGAGAATTGGGCCATATTTTGAAATTTACCTTTAAAAAAACCAAGTTGTATGTATATTATGTTCGGCGGCTGTAGTTATTCTTCCCATCGAACTATAATATATAATACGTACCGCCCGCGTGTACACAATTTTTTGCACCCCTCTTATATTACCGTGGTTAAGCGTATACATACTTGAGAGTGTATAGGGTGTGCGTGTGTCGTTATCGCGATTATATTATATCTTATTGTTATTGTAATTATTGTGCGACTTATAATTTTATAAATCGCGTCGATTGTCCCGGCGCGTCGATCCGGATGTATTTTAATATTATTCAATAATATGCTATACACTCCCGTTCTTATAATATAATATAAATACAGAGTGCAACAGAAATAACTGACGTCCAGTAAAATATATACCAACTCAGCTTGTTCAAATATCAATATTTTAAAATGTCTTTAATAATATAATAATTACAATGGAAAAGAAAAATTATTTTAATTATTATGTAAATTTAAAAAAACAATAATCGATTACGTATATTACAAAAGTTTTGTCACAGTTATATATATTTTTATAAAATTATATTCATCAATTTTAGATTCTGAGTGAAACGATGAATGTATTGATTTTACAATGATGTGTGTTTTTTTATTTTTTTTTTTATTTTTTTTTTATTTTTTTATTTTTTTTTGTGTCTGTCATCACGTTTTAGGACAGTAAAAGTGCTTGGATTTTCTTCATCAGTAGCTTTTCTGATAGGAAAGTGAATCTAGTTGGTACTTTGGGGGGTCAAAAGTATAAATTTCCCAGTAGTTTTCACAAGCGCCGGGAAAAACAACATAAAAATTAAGGAAAAACGGGAATTTTTACGCAAAATTGGTTTTCCAAAAAATCGATTTTGGTTTTTGGTGTAACTCTGAAACAAATGAACGTATATACATGAAATTTTCACTGGTTGTTTATATTTGCATTTTCTATACACGATAACATTTTCAAAATATTTTGATTTATTTTGAACTGTTTAGGGACATTTTCATTTTCCATTTTTTTTTAGTTTTTTTTCTAAAAATATCAATAAAATTTTATTTGTTGGTTGCGAAAGCTTGAAAATTTAATAGAAGGCTCCTAATATATTGCTTCAAAGGCAGATGAAAAATATTAAAAATCCTTAGTCACAATTTTTTTTTATAAGCATTTAAAGTTCAAAAATTGACAAAATATGGGAAAATCACGAAAATTAGCAAATTATTTTGAGTTAAGAATTCGTAAAAATTTTTCTTTTTAAATCTAAGATTTGAAAATTAAACACAAGATTCCTTATAAGTTTGTCTACCTTTATCAAAAGAAAAATGTTCATAAGAAAGTCAAATTAAATTTTTATGAGCGTTTGAAATTCAAATTTTTACAACATTGAATATTCACTCGATTTCCCATGTAGCGATTTCCTTATTTTGTTGTAATTCAAAAACAAATAACTGTAGATACATGAAAATTTCACTGAATGTTTAAATTAGCATTTTCTATACACCATACAATTTTGAAAATATTTTGACTCTTTTTGAGCTGTTTATGGACATTTACAGCTTTCAATTTTTTTTAGTTTTTTTTTCTATAAATATCAATAAAGTTTTATCTGTTGGGCCAAAAAGTGTAAAAATTTAATACAAGGCTCCTGATATATTGTTATAATATCAGTTGAAAAATATTAAAAATACATAGGCACAGTTTTTTTTTATAAGCATTTAAAGATCAAATTTTGACAAAATTTATCAAAATCTCGAAAATTATCAATCATTGTAATCTTATATAATAAAACGCTAATAACGCGTATAAGATCCGCGGGGAGCGCTCACGGCACTCCGCGTTTCTTCCATGACGACCAATCACAATACTTCCCGCGCGTTCGCTATAAATTCCGCTCGCTTATCTCCTCCCTTTTCCTTATCAACGAATATTTTCGAACATTATTATTATTATTAAAAAAAAACCCGTGTTTTTCAATTTTTTGACGTGATAATAACGTCTTATAAATCGATTACCCCGCGACCGTCGGGCGGAGTGGGGGGACCCATTAAACGAGTAATTATTTTTGACCAAGTATAACTTAGCCGGTATTCGACTTAGAGACCCCGTACCAATGGGCATCTCAATTTTTTAGGCCCCAGATGAATTTTCAACATTAGGGAACCAAAGCCCCCACCCCCCCCACATTTTGAGTTGAGTATAACTCGGCCGGAATTCAAGTTAAAGACCTCGGACCAAGGGGGAACCCATTCTTTTTATGAATACTACCGTTTTCCGCTTTAGGGAACGGGGGCACCTCCTCCCCCCCTTTTTGGATTTGAATTTTTTGATGGATTTTGGTCCGGGAGAGTACTAACACCCACCTCGCCAAGGGGAAACTCGGGGTTTTGAGTTTTTGATAGGATTTATTGGGATTTTCTTAAATATTGTTTTTATTGATAAGGAAAGTGATAAGAATTTTATTTTATCGCCGCGAGCACGGCGACGCGGCTTAAGAGTCATACATTTGCCTCGAAATTTCGTCTGAGTAGGTGGCTAGGTTGGTTAGGCGTTAGGATAGGTGAGTCGAGGGTCGTGGGTTCGAAACCGCCGTCCGGGATTTTCGGTTATTTGCGGCGGCCGTACTAAATCAAATTTCTTATTTTTGCGTTTTTTTTTTTCGTCACATTTATCATTTTTAACAAAAATTTTTTTTTAATTTGCATTATTATATTATATATATTATTATTATTCGTTTGACGATATTTATTGGGCAAAAAAATTATTATAATTAACATTTACCGACGCACCTACATGTTTCTTTTAATAATACATTATAATATAACTAACCTACGTGTAGTACCTACTTGATATATTACAGTTTTTACGTGATTCCGATTTGGTTAAATACTGCTACAGATTATTTATACTATATTTAAAAATAGTACGACTGTAATATGACTGCTTCATTTGCCGTTTTTTTCGAAAATTTGAGTCCCGGGGTGGAGTAGTGTGTCGGAAACGAGAGTATGTGTAGTGTATTCATTTATAGATACCTACGTTTAATAGGATAGTAGTACATTTCAATAAAATTTGTTATTCACCAATATAATTATCTATTTGTTAATTTGACTTAATTCTCATAATTAAATAAATATACATGGAAGGTATATTTTAGAAAATATCCAATCAGAAAATTAGATTTTGTCGACTTATTTGTTATAACCGCGAAAACATAACAATGATTACATTGATTACAGTGAAGCCTAACATAAAACACCTGATAACTGTTCTCTATAATTATCAACAAATACAATTTTATTACCTCCTGTATACTTTTTCATATTTGAACGGCCGTTTCGAGCACTTTTCGCTGTAGGCGGATTGTCCGTTCGGGAATCGGATTTCACCCGAGATGACTGATAGCTAGACACTCAAACTCAGAATCCGAATTTCCGATTTCAACACACATACGAGAACCGGACACACACGCCCGGTGCATGGTCTGCGATCCGACGTAGTCGGATTGCCTACCTGACTAGCTACTTGCATACGAGCGATTTACACCCCCACTGCATCTGACACTCGGGAATCGACTTTCACCCGAGATGACTGATAGCTAGATACTCAAACTCAGAATCCGAATTTCCGATTTCAACACACATACGAGAACCGGACACACACGCCCGGTGCATGGTCTGCGATCCGACGTAGTCGGATTGCCTACCTGACTAGCTACTTGCATACGAGCGATTTACACCCCCACTGCATCTGACACTCGGGAATCGACTTTCACCCGAGATGACTGATAGCTAGATACTCAAACTCAGAATCCGAATTTCCGATTTCAACACACATACGAGAACCGGACATACACGCCCGGTGCATGGTCTGCGATCCGACGTAGTCGGATTGCCTACCTGACTAGCTACTTGCATACGAGCGACTTACACCCCCAGTGTCCCCCACTGCATCCGACACTCGGGAATCGACTTTTACCCGAGATGACTGATAGCTAGACACTCAAACCCAGAATCCGAATTTCCGATTTCAACACACACACTCAAGAACCGGCATACACGAATGGGGCATGGTCTGCGATCCAACGTAGTCGGATTGCCTACCTGGCTGGCTGTGTCTTACGATCGACTTGAATCGCGTGACTTACGACTAGACACTCTTCCGAGTTCAAAAATTACCGCTTAAAAAGTGCTGCCAACACGACAAAACATAATACCCGACGACCCCCCTTCCCCCCGCAGGCTGGATCAAAAAACCCAGCATAGCCGACAAAGATGCACCACCGCCCACACAGTCTTTCCGCCGTAGGCGGGATGACAAACACCGGAATCTATTGGTTATTTGCGGCGGCCGAACCAAATCGAATTTCTTATTTTTGCGGTTTTTTTCTTTCGTCACATTTATCATTTTTAACGAAAGTGTTAATTTTTTTTTTAAATTTGCATTATATTATTATATATATTATTATTATTCGTTTGACGATATTTATTGGGCAAAAAAATAATTAAAATTAACATTTAATTAATACTTGATTTTACCGACGCACCTACATGTTTCTTTTAATAATACATTATAATATAACTAACCTACGTGTAGTACCTACTTGATATATTACAGTTTGGTTAAATACTGCTACAGATTATAAATACTATATTAAAAAATAGTACGACTATATTTGCCGTTTTTTTCGAAAATTCGAGTCCCATGGTGGAGTAGTGTGTCAGAAACGAGAGTAGGTACCGTGTAGGTATCGCTATTACAGGCATATATACATGCGCCTCGAGGTTCGATTTTTTTCGCAAATCTCGCGTCTTGAACGTCCGAAGGTGGCGGACATGGTGGTCCGCTCAAACGCCCTTAAGAGTCATAGATTTGGCTCCTAATTTCATCTCGGTAGGTGGCTAGGTAGGTTAGGCGTTAAAACGGGTGATTCGACGGTCGTGGTTTCGAACGCCGGCGGGGCCGTGTTAAATCGAATTTCTTTTTTTTGCGTTTTTTTTTTTCGTCACATTTATCATTTTTAACGAAAGTGTTAATTTTTTTTTTTAATTTGCATTATTATATTATATATATTATTATTATTCGTTTGACGATATTTATTGGGCAAAAAAATTATTATAATTAACATTTACCGACGCACCTACATGTTTCTTTTAATAATACATTATAATATAACTAACCTACGTGTAGTACCTACTTGATATATTACAGTTTTTACGTGATTCCGATTTGGTTAAATACTGCTACAGATTATAAATACTACATTAAAAAATAGTACGACTGTAATATGACTGCTTCATTTGCCGTTTTTTTCGAAAATTCGAGTCCCGGGGTGGAGTAGTGTGTCGGAAACGAGAGTATGTGTAGTGTATTCATTTATAGATACCTACGTTTAATAGGATAGTAGTACATTTCAATAAAATTTGTTATTCACCAATATAATTATCTATTTGTTAATTTGACTTAATTCTCATAATTAAATAAATATACATGGAAGGTATATTTTAGAAAATATCCAATCAGAAAATTAGATTTTGTCGACTTATTTGTTATAACCGCGAAAACATAACAATGATTACATTGATTACAGTGAAGCCTAACATAAAACACCTGATAACTGTTCTCTATAATTATCAACAAATACAATTTTATTACCTCCTGTATACTTTTTCATATTTGAACGGCCGTTTCGAGCACTTTTCGCTGTAGGCGGATTGTCCGTTCGGGAATCGGATTTCACCCGAGATGACTGATAGCTAGACACTCAAACTCAGAATCCGAATTTCCGATTTCAACACACATACGAGAACCGGACATACACGCCCGGTGCATGGTCTGCGATCCGACGTAGTCGGATTGCCTACCTGACTAGCTACTTGCATACGAGCGACTTACACCCCCAGTGTCCCCCACTGCATCCGACACTCGGGAATCGACTTTTACCCGAGATGACTGATAGCTAGACACTCAAACCCAGAATCCGAATTTCCGATTTCAACACACACACTCAAGAACCGGCATACACGAATGGGGCATGGTCTGCGATCCGACGTAGTCGGATTGCCTACCTGGCTGGCTGTGTCTTACGATCGACTTGAATCGCGTGACTTACGACTAGACACTCTTCCGAGTTCAAAAATTACCGCTTAAAAAGTGCTGCCAACACGACAAAACATAATACCCGACGACCCCCCTTCCCCCCGCAGGCTGGATCAAAAAACCCAGCATAGCCGACAAAGATGCACCACCGCCCACACAGTCTTTCCGCCGTAGGCGGGATGACAAACACCGGAATCTAGTTAATAAATTATAAAATGTTCAGTTTTTATAGCTAAGGATTGCAAATTCAACACAAAGGTTCTCGTAAATAGTTCATACTGTAACCAAAAAATCTAAAAAATATATGAACACAGTTATTTTTTACAGACATTTTAAATTCAAATTTGGACGAAATTACATATTAAAAAACCTAGAATAACTATTTTACTATTTTAGTTATTTTGTTGTGATTGAATAATATTATTCGTGGATACTTGAAACTTCTAAAGTGTACTATTATATATCTATGATAGTATCACGGTTTTTGTTGATGTATATAACGCGTTATAAGTACCTAATGGATATTTTGATATGATTAATTTGGAATTTATTATAGGTACCCATTATAGGTCAATTTTTTGTTTAATACCATAGATATGTATATAATATGTCTTATACATAGACTGACATACCGTCTGCGCTCAGAATCGTTTTTCTTATACAATGATATTATATCGTTGAATTCAAATTTAATATCATCCATTATACAGTGACCCACTTGTAACCTACTGTACAGCAGAGCGACACCCACTTGCCCACCTTTTTTCTGTTACACTTTGTGAATTGTATAACAAAATATATTGTGACGCCTCGACGTGTGTATAATATAGAAGTACCTCTCTACATAATATATATACAGGTATGCAGCCAATATAATATAATTCTATATAGGTAGTCACCCCAAGTCGGTCCTCATCATTATTTAAACTCGACGATGACGCTGTTTGATCCCCGCGAAATCATTATGTCCGCGCGACCGACTCTTCATAATAGGTACATTACAATTACATACAACGCACTCTCTCTCTCTCTCTCTCTCTCTCTAATCTCTCTCTCTATACATATAATAAGTCTTGTCCATTATTATTTGAAGTCGAGGGCTTGAGGTGTTACATACCTGCATGCAGTGTATACAAACTGTAGCCGCTAATAACGAAATAATGAAAAAAAAAAAAATGATTCCGTTATGATTATATTGTTGTTTTTTTTTTTGTTGGCGTTTACGCATCCGTACACAACATAAACAATAATGATAATAATAATAATAATTATACGGCAATGAGTGAACAATATCGACATGAGGACCTATAACATATCTTATATAATAAAACGCTAATAACGCGTATAAGATCCGCGGGGAGCGCTCGCGGCACTCCGCGTTTCTTCCATGACGACCAATCACAATACTTCCCGCGCGTTCGCTATAAATTCCGCTCGCTTATCTCCTCCCTTTTCCTTATCAACGAATATTTTCGAACATTATTATTATTATTAAAAAAAAACCCGTGTTTTTCAATTTTTTGACGTGATAATAACGTCTTATAAATCGATTACCCCGCGACCGTCGGGCGGAGTGGGGGGGACCCATTAAACGAGTAATTATTTTTGACGAAGTATAACTTAGCCGGTATTCGACTTAGAGACCCCGTACCAATGGGCATCTCAATTTTTTAGGCCCCAGATGAATTTTCAACATTAGGGAACCAAAGCCCCCACCCCCCCACATTTTGAGTTGAGTATAACTCGGCCGGAATTCAAGTTAAACACCTCGGACCAAGGGGGAACCCATTCTTTTTACGAATACTACCGTTTTCCGCTTTAGGGAACGGGGGCACCTCCTCCCCCCCTTTTTGGATTTTGCTTTTTTGATGGATTTTGGTCCGGGAGAGTACTAACACCCACCTCGCCAAGGGGAAACTCGGGGTTTTGAGTTTTTGATAGGATTTATTGGGATTTTCTTAAATATTGTTTTTATTGATAAGGAATGTGATAAGAATTTTATTTTATCGCCGCGAGCACGGCGACGCGGCTTAAGAGTCATACATTTGCCTCGAAATTTCATCTGAGTAGGTGGCTAGGTTGGTTAGGCGTTGGGATAGGTGACTCGAGGGTCGTGGGTTCGAAACCGCCGTCCGGGATTTTCGGTTATTTGCGGCGGCCGTGATAAATAGAATTTTTTTTTTCGCGTTTTTTTTTTCGTCACATTTATCATTTTTAACGAAAGTGTTAATTTTTTTTTAAATTTGCATTATATTATTATATATATTATTATTATTCGTTTGACGATATTTATTGGGCAAAAAAATAATTAAAATTAACATTTAATTAATACTTGATTTTACCGACGCACCTACATGTTTCTTTTATTAACACATTATAATAACGTATAACTAACCTACGTGTAGTACCTACTTGATATATTACAGTTTTTACGTGATTCCGATTTGGTTAAATACTGCTACAGATTATAAATACTATATTAAAAAATAGTACGACTATATTTGCCGTTTTTTTCGAAAATTCGAGTCCCGGGGTGGAGTAGTGTGTCAGAAACGAGAGTAGGTACCGTGTAGGTATCGCTATATACAGGCATATATTATATATACATGCGCCTCGAGGTTCGATTTTTTTCGCAAATCTCGCGTCTTGAACGTCCGAAGGTGGCGGACATGGTGGTCCGCTCAAACGCCCTTAAGAGTCATAGATTTGGCTCCTAATTTCATCTCGGTAGGTGGCTAGGTAGGTTAGGCGTTAAAACGGGTGATTCGACGGTCGTGGTTTCGAACGCCGGCGGGGCCGTGTTAAATCGAATTTCTTTTTTTTGCGTTTTTTTTTTCGTCACATTTATCATTTTTAACGAAAGTGTTAATTTTTTTTTTTAATTTGCATTATTATATTATATATATTATTATTATTCGTTTGACGATATTTATTGGGCAAAAAAATTATTATAATTAACATTTACCGACGCACCTACATGTTTCTTTTAATAATACATTATAATATAACTAACCTACGTGTAGTACCTACTTGATATATTACAGTTTTTACGTGATTCCGATTTGGTTAAATACTGCTACAGATTATAAATACTATATTAAAAAATAGGACGACTGTAATATGACTGCTTCATTTGCCGTTTTTTTCGAAAATTCGAGTCCCGGGGTGGAGTAGTGTGTCGGAAACGAGAGTATGTGTAGTGTATTCATTTATAGATACCTACGTTCAATATTATAGTAGTACATTTCAATAAAATTTGTTATTCACCAATATAATTATCTATTTGTTAATTTGACTTAATTCTCATAATTAAATAAATATACATGGAAGGTATATTTTAGAAAATATCCAATCAGAAAATTAGATTTTGTCGACTTATTTGTTATAACCGCGAAAACATAACAATGATTACATTGATTACAGTGAAGCCTAACATAAAACACCTGATAACTGTTCTCTATAATTATCAACAAATACAATTTTATTACCTCCTGTATACTTTTTCATATTTGAACGGCCGTTTCGAGCACTTTTCGCTGTAGGCGGATTGTCCGTTCGGGAATCGGATTTCACCCGAGATGACTGATAGCTAGACACTCAAACTCAGAACCCGAATTTCCGATTTCAACACACATACGAGAACCGGACACACACGCCCGGTGCATGGTCTGCGATCCGACGTAGTCGGATTGCCTACCTGACTAGCTACTTGCATACGAGCGACTTACACCCCCACTGCATCTGACACTCGGTAATCGACTTTCACCCGAGATGACTGATAGCTAGACACTCAAACTCAGAATCCGAATTTCCGATTTCAACACACACACACTCCATAACCGGACATACACGCCCGGTACATGGTCTACGATCCGACGTAGTCGGATTGCCTACCTAAATAGCTACTTGCATACGAGCGACTTACACCCCCACTGCAACCGACACTCGGGAATCGACTTTTACCCGAGATGACTGATAGCTAGACACTCAAACTCAGAGAACCCGAATTTCCGATTTCAACACACATACGAGAACCGGACATACACGCCCGGGGCATGGTCTGCGATCCGACGTAGTCGGATTGCCTACCTTACTAGCTACTTGCATACGAGCGACTTACACCCCCACTGCATCCGACACTCGGGAATCGACTTTCACCCGAGATGACTGATAGCTAGACACTCAAACTCAGAGAACCCGAATTTTCGATTTCAACATTTCCGATTTCAACACACACACACCAGAACCGGACATACCCGACCGGTGCATGGTCTGCGATCCGACGTAGTCGGATTGCCTACCTGGCTGGCTGTGTCGTACGATCGACTTGAATCGCGTGACTTACGACTAGACACTCTTCCGAGTTCAAAAATTACCGCTTAACCAGTGCTGCCAACACGACAAAACACAATAACCGACGACCCCCCATTCCCGCCGCAGGCTGGATCAAAAAACCCAGCATCGCCGACAAAGATGCACCACCGCCCACACAGTCTTTCCGCCGTAGGCGGGATGACAAACACCGGAATCTAGTATAATGAATAAAATAAGTACCTATACCTATATGGCTATAGCTATATTTATATATTATAGGTACCTATGTAGAATAGGGCATGATAGTGGCAGTGGCATGAAGTATAGCTTATTTGAGAGACAAAATTAATGATAGGAGCACTGAACTACTCAATTTACATTTGTAACATTATAACATAATAATATTGTATGTGATGATAAATTTGAAATAGTTTCAAAAGAAATTTTACTTTTATAGGACTTTTACCAAATTAAATCAATTTTTTGTTTTGTTACGGCAGGAAAAATATATTTATTACATCGCTATTTCGCTTCAGAAGGATAATCTAAAGATTATATATGTATATTATAAATGTATAAATAACTTGTATTAAAGCATTATTGTATCATCATGATGAATTTAACACTAAACCGTTGTAAATATTAAATAAACAAAATTATTATGATTCCTATAGAAAAATTTCACGGAATATGGTCCATTGCAGCATATGATGATTGTACCACTATTATAAATACTATAATAAATCAATTGAAATCATAATAATGATTAAATCGAAGTAATACATATTTACCTATTATAATTCTATAGCCGTCCCACCTGACGTAAACCAATAAACGAAAACATAAACGAGATGATTTGGTACTATGCTTTTATAGTTTTACCTCATCTGCCCGAGCAGCCGTAAAAAACAAAATAATAAATATAAATAAAAAACTAATTTCACCTGTTTTACAAATTGTATAAAAAAAAATTGTTCGATTTCCGTCATAAATCTAAAATGTTTGATACCATCCACTCAAACACAGTACACACACACAAGAAATGTCATTAAAATATTTTCCATACGCGTCTATAATGTAAATCTATATATATTATACATTATAAAATATATATTTTTTTCATTTAAAAAAAGTATATTTATAATCTATACAACAGACAAGTTATAATAAGTAAGTGTGGTGACATAAAATAACATTAATAAGAATATGAAGGCTCCCAGCAGTTCCACCTGAATAGAAATTAGGTTTTATTTTTATTTTTTTATAGTTTTTCGTTAGTTAATAATTTTTTTTTTTTAAGCATTGAGCAGGACAGCAGATTTCTTGGGCCATTTTATTTTTAACCTTCTAAGAATGAGTGAGGTATAGTGGATACATTTTTAATTAGTGGATTTGAATGAGCGCGAAGTTTTGAGTCGAATTGTATGTAATGACATTTGGCTAAGTCGTTGAGGGTTGGAATATTAAGGTCTTTGTGGAGGTTCTTGTTGGTTACATACCAAGGGGCAGAGGTCATTAAGCGTAGGCATATGGATTGGAATGCTTGCAAGGTTTTAGTGTTTGATGGCTTTGCTGGCCCCTATAGTTGGATGCTGTAAAGCCAAGCCGGACGAATTATCGATTTGCGTATATCGTAAGTTTGTTGGCTAGAGATAGTTTAGATTTTAATAGGGGTCACAGGAGATGCAGTCAAGAGTTCGCAGATTTACGTTTTTGTTTTAAGTAAAATATTAAAATACAATTAATTAATATAGCCAAATAGGTACCTAAATTTTAAGTTTATAATATTTATTATAATATATATATACTTAAAATACTTACTATTCTCTTAGATTCTTTTGATAAGTGTCTATAGGTATATTAACATAATTAAAAACAAATTAAGAGGCCAATACTGCCTGTATAGATATATATATTGTGTTGTAATGTTAGAGGTACAGTTAAAAGTTCAAAATTAATATAAAAATATAGATATAATAGTGTAAAAATCTAAAATAAAACAACTATACGACTTGGGTTTGTATCCTTTACATAATGTTATAATATGTGAATAAATAATATATAGCTGATAGGTAGGTAGGTATATAAGTTTTAATATTTACAGTTTATGTTATTTTATATTTTACCATATAGTTTTCTCTTTATAATATCGTGGCCGCGATTATTATTATGTTATTGTAATGATTCATATAGCTTCAGTTGTTGTAATATATTATATCCGTTAAGAGTATCTGAGTATAATGGTATACAGTGTATGTACAGAAAATTCTCTTGCAAGGCATTCAGTTAAATAAATAAAACGGTTTCAAAAAAAAACATACCGGACAAAGAAAAATGTATACCTACACATAATATATCTCACGAGGTATTGACGGTTGTTTGTTATCATTATATTCTTATTATTATACCCATATTTATGAAGGAGATGTACGCATATTATGTGAGGCAAGTTTATTTTTATTCGAATGCAATTAAAAAAAAAAAAACATTGAATTTTTTTTTAATTTTGTATTATTATCGTGATAGCACTATTGTAATAATGTAAGTCGTAGGTATATAATATGTAAGTTTATATTCAAAATAAGAAAAGATATTTTCAACCCGATTATATTTTTATCTAGGAACTAATAATATAATCACCAATGAGAATTGTCGGACATATTATGTAACAGCGATAATGTAGTGCGGGTGTTAGGCGTGGATATACACTGCAAATATATTATGTACCCATAGATACATAAATATAATATATTCAAAACTTTGCACTGCAAATACTCCAGAAAGTAAATATATATAATAGTAGGTACCCATATAACCTACTAAGCATAAATATAATATATTGCGTAAATTATATTTTGCATTCCGTATTTTAGCACTCGAGTTGTGCAACACTATACACAATGTGTACTATATAATATTAAATTATAATATACACTATCCAAATATAAATATTACCTCTACATTTCACGAAAGACAATTTATCAATAACATATGCAATGAGAAACATTTTATAATGTATACAATATAGGTACCAGGTATCTCACTTTCACATCGCAATGTGAATAAAATTGAACACTATATAGGTACCTATAATATTACGCACCGAGTCTAATTGAATCGCTTGCTTTAATGCTTTGTAATCGATGTGATGCGATGTGATGGATGACAGTGGCGGATCTAGGGGAGGGCAAAGGGGGCATTTGCCCCCCCCCCCAATCACCGTAATTTTCCTTTGTTTTACACTGTGTTTAGCCAATTTCGGAACTTTTTGTACTTTAATAATAATAATATATTATTGGAATGCGTACGATGATTGTATTTTTAACGATTGTTTTGACAGTTTTGAAATAAAATATAAATATAAAGATCATCATTCTATAAGACCTACACGTCAGTAAGTTATTAAATTATTGCAAAACCGATATTTTTCAAGATCTAATTCTTATCGAAGTAGAAAATATATTATGGCTTTGATATATACGAACAACTTTTCTCAAAAGTTAATAAAAACTGTTGGACCAAAAATACTTATTTTTTTAAATTTGTTGTTTTTTCAAACATGAACCAATAGTGATAGAATATCAAAATATCAAATTAAATTGTAAAAAAAATAAATTAAGTATATATACCTACCTACGTTGTTTGTCGGCGTGTACACATGCATATGGGTAAAACGCCTATACCTCTATAATATAATATAGGTACCTCGGCAAATATAATTGTACTATATAATAGGTACACGTACATAAGACGCCGACTCATATAATAGTATACTGTATACCTATATAATGTTCTGCACATAAATGATTACTCATTTAATTTAATAATTAATTAAATAATATTTTCTACTTTGCACATTACATGGAATAGTGAAAAAAAATTTCTAAATCATAGAATATATAAGTTAATATTAAGCCTATATTATATTCCTATATATGTATAGGTACATGGTTCCTGTATATGGTATAACTCAATGATCTGCATCACATCTCTGTTTTCTATATACCTATAAGTATAAATAGGTACCTATTGAGTATATACGGATTGACGATTGTGAAGAGTCTCTTTTGCGAGAGCGAAACAATAAATTGTAATTATTATTATTCTAGTATAATTAAAATAAATATCTCTAATTGTATATACACACCAATACACCACTCGTATTTGATGATAGATGATCGATGACGTTTGTATCGTAAGGGTGATCATTGTTTATATAATATTTTAATACTTTAGTAGGTACTCATTTGTTGTCCACTGAGCTGCAGCGGTCGAGCAAATAGTCGACGATATAACAATAACACAATACATAATAATTATGATGATTTTTGACGGTAGCCATACGAATTCATATATATAAGTACGAGCGTGCAGTTTATATACCTTAGAGGTAGGTACAATACACTGTACTTTTCGTACTGTAGATGAGGTACCTCCATAATAATATATATTATCATTATTATTGTTTCGTTTCGGCATCACTTGGAAGAAATTTAATTCATGACCGTTATTGCCGACCGCTATTTCCACCTTTCTTCCACGCAGACCAAGTAAAAATATAAACCACATTTATTATATATACGCACAATACAATTTTGGTCTCACTTATCGCAGTCTTAAAAACGGTTGCCATAGATGACGCGACATGAGAATTTTCACACACTTTCACACACACATATTTTATAGGTTGGCACAGATTTATGACTATACCAGCTACTGCTGCAAATTAATATAATAATAATATATTATATATATAGTTAGTGTAACAGGACTGGGCTTTTATCATTTTTAATAAATTTATATACAAAACATAATATTTATTAACGTAATAACAGTATAATTTCATGTTGTTTTATTAATAAATAAATAATAATAATAATAATCAATTTTAAACGTCGGCATATAGATATAATATATACTTATATATCGATCAATTTTACAGATGATTTATTCGTTTTTCACAATATTATATAACTTTATACATGATATTTACAAGAACAAGAAAAAAATAATATTTATATGTTTAACTAATTTATTGCGATTCAAAAACATTGCTCTATATTATCGATAATCTAAACATCGTTTAACACAATATAAATAATAACTTTTCCCAAAAGGGTTATATATCTATAATATAGGTAGTTATAATATTCGGACAATTATATTATATTTGCTTATATAGGTATGAACCTATTATGGGAGTAGACCGTTTGGGCGAATAAGTATTAATTGGTTTATAGGTAAACTAATTAATTATAATATACTGTACAAAGTAATGTACTGCAGTTTCAATTGAAAAAATAAAATAATAAAATAAAATCACATATAATATAAACATAATTAACAATGAACTCTGGTTTTAAAAAGATACCTAATGATATGGGTATAGCGTACATACCTATATATTTTGTAATTTAGTAATATACAGTCAAAAATTAATAAAATAAAATCACACATGCACGTCAAAGTCATAGGTATATTAGTGTATCGCTGACCTAAGTAGGTACAAATAATTTCACTCACCCATACAGTATAAATGACTGCAGTCTCCAATACAGACTATTCATTTTTTGGTCAAAATTATATATACATGCGTAATGCACTCGCCCATCGACCGCCACCCATATAATATATTACACCCCATCGTAACGACAATTTTAATTTTACAATTTTTTGTATCTACGCTATCTACATAAATTTACCTACATAATATATTATAAATTATAATACTATATATATCATTATCATGGGAAGAAAAACGATCAAGTAGAATGATCACCGCGAATAAAATTTGATTTAGTGAATATTATACCCCGGGGTGAACGATATTACGATAATATAATATACTGGTCGGAGAAATTTTAAGCATACCTAACCTAACCTAATATACTTTTCATATAATACGAAAATATATTTCATATATTATGAATAAATTGTCGTGCACCGCAAACGAAGATGGAAGGAGATTTCGAACTAATCGATTAGTGATCACCATTGCATAGGCACGATTTGGAAGGGCTTGGGGTGATTTGCATTCCAAATTTGAAATTAGCGCCTTCATAATTATCCAACTTGTGCGGACTAACTTATAATTGCAATAATGTGCTTCGGCACCCCAAGTTTTTTCATTAAAATTGCCCCACTGTACAGTTTAACATTAGTTGGAAATAAATCTTTCATATACCATTATATAAATACGAGGGTAGGTATATTTTTAAAAGCGACTAACCTGCAGAAACGAGATAGGACTACGCGAATATACCTTATGTACATAAAATATAAGCTATAATACTAGCCGCATAAAATATGGATTTCTATTTAAATAATATATTATCAGATGTGTAAGGTAGAAAAATTAGGTTAGGTTTACACAAAATCTGCAGTTTGATTTTATTTTAAAAGGAAATTATTGTAAATCGTAATATCGCACGCAATGACGTTGACGCAGGCAAGTCCGTATCGAAACGAAGGCGTAGGTTTATTTACTATTTGGTAATTATAGTATACAATGCAATATAATATTATATAATAAAAAATCGGAAAACGATATCGTTTACCTCAGTCGACTAGTTCGGTTTTGCAGACGGCGTCGTCGGGCGTCGGGGTGGTGGCCTCGGCGTACGGCTGCAGCGAGGGTGGCGTGGGCGTCTGGTTGCGGTCCTGAACGATGACGGTGGGCCACGGGCCACCTCCGATCATTCTCTGCAGGCCCAATGACTGGCGGAACGCGTGCAACCGATGCGCAGCCTGCAGCTGCTGCTCGTAGTACCGCTGCAGCAGGCCCGCCGGTTCCCAGACGCCGCTGACGCTATTCCGGCCGCCGCATGTCATCGTCTCGTCGTCGTCGTCGCTACTTCCGGCACCGGTGGTCGCGGTCAGCGCCATCATCGGATCGTTCCGGTGAAACTGCTGCAACATGCGCTTCGGCGGGTCGGGCGCCAGCAGCGACGCGACGTCGAACTGCCGCTTCTGTGCCCTGGCAGGCACCAAGAGCGCCGCGGACTGTTGCTGCTGCAGAATAGCCGTGGGTTGCTGGACGACCGGTTGGAAGTAGAACGGGTGATGCGGGTGACCGGCCGTGGACGACTGCCACAAGGCCGGTGGCGACCTCTGCTGCTGCTGGTGGTGCAGATGTTGTGACTGCTGGTGGTGATGCTGCTGCACGTGATGGTGCAGGTGATGGTGGTGCTGCTGCTGCAGAGTCTGCGGCGGCGGTGGTGGCGGTGGAGGTGGCGGTGGACTTGGCGAGTCGTTGCCGTCGTCGTCCACAGCCAGGCCCATGTGCCGACGAACCTTGCGTTGGGCCTTCCGGCGCCTGAAATCGCCCTTCTTGAAGTCGTCCACGTTGGCCGGGTGTATGGCCCAGTAGTGGCCCTTGCCATTGGCCGACCGGCCGGCCTTGACAAAACAGTCATTGAGTGACAGGTTGTGTCGGATTGAGTTGCGCCAGCCTGGGCCCCGGGTCCGGAAGTAGGGGTAGTTGTCCAGTATATACTGGTAGATGTCGGACAGCACAAGCTTGCCCTCGGCCGACCCGAGTATGGCCATGGCGATCAGTCCGATATAGCTGTGCTGCGGCTTGGGCTCGTCGGCTGTCTGGAGTCCGCCGGCCACGCCGCCGCCGCCGCCGTTGGGGTGGAAAAGCGCCACGGGAAACCGTGGCTGGTAGATGGCCGCGGCCGCTGCCGGATAAACCGGGCACACGGCGCCCCATCCACCCGACAGCCGCAGCCGTTCTGCCTGTAGCGCGTAATTGTAAAGATGCAACCGGTACCGGTTGAGGTTTGCCTGCTGCGACGAGTCTGCGGCTGCGGCAGCGGCGCCGGATTCCGAGGTCTGTTGCAGCTGATCGTCCGCGGACGAGGTGATGGCTGCCCTGCTGCACATGACGGCGGTACGTTCGCGAATGAATATACCACGATAGCGCTGCACACGCGTTGTCCACGGTGGTACACACGTATATTCTCTATACGCGCGCGATTATTATTGGTGTACGCCTACGACGCACCGCCGCCGCTCTCCCCACCACTAGCCGGTCGCGCCGCGGTACAACAACAAATACACAAACATCGAAGCGGCCGCCGCCGCCGCCGAGCGTACGTGCGTAAATATATACAAATTTGTTTTATTTTCATTCCCCCCGCGCACATATATGTGTGTGTGTGTGTGCGTGTGCGTGATGTACGTTTTCTGTGTTTCGATTTCTGCGCTCCTTTTCGTCACCAATCCGTCACCGTTACCGTTACCGTCTCACTCGATCTCTCTCACTCTCTTTCTCTCTGCAGCGGTGTGTCTCGCGCGCGGTTTATTCTCTCCGCGTAGTTTCTCCGTGTTTCTCCCCCTCCCACCACACATACTTCACCGTTACCGTTGCCGTGCGTGTCGAGGGGAGAAAACACGGGTAAACATTCAGCGACGCGACCGATAGTTTCTGGGCGTGACGGCCGTTCAGCGTTTCGATTGGTCCGGTTGGGTGCCGCCCAATTGAGTGAACTGCTCCGCCGCCGCGCACAGCCTGCGAGTTACCGTTCCACTGCAGTCCCGTATATATTATTATTATTATACCAACATTTTGGCCAAGCGCCAGAGGTACACGCGAATAAAGAGAGAGAAAGAGAGAGAGTGAGGAGAGGGTAGGAGAGTGAGAGAGGGATGCGACGGCGATATATTATTATTTATACCTATATCGAAAGGGGCGCTCGCGAATGGACGCGAGGGAGACAGATTTAGTATATATATAATATTATAACAGTTATGTATATATATAGTGAGTGTTGTGTGTGTGCTTATATATGGTAAAAACAAATTCTCGTTTATATAGTTTCTCTTTGAGATTGTTCGATATCGTGAACGAAAATCTCCACTATAATAGGTTATGTAATATGTATATACGCGTGTGGTGCTTGTGATATAGCCATATAGGTACCTAGACGAATTGTTTTTATTATAAAGCTGGGTATAGGACAGGTATACCTAGGTAGGTAAGTAAAATAGGATCTTGTATACTATAATAACACGATATAACTTGATAAGTTTATAAATTAGGTAGGATAATATATTTGATATTTAAATATTGTATTATTCGATGATAGGTAGGTATATACCTACCTCGCATGCGTTGGTCGATTTTTCGATGCATTGATTGCAAATGTATAATATTATGTATAGGCATTAAGAGAAGGCGGAGTAAAGTAACGAGGTTAAGCTTCTACGATTTTCCCTGGCAAATATAAATTGAATAACTGTAATTTATATGAGCATTTCTACCATACCTTGCCTAATACCATTGCAATATGCATATGCATATTTCAAGTGCCTCTTTCATCATTAAATGGACAACACACGGGTTTTACCAAAAATATAATTTTTGTCATCTTTCCCCAGCTATTGAGTAATAGATGTCGAATGGGATATAAGAACAAAAGGGTTAGAATAGTTATATGATGATTGATGAATACGGTATCGTATATAAGACGACAAACAAAATCTGGAATTTGAAAATATCAAAAAACCTTAATAGTTAGCAAGTAACTATTCTGCAAGAACTTCTTTTATATAACTTTGAAACTTTAAAATTAAATATAAAATAAAACCATTTGAAAACATAAAAAATAAATAATATTTACCTAGGATAAAATAAGTTATTTGTACCTATGTGAGCTTTTAAATTTTATCATCACGCAATATTTGCTCCTCCACGCTCTCACTGCGCTTCTTTATATCTATTAGACTTGGAGTACCTAACATTTTCAATCACGTAGGGACTCTATGCGAGCCGGGACGACGTGCTGTTTTCGGTATTAAACTATGAAAAACTACTGAATTTAACATCTTTTGTCGTCTTTAATTATATAGTGATAGTCAGATACCTCATACCTACGTCTATATATATATACCTACTTTATATCATCTATATATAAATATATAATATATAATAGGCACCTACCTAATACCTTATATAATATATCATGTATCTGGTATATTATATGATTTAGTATATGTATATGTATATCAATATATCATACTAGCTGTCCCGCCCGCGAGGTTGTCCTGCAGGCGAAAGATTTATACCTATTTTTAATGAATATATTTGTAGATAATGTATATACCAAATTTCTTATCTAATTACAATATTAATATAATATTTAACTAAATGCAACCATTTAGATGAACAAAAAAAATGTTCTATTTTCGTATATGGTGAAAATTATCATGTGTGAGCTACCCTTTAGCTATCTATATCTAACCTATACCTATAGGAGATAAAAGCTATAAACCCCCCCAAATGTCAAGTAATCTATAAGAGACCCACCTGTAACCTACTTTACAGCAAATGCGGCATCCACTTACCCAATTTTTTTAAAATTGTTTTTTTGTAAAATTAAAATGTTCTATATATTTATTATTATCAACAATATATATTAAACGTTTAAACGTTTATATTATTTATCATTTTAGCAAATATTCATTTTTTTGGGGGGGGGGTGTTGTACTTACTCCTCATTTTTTATGAAATTTACGATTAATTATAGATCATATTTTATTTTTATTAATTTAATGTGAATTGTAATTTTCTGCGATGTAGCTATACCTACAAAGTCATTATAACATATTATTATGATTATTGAATTGGGGAGAGAGAGCAAACATATTTTGTTGTGTATTCCATATTATAATTTATGTAAGAATAACTGAAAAAATAGGGGGTTTCAGCACCCCCAAGTTTTCATTGGAATTGCGCTCCCTGACCTATATTATACATAATATTTTATTATTCCTATTCATTATTTAAAAATAAATGATTATTATACAGTATACGTACGCTATATTGTTCTATATATAACTATATAATACATGAATATTGAATGTATTTTATTAGAAGAAACCTACGTAATTTTTTTTTCCTTGTGGTATCGCTTCATTGCAGGGGGCGAACCGTTTGCACAATACTTACCCTCGTCCAAGTGTTCAACATCATTGATTGGACAAACAAAAATTCAAGTTACATTACTAAATATAAAATAAATAACAATCATGTCATCATGACTGATGTGATCGCCTGTCCCTCCCTTGGTGCCATATAGGATATAGTGCAGAGTCGTGGTCTGTCCAGACGTCTGGTCGGTCCAGTATCTCCTGGTGCTGTATCGTTCTCTCTTCATCATGTTTCAAAAACATTATTGTCTCTATACCATGCGATAGAATAATCTGTTTGATTCTTCCACGTCAATTAGAGTCGTTGCTTTTTCCTCCTTTTTAGTTGGGATGTCGTTTAGGGCCAGCCCAAAAAGCTGTAGTTCAACTCAAGTCAAGCAACCTATGCAATATTACTGCATTGCAATGTAAAATGTTATTATATGCAATAATAATTATTACCTACTAATATTAATACCTTAGACCTTATAGGGTTTAGGTACATTATTATATTATAGATTTAACGCGCGGCAACTCAGGCCATTAGCTGTTTTGTTTGTTAGTAGTTTGTTTGTAGGTTAAGTTATATATTGTTATTTATAATACTTAACATATTATACATCATATATTTTATATAGGTATATATATTCAACACCACGGTAAGCTTTACGATAAATCTTGCTTAGGTATTAAAAACTAAAACCTGCAACTCGCAGCAACAGCTGCACCCTTAACACGTTCAGGACCGAGAGTAAATCCGAGTGCTCTTTAAATAAACCGCCCAAAAAATGGCTTTTGACATAAATAAGAATTAAAAAATATAAATAATAACTATCTGAGGCCAAAATTTGAACCCGCTGTAAAAAAAAAACCTTTAGAATAGACCACGGAAACTTGATATTTGTTAAAATAAACCGGTGAAAATCATTCCTATATAAAACGATATTCACCATGTCACATATATGTGATACCGGTCCACCTAAAGACACCCCATGTCACATATTTGTGACACTTGGCCGTGAACGTGTTAACAGACAATATATATTCGGGGCAAGAAGATATATATAATCAAAGGATTATAGTTTGTTATAGCAAAGTTATATAGGTATATATTATTACGTGACCATACCTACCTATAATATACATATTATATTTACAGGAAACTTTTCCTTGTCGTCCAGGTCTGCAGGATGAATATTAAGTACCTAAAGGTATATTGTATATTTGTATATACGTTATTCGCATGTATATAAATTTATGATCATGCAGCGATTATTATATTCAAAATACGTGGTTTTTGTTTTATAAATAGGTATACCTATAACATTTCTAAGCACTCAAACGGTTGTTGAGCGATGAACGTATAATATAATATGTGACGTATAATTATTATTATATACCATAAACTAATACCGTATGTGTATACAAACCACACCCAACACCGAACACAACAAAAATCACACATACGTATATTGTATATATAATATATATTTAAATGCATATACTTATCCATATATAATATATATATATATATATATATATATGAAATCATGTATACACGCACGCGAAATAATAATAATAACATGTACGCGGCATTAATGACAGGCTGACAACAATAATATATGTGTAACCGTGTCCATCCATTGTGGCAATATTGAATTTGAAAGGAGAGACCGCCTTTGAACCGGGCCATATGTGACGGAAAACATGTATATAAGGTCACTTTTTTCCTCTCTATTTTTTTTTATCACGACGGTTCGGGGGAGACTGCAGCAAGTCTGAGCAATAATTTGGTTACGCGAGTTTTGCGTTTTATATATATATAAGTATACGTCATATATTGCATATTAGCGCACCCGACGATTGAGCTGCGTACTTAAACCCCTTTTTGTCCCGTGGCGAGCGCGTCAATGTCATCGTGCAGCCGCAGCAAAAGCGCGTACAATAACGGTGCACATAATATAACCCCGTGAGCTTATTATATACTTAAATACGACGACGACCACGAACTCGAGCACGAGCAAGACCAGCTACACGCATAATATACATAATATATTATATTAGGGAAAAATTGTTTACCACCGCTCGATCGACTATACATATATTATCTATGTTATATATATGTATATTGTATATAGGTATAAGTGTATAACTATAAGCTTATTAGTTATTATTATTATTATTATTATTGGCTGCACTTGCGATATTATAATGTATTGTTTAATAATAGTAACGTTTTGTATACGGACCAAACTCGAATATAATATACAAACACAAAGCAAGCAAGTATATACTAATCCGATTATAAGCCGCGATGTCAGCTATATACAATATATATGTTATAATGTTATGTATATGTATTATATGTATATTGTATATTATGTAATATTCCTATATAATAGTATATTTTATATATATATAAATACTACATTAATTGTATTGTATGTATAGCTGTATAGGTGCCTAACAGCTATTCCGGGTGATCTATTCCATTTTACGTAAGAGACACTCATTATTTCAAAACTATCGTTAAGACACATAATTTCTCTAAAAATACATTTTTAACATGCATTTTTAATTCATTATTCGTAAACAGCATATCTAATTTTGTAGGACTAGTATATTTGAGTTATAGTCGGTTAATGTTTAAAGTTTAGATGAGTGGTGGAGTGGAATACCCCTCAAAATGTTGGTTCACTACTCCGCTGATCTAAACTCTAAATATACCTATTTGTTATAACTAATAAACTTACTATACTTATCCAAAATTTGATTTTTATTATAAGTATTAAATATTAAAAAGTAAAAATATTTTTTTTATATCATAAGTGTAGCACAAGTAACTATAAATTATAAATTAAAAAAAATGTTTAAATATTGATTAGAAGTTAGAACTATAGAACAAAAAAAAAATCATCTATCAGGTATTCTTGTAACACCTGTAGGTATATACTATATGAACGGGATTGTGTAGGCGGTATTCCTAAAACGTATGAAAATTAAACACGATATGAGCATAATAATATATTGTTACTATTAGGTATTATACATTTTTACTGCTCGGCGCTTGAACCTAACATAACCTAACTAATAGCAATATAATATGTATATAGGTACAAGTTAAAGTACTCATGGATGCGCAGTATTTAAAACGTTGATACCAATTACCGGTAACAATGAGACACCTTGGTATTTTCGGTAACTGCCCTAACCTATATAAAGGGTCGCGAGTCCAATGATATGTTGTAGACCTCACTGAATATGAAATTAAAATCTAAAGTATGTTTACACTCATAAACACACTTCAGGTACAACAATAAATTTAAGTGATTAGACAAATAACTTTGTTAATGTTTGTGATGTGAAATACACAATAAAAATCACCTAAATGTCTGTTACCGCATCGGGCAAAACATTCTGTATCGACTATAGGTAACATAAATTATTATATGAACCGAATTCATTGCACGTAAACTGCATTTGAAAAACGCCATTAAAAGTGCGGTTCAAACGTTTTCATTATTATCAACTTTAGACAGTTTTGGTGAAAAACACGAGAAAACTTTGTAAGCAAGCGAAGCGAAAAATTGTGTATCGTATTTAAATGAAATAAAAAAAACAGCTAAACAGCAATGGCGGCTTCATGGTCTGAATAATAATAACTATACTCCGGGCCTCTCGGGCCGCAAAGGAATATACTCATGAATATGCATCGAGTTTACGGAACCGGATAGAAATCTCGCACAAAAACTATGGGAACGGATCCCGAGGAAATTTCACCGTTTTTCTCCGGGTAATTTATTAGAGTGTGCTCGTTATTTTCATTAAACAAGCCTTCTGGAAAAAATATAAATAAAATACTACAGTATTATAGTACTATGGTTTCGTTACAACAACTCGTCCGTCGACTTTGTAATTAAATTCTTTGGTGGAAATTGGGCGTAACAGCATTGTTGCGGTTAAATCAAATACCTATGAAGAATCCATTATTCGCAGCCCTTTTCGGAAATTTTCGTTAAAAACTAAAATGTTATGAGTGGGTGTATAATATAGATATATGATACGAGTTATATTTTATTTATTATATTTATCGATATAATGGTTACATCTATATGTATATTGTATGTACCTAAACCTATAAGTTATAACCACGTTAGGTACAATAATAATATTTCAAGAACTAACTTATACATATATAATATATTATACCTTCTTATAAAATAAGATAATATTATCGTGGTTTTAATTGTACGGTCAACACGGCTCTATATTTAATATTATAGGCACTGGTATCGGAAATATAAAATATGTATTTTAATTATGATGTTTACATATCTACCTAAACATCAGTATTTATGTTTACGCAAACATATATAATACTGGGTGATTCTTTTATCAAACAACACTCATTATTTCAAAAAGTTTAAATTTTTTTGAAAATATTTTTTACATAGTTTCAAGTCGCTTATAAAACAACGTTTTTATTAAAAAATTATATTTTTAAATATTTTTTATCCTTATAATTTTTTAGGTTTTTTACTTTTTTGAATAACAACATAGGGTTTTAATTTTATATTCCAAAGCAGAATATTTTTCTTAGTATTTTGATACATGAAAATCGAATTTGGGTTGAGTAGTTTATAAGTTATAAATATTCAAAGTTTGATGAGCGGTGAAGTGGACAAACATTTCGCGGGGTAACCCCGAACCACTCCACTCCGCTCGTCTAAACTTTAAATACTTATAACTCGTAAACTACTCGCCTCAAATTTGATTTTAATGTATCAAAATACTAAGAAAAATATTCTGCTTTGGAATATAAAATTAAAACCCTATGTTGTTATTCAAAAAAGTAAAAAACCTAAAAAATTATAAGGATAAAAAATATTAAAAAATATAATTTTTTTATAAAAACGTTGTTTTATAAGCGACTTGAAACTATGTAAAAAAATATTTTCAAAAAAATTTACACTTTTTGAAATAATGAGTGTTGTTTGATAAAAGAATCACCCAGTATATATAAAGTAGCTCTCATTTTCTATACAGACCCAATGTAAAACGTCAAGAATTTATTATATTATAATGCCCAAATTTTGATAATTATTGATACTCAAAACTTAACTCCCCGATATTGTACATGTTTTATTGTATAGGGGATAGAACGATAGGCGCTAATGCTGCAGGTAATTATAACAATATAATTCGAAATAAGTAATAACTCGAGATCGGAACTTGAGAAACACTATAAGACTAAATAACAATGTTACGCGTTTCGAATGTATGGAAGGATAAGAAAATCTAATTAACAATTTCTAAAAAAAAATTAATTCGTTTTTCTCGGGGCCGGTAAAAGAATTTTAAAAAAAAATGATTTTCCTTTAATTGACGATAACCCCATTTTTTGTCAGACATCATATTGTATGAAAGTTGTACATCAGTGGGAATCTATATAGGTACTTACCTATATTTACTATTGTCTCACATAGTAACATACTCACAATAGTGACACATAACCCTATATTTTGATATTCGTGGACAGTGAAAATGTATACACGTTAAGTTAAGTCGCGACTACTACGCATGAACTGTATGACATATACTATAAGGTAAATGTTGTTTGTGCTATATTTGTTTTCTCTCCCAGACAAAACACGACAAAACAAAACGCATTTACGTAAATTAATTTTTTTAGATTTTAAGTTGATAATCGCAGATTCAATTTATTCACTTATTACAAAAATTAAAGACTATGTTTTGATACACGATATTTAGACAAATCGATAATGTCAAACCCTCAAAAACTCTTTTATTTTTTATAGGTAATTGTATCGTATTAGGTGATTTTACTGTAAGCTTATTCAAAAACATATAAATAAATGAATGCACATTATTCATGCAGAGAAAACAAATAGTGGCTAATGCGTCAGGATTAATTGGATATCAGCTCCTTATAATCATCATTTAATAGGTATAAAATGTATATAATATGGTAGGTACCTATATACAGAGGAACTACATGTTACAAAGATTATTATTTTGTAATCTACAGGTGCTATAGGTATTAGGTGTGGTAATAACGGATTAAACGTTCGTACGTCGTACCTACCTGCTGATTCTGCGACGTGCCCATCATATATATATATATATATATATAAATATATATGTTATCAATATTATAATCGATTTTGTAGTTCGTGTATTTCGGCGACGTCGAGTGGTGGTGGACCGATCGAGGCCGGACGAGGACGTCGATTGTCAAACACGATAAACCCGAGATAATTCGATGTTATTTTATTGATTGTATTGTATATAATATATTATATTATGAGGAGACCGGACGCCGTTTATATCCACATTAATAATAATAATAATAATATAAGTACGTGTTTGAGGGATTTAGACATTTAGCGGTTCCAAATATAATACATATAACGTCGACAATAAGACGATCATTTATATATGATTTGTTATGTACATACCTATATATATTATATTATACTAAGAAGTTCATCGCCATGGCGGACTACAGCGTGGATTTTATGTAGGTACCTACCTACCTCATAAATAAGTCAAAATGTGTAAATATTTTTGTTGTTATTTTCTCAAGAAATTTGTATACAAAAACATGAGATGTTTAAGAAAAAATATTTATTTAAAATTAATTTTAAATAATTCAATACATATTACATATTTACATACTATTAAAAAAGAAGAAAATTAATGAAGGGCGAAAAACAAACGAACCAACGACAACTTCTCTATTTATGTCTAAATTGTATAATCATTAAACGATAAGTGATAATGAAATCGTTACCAATCTGATATTTTATTTTAACTATTACGTTTTGTATATTGAGTTACTATACATTTTATATGACACATCTAACATATTTTCAAGGGAATAATGTGTTTATTATCAATATAATATACCTATCTGCGAAAAGGTAATTATAAAAGTACAAAATATTTAACGAAATAGGCATCTAATATATCTATTAATTACCTATGTGCACTTATTGATAAATTATTTAAGAATACCTTAGCTTTTACATCCAAACATACAGCCTGAAAATTAATATAGGCACATCTTATAAACGTTTTATTTTATTCGCAGGGGTTGATGTTATAGAACTCCATTTTTATCGGAATTGAGATATCTGAATTTGGTGAAATTCTTTCTCATACCTATTTAGAAAAAAATCCGCACCCAAGTGGATAATATATATTATAATTGAGCAAAATATAATCGCAATTGTAAAATAAAATAAAAAAAAATTAAGATTAAAATTACGCTTGTCAAATCCTTGAGCAGTCTTCACATAATAAGCGCTCACAACTCCACCGCCACCGTTGTACCTAAATACAGGTTGATTCACCAACCACATAGGTATACTCACCACCATGTTTTTATGCATACATTTGTTCAAATTTTAAATTTTCAGTTTTTTAGGTATAAAGGGCTATATTTTCAATTATTTTGATTTGCGGAGTGTCCTTTGGACGATACAAACCTATTTTTTCGAGTGAGAATCAAACTTTTTATTGTAAATTATAAAGGCTATGATTTTTTTTGTAAATGTTGATGTTTCTAAATCAAAACTAAAACGAGTAATACAGTGCTTAAAAATGGTTTCAACTGTAAAAATATGAAACTGATATTAGATCTAGTATTTAGATATTATGTTCGAGTATTTTTTCAAATTATAAAATATTGATGGATTAATTTTAATAACTTAAGTTTTCAAATAACTCATCATCCACCTTAGTCTATAAAGTTAAATAACCAAAAAACTATGCACACACATAAAAATCGTATTTAACTAATAGATATTGAACATTGTAGTTTGAATTTAAATCAACTACTTTATTTTTATGCGCGTGATTCTCGTCTGTATTTTGATTTTGATAAGCTACCATTTTCAAAAAAGTGATCCGAATAACAATTATTAACTAATATATACAGGAAAAAAGTGTTATTCTCATTATAGTGAAAAAAAATTGTACCTAGATCGCTGCAGGATACTCTATATATTTAAATGCTGGTAATTAGTATGTTTATAGGTAGTACTTATAGGTATTTTTTATATAACAAATATAAGTTTTTGAAAAATTTGGCCTTTAAATATATTTAAGAGTTTCAAAAATCTGAATATTTGAATAATCAATGGCAAAAAGTGTGTGTAGTCATGCTTTCGGAGAATCACCCTGTATATAATATTACCCACCTCAATGCCCTGCCACATACAGCAACATCAGCAGAAGATAGCCGACACTTATCTCGTCACACGAGCGTATTATACAAATGACATATTATTATATTATTAAACGCGTTCGGGGTGTGCGCCAATAATAATATAATCGTGTCGGCGCATCATCGTCGGAATTGCGTGAAATGTCGGCGTAACACGATATTTATTATAACCGCAGCGGTTCGCACCTTTTCGTAGATATATAATAACATAATAACTTCTTAAAAGCGGAGAATCTGCGACGTTATACATTGTGATGTATTACACACACACGCACACGCATATATACATAATATGTATTATACGCGAGCCCGGGCAATTTGGGGAGGCTTATTTATTCCGTCAACGAGCGCTGCACAATCGGCGTAGTCGATCGATTTGCGCGGAGAATAAGAGCCGAACGACAACTGAAGAAAGAAGAAAAAAAAAATACTGATTTTTCAAACGGTTCCCAACACGTATTATACCTCTACCTATGTATATAAGTGGGTCTCTGGTTACGTCTTTGTGACGAACCATTTTTATTATTATTTTTTTTCCGTCATTCAGCTATTTTTCCTCGATAATACAATACATATAATAATAATAATATAATATAATATAATACAACAATAATAACGATAATAATAATACGATTATCCCCCTCGTTATTTTACACTGTACACACATTGCCACTGTATATTATATATATTTTATTATATAATATGTACGTGCACATGTGGTCTATTATACATTGTTGAAAACTCGCACACAATTATATCTGTACCGCCGCGCCGCCGTGGTTAAACAGAAAAACACCCGCAAGAAGAATGTTTTGACGGACAATTCGACAGCACCCGCACGATGAAAAATTGTTTAAACTATGATCATCAATATCCTCTATTATAATATTATGAATATAAAGTATGTTATACGATGTGCATGTGTGTAGATTATAGACTGACCCACCCTAGCCTACATGGTTCAATATCTCGGGAACCGCCGCGACACAAAAGTCGGGATAAAAAGTACAACCAAGCACAAACGAATGGCTGATTTTGAATTTCAACATTTTGAGATGGGGTGCCGAGGACATGGAGCTGATTATTTTTTAACTTTGTTCAAATATGTTATGTGGTGAAAATATTCAATTATTTCGATGACAATAAAAATGTGTGAAACATTAATACATATTATACTGATATCAGTGATATCCATAGCATCCGCAGCTCGGAATCTATAAAACGGTGACAACTATACGAACATTTGATTTTTTAGAATGTTTGATAACGCTCTGTAACGACAGTTTTAATGATTATTTTAGTTGTTAGTAATTAGTATATCTAACGTTAATTATATATTATAATATGCAGGCGTATTAATAGCACAGCGGTAGAGTAGTAGACAATGTTAATATAAATATAAATGGGCAAATGGCAGTAATCAATATGACAAAATATTATACGTAAGTTTACCACCTAATTATAGTTATAGCCATTAGCCACCAAGATGTGCAACTATATATAATATTATATACGACTATAATATTATTATGTATTTAAAATCAACTTATAATATTATAAGGTGTATAAAATTGACTATAGGAAATGCGTATATAATATAAGAGTGTACAATATTAGCATATAGTTGAAGTAGTGCGTAATTATTATTCTACAATAAGTCACCATATTTTTACAAGGTTACTTAATTTGATTGAACATATTATTTTGATTGAATTAATATTAATACAGGTGTATAACTATTACATTTTAACTACATTCGAATCGAGTCCTCAATAATAATGAATAGGTGCAGACTCTAGTGTATAACTAGAGGCGTATACCTAATTGCCTACAATAAATATAAATAAAGAATTGTATCAATTATTAATATTGTCACATTCATATTATTTTGTCGGTAAGTTAATGTAATATAATGATAATAATAATAATTGTACTGTTATCCCTAGATATACCTACATAACGATATAACCGTATGTATTATATACATATGCAAGCAAACAGCGTAGGTACGTATAATATTATTGTACCTACTCACTATACAGTATATACAAGGGACTCAGCTATAGAGCTTCGACGAATATAATTATTGGAGCAGCAGCAGCAGTATACGATATCATTATTTTACCCTATTCCTCCATTTCCCATGAGTTTATATTGTGTGCGGTAAATGTATATTATATACATATAATAATAATATATATAATGTGCGTATTGTGTTTGTGTGCGTTTATATAATATGTATTATTATTATTATTATTATTATTTTCTTTTTTAATTAATTAAACCACACAAGGATAAACCTAGAGCTTAACGCACTCGCCGCCCCTCTCGTGTAGGCGGTGTGTAGCAACAGCAAAAGCCAAAATCCTATGTGAAATACCACGAAAGGTTTCCCACAAAAAGAAGCTTTTGTAAAAGTAAAGCCTTTTACATACATATATACATATAATATAGTGAACGCGGGACGCCGCTGCGGCGGCAGAAACGACGATGTCGATGATTAATTTTTCGCAGCGCACGCACACACGAGAGGGGCTAAGCCGATTTGCCAACCAAAAAAAAATACCCTTCGCCACCGCAGTGTAACATCGTCATCATAATATCATCGTATTATTATTATTATTATTATTATACCCTGTGCCGAGTCTATGCACAAACAGACGCCGTGTCTGAAGTTCTTTATAAATAGTATATTTATATGTATATTTGACCTCCTTGTATTATGTGTATATAATATAAGTTATAACCACATATCATAACCCCTTTTCGCAATTTTCCATTCACATAGAAATATAGAATATACATATATTTATATAGGTATGAAATATTATCATATTATATAGTATGGTACTTATAACGTAGAGTGTGAGTGCGACGTACTAAACTGGAATATTTATTTTTATATCCGACAAATATTATTATATTATATACCTATACATATTATACCTACATAATAACGGACGGATAGATGAATTGACCAAATCGCGTTCCTTCCGATTTTCGTATTATTTATTGTCAACAATTCTCAATAGTATTCCGGATGTCACACACATGACAAATCACAGCTGCTTCAAATTTAAAACGAGGAAGGCACACCCGCCTCAATATGGTTGTCTTCGTATTAAAATGCATAACATGGCAAGTTTACGTTCAGCGCATTTTCACGTTTATTAGTTTGATTATTAAAGTATTTGGTCGGAGATTTGATTTTTCAAAATGCTAACATCAAAGTGACATAAAATAATTTTGTAAAATATTACGATTTAAAATGCTAATATTAAACTCACTAAAAATTTTAATTTCGAAAAACACGAAAAATGTTGTAACCGTTTGGATTGATATTTTGATTCTAGGTCTCATATTAAAATGTAAATGTATGTATAATTAATGTAAATTTGTTACTATAATATTATGTTACTCACTTGTAAATTGTAATACGGGAACACGAGTGCCGAGGGATCGGAGTGTAGAGCACACTGGAGCATCCCTTAAATATTTCCAAGATCAACTTGTTATTTTATCAAATGATTGTAATAGTTAAGATATTATTATATTATATTATACACTTGCAAAAATTCGTCCTTATTTATTACCATAAATGTGGAAGGTTATTTTTATTATTTTCTGAAAATTACATCTTCTAACGACCACCCAATGTTTTATGATGTATCTTAATTCATAATCGTATAGGTTTATAATATTATTATGCCATAAAATGTCTATTCTTCTGTAATATAAATAAGCAATAATAATATAATATAAAATATAATATATAATATACAAGTTCTTTATACTATTGAGTGTTTAAACTTATATACCTACCTACAATGCAATGATTGACTTTTCACCAAACTCGTGTTCTTAAATTATATATTATGACATGTGTGACTTTATAGGTAGGTATATATATAATATTATATACTATATAGGTATATACACACATCGTCATATTATACCTATAAATAAATCCCCAGGTGTATGCGCGCTATTATGCCAGTTAGACGCGGTTTAACGTTAGGGTAAAGTATATTATGGTTTTGGAGAAGTTTTCACCGAATGCAATCAAGTCCGTCGAAAGTTTCGCGTTCATCCGGTCCCCGGGGATATAGTATTACACCGATGAAGCAGCAGCCCGTGATGATTTTCCAAAGTTATTAGATTTGTAAAACCGGGAGGATATTTTTCGATTTCTGTATATAGAAAGTCTGTATCGCATCATAACTCACCCTGCATGCTATAATAATAAATAATAATACATATTTATATACGCGATGCGTGTATTATATTGTTTATATTATAATATATATAATATATGGGTTCACGGTCTAATATCTATTCATATTTTGATATATATTTTTAAAACATGTCCAGATTTTCGTTCAAAATTTATTTTATAATTAATTTTACTCTATACCTGTAATAATTCAGTCTTTAAAAAATAATTCAATTGACTGTAACTCTTTATTGAAAAATGGTAGGTACCGAAAAAGTAAATATATTTCATGAATCCTTATATTCCTACAAATGTTCAATATGTGGCCACTATAGCCACCACCCATAACACAAACAGTATTTGAACTCCTCCATATTGGCACCGTGAAGTTCACCACTATCCACAATACTGGATAGATCGTGCAAGTAACGATAGACCAGCATCTCAATTCCTGGACCAAAATATCACACCATATGACTTTCTGCTATGTAAAATATAAAGTCTTCGTTCCGACGATGAAAGAGTAAGGATTTGAAAAATCGCATCGTCGAGGCAGTAAGCACCACCACAACTGACATGTTAGAACTTGTTTAATTATAATAATAAAATTGTACAGTAGGTACTTATTATTTTTATTTTTTAGGTTATAGTGTTTAGGCTAACCGTTAATGTTGAGACATTTTTTTGCAGATACCTACCTATTGGCTATTTTAGAGACACCAGGTTATTTACATTTACGACGCTATATCCTCTCAATATTTTATCACTCATTAAGGTGAGTAACACTAAAAAAATGTTTATTTACATTTCGACAGGTACCTGCCACTATCTAACGATTATACATCTTTATCGCAATCATGCGCCACACAAGGCTCGTAATTATAACGTTCAATATTATAGCTTTAGGTTATAGTTGTTGGTATATTATACAAGTGCATTATATTATGTAGTTTCTTATGTGGATAACTGGTGTTAACGTATAGATTATAACTACTATACTATTATAATTGTATATTATAACCTATCGTTCGTATGTCATAAAAATAGATTTGAAGAAGAATTAGATGATGGTGAATAAAAATAAATTGAACAAAATATAATATTATAAAAACGAACGAGTTTAAAATATAATATTGTAGGACCACGATAACCCAGTGACCCACTGCGGGTGGTTTGTATGAATGAATACAGATAATATTATGCATTATATATATATATTTTATATAGTATTTACTATAATAGTTATATTGAAGACAAATCGTGAGCTGCAGTATGCCAGCATTCAATAAATGGTCGACGTATATAGGTATATGAGCATTTCCTAGTATAATAATATACACGACCTATTATAATACGAACACAAAGGGAAAGGATGATATTATAATGCAGACTAAACCTTGTAGTAAGTCCATACCGCGTCTTACAGCGTTTTGATAAACCTCACAGCGTGCTGCAGTGTGTACGTACACACAAATACACACGACGAGAGGATTACATCGGACGTTGGTTCGAGATGATGAATGAACGCGTAAACATGTACAATATAAGTATATAACTATATTATAAGGTTTTATACGAGTTTTGATAAACGATTTATTTTTCTCTCTTCTATTCAATGGGAAATCAAACTGCACTCAAAAATGTGTAGCGTTCTTTTTTGTCAGACGTCGTCGTCGTCTAAAAACCATTTATAACAACAACATCGGCGCTGCGGTTTCTGCGCCGTCGTTGTCGTCGTAGCGAGACGATGAGGATTAAGGAGGGCTACTGTTTGGCCTCTCGAGTCCGTCAGTGACTCTTTTATATAACGTTCCACAAACACACACACACACAAAACACACACTCACACGTACAGGTGACAGCGGTCGAGGTCCTGCAAGAACTCATCTTGTATTATATTATTATTGTTTGCGAGCGAGTTTTACGTTAAATACGCTACCAGTAGCCTGCAGGAGACGGCCGCCAGGACACTTATATATTCGCCGGCACCGCACCTCCGAGTGTCAAGTAGCTATTCCTCTATATCGACACCAATTAATCTTTATATACTTATATATAATATAATACGCTCACAATAACCTCAGGCGTATATGTATATACAATGCTTGACAGTGTTGCATATACAAAAGGCCGTTTGCGTGTGGGCGGGTAAATGTGCGGAATGCGTTTTAAATGCTACCGATTTGTATTTGTATACATGGATTTCCTGTCGCTTCAGCGGTACATAGAATAACAATATATATGTACCAGGTACCTACCTATATAATATATGTATATACATAACTTACTTACACGCGTACCTATGTAAACCTATATAATCGCAGCACGCAAACGAAAACACTTAAATCACGACTACAAATAATATAATATATATATATAACGAGATGGAGAGAAAAGAGGGGTATACACCATACATGGTATAAAGAAAAAGGCGGGTAGTCCATTAAAATTTCATTGGTGTGGCGGGGGGCTGCGTTGTTTTTTTAAAAAGCCCGAAAATAAAATCCGAGAGAATAAATCGTCTTGTCGGAACGTAGACGGAATTTTTTCTTGGGGGGAGGGGGCTATTCGGGGGGTGTTTATATATAGCCACAACCCCAAGCCTTCCTGCACCGCCATTTCCGCCCATCGTGCCTGTACACGCATGACATATACAGTATTCACTATAGGGTGGCACTCAAAACAAAATTAATTTTTTCAGTTTTCTCATGTTCTCAATTTGTTTTATATACATACCTACAATGGCAATTATATTGTAAATATACGAAGTAATTTAATACATTTTAAGAGGTCGCTCCTCAATGATCTTAAATGTTATTTTATTTTGGTAATGTCAAATTTAATTGTTGTAAATCATATAAGCAGCAACAAATAATAATCGTGTTATTACATGACCTAACTATTATTTTTTATCAAATCATATAAATTACTTGATTTTCAATCAATCTTACTAATTGTAAGAAAGATGTTTGAGTTCAGAGAATCCAGTCTGTGTTTTCGATAACTCGAAGAAGATGTATATTGCTATTGTTCTTCTTGATTGGTAAGAGTTGCATATTTATTGACGTTATCTATACCCCTTGGCTCTTTCATTACCTAATCACTTTAAAGTTTAAGAGTATTTACTTTTTCTTATATCATCCAAATACTCATAAGGTATTATTATTATTATAATTTTATTTATTAATCAAATTAATAAGGCATTTCGATTATAATTTTGAAGCTGTAAAAAGTTTACAAATATTATTTTAAATTAAGTTATACAATTCGCTATTTTAATTACCTACTATAATAATATGTTCTGTAAGTTTTATTCTGTGTTTCTGTCGTTCAGGATCATAATATACAGCCACAACCCCTAGCATTCCTGCACCCGAAATTTCCGCCCATCATGCCCGTACCCACGCATGACATGAGCAATGTACACACACACGCACATATTTTATAAAGTTATACTGTGAAGGTTTTTACTTTTTTATCAAACAAATTTCGTCTCATCGTGCTGAAAATATATATATTATTATATATTATTATTATATCATATCAACTATAATGATAAAGTATTTGAAAACATCGAATGTTACCTATTATAATATGAGCAATAATTTAGTATAGGTATACCGCTATACGCCTATACCTATATAGGGAACTATACTAACTAGCGTACATCAAACATGATGACAATATATTTTTACGTCGAATTTTTCGTTTCTCAATAATATTCTCATATTATAGAGTATAATACGCGAAATACAATTTTTGACACAAAAATAATATTTTATAACAATAGTATTTTTTTCACGTATTTTTGGCAGGGCCGACGACTGACGAGACACGTTTTTAATGTTATTCTAGGTAACCATATACATATATAATATGTATAGGTGGGTACGTTTTATTTCTTCACGCACGAAACAGTAAATTACAAGCCCATTGTGTGAGCGCGAAAAGCTGCTCGTGTGCTGCAGCTTTATATTATTATATTTTATTATCCATTCGCGCGTGTATGGCCCGCCACCGACGCATGTCAACACAGTTCCGGATCCGTCTATTTAGCACAACCCGTTACGGAAATGGGATCCGACGAGTGTGCGTGCTGCGTATATGTGTGAGCCCACTCAATTATACAATCAATTGTCATCGCGACAATATCGTTTCCTCCCTCGAACGACCCTCTTTAATTTCGGTCGAGTTTTATTTTTTTTCCGCTCCTATATAATATCTTTTTCAACGATGTGCGTGATTTTTTTCCCCGCGGTCATTGTCTATTATGTGTACAAATGCCCCAATTTAGAACTATTTTTTTTATTTTTTTTACGTGGGAAACGTGTCTCGATTTCAATATGTGCCGTCCTACCCGCGGGATTGTTGTAGATATGTATAATTGGTCACGAGTCGTTGTCATAGTCCACCAGTAGATCGAAATCACGAACCGATCGGTTTTGTGCGGACACAAAAGGAAAAAATATATAATAACGCTTGAGATAATAGCAATTATAGGTAAGGTATATACGCAAATTATTATGGTGCGTGACATTGTTTAATAATATCACGGTCTGTAATACATTAATACACCTTTATGATTATAATATAATATATCATATTATATGAACATGTGACATGGTGTTCCATCGATGTTTCAAAAAGATTCTGTAATTTAAAAATACTGGAAAGTGGAAATACAAAATGCGGTTCGGAAGAGCCATTAGCTGACATTTTATAATTTATTATTATTTAGTTTTATTCGTTATTATTTCTTTCAGAACAAATGTAGGTATTTGTTAATTTTAAACAACGGGTTTGATACATAGGTAATATTAAATTAAATTAATTTTTGAATGTAATGTAGGTATAAATTTTTACTAATAGTTTAACGTGTGTACAAAAACAATAGCATAGATGTTAATTATCCATTTTTATAGTATTTTAACTTAATAATTGATATAGGTGCCTTACCTGATTATTAGGATATATAAGTTAGATTAGAATGATTAGATTATTGATGAGCATATAATTTTAATTTTACGTTTCACGATTTTACAGCAGTATTTTACACTTATATTATATATTATTATATTATACCTGACCATATAATTCCCAAGTTGAGGTTATCCTGACTTTATAATTTAATATTTAAATATTGATGTATATTCTATAACTATTCACTTCTGGTCTGATATAAATATAAAATTAGGCACCCTATATAGTTTTAGTTAATTTGTTTAAAAATGATCATACATAACTATGTGTTTTAGTTTTAAGTATAAAAAAAATTATAAAGTAGTTAATTATTAAATTACATAATATTATATAAAGTGCCATTTACGATTTACTTATGTGACCAATTCACCATAAATAATTCATAATATACATAAATACATTGGTATAAAATATGAATCCAGAAATCATAAAATACTCGGAAAAATAGCGTCCGTCGATTGTCGGCGGTGCTTGCAGGGAACAATAGAAATTAAAGGTTTCCGGTTTAAATATATGAATCAATCCAATCCTAACAGAGATCAGATACCACGATGCCGAAGACTAATCCTTTGGTATTGTTAAAAATTTCCAATAAAGTATAAATAAAAAAAAAATTGTTGAGAGTTGGAAACCCTTTGATTATAATATATATATAGGCATAATGTAATTTTCAGTACACCCATCAAAGCCATAATAAATATATTACAGTTGTATTATTATTATATATCCCAGCTATTGTGCATTTGATTTGAATCTCGTATATATCGAACGCACTTTTATTATAAATACATACCTACGCCTACCTATACTAGTATACTGTTATGATAAAATATGATGACACATGAGGATTTCAAGGGATTTCATAAATATTTTTTTCCTATGATTTATTAAAAATCGAATGAATAAATATAATGCAAATATAATAGAATCTCATTAAAAAAAATATTAAACAAAATCGCATATAGGTACATTCGTATTTACCCATACTCCATATTATAGCTAGGCACAACTACGGAAACTTTTCTGGGGGGGGGGGGGGCTAGAATTGTGTCAGCAGTACAGACCCTGATAATTTATATTTCAAACTAAAATATGATTAAAAATCTGTGAGGCTACGGATAAAACATTGGACTAAGTCCCCCACCCCAAATCCCTCTAATGGCGCCTATGCTCCACATATTATTGACTAATCGTTATAATTACTTAAAAACAATTAAAGAACTCTAAATTAATGTGTATGTATAAACTATGTATCTAATATGTAGCATTACCATTTAGTATTTACTATTCTCTTTACCCTGTACAGATTGTATAGCTTAGTGGAATAAAAATAAAAAATAATCAAAATAGTTTTAGAACGTTAGAGAATAAAAAATTTTTAACTATACAATCCACTAGATTTTAAGCGATGTTTTAATAATAATTGTTATTAATTAAATTATTATTTAAGTAGGTATACAGACGTATATGTGACAGTATGACAGTATTGTGAGCCACACTCTCCCGCGGGATCGGTATTTTTATAGTCTTATCCTTATTTATCCTAATACAAAGTGTAACATAAAGACTCGACAAAAAAATAAAATAAAATGATGCTATACTTAAGCGTATGACAAAAATTGTTATAATTATATAATTAGTAAGTAATTTAAGAAATATACTCATGTCAGCAAATTCCCAATAAAAAAATATTTTGAAAAATGTTATTTCGTTCCAAATTCAATTAATCAAAAAAATATTGATATTTTAAAAAATTTTAAAAAATAAACTACTTGACTTAGATAAATTTTATTACTATCAAAATTGTTCTTATAATCAGATTCACAAATTGGCTATCTTGAAAATATCCAAAGAAATTTAAAATTTTTTATTTTCAGTGTTAAAAAAGGTGGGCAAGTGGGTGTCGCTCTGCTGTACAGTAGGTTACAAGTGGGTCACTGTATAATGGTTGATATTAAATTTGAATTCAACGATATAATATCATTGTATAAGAAAAACGATTCTGAGAGGTGACTGTATGTCAGTCTAGGTATAAGACATATATACATATCTATGGTATTAAACAAAAAATTGACCTATAATAGGTAGGTAACTTTAATAAATTCCAAATTAATCATATCACAATATCCATCAGGTACATGCATGTGTAGGCAGTTAGATTGTTTTATATCATTTGTGGGTTGTCATGTAACCATAAAATAAATGTTCATTTTCAAATGAAAATCAACATTTGTTACTTTTGTTAAGCCGATGGTTTTTTAGAAAATATAAATCTATCTAAATCAAAATTCGAACAAGTAATTTCTAAGTTATTAAAATGTATATACTAATTTTATAATAGCCCTTAAAAATGATTTTACGAAAATATTGAACAGACGAATAGATGTAAATATTTAATATTGGATCTTGTATTTATTATAGTCAGACCATTTATACGACTTATAAAATGTTAATATATTAATAATAATTATATGAGCCCACATATTTTGAGCCCTTTATCGTGGACGTAGATTATCCTAGAGTATACACAAGCCTTGTATACATCATAGGTGCGAATCGTATAGTATTTTCACATACATGATATATGTATATCTATCATAATATGGTGCTATGTTACAGTATTATACGCAATCCATCCGGCGTCCACATATATTTGCGTATTAGTCTTTGAAGACAGACTCGGACGGATGTAAGGGGGGAGGGGTAGCGCTTCCGACATTATGTAGGGTGAATCATCGGGGTAATCTGCAAAGGCCGCATTTGTACATACTATTATATTCGGGAGTTGTGTCCCGAATCAAACGAATCGTGTCGTTAATGTCGGCCGGTTATCCATTCGTTGTGCACGCGAACCTGCTGCAGTGTTTCGGTTCAAAAAAAAGACCCGTTTATTAATATTTAATAGCTTTGATGTATTTGCGAATATACACGACCGGGAGAATTGAATTTTTTTTTATACAAATATGTATTTAAATTTTCAAATTAAATTAAATTTTACATTTTAACCGTTCAATTACTATAACCATTGGTTTGTATAATTAATAGGTACAATAATTAATGATGTTTATAAGTTTTAATCTAAAACTCAATATTATAAAGTAGCAATGTGACCAATCCTAAGTCTGCAAGAGGGAAATAATAATAATTATTGTTCTTAAAATTATCAATTAACCTAACCATATTATACTTAGATACATAATAAGACTAAACATTGTTCACTCTCCATTGTGTAGGCATAATATATAATACTAATTCCATATTATAATATATGCAATATGCTTAAGACAGCATGTGTTGTTGTTTCGGTCTGACAAACGTATTGGTATAACATAGTAAATTTGAGTTCCTCATGGCTAATGACCACTTTTGTGTTTAAAAAGAATGAGTATTTTTACAAATAACAATTAATTTGTCAGTTGGAAATATATCACGATACCGTTTATTTCTTCTATAATATTGTTTATTATACGTCCCTTATGTTTGGTATTTTGTTTTTTTATTATTATTAGTTTAGTTAAGATAAATAAGTGTTATAAATGTCGATAGTTAAGAAAAGTTGTTTTCTTATAGCTTTCGTAATTACTTGTTTATAAAAAATAATAAATTAGTAATTTTTTAGGGCACTTTTAGATGAAGTCCGGGCTATAGTAATAATTCATAAATCATAGTTATTTTTTCAATACGAAATATATATACAATATACATTCTACACAGTACACAATATATGAAAAAAAAACAATATTAAGATAGGTATATAATATAATATCGTATGTAATTTATTTCTTTTTAACAAATCTCTGCATATATTTAAATAAGATTTTTTAAATATGAACAATATCATAGTATTCAAACATTTCAAACGTACTTTAATTACGTCAGAATCGCGTTAATACAATCGCTCGCCGTATACTATATAATATACTAAAATACTTAAATACTACGCGCATACCTACTACAATTATTATTGTAACACAAAATACGTATATATCAATAATTTTATATCGCGTCATAGCCCACGCGTAGGTATGACACGACGTCATATTAATATTATAATATAATAGGTACCTATATAATAAATGTATAACCTCTACTACAGTTAGTATAGTACATGCGTCCAACACCGCAATATTCACGATAGTATAGTACTCATAAGTCATAATATTATGTATCTTCGTGTATATACTAAATACACAATGTATATGTATAAATAGAGGCTCGTGTATTTATATAATATATGACTAAATATGTTATACATAATATTATACACACAAAACTCGTTGGCCGCCGAGCTAACACGGCGGAGAGCAAGCCTAACCGATCATTAAATTGGCCGTAATTCGGAGGGTCGCTAGCGCACACACAAACACACACACACACACGCACACATGAATATATACATGTATACGCGGTGATTAAGCTATATCCCTTCGGCCCATTTACACGGGCCACCGGCTCGTCGCGTCGCCGCCCTCGCAAATTAGCAGCTTTCAACAGTCATTACACAACGCCACACAGACACGCACAGAGTACCTACACAGCCACATGCATATTATAATATATACTATTATAATGCCCCAGAGCGTCGTCTCCAAAACAATCGACCAACATCAAAATGCGCGTGCGCGCCCGTAGACCTAAAATGGCCGACTTTATTATATATTATTATTATTATGTATATACATAGTATGTGCAGTGTGCAGTAATGCAGTATACATACAATATATACATATATATTATTGTTGAATACTTATATTATATATATATATATGTAGATATAGCCACAGATACGACATCAGTGACGTGAGTCCGGTGAGTGTTTATGCATTTTAATATAACAGTGCCGCGTACATAATATATAATATTATAATAGAAATAGAAATTATTTTCGATTTGGATCAATTTAAGAAAAATCAAGAGAAATAAGTTATTATATTTCTAAAAAACGTAATTTTAGTCAGTAGTCAGTAGGTAGTAGGTACTAATTATATTTATTTCATTACTAATATTATAGTTCAAATTAAATTTTTTAATCCTGTTGTTGAGTAAGTGTTTAGGTAAACTAATAATTATATTCGTTATTAAAGAAGAAAATATTTTTCTGGATTAATACGTAATTTATAAATAATGAAGTACCTACTTACTTTAAATATATATGGGGGGGGGGGGTAGCACAGAGACAGAGACTAAAAAGTAAAACCATTTGTAAGGACTATTATCCCTATTATAAACATTTTAATAACTCAGAAACTACTCTTTCAATTTTTGAATTAGCTACCTAGGTATATCAAAATTTTCAAAAAAATATCCACAATTTGCAGTAAAACTAAAAAAAGACGGTTCTAGTTAAAAAAAAATTAAAGTTTGTATAATATACACAGCAGGGCACTTCTTCAGTAATACAAACAAATTTCAAGTATTTGAAATAATGGGTCTGAGTATATTCAAAAATTCCAAAAATCAGAATTTGAATATTTCTAAGGGGAAGTTGAGCGTGAACTCTGAGCAATGAGCATTTTTGGTGAATCACTCTGTATATAAGTATATATGATACTGTAATACTGTATTATGTTATACTCTTGGAATATTGTTTCTGAAACTCACTACACGAGTAAGAAAAAGAAAGTAGTTACTTATATAGATATATAGTCGTAAAAACGTACCTATATAGCATATAAGTACCAACAATAAAGTAAAGAATTAAGGCCTCGTATAATTTAGGAGAATTAAAGAATTAAAGGACTTTATGTAAAAATTATTCAATAAAGTAGTACCAGGAAAGTATTTCTCCTCTCTCTCCCTCCAGGTAATGGTCGTATTAAGCACTATTTTTTTAAATTATAGTTGATCAATTTTTAAACCGTACCCATACAGTACCTAAATATGTTGTTTAAAGATATGTATTATTCGATTGGCAGGTAAATAATTTAGCATACTATTCTTTGAAAGAATTAGTTTTTGATTTCGATTAAATTTACTGATTTTAAACAACGAAAAAAATCACAATTTTCCTGATACCTAATTATGATAATAAATCATTTCCTTTCAGTTCTTATCAATATTCATAATTAATCAAAAGTGAACGAATATTATAATGGATAATTGCATTATTCTTAACAGATTAATTCACTGCAACGTAATGTAAAATTGAGTTGATAAAATTAATGATATTATCGACATAAGCCTTTCTTGAGGTAAAATTCGACGTTTAATTTTTTTAATTTTTACTTGACAGGTGCAAAAAAAAGAATATAAAAATGTCCAATTGCATTACGGTACTTATAGTAATATCTTAAACTTCATCATATATATATTGTAGGAACTAGGAACCTATATATATATTTCATATTATATTGTCACTTAAACTTAAATACCAGCTATATGACCTAAAACTATATATTTTTATACTTGTTATTCAATAAATTGGGATGATAAAAAAAAACTGTATACAACTTGTTTTGTCATTCATAATAATGGTTAATAAGTTATTAAAAAAAAAATCATTGTTATTTATTTTCTAATCATCATATTTAATGATTAATTAAAAATATAATATAAAGGTAAGCTTATAAACCATCTATTCCACCTAATACTAATGATGAAACAAGATGCAAATGGCCATGTTTGTAGAAATATATGGTAAATTGTATTGTAAATTTAGATATACATATATTTTAGCAATAAGCGCCAATACTGAATACATACAGCCATACAGGTGTCTCGGTGGTATATAAATGTAGGTATATATATAACGGTGTAACTATAGAAAACGACTTTGAGTAGCTTATCCCCCAAACTATAAGACTTCCTTACACATTTTAAGGCTTATTAAGTTTGTTTAAACTCTAAGTTGAGTATATTTATAAGTTTTCCAAATATATATTATGTTATTTTCTTGTCTTCGAAAATGTCTTCGCATTAAAAGATATTGTAATAATAATTAATAATAATGCTCAAAAGGTTTTAGGCAATATATTATTTATATAATGTTATTGTATTAATTATATAATGAAAATCTATACAAATTCCATCTCAAACACTTACATTTTTTAAACTCCTGTAAAAATCTCTCAAAAAAATATTAGAAACCCATAAAATATGAAGAAGGGCAACTTTTTGTAAACAAAATTTTGATAGTATTTTTGTTACAAGACTGCAGTAGTTTTTTAAAATGCTATTTCAGTGACCCATGTATCTCCATTTTTTTAAGTGAAAAAACTACCACTTTAATACTTTTTAGGTCCATTATATGTTGCAGAAAGGAGCAATTTCCCTGGAAAATTTTTTCTACATTATATTATAATATGTACAATAAACGATTTTTCCACGACAAAAAAAGTGAGCAATTATTATACTCTATTATTAACACAATTAATTTAATACAAATGTAGCATAGTTCTCTACAAACACGGTTAGTTATATTTTCGCATACTTCAAACAATTCAATAATAATAAATATATGTTTTATATATTACATTGTATAAGTATAATTAAATGTGTATTTTATATAGGTATTGAACATTTTTGTTTTTACTATATACCCATATACTATACCTCTATATAGTATATCGACAATAGTGCAAATCGATGATTAATTTTTCTACGCATATAACATTTAACAATAATAAATTAGACCATATACATAATATATATGTGTAAGACATAATGCCTCGTTCGAACACTATATATAGCTGTAATAGTAATAATGATGATGATGATGATTGTTATGCTATAACCGTTCTATTTATTTTGTCATTTCGTTGCATCGCATTATTGGGCACTCCCCTGCAGCTTGACCGCTCGTCTTCATATTAAACGAACGGTTATATACTTATATATACAATATTATCAGCCCGTTGGGGTAGTTCTAAAACGATTAGCGTCACGTCCGCACCCGCTGTAGCTATATATTAGAATAATATACACACACACACACACACAGCATGTTCGTGTGTGTGAGTGTATATATGTATATATATTATAACGACCGGCGCGGCGGTAAATTCGGCGGTTTTCCCATGAGGACGCTAGCAGGCCGCCGGCGAAGACAACGACGAATCCCACAAGTACAAGGCCAATTACACGTTTACCTATATATATAAATGTACGCGTTTATGGCATCGGGCGACGTATACTCTTTTATATTATTTGTACGCGAGTTTCGCCCCTCCGGGATCGATCGGGTGTACAAATTCGCTACTGTAGACTCGCGTGGAAACCCGACCCCGACGACTCACTACTATATATAATATAATATAATGTAATATATTATGACGATAATGTGCGGCTATATAACGTTTCGACGTCGAGGTCCGTATAAACGGACATTGTATAATATACTGCAGCAGGGGTAAGTGTGTGTGTATGTGAGTGTGTTTAATGCAATAAAATTGTCAACGCGCGACACAATGTCCTCTCGTCGCCGCTACGCGAAGCCAATCGTCCGGCTGACGGATCTCTATATATGGAACAAAATAATAATATTATACAAAACGAATGTGTGACGTGACGCGGTCGTCCTCCGAGCGTATTAGGCGTATTATATTCGGCGAATTCAATTGAAATCAAACAAAAAAAACCACAGCGTTGTCCGAACGACAGCCTCGCACACTATTTTTATTATATTAAATAATATTTAATACAACGTCCAACACCACAGCAACTATATACGTCAAGTCTATACATAATACATGCATATATAATATATTATATTATGCATGTATAATATTTAACGAACCTCGTGAGCATGCGCGCTGCACATCATCTCCAGTTTCAGACAGATTCGCCCCCTCCCGCACACAAACCAAACACCAGCCGCAATCGTATTTATTATAGTACCTATACCGCAGAAGTGGACAGCTTGACAGTTTTTTTTTTGATATGAAGACTACCCCTATAAGTGATAACACACACAATTAAAAAATGATCTCTTACATATTACCTATGTATAGCATCCCTATATCATCACATGGTTTGTAATCGCTATAATGATAATAATAATAACAATTTAAGTACATATATATCAAAAAGAACGTTTACATAATAATATGTTTTTTCAACTTGAACTTATAATAAAGAAACTATAGTATGTATTATCAATATGACAAAATAGTTATATTAATCTGGTACATCTATTCTTATATGCTGCAGAAATTTAGGTAAATGCTTATTTTTAATATTGTTTATTAATTCTTAATATTTTGACAGATCTAAATTGAATATATAGGTATTATAAGTACCTATATATAATACTAGACAAATGTGGCTCAATATTTTAAATATGTAGTTTGATCTGAGACCTGAGTTGTTAATTGTTGTTAACTGTTATATTTTTACCGGTATTATTGATTGACATTTTAATCAAAGTTATATTGGTAACGTCCAGCTAATGTAAAAGTAAATTTATTATGTTTCAAATGTGGTTCAGATGCAACATTTTAGCAAACAGAAATTAAAATCATTTGGTGCCTTTGACAAAATGTCCGTCTAGGTGTAACGATGTACGGTTGAATAAAAGTGGAGATATAATTTATTTCATTACTGTTCAAACATAAAGATAATGAGTTAAATCTTCTTCACATTGCTGAATGTAGCTGTGTTCAAATAATACATAAGTAAACTATAATATATAATATAATTTAGGTATATATAATACAGTATATTATGTAGCTTTATAGGATAATAATATATAGACTTCGCTGGAAAAACTAAAAGAGAAAAAGGTTATTTTTCTGAGAGATTTTAAACTGTTTATATAATATATATTATGTATATATATAAACGAAACGTTGTCGAAACGGGCGCAGACGGTTTGATAATTCTGAAATGCTGCTGTTTAACATTCAATTTGCATTTGATTTGCGTCCAACCCTTGGGGACGCGCCTCGGGGCATCGGTCAAATTAATGTCTGAATACATCAGTTTATATAAACGTTCATAAAACGCGGATTAAAGGGTTAGGATAAAAGGTGCCTTTTTCAAGTACGACACGGGGCGTGTACGATCGCACACTATAATATACTGCTGCAGCTATATATACATGTATAACACTGTACTCTGCACCCCGAGATTACTATCACCCATGTGTTTGGTCATATATGTAGTGAAAACATCGTTTTCCAACACAATATTATATTATGTGTACATATAATATATAATATACCAAAAACATATTATGGTGTGAGTACACGTCGCGCGCGTAGAAAAGGGTTCCACTAAATCAATCACTCCTCGCCCAGCGCACACAGCACCGTTTCTGCTGTGTGACATTGTCCGGACAGGATAGAATAATATAATATTTATACGAATAATAATATGTACTGTAAAAAGCTTATACAGCTGAAATGTGATGGTAAACCGATACGATTGAGTGTTATTGAATCGCATAACGGACTTGCTGGTTTCATTTGATCCAAATAATATACCGATGCAGTACAACATCGCGGCAACACGTGCGAACCATCAGTTGTCCAAAAATTCGTGATCATTGATGAAATATGAATACAGAATAAGTATACTGAATATATAGCAATTAAATGTATAATGTAACCTCGTTTAAAATCGGCTGTCTTAAAAATAATATACCAAAACCAGCATATTGTTCAAACGACGATCTCGTTCGACTTCACTGTAAGACATATTTGTATACGCTTACCAGAACACTATGACAAAGCATCTGTCTAAATAATTTCTTAAGAAATACTCATTTCTTATATAAGTCAACTATCCTAAAAAAGAATAGAAAGAAACTACGGTGAATCTAGCCGACATAAGTTAATATGTTGATTCTTAAATTAGGTAACGATGATAATATTTCGAAATTAAATAAAAATAAGAGGTAAATAGAGAACAGTAAAAATCTTACCTAAACAAAGGGTAATAAAAAACAAAAAAATAAATTATTGTATATTATCTGTTGCATCACTGATGACTTTCATACTTTATATTATTATTAATAACACACGAAAGAATCGATACGAGCTGCAGTGTGACTAAAGGAAGCGTTACTTTCCGAAAGGTAGTCTGTAGAGATATTTTAAAGCCTATATACCCTATACCTACAATAATATCATGACCAGACATTTTGTGAGAGTGTGCAATATAAAAACATTATTTGTGTAGCAAATAGTATATATAGCATTTTATATTATATATATGATATTTCGGGTCAGTGGTGGTTTTAGGAGTGACGATGATAAGAACTCTTGCTAACCTCTCCCTCTAGGTCTTTATATATGTGTTAATACGTAGTAACTTTAATAGTCAAAACATAAATCATTTTTCATAAATAAAAATTATTTGATTAACATGGGCATTAAGTGTATTAAATCACATAAATTAATAACTCCTCGTGACCAGAAAAAGTGAGATTTGTATATTATGTGCAATGTACGAAATATTATATACAAAATTGTAATCACCCCCTTCCCCCTTTGGAACTGGTCATGGACCCATGTCTACTCCAGGTATAGCTATTACAAAGATAGGCATATACGTACAGGATTACATAGGTGCTAAATAAAATATAAAAGATTTATTCTGATAAATTTTGATCATAATATTCACAGTCCTGTACGTCTATAATAATCGACTCGATGCAAGTGAAAAAATATGCCAAATCCGCGAAGATCGCCGCTGTATCCCCTGCATTATAGTATGTGTGTGTGTAGAATAAGTTAAAGGTATATTAGATAGACGCAAAGTAGCACGCCGGCCTGGAAGACGAAGCGAAATATAAATGGAAAGAATGAAAGAAGAAAAAAAACAATGAACGTGTTGTCAAATTAAACGCATATACACCGTCGACGCCGCCGCCACCACTCTGCCACCCGCGGGGACTCGATGCGGCCAAAGAGATCTGAGGTGTCGGCGGCGGCAATGGAATAAGACTTTATATATATATATACACGTAAGTACGCATAATATTATATACATACATATCATATATATATATGGGTACGGGCGCGCGCGAGTTTCCGTCCATTTTGTGTCGGCGAATTTGTGCACTATCATCGTGTTATTGCTTGTGCTTTGGTATTCTGGTTACAAAGGGAAACGCCGGCTCTTGGCACTTTACAATATAATTACAGGCCACCGCCGCCGCCGCCTCGACGGTCCTGGTCCGACACTCTATTTCGGATACTTTTTTTTTTACGCGCGTATTATAATACTCTGTGTATGCGCACTTCCCCTCGCCCGCACCTCGATCACTATTATATATATTACGTTCTCCACGGCCCTGTATAGTTGTGTACCGACGCTTTTATTTTATTATTATTATTTGATATACATTTTTTTCTATTATTATTATTATTATTATTTTTTTTTTTTCATCCGCCTTACGAGCGCATAGCTACACCTTGTTTGCCTTTCAATCAAACACATGAAATCGTCCGACACATCACAAACGACGACGACTCTTTCGTTATACCAAGCCGCCGCCGTCGAAACCCTACACACACGCGTAATATATTATATAGTCACATCACATCTATATATCATCATCATTATTATATTATGTATATATACTAATTCGGTATATACACAATACACACACAGATATATATACATAATATATTGCAGCAGGAGGAGCAGCAGCGGCACACCGCTTTTTATATACATAATATTATATATAGGTATAATATGCATATTATATATATATGGGTATAGGCACTCGCAGTCGTATATTATTATTTTTTTTATTACGTACCTTATAATATAATATTATGTATATGCGTATACAGAACGATGGCGTTACAACAAACGTCCCGTCATTTCAATAATAATAATAATCTATTTATATTCATAAGTCATCGTTTTTTAGTGTTTTAATGCGCGGCGTCCGCTGCAGACTGCAGCGGCGGCGGCGCTCCAAATGTCTCGTGTGATGACGTGCTTTGCCGCCGCGCGTTATATAGCTGCAGGTACATAATATTGTTTGACCGAAATCCGACACGAGACACACACCGCCGACGGAATAGAGGTATATATACAATAATATGTGTTTGTCGTCGTTATTTTCAATTTTATTTTGTTTTTTTACCCTTTTACTAACAATCACTCGTTCGTTCGACAACGACCAACGAACGTTCGACAATGCCTATTACGATTACAACGGCGATGATTCAAAAACGTCTGGTCAACTAGGTATGCTATTTCTATTATTATTTTTCAAAGACAGATTTGGTAACATAACGACTGCGGGGTAATCGTCATAATATTATAATACATATTTGGCAGTGTCGCTACTGTCAAAGACTGGTGGATGGACGGTAGTGAGTAGTGACCACTCGAATCGACCACCTGCATGACGTACTGAACTACTGAAACGTTTCGTTACGATAAGCCCCAAACCGTCGGACAGTTTTTATTTTACAACGTCGAGGGATAAAAACGCAATGAGATATATAATTGCTCGGGAAAAAGTTGCCGGAGTTCGCTTTGTTTTCGAAAAACGCCTGAATATATAGAAATAATTAAAAGTCCAATACAACGACGGTGTTCTCCCCGTGAAACGTAGTTAATGAATACATATTGTAAAGAGTAAAGACCGTCTTTTGTCTCACTGGCGACGGACTACTACAACTCTCTTATATACCTATACCAACCTACCTACGTACACAATACAGAGTGATCAACGTTTAACGTCACAGCAATTTTCTCGTATAAACATATTAGCAAAATAGTGAAAAACTTACCATAAAATCAAAATTAGTGTTAAAAACTATGTGGTCCGGTTCATTTTCTATTTTGTTCTATTTTTCATTTTTTTAATCGCTAATAACGATTATTAAACAACAATACAAATCTGTATCACAAACTCTGTCTTTTCAGCACAAGCTCCGCTTTTGTAAAGAGAACCAATTTATATTTAATGTGTATTCTTGTGTCATATAACTCATACCTATATGTTCCTAAAATTGTATTATTATTATTAAAACTTAATAACACAATAATCATCTCAATAATTTGAGAACTCGTTTTTCAATTTTAGTGTATGTACTCATGTGATATAATATAATATGCGTATTATAACTTATAAGTGGATCGCGGTGTACGCGCTTGGATGTCTAAGTGATATGCGTATACCTATGTATTAAATTATAAAATTACATACAAGTGAGGACATTTTTTCGAATTTACATTACCTGAATATTATACCGTTTGGTAATAGATTAAGAGGATCAGAGCTTTTAATGAATTTCTATTACATCGGGATTCGAGAATACAGATAAGCACAGTACCTACGTTGAACATAGATTAGACGCAATACATTGTTTAAAAACTTTAAATTGTTACCAGGCAAAGATAGTACCTATTACATTAAAATAAATCGTTTAATTACTAAAATGCGTAAGAAAACCTATTTGTATAAGGTATTAAGGCATACGTGATTATTGAAAAAAGTAATGAATTAGAATCGTTTAAATTTTAAAAGTTTAACCACTCCCCTCCTTCCTTCCATCACACACTTACAAAAAGTAAACACTTGCCAAGCTTACTATTTTTTTTTTTTTAATTATTAGATGACCCGCGGCAACATAGGCCATTGGGTGGGGGTGGAACTGTGAGTTTTTGTGTTGGATAGGTTTGGTACACTTGTGTGCGTTGTGGCGGAATTTCTAGTGGGGCACCTTTAGGTTTCTGCCATGCCCCGGGTGGGGGATGGCAGCACTCGTTAAGGCAGCACCTAACCGTGACTTGCCCGGAGAAAAATGCCGCCCAGTGGCCGAGAATCGAACCGGCACCGCAACCGACGTCTTAGACCACTCGGCCACCTCGTCCCCCCAAGTTTATTATTAATAAACGATAAAATTATATGTGTTTCATACTTTCATCACATTTTGATTCTATAAAAATTGTTTTTTCTATATTTTGCACACTTATATATAATATGATAAAATCACTGTTACTGTGTAACACGAAATTCTGATGGTATCTATAAATATTATACGTGGGTATACACACTACACCAGCCCCTGAGGAATATAATTTAACAGCGCATCGTAAAAGCTCGGAAAAACGTTCATGATGGCTGGAAATGAAGACTATAACCGTAGGTATATCATGAGCTAAAAGTAAGAGTATCTAAGAACTAAACAGCGTACCTAATTTGTTACTTATATATATATATTAATATATTATATATTAGATACATTTTATACTTGCAGGGTGTGCGGGAGAGCGCCGTGTGTATTACCTATTATATTTATTTATTTACTATAAATTAACGGCATAAGTCATTTGTATAAATTATACCTATAACATACGCACATAATACTTACAGATATAGAAATAATACTAAATAATAATTATATAGGCTATAGGAAAGGAATACTAAGTTAACCTGGATTCTTATACTACTCGATGTCTCGATGTATCTAAATTTATCCGCGTTCTATTATGTGTGTATAATATATGTGTGTGTGTGTGTCGTCGTCGTCGTCTTCTTATATACATTATGCTTATATGCACTTGGCGCGCCGGAAGGTCGTTTCCATTGATGTATCTCTCCACGCTTTTATCACTCTCTTACTCTCTCTATGTCTGTATCTCCCTCTCTGCCGTCCTTCTTGCCAACATCAATGTACACACCACCCCAGCGTCGAACAAAAGACTACACACGCCGATTATACGGTCGGCGAAGTCGCTTTTAAAGGCCACGGCGCGCGTATGTAGACACAACGGTCGCGATAATTGTTTCCGGCGTTTGGAACACTCGCGCCCGCCGCGTATATAACGATGATGTTTAGCGAGGAAACATACGGACGCGGCCGCCCATAAAAGGGGAACGATAACGTCTCCTGCCCGAACGCACACTGCCACACATACATGGAGGTACACGTCTCACGTCGTCGTCGTGTAAATCGTACGCGTTGGACTAGTGTGGGTGCGACGAGGATTCGCCTTTTCAAATGCTTACGCGTTGTATGTACGCATTTTACATTTATTTTTCGATCGATCGAATATCGTACGTCAAAGTGAACGCCCGGCGACTCGACTATACATAGGTACGCCGTACGCGCATATTATATGGCATAATATATATATATATATAAGGCGATTAAGCTATAAGTTAAAACATAAATATATTAAGTGTCTGTGAGTGAATACTTGTTCAGTGTTACAATAACTATCTACATAATGTGTGCAGTGATATGATTTTTGGAATTTTTAAATATGTAGGTACTTACATTCAATTATACGAACCGTATTTTTAAGTACTTAGATTTTTCTCTCCATTTAAGACGTGGATCTATATGGTGATTAGATTATTTTTCTAATGATAACCAACTAGTTTTTATTGAAAAAATAATAAACAAATGAGAAATCGAGTGAATACCCAATGTTGTAAAAATTTGAATTTTAAACGCTCATAAAAATTTAATTTTCTTTCTTATAGACATTTTTTTTTTGATAAAAGTAGATAATCTTATAAGGAATCTTGTATTTCATTTTAAAATCTTAGATTTAAAAAAAAAATTTTACGAATTCTTAACTCAAAATAATTTGCTAATTTTCGTGATTTTTCCATATTTTGTCAATTTTTGAACTTTAAATGCTTATAAAAAAAAATTATGACTAAGGATTTTTAATATTTTTCATCTGCCTTTGAAACAATATAGTATATACTAGGAGCCTTCTATTAAATTTTCAAGTTTTTTTTAACCAACAAATTAAATTTATATTGATATTTTTAGAAAAAAAAGTAAAAAAAAATGAAAAATGAATATGTCCCTAAACAGTTCAAAATAAATCAAAATATTTTTAAAATGTTATCGTGTGGGTATAGAAAATTCAAATATAAACAACCAGTGAAAATTTCATGTATCTACGGTAATTTGTTTTAAAGTTACACCAAAAACCAAATTCGATTTTGTGAAAAACAAGGTAATAGAAGGCTCCTGATATATTGTTACTATTAGTTGAAAAATATTAAAAATACATAGGCACAGGTTTTCTTTTATAGACATTTAAAGATCGAATTTTGACAAAATTTATCAAAATCTTGAAAATTATCAATCATTGTAATTAATAAATTATAAAATGTTCAGTTTTTATAGCTAAGGATTGCAAATTTTAAACAAAGGTTCTCATAAATAGTTCATACTGTAACCAAAAAATCTAAAAAATATATTAACACAGTTATTTTTTACAGACATTTTAAATTCAAATTCGGACGAAATTACATATTAAAAAACCTAGAATAACTATTTTAGTTATTTAATTGTGAGTGTATAATACTATACGTGGGTACTTGAAACTTCTAAAGTACACTATATTATATATCTATGATAGTATCAGGGTTTGTTATTGATGTATAATGTGTTATAAGTACCTAATGGATATTGTGATATGATTAATTTGGAATTTATTATAGGTCAATTTTTTTTTAATACCATAGGTATGTATATAATATGTCTTAAACCTAGACTGACATACCGTCTCCACTCAGAATCGTTTTTCTTATACAATGATATTATATGGTTGAATTCAAATTTAATATCATCCATTATACAGTGACCCACTTGTAACCTACTGTACAGCAGAGCGACACCCACTTGCCCACCTTTTTTATTTTGTTTTTCTTGGTGCTTTTGAAAATTACTGGGTATTTTTAATTTTTACCTCTCTAATGCACCAACGATATTCACTTTTCAATCAAATAAGATACTGAAGTTGAAAATCGAAGTATTATTTCGACTACTTATCGTGTACACAGACACAAATAAAATAAAAAAACACACATCATTGTAAAATCAACATTTTAACAAAAATACTTTTTTATTCAATTGATAGATTCAAATACATTTACAATTCATCGTTCCACTCAGAATCTAAAACTGAAGTGATCAAAGGAATCTTGTTTTCTTCGTTTAAAAAGTTAAACATAAAATGAAATATTTAAATACCGTTGACTACGTTCTGTGTATTTTACTTTTTAGCTGATAGTTTGTTACCCGTTTAGCCATCTAGGTAGGTATGCGTATATAGTTATATTAATGAAAAAAATATAATGTTATCATAATTATTTAAAACTTATACGGTTATCATAGTATGGAACGTGATTATAATAATTGTGACAAAATATATTATATTCGTATGTTGTATTAAAATTAAAATAATATAAACTTCAAACTAGTTCATCATTTAGTCTTACGACGGCGCAATATTAAGAATGGACACTGATTATGGTGTTATACAACTCGACGGTGGTTTACGCGGTAAATTCATATTCAACATTAAGAATGTTATCGGAAGTGGTAAATTTGGAACAGTCATCAAAGGTCAGTAATACATTATAGATCCCTATACCGGGTCGGCGGATTTTGTTGGTTAACAATTGCGTCGTAACTTAAATTTAGTAATAATATTGTAATATTATATTATTGTATGTCCTACAACAGGAAGGAATATGTATACGTTTGAAAAGGTCGCCATCAAAATTGAACCTATTCGATCTATGCATTTGCTTAAAGAGAAACAATGCTATAAGATCCTCAATGCCAATAGTACATTTGTATATTATTTCATATTGTTATTTTGCATACTTAATAGTCAATAATCAATATTATAAGTATTGCAATATATTGAATTTTACAATAATATTAGAAGGTCAAATGATAGCATTTTTTAAGGGGTTCGATGTAAGCAGCAATTTAAACGAAAAGTTTAGCCAAATATTAAAAAAAAAAAAAACAAATAATTTATTTCAGTTATTTTCAAAAACATGTTTCATTTATGGTGGTTTCTTCTTTTGTAGGATTTTGTTGGCATTTAATAATTGTACGTTGTCACGAGAGCAAAAACAATAATATTGTAGTTAGGTATCGAAAACAAATAACAATAATAGTAATTGGATCAAACATTCAAACATCAAGTTACTAATAGAGTCCAGAGTAATATAAAGATTATAATATAATATACCTTTTTATACTATTTACATTCTACATGAACCTATTACATTTTGACAAGCTAAATAAACGAATTGAAACTTTCAACTGTATAAAACTAATAGATTTTGCCAAGGTTTAATATAGTTTTGAAGTTCCAAACGTAAAATTGAATTCTGATTATTGATAGAAGTATAAATATGGGTATAGAAAGATACGTGTACAAGCAGGAAGTCACGTGTGTAACGATGGGAGTTGTTTATTTGAAACTATTTATAATATAAACGTACTGTTTTCTTGGATGGTATACTTTCATGGAAAATCGAATTTCAATATTTTTTAATTTTGTGTAGGTATAATGTGTTTAAAATTTTACAGTGGTAGTTTACTGTAATCTAAATAATATTGTATAGCTTCTATATAATAAGTGTTTATTTAACCATATGAACGTATAACTACTTGTATAGTTGTATACGTATATACTTTGAACGCATAATATCAGAAACTACGGGACCAATTTTTCGGATTCTCTTTTTGTTGTGTTCGAAATTGTCTGAACAAGGTTTGTAAGAAAAGCAATTTTAGGAAAATCCACCAGAAAAGTAGGAAAAAATATTTTAAGTCTAAGATATTATAGACGGGAATGGGGAGGTGTATCATGGTGATACACAAATATTTTACACTCGGGCGAAGCAGGGTAATTTAGCTATAGTAATATAAATTGCTAAACAATTTTTTCTAATAATTGATATAGGTAACCTAATGTTTTATTTATTTTATGTATAAAATTAGTCATTATTACGGCTCGGTTTCAGTAAACGATCACACTATCGAAGCCTTACTCAAAATCTATTATTCTGGAAATATAGGAGTGAAATATGTGGCCATGGCTATGGAGTTGTTGGGTCCGTCGTTGAACGAGCTTTTAACGCTTTGCGGGAACAAATTGTCATTAAAAACAGTCCTGATGATCGCTATTCAAATGGTGGGTACCAGCTATATAATATATACATCCACATCCACGGACGATGGAATTTATATACGCCATATACAATATACATAATATTACATTGTTATAATTTAAACGCATCTCATCAGATAATTTATGAGCACCTACAATTATCTGCAACGATATATATTATGCCACCGCGGTCGTTGATTGCCCGGCAGTATCAATTATATACCTATCTACCGATTGACTTTCATCATAACTACATGCGCTGTACAATATCGGGGGATGAATTTAACGTAAGGCGATCATTATTTAAAAACTATAAACGTTTTTGGAAAAATTATTTTACGTAATTTGAAGTCGTTAAAAAAAAGTTCTAAAAATATGTATACTTTTTTTTAATGACAATATGCATTTTTAATTCCTTATTCCGAAGCAAAATAATTTTTTTAGTACTTTGATGAACATATGAGTTATTAGTACTTATTACTTATTACTTATTACTGTTATCGGTATTTAAATTTTAGATAAGCGGAGTGGAACTGGGGTAGTGGGGTTAGGTTAGGGGCAAAACGCTTATAAAAACTTTAAATACTTATAAGTTATTTATAACTAATAAGTAACTTATATAAGCTACTTGTCCAAAATTAGACATTTCTAGATCAAAATACGCCAAATAATATTCGGCTCATTATTGCGTAATATGAAATTAAAATGTATACCTATCATTATCATTACCTATTATTATCATTCATAAAAGTAAAAACTTAAAAAATAGTAAAAAATATGGGGGACGAGGTGGCCGAGCGGTCTAACTAGCAATCGTGATGAGTCAAAACTATCCGCTGAATAATTTATAGTACCTATAGTAATGGGGGTTGTCATTTGAAAAATAGAAGTTTTTATTTCCACAGTAAGAAGTGCCCTGCGTGCGACTGTGCCCCTGTAGTTAAACAAGAATTCTCTTTTGAACGTTTTGTTTTGTTTTTTATTTACCATTTTACCTATATTACTGTGGTACATATATAGATACGCGGCCCCACAGAATCATTCGTATTATTTATTGGAATATATGGACGTGTGATGGTTAGGTACCGCAGCAGAGCTCAACCGATCGTTTGATATTTATGCTCATAATACTATCTGTATATACAGGTAATAAATGTACAAACAAAAACGATAGATATAATATTAATATATATATATATAAAGAGAGACAGACAGATTATAGAGGGAGAGTGGAAGAGTGAGAGGAGGCGACACACAGGATGAAAATTGACAGACGTTTGAAAAAATATTGTTTAATATTTATCCAAATATTTCGAACGTTTCGAATGTTTTCCAGTGCACCGAACGAATTCGTTCAACTATATAACAGTTACCTATACAACATATCTATAAATATTGAAGTAGTCAAGTAGGTATATATATATTATAACTTAAAAGCTCTCGAAAAGGCAACATAATATATATATATATTAATATTTATATATATTATGCGGTTTCACATGACTTTTGAATGTCTTTCGTACCAGCCTTTGTACCACCTAATGGGACCATTTCCACTTGTTTTAAACGTTTTGTTAGTTGTTTAAAACGAGGAAAACAGATGTTTAAGACAGTGTAAAATCCAAGTGAATATCGGGTTTTATTACAGTTTTTTTTTTTTTTTTTTTAAATTATAAGAATAAACCAACTAATAAAATGTAAGATACCTATATAACATAAATAATGAGCACTTTATCATTTAATTAATACAAATTACTACTTACTTAAAAAAGTAAATAACATTATATAATTAAAGATGATTAAATGTTAAACAAGAACTGTAAGTTACATTTATTTTTTTTTGTGAGCAATTGTGAATCCAAATCTTCCTTTACTCTCCTTTCACTCTATCAATTCAAAAAAAACCGCATCAAAATCCATTGCGTAGTTTTAAAGATCTAATACATACACATAGACAGCGGGGCTTTGTTATAATATGTTAAGTTATATAATTTTATGTATAAATGTATAATAGACACTGAAAAACCAGGGGAATCAGAGAGGTCCCCCTCTTACCCCCCCCCTCCCCACCAACCAATGAACGCCCATGCAGATAACTGTCGTATTAGACATTTTATTTTCAGAAACTAATAAATCATTATAATAAATATAGATACAAATATACAATATTATAATATAAGGAACAACTACCAATTGTCTACCATAACTCCAAAATATTATATTTTTTAACGAAAACACATCAGAAGTATATTAGAGGACACATGGCACACTAGTCGATTTCGAGGAATATAGTAATTAATCAGTGGCGTTCTGGGGGATTTTGAATGGAGAGGGGATGGGGGTTTGTGGATAATTTCTAAGAACATATGCAGAAGGGCTATCGGTGCACAAAAATATGGCCACGTAAAAAGACTGCCAATGAGGGGGAGGGTTCTTTAAGCCCCGTGAACCCCCCCCCATGGGTACGTCCATGAGTAATTTATTAAACTATTAATAAATAGGTTGAACTAATCAGCTCTGCCGAAAACTTTAAATTTGAAAATGTCATAGTATGCATAGTATAAATAAAATAATATACGTTAAAAGATTCAAGTTCCCACGAATAATATTATTGAATTACAAAAAAATAACAAAACAGATTTGTTATCTTAAGTTTAATTTTCAATGACTGCTGAAGCGTTGAAAAGGTACCTTTTTCCGTACTGCGGGCGGTGAAGTGAGAATCCCCGTAGTGCTGCGCGGTAATATGGAAATCCCCAAAAGCACTGTCGTACTGACCGCACATATCACTTCTAAGTTATATTTTACAGGTCCTATAGAAACGTATGACCTGCGTTCATAAACTAATACAATCGAACACGACTTAGCAACGTGTACAATAATTTATTAAAAGCTCTGTCAAACAGAAAGCGTTATTTTCACGTCGCGTGATTTTGTAATTTGTTACAACGTGGCGTTATTCACGCGCGTGAAAGCACCACGCCGACGAGCCATTTAACGCGCGTTATAACGCTTTCTGTTTGACAGAGCCTTAAATGTCTAAAATAGTTATATTATTATATTATAGTACACTAAACCTGAGTAACCCTGTTGTTGAGGGTAGTTTATTGAAGATCACAGGAGTAGAGTAGTACGAGTTGAAACAATATTGATTTATTATAATTTATCTATTAGATAGATTATTATGCTTTAACATGTATCTAAATATGACTGCAGACCGATATACTACTCTCTACTTCTCGATTCTAACTTGACTGACAATGAATTACGTAATTTTTGCCACGCCTCTGCGTTCATCGATCACGGCAAAGGTAATGCAGGGATTTATGCAACAACTAGACTATAATATTATATAACAACAATATTTCATGAAAGAAACGATTTGGTTTTATTTATTTTAAGCGTCACTACGCATGGAGGTGATAATATGATTATGAGATGTCCTAACCAAAAGTTTATGTTTTGTAAGGAACGACGACCGTGGTATAGATTTCAATGCCTGTGCATGGTATACGCGCTTGAAATGTGCGCACAGCACTTTTTGGGATTTCCACTTTGCCGCCCGGCACTATTAGGGATTCCCACTTTACCGCCCGAAAAAGGACGCTTTCCAACGCTTCAACCGCTATCGAAAACAGAATGTTCGGTGCAGGCGTGACAAAAGTTATATATGCGCCAGTGCTCCACGTTCCTGTGTTCTGACTTCTGTTATCCTAAGCAAATTCATGTGACGACATAAACGACGAGTCAGTAATCTGTGTATCGTTCATAGGCGCAAATTGGGGGGGGGCTTAGAGGGTGCTGAGCCCCCCCTCCCCAAAAAAAAACCTAGGATATACAATTTTAATATGCTATATTGCAATGGTCTGCTTGCCTTTAATATATTCAGCCCCCCCAAGCCGAAAGTTGAAATTGAGCCTATGGTTACAGCCTATCGTTACAGCCAGACTGAAATCTATGCCACTGTCCTTACAAAACATAAACTTTTGGTTAAAATCTTACATTCATATTATAACCTCCTTGCATGACGCGTAAATAGTTATTTTTCATGAAATTGTTTTCGTAGAATAATCTGATTGTCGCATAGATCCCGGCCTGCATAGTAGGTACATTACCTAACCTTTGCCGTGATTACATTTTTTTTATTATTATTTTATTTTAATATAACAATTATTATTTATACTGGGGGACGGAGTGGCCGAGCCTTCAAGGCGTCGGTTACAATGCCCCCCCATCGGTCACGGGCTGCACTTCTCTCTGTGCAGACATCTGTTTGGAGATAGACGGCGCCATCCCCCGACCGGGCATGGCACTATGGCATATACCAACGGATGCCAAAAACAAACACACACGTGTAAACAAATCTACAGTACCACAGGCTAATGACATAAGTAGTTGAAGCCTTATAAAAAAACCCAAATAAAAAAAAAAATAAATATTTTTACTGAAATCTATACCACGGTCCTTACAAAACATAAACTTTTGGTTAGGTACATCTTATTATAATCTCCATACATGAATAATACCGAATTTAATCGTTTCTTTCATGAAATATTGTTTTCGTAGAATTATAGTCTGATAAGTCTGATTGTTGCATAGATCCCTGCATAACATTTGCAGTGATCGATGAACGCAGAGGCGTGACAAGACAAAAAATGTATGTGCGACTCGTGCGGGAAGGCAATTTCAGTCTTGGACCAGCTACTAAAATATCATTTGCTCACTTTTCCCTTGCCACACAGTATACTATTGTCAAAAATTTCCGGTTTTCCATTATGTTTTATTTTCCTAATTATATAAGGAAAAGTTTTGGCCATTTTTTTTTACCAGGATACATTGAAGTTGAAAATCAAAGCATTTTTCTACTATAAATCAAACACACAAACTACACAAGAATTGAAAACAAAACAAAAATCAATAGGTAGGTACACCACAAAACCCATACGGTTATTCATTTTTGATTTTTTTACAGCAAATAAAGACATATTGTTACAATACGAATTTAATATGTGTTTTTAACATTTCCAAGCACACCATTTTAGACGTGAGCTGATAATTGCCTCGAGAAAATCTTGTCTGGCACGCCACCCACTGATATACTTGGCTCGGCGTTGACGATGTAGGGACGGATACATACATAATAATATTATTATTATATTATTCCGACGGCGTCGGGAACCGAATCGTGTGATGGTGCGCGCGCGCGCGGGTGTGCATGTAAGTATATATATGTATTATAGGGGACTACCACCGCACGCCCCGCCCCTACTGACTAAAAGCTATCCAAATCAAACAAACCGACACGAACTCGCAGAAACACGTCATAAATATATACATATAAAACATACAGTCGTAGAATAAGTCGTCGTCGCCTCCACCGCCGCCAGCGTCAGGTGCCCGCGTAACCATGGCGAAAAGTTATTTGCACAAATCCATATTTGTACCTACGCCGCACGGTCGTTTACCCGCACACACATAATATATAATATAATTTATATATACAATATCTACCTATATAATATTTCTGACGAGTTATTTTATTGTCACTCTCGTTATAGTTCAGACAGTTCAGTGCACCGTTGAGTGGTGACAGCATTCGATTCTCGATATAAAATCTCACGGCGAATACAACGTTTGAGATTTTTGGGGGCTAAAGCCCTACTTTAATAATATTGAATAAGCTTATATAACAACATTTAAGAAATGTTTCGGAGGCCATGGACATTCTCAGGGAGGGCTTAGATCCTAAATCCCCCTCTATTTGCGCCCATGCGCGCAGGGTATAGATTCCGATTTTGTAGTATTTTTTTTTTCCGTCCCACCAATATTTAATATAATTATTAGTACTTATTAGGTACTACGCCTAAAACACAGTCAAAATAATATAATACGTATATACTAGCCACTAGGTATGTCGTATATATTATATCATTTTTCCCAACTTTTCAATTCCCGTAGTGTTGTCCCATTCTAAATTAGGTACTTTTTGTTATGAGAATTATTTATTAAACAGTTCTACACTACGAATTATGAGAATAGAGAACGATGATCCATCATTCCTATAAATTATAGGATAAATAAATACCTACTAAACCTGCTGTTGGCTGCAGTCTCTGAAAATTTAAATGTTATTTACGTGTTACTGTTTTGAATATTAAATTTATAAGTAATTTAGTTTTAACATAATTATCCATAACTTGTATTGATCTTGTCCCGTTTTTTAATTAATAAATATTAAAAAAGTCACTAACTCACTTCATGCCTCGGCGTCTGTAAAACGACTACGTCAGATTTACTGCGACCTTATAAATTATGCAGTTTAAAATTTGAAACCATCATATTATTGTTATTTTATTATACATAATTATCCACGTATTAGTGACGTTTAGGTTGAAGTAATGGTGCATCCGAGTTGGGTCCCAAGTGGCAAGTACTAGGTGCTAATCGCGGGTACCTACTACACTAGTTGGGTCTCTAATATTTTTTGGTAAGTACACTATACTAACATTTTCTTTCACATTTTAACAGACTTAGAAGTCTATTCAAACCAAAGCTATGTTTAAAAATAATTTTTGTCACGCCAGCACCGAAAGTTTGGTTTTCCGTCCAGAGGGCGGTAAAGTGAAAATCCCCAAAAGTGCTAGGCGCACAAATCAAGCGAGTATCCCCTGCACAACCAGACACTGAAATCTATATCAGGGTCCTTAACAAAACATAAACTTTTGGTTACATCTTAAATTCACATTATAACCTCTATGTGTGACGCTTTAAATAAATAAAACCAAATTGTTTCTTTCATGAAATATTGTTGTCGTATAATTATGGTCTAGTTTTTGCATAGATCCCTACATTACCTTTGCCGTGATCGATGAATGCAGAGGCTTGACAAAAATTCCTTTGACAATTTTGTTAAAATTTTCTTATGTTCGTTTACCTAGTCTAGTTTGTACTTAAATGTGTGCTGTTATCCATCTGCTTGAAATATGTATATACTGTATATCATTCTATAAAAGCAGTTTTGGCATTGATCTAGTAATTTTAAAAAAACATGTCCAATAATAATACTCTGAAAAACATGATTAACAAAAATTGTGGATGGAGAATAAAAATACAAGACTAGTATACAACTAGCCACACTTAAGAATACTAAATTATTTTTAGAACTATTATATTATTTTTTACTGCCTGCATAGTAGTTAATTTACAGATTTACAGTATAATTATTTCCAAACTATTTAATATTATCAAAGATTAAATAAGTAGATATCTAATAGTGTTATTTAATCTATGGAATAGACAATAGTAACTGAATAAAGTAGTAAGTAAGTTCCAAAATAGGCTCCTTTAATCTTTAACTCCACCAATACTAAGTCAGTGACATCCAAGTAATGATTTGAGTGGTATTGGTATATGAACATTTTTAATTATTTTTTAAAGTGTTATATTTTAAAGGCCAATTTTTTTGGCCAAAAAACAAAATCTTCTGGTTGCTGTTTACCTATACTTTAAACACAATTATTCTACTAAAACTATCAATCTTTACTAGTTTACTGTAAATCTATAATGTTGAAAAACCATTTTAAAATTGGTCTTCTATTTTTGATATTTTATGGACACTGTCCATTTGTCTAGTTTGTCACTTAAACATATTTATTATATGTAAACACATTACATGCAACAACTAATAAGTAGTTACCAATTTTGTAAATGGTTAGATTATGGTTCGCCAGTATTATTAACGACTGTTAAAAGTATAAAAATTGTTTTGTAATTTACTTCATAGTAAATTAACACAATGTATGGATTAATATTATTTATGGTTATAATATAATATATTTCATATGCATTTAAAAATATTTATACATTTACATTATTTAAAAAACAATCTATACCCATAAAATGTATTAAGTAAATATTCGGTTTTGTAATCCTAATAGTTTTATTTTACAGCTTAACTGTAAACTTTTGACCTTTTTTAATTCCATAGTAAATGATTCCGTTTTTCAAGAACGCCCATGCCATTTTAGGAGAAGAAAAACCAATGCCAACCTCCCCAGTTTTGGAAATAACAATAGCCCCAGCACTGCCACCCACACGAGCTGACATACCGTCACATGCTTTCTGAGCTGCAATATCTGGAGTTTCACCTAAATAATATAAAATATAATACAAGTAATTAATATATTTTTTAACTAGTTAGAGATGATAATAATTTATACCATTTTCCAAATTTTGCATTATTCTTTGAGCCAAACAATAGCGCATTATGCTATCACCGTGGCCAGTGGTTGAAACAGTGCCCACGGTATTATCACAGTAACCACCAGCACCAGGAACTGGTGTATCACCCACCCTACCAGCCATTTTACCGGTGATTCCTCCTGTCGAAGTACACGACACCATATGCCCGCTGTTTCCATCCATACCAATAGCACCAACAGTGCCCACACCTCCACTAAAAAAATATAATATATATTTTGTTACACAGAAAATGACTGTTTATAGACTTATATTATTACTGTCCAATTTCTGTAGTATTGGGTTCACCACCCAATTTCAAAAAATTGTCCAAGCCTGTTCTTGCATCACTTGTTATGAGATAATCGTCACTGACAGTTTCAAATCCCATTTTTTGAGCAAACTCATTTGCACTTGCACCCATCAAAAATACATGAGGTGTATTTTCCATAACTTTTCTAGCTAGCGCTATTGGATGTGCAATGTTTCTTACACCAGTAACACTTCCTATAATCAAACAAAAATAAATTTTAAAATTTAGCACTCGATTTAGCATAAATGCATAATATTATAATATAATATGTATAAGAACGGAACATTTCTTACCAGCCTTCATGTCTTTTCCTTCCATAATAAGAGCTTCCATTTCGATTTCGCCCTTTAGATTTAACACCGATCCACGTCCTGCATTGAATGCTGGTTCATCTTCCATATACTCAACAGCGACTTGACATGCATCTATAATAGATGATGTTTTTGTATAGGTTTCATGAGCTTTTCTGATGGCGGTTAAAATTCCATCAAACTTTGGTTGGTCACGGTTGTCCGGTATATTTCCTGCTCCACCGTGCAGAACAATCACTGGTTCAGACATTATATTTGGATAAGATAATAATCTTAAATACAATCAACAGCATCAACACAAAACGTTAAAAGCTAGATTTAGAACCAACTACCTGCCTAATATTAATTTAATATAGGTGTAATGTAATGGTGTTTTTGTAAAATAGATCAAATCATAATTTCATAATTCATATTACTATTAGTACGTACTACGTATACAGTAATCTATTTACTGTTTACTAAATAGTAAATACCTACTAATAAATAATAATCACTATTTATTTAGTAAAATAATACAATTTAGATAGGTAGTCATTTAATTATTTTAATAAGTGGTTTTATCTCTTATCAATTAAACTGTGCCCTGTGGAAATGTGGAATAGATTATTAGCTTATAATATAGAGTATAGACTATTGGTATAGACATAAACATTATAATATTAAAAATTAAGAAATATCTTTAATATGCATATAGATTATAGTAGGTACACTATATAGATTATAGCTATACCATGCTATACATATATTATAATACTAAATTACCGATACGAGAAGAAGAAGATAGTAGGTAGACTAAGGGCCGTTCTTACAATGTCCGGTAAAGTGTCGGTTAACGCTAACCGACTGATTACAGATTTTATTACCGGCAGAATTCTTCCGGTTAAGTGTCGGTTAACTTTAACCGGACGTCGTAAGAACGGCCCTAAGTTATTTATATTATATTACTTTTATCATGATATAAACTACATTGTATGATCGCGAAAGTCCAGATTTGGTCCAAGTCCGCTCAGTACGTCACTTGCTAACCCGTATTATCATATTGTCTTTAAATTATTACTACTATACACTGCACGACGACACGTGCTTACCGAAGGATCTGACTGTCAAAAAGTTACGATCATACATTCATACCTTGTTTTTATTTCATGACTTTTATATTTTTTCAAATATTATACTCATAGGCAAAGGTTATACACTTAAACATACCTGATAGTTAATACAGTGATGCGTTTAGAAGTTTTAAAATTCTAGTCGAAGTATTACAGTATACTAATACCATAGTAGTATAGATATAGTACTATACTACATTACTACCTATGCCAAAGCACTTTAATGGTAAAATCACTGAATATAGGTATATTAAATAACTTAAATAGGTACCTACTTATGGAGTTATGGCTAATCAACCTTAAATCTATTATGTGTAGTGTGTAGGTACCTGTAGACTATGAATTATGATTGTTATGATGATTAAATAAAATATGTTTTGAATCAATATAGGGAAAGGGAACATTTCAATAAGTACCTATCTATCTAAATAAAACCAATAAATTTTACCTTGACAGCTTGTTAATATAATATATTACCTAGTCAATATTTAGTCATTTTAGAATAAAAAATCTAATTGAACATATTTTGTACAAAATAATGAATGTCTTTAATATTGTCGTCTTGATTTTTGAATTTTGTGGCAACTATTATAGCCATTACTCATTACATACCTACCTATCTAGAAGGTTAAAACATTTATTTGCATATATTATACAATATGTACAAATAATTGTATTTTGCACAAGCCTACAGTAACAGAATTGCTGAAAAATATCACGCACCCAACAGGGGCGGATCCAGAGTTAGGAAACTGTGGGTCAGGAAATTTCAAGGGGCCACTTATTAAAACCAAATTAGAAATCTATACTTGTGTACTAGGTATATAAAACCAAAAAAAGGTGCTCCGCTGTACAGTGGGTTACAAGTGGGTCACTGTATAATGGATAGTATTAAATTTGAATTCAATGATATAATATCATTGTATAAGAAAAACGATTCTGAGCGGAGACGGTATGTCAGTCTAGGTATAAGGCATATTATTTTCTTATCTATCGTATTAAAAAAATTTACCTATAATAAATTCCAAATTAATCATATCCCAATATCCATTAGGTACATCAACAACAAACCCTGATACTATCATAGTCCATACTCCATAGGTATATAATAGTGTACTTTAGAAGTTTCAAGTACCCACGAATAATATTACACAATCACAAAAAAATAACTAAAATAGTTATTCTAGGTTTTTTTTTATGTAATTTTATCCAAAGTTGAACTTAAAATGACTATAAAAATAAACTGTGCATATGTATTTTTTAGATTTTTTGGTAACAGAATTAACTACAATGGTGAAATCATGTTTTAAATTTTCAATCCTTAGATATAAAAGTTGAACATTTTATACATTTTTAACTACAAAATTGTTTTTTACAAAAAATTTTAAATTTGATAAATTTTGTCAAAATTCGATCTTTAAATGCTTATAAAAAAAATTGTGCAGCCTATGTATTTTTAATATTTTTCAACTGATATTGTAACAATATATCAGGAGCCTTATATTAAATTTTTACACTTTTTGGCATAACAGATAAAACTTTATTGATATTTATAGAAAAAAAAACTAAAAAAATTGAAAACTGAAAATGTCCGTAAACAGCTCAAAAAGTGTCAAAATATTTTTGCTGTAAACCTAACCTGCTGTACATTAGGTTACAACTTACAAGTGGGGGTCGCTGTAATGGATGGTATTAAATTTGAATTTATAATTATATATAATATCATTGTATAAGAAAAACAATTATTTTCAAAATTGTACATTGTATAGGAAATGCTAATATGAATACTCAGTGAAATTTTCATTTATCTACAGTTATTTGTTTTTGAATTACAACAAAATAAGGAAATCGCTACATGAGAAATCGAATGAATATCCAATGTTGTAAAAATTTGAATTTCACACGCTCATAAAAATTTAATTTAACTTTCCGATAGAGATTTTTTTATTGATAAAGGTAGACAAACTTATGAGTAATCTTGTATTACATTTTCAAATCTTAGATTTAAAAAAGAAAAACTTTTACGAATTCTTAACTCAAAATAATTTTCTATATTTCGTGATTTTTCCATATTTTGTCAATTTTTGAACTTTAAATGTTTATAAAAGAAAATTGTGACTAACTATTTTTAATATTTTTCATCTGCCTTTAAACAATATACTAGGAGCCTTATAATACATTTTCAAGCTTTCTAAGCTAACAAATAAAATTTTATTGATATTTTTAGAATAAAAACTAAAAAAAAAATGGAAAATGAAAATGTCCCTAAACAGTTCAAAACAAATCATAATATTTTAAAAATTTTATCGTGTATAGAAAATGCAAATATAAGCAACCAGTGAAAATTTCATGTATTTACGTTCATTTGTTTTAGAGTTACACCAAAAACCAAAATCGATTTTTTGGAAAACAGATTTTGAGTAAAAATTTCCGTTATTCCTTAATTTCCTCCCGAATGCACCAACTAGATTCACTTTCCAATCGAACAAGATACTGAAGTTGAAAATCGAAGCATTATTTCGACTACCTATCGTGTACACAGACACAAAAATAAATCAAAAAAATTTAAAAAAAAAACACACATTGTAAAATCAATACATTCATCGTTCCACTCAGAATCTAAAATTCATTTATACTATATGTGTGTTTATTTAAGTGTCCAACTACTCAAGATCTGAAAAGAGGCCAATTTGATCAGAAAATATTAACTGTGGGTCAGCTGACCTCCTGAACCCTCCCCTAGATCCGCCCCTGGCACCCAATATCCTTATGGCTTAATAAATAAATAGGAACGTCTTCTAGAAGTGTTCATTTAAGTGCTAACACCTTTTAAGTTTTGGTACCTACTTGACTAGTTCAAATTTTGAGTTCATGCAGTTTTTAAAACATTGAATGAGTTACCACACTAGTAGTCTATAGTTCCTATACGGCTATACGCCTATACCATATAGGTAGCAGGCGCAATGTCAGTTTTTGACTTGGAGAATGGATGGGCTTTACATATTTAAATGAAACAGACCCGTGAGTGGCTTAGCTAGATAAGAAAGGGCCCCGGGGCAGTAAAAAAACTTACCAGCCATCTTAACGAATAGGTATTATCTTTGTGAAAATTCAAAATATACAAGTAATATTATGAGACCCCAGGGCACTGCTCTGCCCCCCCCCCCACTACTGTTTCTCAAATACCAACCTTTGAAATACATGATCTGCTTTATAAAATTATTTATTCATAATTTTTTTCTTACCCACATTCCTACATTTAATATACCTATTATAATTATACATCTAAGATCTACCTATCACTAAAATGAAAACTATTTTTATTAAAACAAATTACAACATTTAGGGTACCGTCTGGCCTCTTATAATATATAAATATTATAGATGTAAGTAGTAACCGTCGATTCGAAATTGCAAATGTGTAAAAAAACACTACAATCGAGCTGGTGCCTCTACCGACTATATTCTAGATCAGCGATTCCCATCCCATGGGCCGCGGAAAATGTGGTAATGGGCAGTGAACGCTGGTCGGGTCTAACCCAAGGGTCAACAATTTCAATTAGCATTTAGCATCATGTATCAACATCGAGATTTTTTATATGATTTAATACAATATTTCTTTGTATTTATATTTTCTACTTGTATATTAATATTAGGAGGTAAGTAGGCCTCAAATATTTTTTTTACAAAACTGAAATAACCGCATAACTAAAAAGGTTGAGAACCGCTATTCTAGACAAATTGAAAAGTTATTAGTAAATACTAAATAGTAATGCAGGCGCGTAGCTAGGGGGCGTGTTACTGGTGTACTGACACCTCCACCAGACCATGTTATACTTATGTCTTATAATTTATATTTATAAAGGTAAAGATTCATCATAAACCGCGATGTACACTGTACATACTACATAATATTTTTTTTTTTTATTAGGGTTAAGCCTTCGAATATTTGGGTCATTAGCATGTGGTACTGTAGGTTGTTACTTGTTACACGTGTGTTTTGGCAGAATTTCTAATGGGGCACCCGTAGGTTTTTGCCATGCCCCGGGTGGGGAATGGCGGCACTTGTTCTACGGACACCGTGACTTGCCCGAAGAATAATGCCTCCCGCGGCCGGTATCGAACCTGGGACGGTTGCTTCGCAGCCGACGCCTTGGTCCGCTCGGCCACCCCGTCTCCGCTACATAATATTATGTATAGGCATAAATAGTGTTTGAAATTTGGGGAGTAGTTGTAACCACGGACGAAATAATAGATACACCAGCTTTAAAAAATCGTAGCATTTAGTTAATTAAAAAAATATGTTTCTTTAATAATCATTATAAATAAGAGACAAAATGTACATTTTAAATTTAATATTTTCTCATAAATAGTTCCTAGAGCCACCCCCCCCCACCTATTTTCTCCTGTCTCAAAAGGAAATCATTCCCAAATTACCAATTTATCGATTACAAGAAAACAATTAAAATATTTTTAACTTCACCATATTGCGTTCTAATATTATAGCTCCAAAAAATATTTCAGTTTATTAATAATATAGCTCTCAGAATGAACAAAAAACAAAAACATAATACCAAGTTGTAGAGAAGATTATATTCTTTAGCATAAGACTTTTTGTCAAATTCAAATTTAACCCTAAACGAGGTCTTAAAATACTTTTACGTAAGTTTAAATATGAATTAATAATTAATAGGTTATACTAACACTGTGGCAGTGTAGCACCATTATCATTTGGTAATTTAAAATTTAACAAGTACCCAGGTACGTACCTAACAGATAACGTTAACACAATTTTCTGCAGTCATTAATGAATTTTTGAACAGTTGCACTATCTATTAAAACCAACAGACATCCACGAGTCACGACTGCCAGTGTCTGCCACCCACATTCATTACCAAATATAATTTATTCATGCTTGAAAATATCTGTTTGTTGACAACCAAGCAAATATAACCCATTTACGGCTAGGGGACAATGTTGTTGGTTAAATTCAGAACAGCACATATTATAATAGACGGCCGGCAGTCGACAGATCCTGGTAACTAGTAGCACAGATCATATAAAACATAATATTAACACAAGAATATTAAACATTGGTGGTTAGTGGATAATTTATAACTTAAATTCCCTGAATTTAATTCTCCATTCCTAATGTCAAAATAATAGTTTTGTTTTCCCATATTTTTTACAACTCGTATTTCATACTTCAGTGGAGTAACCTTTTTCCTTTTCAAACATTATACTGTTTCTGCTTGTATTACTACAATGTTTTTCAACATGTGTATTTCTCTGAATCCAATCCTTATAATACCAATGAGGCAAAGAGCATTCTTTTTACTTCTCTAATTGAGGATTAAATATTAATAACAGCAGATAAGACTGTTGTGTATCAAAAATATTATTAACCCATAAGTGGTATGGTCTGGTTCCATAGACGCTGCAGTATTTTGTTTTGGTTTACTTCTTAAAATGTCTAAAAATATGGTCTTAATATAATTAACAAAACTAAGTAATCCAGGAGACCGCACCATACTATAAGCGTAATTTTAATTTACGGGTTAAAAAGATTTTTATCATTAATCACTTGCTATCTAAATACAATTTGATAAAAATGTGTTTTAAAATATAAACCTATGATGTAGGTATCTTCTAAATTATTGTAACAGAGGAAAATTACAAAATATGGACAAAATTATAAAATACACGGTAAAATATTAACAATTTATCATTTTATACTTATTTATTATCAAAGACAAAGTGTTTACAAGTTTATTCTTCGGTTCCGTCAACATTTTCCGTACCCAATTTTTTGAATGTAGGTACATTCACCCAGGTAACCAAAGTGTATAACTTGTGTGGTGAATCTTCATCGTCATTTCGTCTCCTTGCTAATTGCACACGAATGCGGAATGGTACACTCCTATAAATTTAATTACACAAATATTATAGAAAATAAATTAGCAAGTATCAACTATGTAATATTATTAATAATTCAACTAAATTATTTAAGTAGAAACAAAATATGTATGAATTAATAGTATAATATAATTATATTAAACTATTTTTAATTCATTTACACATAAAAAGTAACAGAAATATAACATCAACTGAAATAATAGGTTATGGAACTGTAATTTCTGAAATTGAAACAATTTATGTTATGATTAAACTTAAACAACATTTTAGATTCTGAGCGGAGCGATGGATGTATTGATTTTATAATGATGAGTTTTTTTTGTGTTGGTACAATTTGTATAGGTAGCTAAGGATTGAAATTTTAAACAAGGTTCCACATAAGTAGGTTATTAAGTAAGTAGTCATCTATTTACCCACCTTTTTAACTATGGACTTTTATAATATAAGATAGTTTTAGAATATTATAATCCTAGTACACATATAAAATAATAGACATATTTAAAATGTTGTCTAGAAAAGTTTTTTTTTTATATAATATTCAAAGTAGTTAAAATTTAATAAAAAATTAGGTTCTTACATAAATTTAGTTACAGTGGTTCTATTTTACCTAAACATATTAGGTATGTCAATAATTATTTTAAAAAAATATTAGATTTTTGTGGTGAATACCAAAAATAAAAAAAAAACAAAACCAAACATTATCCATCAAAGCATAACATTTAATTAGTTACTAGCAACATTACCTGAGTACATACTCGCTACATTTAATTCCGATTTTTTTTTTATTAACTAGACAGTACCTTAGGTTAAGAAGAAAAATATTAATAGTACAGAATCTATTTAATATTTATACTTTTATGTTTTGTTTGAATCTACACCAAAAAATATCTGTTAGAATCAGTTGTTAAAAACATATTACCTAGGTGACATTGATAACATAATAGAGATATAACATTCATACTGTATAGATTTTTATTAGAGTTGGTCGGATACTTTAATGAGACAAAACCAATAGTTAATAATATGATACAAATAAACTAACGAATGAAAATATTTTACACACCTGATTCCTTTGGACCAGACGAACTTGTTCAACCTAGTGTCGATGCGCACATCTTGTGTGCCCATTTGTTGGGTGGCGAATTTGCGGATTTCTTTGATCGCACGAGGGGCTCGCTTCTTGAAACCAATGTTCAAAAGCCTCTTGTGCATGTTGATGGTGTACACACGAGTAACCACCTCATTGATCGCCGATTTACGTTTTCGTTCCCTAGTTAATTTGGCCATCTTAAGATTTCGTCTGCAAGACTGCAACAGAACAACGCATTGATGTCATTAATAACAATATGGTACCCTTCTCACCGATCATCGATCAAATCAATATGTTTGGACGATGGTTCGACAAGAATCGGTATTAAATCCTTAATGAATACAATTTTAACATAAAAAAAAAAAGTTATTTATTTCGAATAAATCAAAAAAGTTCAAAAGCATATAGGTATTTATTATATTACCCTAAACACTTCTCAGCAATAAGTAAGTTAAATTGAAGTTTTAGTAGAAGGATTGAGTTGGATAAAAATTTAACTTACCCGAGTCAGACGAGACAGAACGAAGAATTATTTGCTAAAGAGACGAATTGTTTACAAAAATCTTTGTACATTAACCTACAATATTGATTACCACATTTTACAAGCACGTCAACGATACAAAAATAAGTACGGTCACACTGAAACTACTGATAACAGTAAATTCTCAGTTGATAAGCCCGTTGGTCCCCGATACTCCTATCACTACTATCATCACACATGACCATATTATTTGTTATTTGATCTAAGCCCGCCAACCCTTGGCCAAGGTTTAACTACGACTTAAGATCTATCTTAAATCGTTTAATTTAAATTCTTAAGTTTCTTAACTAGGTACTTTAACTTCAAATTTGATTTTTGACGCTGGTTTCACAGCAACTGGTGTATGAATTATGTTAGTTAAAAATAATAATAATAATATAGTTCTATACGTTTTCTCTGTAACTAGAATGATATGTATTATTCAAATATAAATGTGATTCCAATATAATATAGTATACCTATATTATGGAGGTTGATGGTAATGATTCGTTTGAAGAGAAGTATCTTCTAGTCGCTAAAGCCGACAATGTGAAACACATTTCTTCTTTGTTGAAGGCAGTTAATTTTAAAGACGTGAGTGGTTCTCTATTTTAATATATAATACCTATTAATCTTAACCTCTTCCTTCTGGCTTCTATCAATCTAATTTATGACTTCAATCAATAACTATTACTCCTCTATAAAATCGTTTATTTATTTAACAAACACAAAGAACAGAATACATTGAATTAACTTTGAAGTTTAAGTGCTTGTATAATTAATTAGTTGGTGACCAAATATTACAATTCTATTGAGCTGGCGAATCATTCTATGTATGGAGGCGTTGAAAACGTCTAAGTTCTAACCATAGAAGAAAAAAAAACTAAAAAGTAATTGGTAATGAGATAGCCTAGGACACAGAATGAGATTGATCTGAGGTCACAATGATAGGAAATAGGAAAATGCGATAGTTGCTTCCGCAACAGTGTACTGTTACTGTATAAACTCTATGATAGTTATATTAAAAACTACTTTGTAACGTTAAATAACAAGAACATGCTGTTTTCAGGTTGGTGTGTGTTTTGCAACCGAACATGGTTTAAAAATTGTGGTAGAAGATTCCAAATGTGTACAAGCAAACACTTTTATAGGCAGCGAAATATTTCAAGTATGTTGTAAATGTATTTTGTCTTATGTATAAAAATCGATAATATTAAATTGAATTTCTTTTATAGGAATATCACCTTAATGATGATACGGTTGCCTTTCGTGTTGATCTCAATACTTTGATCGAATGTCTCACAATATTTGATGGGTGTTCAACTAATCCTAGTTCCACAACTGCTTTAAAGTTAACATACAAAGAATATGGTTCTCCAGTAAAATTATTGTACCTAATTGTCTATAAAATAAAATAAATTAGCAATTATTAATTTGTATTTTAATCTTAGGTTAGAAGAAGGCGGTATCATTACCGACTGCTCGTTGAGAACAATGGAAGTATTTGATATATTAGACTTCAGTATACCGGCAGAATCGACTACCAGTAAAATTATATTAAGGTCCTCAGATTTTAAGGACATCCTCAGTGACATAGATAGCACATCTGATTACGTAGAATTTACATTTTCTGAAGAACCACAGTTTTTTAAGATCTTAACTTCTGGAATTGCAGGAAAATGTAGTGTAAGTACCAAAATACCGAAGAATATTGATTGTTGTAAGCAGTCAAATGTTTGTTTTTTAAGGTTGAGATACCGTCTAAAAGTGAAATAATGGAGCAGTTTCTTTGCAACACGTCAATTACTGTAAAATATAAATATAAACAGATTAAACCTTTTTTAAAATGCATGAATATATCACAAAAAACATTGATACGGACAAATGAGGAAGGATTGTTGTGCTGTCAATTCATGGTGCAAGTAGACAGCCATACTTGTTATTTAGAATATTTTGTGAGTACTGCTGTATTTATACCATCATACATTAATTATCATTTATTATGACTAAATAATACAGTGGTGTAGACAGGGGGGCTGCAGCCCCCTCCCACCAAAATGTTTGGAAAATTAAAAAATTATTTTAATGGTCTATGATAGTTGCTCAAAAAATCTTAAATTGTATTTTAAATATTAAAAAATTTTGTATAAGTATTAACACTTTACAGCTGTCTATCTGTGCTAGTACGTTTTTAATGTGTAAAAGTGTAAAAGTTATCACCCCCCTCCATACTGAAGAAAAATCCTGGCTATGCCACTGAAATAATAAGACCTAATTAAAAATAGCTCACAAATTACTAATTTTAAAACTGAATAGTATAGGAGATACTTGATAGTTAATAATTGACTTTAGATATTTAGATAGTAAGTTTTATCTTAATTATTCCAATATTTTGTTTCAGTGCACACCTATTGTTGATGAAGACTGATGACTGATGCATCAACTATAAACACAAAACATATTTTGTCATTTCATACATAACTATTGATTATTACTCAATTTTATCATAATATATTAAATTACAATTATTACAACATAAAAAAACTAATGAACAATTTAAAAGTTTGCCATATTGATATTTCTATGAAAATTGATAAGTGTAGATTATTGTTGTTGTTGTACATTTAAATAAAAATAAAAAATATATTTTATATTTTGTTCCATGAAAAATCTAAATGTTTTTTCTTAATACAAAAACATTTTGTATTAATAGCATGAATTCTAAATACTAATGTGTTCATTTTTATTTTTTATTGTCATTTGATGCCTGCTGGTGAATAGTATAACAGTTATAAGTTACAACTTTATGCTTACACAATTCCCATCAACATTTGTAACTGACGAATTTAAAGAATGGTAAGCATGTCACAAATGCATTTTTTTTATACTTATAGATCAGAAAAATGTTAGCTATTTTTTGTAGTCAAATCAAATGAAATGCAAGTCTTGGATCATCAATTGTTTTTCAAAATTAAGTTCAAACAGTGAACACACTACCTCCACACCATTGAGAGTAGATTTTCTGAACCATTCACTGAACATCTTGGCAGATGGAGTGAACGAATTTATTTACCTCACGCCTGAAACATACGTCATGCAATCATCTCTTCATTTAGGAATTTTATCATTTGATTTCTGTCATCACGGCAAGTGGGTTTTAAGCTTTAACGATGAACCATCTGTAATGGATTGCATCGAAACATTGAGGAAAAACGATATTAAAGTGACGGACATTCAGAAATTGTTATCAGAAAGAGTGCACTTGGAAGACACCATAATCAAAATGGTAACTGATGTAGGTTTTCCAAATTTTGTAGCTGAAGTGGAAAATGCCATGAAAAACAAAGATGTTTGATCATTGGAATTAATTTTAATCAAAAATAAGAGTAATAATTATAATAATAATATTAAAATTAATATATGTCTAAAATACTAAAAAGTAAGTATTATTTCATGTGTTAAGTACCTATTAAATATTATTAAAAAATAAAATCTTTATGTTAAAATCCACTAAAAATATAATATTAAAAAATTATAATAAATTACACAATATTTTTTTAATCTGTTTGCAACACAACTAGCTTCTTCGTTTGCAAAAAAAAAGGCTCATACACAAATTTTGATGTTTTCTTTTATAACATTAAAGCAAATATAAAAAAAAAAAAAACAAAGAAACAAATTGCATTACACGTTATGGGTTTTCAGTCTTGGTAGGAGTAGTGAAAGGATTTGGGCATACCGATTTGACCTATATCAGAGCACTTGTTAGAAAATAATACTATGTAAATGGAATTAAATTTTATTTGCGGGGTGAACGACTTGTGTTGAGCATTGGTAGATCTTCATCCTGCGAGTCCTCGTCCAGTCGATTGTTTCCATTACATTCTCCATTCGATGCACCATATGTTTCTTCTCTGGACGCTTTCATTTTCAATAACTGCAACCGTTTCATGAAACCGTCAGCTTCACTTGCAGCAGCAGACTCTGGTTTTCGTATGGGCATAGATGTAATTGGTTTTAGACTGTCATTATTTCCTGTACAATAAGAACAGGTGTAAACATAAAATGTAAATAAAACGTTAATTGTTCTAGAAAAAAAAATGTCAATAACTTTACCATTTGGTTCAACTAAACAACTTTTTAAATTGTCTTCAATTGCTGACAATTTACGGTGAATGTAATCTTGAAAATATTTTGTAGTCTTAGAAATATGTGGTTCTATGTCTATATTTGGATGCTTTATTTTGAATCTGTGCAACTGTTGTATGCCCTATAAAAAAAATACATATATTGTACTTAAAATATAGTGTTTCCAGACTTGTATAAAAAATATAGTTATTTTGTCACATTGTATTAATATTTTATTTTTGACATACTACATCGCATAATAAATTATTTCAACAACTAACCTCGTCGGTGTTTTCATGTTGACCTATTTGTTGGAATATGTCAGACAGTTCATCGTATGGTGTTCGATGTTTTCGTTTACTACTTTCGGGTCGAGGTTCGCTGTTCAAATGCTACGCACATATTAAATTGGGATTTATTAAATGTGGTATAATTAATAGTTATCATTATTCATTACCCTTAAAAGTTTATGTATGTAAACAACCATTTCTGAATCTTTTGGGAATTCTGGACTATCTAAACTTTCCAATACTTTATCACTGCGTATTTTTACCATAGTGTGAAGAACAGTTTTGCACGTTCTTAATGGAGTGTCAGACGGTTGTTTTTTCCAGTGTTTCGAATCAAACTCCTAATTAATGCATTCAAATTGCCACTCATGAAAAAATATGAAATAAAATATAATAAAATATATATAGCTGAATTACTTTTAAGAATCTGTGTATGTGTGCAAGGACCCGCTCGTAGCATAGTTCATCACCCCATTCTTGAAAATCTTTTACTATTTTCCATATACATTTCATTACTAATTCTTTATAATGTGTGGACGAGTTTTGAGGAGACTTAACTGTGTCATAGAGCATTGCCAACAGAGCACTATAAAATTATTATGTTTGTTTTAGTATGGTGTAAACATTGGTGTAGAGCAAATGCTTACCATGTGACTGGTGTATGAGCGGATCGTTCCAAAACATTCATAATGAGACTGTTCACACATCGGCCAAAAAGTTGAGTGTCTGTACTGTTCTCTGGTCCCTTCATACTTAATAGATATAACAGTTTTGAGAGTAAGTCACGCACAATTTGTTCATTCAGTATTAAGGTAAATTCTTGATATTTGTACAACTAAAATTATATATTTATCAATGAATTAAAGATAATTAGTAGATACACGACTACTCAATTGGAAAATAAACCAAGAACTGTTGGGTGGAAAATGAAACTTGAGTACCCGGTGATATTTCTCACATAATATGAAGGAGCATTTAAGCAATTTAATTAATTGGAGCTTATTGGATAGCATTTCAATTAATTTAGAGTCTAATATTAACTTAAAATAAACAATACTTACATTCAAACATAAATTAAATATATTCTTATATCCAACAGTGACGTCAATGTCATGAGATTCAGATAAGACATCAAACTGTTTGATGATTGCATAAAATAATGATAATACTTTGCCACCTTCTAAAAACTTAGATCTCATCTGCAACAAATAAAACAGATCAATAATAAGTACTACATTTGTGGGAACAATTAAATATGTTAAATAAATAATGTTCAAAATTGTCTTACATCGGGTCTCAAAAGCATTTTGTCAAGACTTGTTAGAGCAGTTTTTGAAGTCTCTATATTTTGTGATGTAACTTGATTTATTAATTGCTGAATAGGATCTGGCATGGACGTTGGTGGTGTTTTAGGACTTTTTGTAATAGTAGCAGTACTGTATGGACTCACATTTACACATGGTTTAGATGAAGACATGTTATCAGGTAAAGATCTAAAATTGAGAAAATATTTAAGTTTATTTTAGTGTGAATTCATAAAGAGTTACATACTGAGTATGGTCTTGAATTCTTTTTCTGAATTTCACTTCATCATGATCTGTATTCCAATTATATGATTTTAATTTTAATTCTGGTCTTGAAATCTCTTCAGCTTCTAGTTCTTTAATAAACTTTTCATCAAGGGCATAACGTGTCACTTGAGGTTCATCATAGACTTCACTTACAGGTCGTCTAATAAATACAAAATAATAATAAACTGATAAAGTTAAATATATTCTACATAAATGTAAACGTGTGAACTACTGGGAAGTTCTAAATACTGTATCTACCTAACTACTGAACATATTTACTATTTATAATCAAGACCATCCCAGAGGAGTGATGTAAAGGTGTCCAACCTCCCCCCCCCAATGTACGATATGTATATGTCAGTCGGAATAATTGCACATTAAATAGTAAATACTCAATTTATTGGCACTCGGAAAATTAACAATTTTTTTTCTTTTATTGTATAGTAAGATGTCCAGTTATTATTTTAAAAGTATGAATGAATTCATCATCCCCTTTACTAGGTTATGTAGGAAAAATAATTGATGTTTTAAAACTGAATGTAAGTGTATAAAGTAAAAACTACAACATATTTTTAAAGCCTTATTGAATACAAAAATCAAAAATCTGTTTCCTACATAACCTATAAAAGGAGATTATGAGTTCATACATATTTTTAAAATAATAATTTGACATTGGGAAGTACATAAACTAATCTTCTGCTTATTGGTCTAAAGCTCCAAAAAATACGGTGTGCTCCAACAGCCTTAAGCACAGATAATGTTATTATCTAAAAAAAATTATAATAGGTCAAATCACTCTAATATCAAAACGAACAGCACACTATTAAAACTAGTGAACGAAAATTTGCTATGTCGTAAGTGTGTAAGACAGAAACAACAAATGCATGGGTAGCATCCTCTTAATAAAAAAAAAAAACTAAAAACATTGAAATGTAAGTTAATAGCTCAAAACAAGTCTATTATTTTTAAAATTTTATCAAGTTAAGGAATTGATAAAATAAACATACGGTGTAAATTTCAAGCACGGTAAATTATAGAGGTATTCGCACGAATAACAAAATCATGTCCCGAGAAATATGTAGTAAGAGGGTTCTCACCACTAGATTGCGTAACAATCTTTTGACCCTAACTAAAATTTTTTACATTCTTATAAACCACCTTAGACCGCACACATTGAAGAAAAAAAAAAAATGCTTAAAAATCAAAAAGTTGCTAAAACAGAATCATTCCAAATGGCAAATATACTATTCTAAAAAGAGTGTCATCATCATAACCCTAACATAATATACCTTATTATAATATTGTAGTGACAGTCATACATAGTGAGATATATATTATGTAGTATAATGTAATAATATATGTAATAATATAAAAAAAAGAACCCAAATTATGTGTTACTAAGTTTTTAAATACTTTTAAATTATAGAAATATATTTTAAATTAGGTAATAAAAAAGTTACATTTTATTTTAATTAATCTAACCTGTAACATTGCCCATTGATTTTTATAATATTAACTTAATTTATTAATGTTTACATTTTACCTAGCATAACGTCAAATTTATAATATAGTAATACATGTCTTCATTTTCATTTATTTATGTGCAATTAATTTTGTTTTTGATCTTTGATGAGACTTTTTGTTCGTTTATTGTATGAAATCTGTATTGCAAGTGTGAAAATTAGGGCCAAATTACTGCAGAGCGATCTAGCGGTAAACATGCGAATAAAACATATTCACTGGGACAATTGTTTTCATTATGAATATACGACCGTGCGTATACCTCTATAATCTACCGCGATTTCAAGTATCTACAGTCATTCGTTTTTGAATTTTATTACAACAAAATAAGAAAATCGCTACATAAGAATCCGAGGGAATAACCAATGTTGTAAAAATGTGAATTTCAAATACTCATAAAAATATTATTTGTTTTTCAGGTAGACATTTTGTTTTTTGATAAAGGTAGACAAACTTATGAGGAATCTTATATTAAATTTAAAAAGAAAAATTTTTATGTATTTCAAACTCAAAATAATTTTTTGAGATTTTGAAGTATTTTGTCAAAGTATGAACTTTAAAAATATAATTGGAAACTGAAAATATCCGTTAACCATTCAAAACAAGTAAAAATGTTTTTAATATGTTATGGTGTATAGAAAATGCTAATACAAACATTCAGTAAACATTTCTAATAATCTACAGTCATTTGTTTTAAAATTACACTAAAAACCAAAATCGATTTTGTGTATAAATTCTCATAATTTTTTTTTCTGGTTTTTGAAAACTACTCAGAATTTTTTATTTTTGAGCCCCTATAGTAACAACTATATTTATTCCATCGAACAACATACTGAAGTTGAAAATTATTTCGACTACCCTTCGTGTACAGCACACAAAAAAAAACACATACAACAAATTCAATACGTTCATCGCTCCACTCAGAATCTAAAATATATAAAAGAGTAAAATAGAGAACATTACAAAATATAACATATTTAGATTACTGTGTAAAATACTAATAATCATGTATGTCTACTACCAATATCATAGAATTAACATTTTTTTTTTAGTTGGAACATAAACGAATGTCGTCTGGTAGAAAAGGGGGCTTGCTTTTTGGTTAGGGACGGCCCTGTTAATAATTCCTAACACTATACCTAATGGGATCATGCATCAACAATTTATAGTTTCAGAAGTTGTATCACCTGAATCCCATCCTTAATGCTGATGAATGCTCTATAGCAGTAGGAATGCTTCCTGTTCTATATGATAGAGTGCTTGCAGATCTAGAAGGTGAATCATTAGAATATCTTTGAGGACTAGATGTATGGTTAGATTCTTGTGAAACATTAAATGTAGCATTGTGTTCTTCTTCGTCAGAGTTATATTCATCATCGATAATGTCCTCGGTATCAGGTACTTGATGAACAGGAGGAACAACCATTTTGATGGTTGGCTGAACAGTAGCCACTGGCACAGCTCGATTCTTTGATGCTCTTTTTAATCGTTCTCTCAGAAGACCCATATCTTTTTCAGATATCTGTACAAATGGTAAAAATGTATTATAAAAAGAGCAAATACACAAAAATTCTCAAACTGTAGTCAGATTTTACACATGTTACACAAAAATGATAGTTTAAACATGTTTATTAGCACAAATTAACAATAGTAAATACTAAATAAAACAAATGGCACATATCCCTCAACTTTGGTGCCGTGCACTCTGTCAGCAGTCCACCGCTGTGGTCACCGAAAACTAGACTTACTAGACTAACTTAATCACTTAATATGTATCTCAAGGAGGGGTCTCCCAGAGTGGAGTCCGGGTTGCCAACAAAACTGTGTTCCATAAGGAGCATAGATGCGTAAAAATTAAAAACATATATAAATGAGCACCCACAGGAACCTGTTCAGTGGGGCTCAATTTCTTTTTGAACGAATAAAATAAAAATAAAAATAAAATCCTAACAAGTCTAATCTAAAACTAATTATGATCAATAAACTATTGAATTTATATCACGTAAATATAATTATTTTTGAATGATCATCGATTTATTTGTTTTGCTATGTACATTGTACACATTTAAAACTTATCACTTGACAGTTATCATATTTTGTGATTATTAACATAATAAAATGTATCTTACATTGCCCACAAATTTGAAAAGTGCTTCTCCGTGCAAAAAGAATGCAGCAACAAAGCAATTTAGTGCAGCTGTTCGGACAGAATTATCTCTATCTCCAATACTTTTAGCGATCTCTTTACAAGCCGCTGGAACACTAGGTTGGCAAATTGATGTACCATAATCTTCTATCATCGTTGCCAAATGTTCCAAACACTCTAAAAGTAAAGAAAACATTATTATAAATATAATATTTTTTATTAAATGGCACATCACAACACTGATTAATAAATATTACCAGAACGCTGTCTTGAGTTCTTCGATTTAACACCATCCATAATGTATTGAAACATTTTTGTATTTGGGAATATGAATGCAATTTGTTTTAAAATGGCACGAACATTGCTTCTCACTGTATCTTTTGGGTCACCTAACTAAAGTGTAAATAAAATTAAAAATTGAAATATTAGTATTAAACATAAATAATATTCATTTATATTTTTACCCACTTTTGTTACTAAATATGGTACAAAACTTGATGCTTCAGTATCATGGAGAGTGTATTTTTGAGTCATTAGGATGTCAAATATGTGTTGCAAATAGTCAAGTCCTTTTAAAAGCACTGACGGATTGGTATCAAAAAATCTTAATGTCATCCATTTCAATATTAGATCAAGATTACTAATTAATGCTCCATTGCTATCATCAGCTGTGTTCAAATCCTAATTTAAAATTAGGAAAAAATTAGTATGTTTAAGAATAGGTATATCAGATAAATAGTTAATTTCATAATACCTCTGAAAGAGTTTCAATGGCTTTGAGATGATATCTGAAATCTGAATGAAACATGTTTGTAATCAACACCTTGTTAATACCAGCAGTTAACATTTGTTCTCGAAGTTGTTCAACAAATTCTTCTCGAGGAGTTGAGAAATTCCACTTTAATGACTAAACCATACCAACATTTTGAAACTATTATTATTCACTAATAAATGAATTAGGTAAGCAATTGAATACAATATAATATAACTATAATAATTTTAAAATATTTGTTATTTAAACAAGCATGGTTTATTGGTTTAACAACAAAACCTTTATAGTTAAGCACTTTCCAAAACTCGGTGAAAATAACAATAATTGGAATTGTATCCAACTTTAATGAAAATATTGACTTTTAATGGAGCTTATTGATTAGATGAGATTTATGTTTACTATAATAATTAACTATTATAATAACTATATATCGATGGCGTAGCGCACAAGTGTGATAAGTGACATTTTTTTGAAAAATGAGTTAAGTGCATAATCAATTTAATCATACAATTCTGCACATTATGCCCAAACATTGTAAGTGAAGAGTTCATTATTTACTCCGATAGATGTCGTACAGTTCGTTACATTTTTGAATTTGTTATAACATCTCAAACTTAAAAATCGTTCTTCTGAACAATTACGAAAATGTCACTTATCACACTTGTGCGCTACGCCATCGATATATAATATATAAATATACTTGTAAGACTTAGTTTTAATAAATACATTGTATATAAATAAATAATAATATAAATAATTTTACTTTTAATTTATGTTCATCAATATCACGTTGGTGCTTTAAATTATTTCGCTGGAATAATGGGCCATTATCAACTTCTTCTTTTTTTTTTCCAGTAGCAGTACTTACTCGAGGAATCGCATTTTCCTTAATGAAAAAAAAAAATTTATTAAATAGCAAGTTAACTAAAATGTAAAAGTAAATTTAAAATGTAGTATAACAAACTTTATTAGTTTTAGTAGCAGCTTTAGGAGGTGGTATTTTTGATCCTCCTGATTTAACAGAAGAGCCTGCAGGAATACCAGATTTTACAACCTTGGGTTTTTCAATTGGTACAACGGGTAAATTTGGTCTTTCCTTGTCCAACTTTTCTCTGCAAAACTTGACAGACATTGGCTACAAACCAAATAAACTATTAAAATATTTAAATACATTTTAACATTTTTAAATAGTAAAATTATACCTTAAGTTTTTCACATGCTCCATACATAGAAGCATAACCTAAGTGCATCATAAATCCAAGTACTGCCTTTTCAGAAGCACTACGGACACTTGCATTTCTATCTTCAAGACTTGTGTAAAGAACCAGAAGCAAACATTTCAACTCATCAGCAGGAATTGACTTAGAAGGGACTAAACAAATTAAAAATTAAATTAAAACTTGTTTAATTAAATTAATAATTAAAATCATACTGAGTGGCAACTTTTCTGCAAGCCAAGTCCATAACTCTGATCTTAATGTTACTGAATTATTTTTTAATGCATCCAAAAGTATATCACCACCAAAAAATTCACGATAACCACATACATCTGCCCATGTATTCATACATTGACGAGCACTTTGACATTTAAACGTCTAAAATAGTTTATACATCATTATTAATATTTAATATTTATTCTAAAAAATATTAATAATATAATACCTTTGGGTCACCCAATGCATTTAAAACACCAGGTAAATAACCTTTTATATAGTTTTTAAAAGATGATCCCATAGCTTTTGAAATTAATTCTACCAAGTTGATTGCATTTGAACCAAGGCGAGCATTTGAATCACTTATTCTAAGTAATAATAACCAACAAAACAATTAATAATAATAAATATTATTTTTAAACATTTATAAGTAATAGTTAACTAGTGTATACCTGTCTTGCAAAGCTTTTCTAGCTTCTCCCAATTCACTAGTTATAAATTTGGCTTCATTAACAATATTTTGCAATTTGGTTAAAGCATCAGAACGAACCTAAATATATATAAATATATAAATTATAAAGTGTTTTTTATATACTAATAGTATTTATACTACTTACTTTCCAATCTTTATCTGAAAATTCATTAATCAATGCATCGGTTATTTGAGGAGATATATCTACTCTTGGTACTATGTCTCGAATGTTAACTTCATATGATGGTTTTTCATCATCGCTTGCAGTTTCTATGGATTCAGTGGATCCATCCATATTTTTGCCCCTTGTTGGTTTAGGAGGAGCTTCCCCTTGATGCTATTGACCAAAAAAAGAATTATATGCATTGTTATTTCTTACAGAATATGTTATAAATAACAATTAATCTTACCTTTTCAAATTCTGCATTTATTTGTTGCACTAAAGTTGGTTTTTCATTTTCAAAAAACAAACTTAACTGAGGTCCCATATAAAGATACATAACACCCAAAAGAGAAATAACAGCTAAACGAACTTGAGGGTTAGAAGCACTCACAGCTTTTTTGACATTTTGCATCACAGATTTAGGTTCAATGCTAAAATAATAACAAAAAAATATATTACACGGTGTTTTTAATACTGCAAATTATTTCTTTTGATAATATTAAACATCCTACATGACAAATATGAAATATTTATGAACCATAATTATATTATTTTCAATATAGGTATATTGAAATTATTATTTTTTTTTTTTTTTTGTATTTTTAGTACCTATAGATTTCTCTAAAGTATTTTTTTTTTTTTTTTTTTATTAAAAGAATAATTACAATCTATACAAACATATGTACAATAGGTAATTTTTTTGATTGACAATATAGTTGAATTACCGAGAGTATAAAGTATTACAAACAATTTATTAAATACAGAAATGAAAATAATAGTGTAAGGTTTAAGTGTATCTTTTAAACCAGGATCAATATAAACGAGCTATTATAATTCTACATATTGATGGTAGATAAGAAAAATAAAATTATTAAAAGTAACAACACTAAAAAAAATTATGAACTATACAATTGTAAGTACATTTGTTGGTTATAAATATATTAATAAAATTAAATAAATAAATAACATGACTTACTCCAATTCAGACCTGATAGCATGAAATTTAAGATAATAATTTAAATAAACAAATCTATACATAAACATATTACTATATTAACAAATTGAATATGACCAATATAATTTATTTTAATTAAGATAATACAATGTAGATCTTGGTACAATTCACTCAGTTGGTTAATTTTTTACTACTTTATTAAATCAAAGTTTATTTTATACTTAAAATAAAACAAAACTGTACTTACATAAATCCAAACTCCAAAATGGCACCTGAAAGCCAATTCAAGGCATCAATCTGAACTTTAGGGTTTTTCTGTACAGTAAATGCATAATCTAACACTGCATTACAGACTAGATCTAGTCTAGTTGATTCTGCAAAAGTAGTCAGTACTTGACTAGCTAAATTACCATTTTTATTATCTCCCAATAGTGAAGAAACATCTTGAATACAGGAATTCATGCCAGTACTATAGATATTTAACAGTAAAAAAAAAAATTAAAAAAAATGTAAAAAATAAAACAAATAATATAAATACCTAGTTATAGGAAACTTTTCAATGACTTTTTTTAAACACTCAAGTCTCAATTTTTGTATTTGTACATTATTATCTTTAATACCAGGTTTCTTATTCAGCAATTTTATTAATACTTGACTGCTAACAGTCAATGATTCCATTTGATCAATCATCTGAAATAAAAGATACAAACAATTTATTAAGTAAACTATTTTTTTTTTTAAATAATTAGCACAAACTTGAGAAAATTCTTGAACATTGGACAAACGAGTTTTCCAATTGGCGTCAACCATACCATTTAAAAGTTCAGGAGAACAAAATGTCAAAGCCAGTTCATCTAATTCATCATCACCGATTTCATTTTCAGTTTCAATTGGAGGAAGAGCTTTTGATTGTACAGGTTTACGTCCTCCACCTGAAGGTATAAAAATAATATTAGGCACATTACAACATTCTAAATATTAAATGCAATAAATATACCAGGAGCACTCATAGGCTTTTTGGCCTTACTGTTAGCAACAGTTTTACTAGAAATATTGACAGCTGTACGAGTTCTTCTAATAACAGTGTTTTTGTTAATTGTCACTGTTGCTTTTTTCTCTCCAAAATTAGATGAGACAGCAACTGGTTTTGATTCTCTTACAATATTAGTTGGTTTTGCAGTTATTATAGCTTTTTCTGATGCTTCTTTTATCTAGAAAACAATTTTGAAGTCATTAATAATTGTAATAGGTATATTCTGATTTGTATACTTACTTTAGCAAGTTTTATTGCATCTACAGTGGTCAAAAATGGAAGAATATTTTTTTCTGATACAACCTTCCATGCAGTACCAAGAGCTTCAGCAGAATTATCTCGAACAGTTGGATCTGTAAATTAAAAATTAATAGTTCGTGAGTAAATAAATAAAAATGTATTGATTTTATTCCTGATAACAAAAAAAAAAAAAAATATTTGGCTAAAGCACTAAGAATTAATCACCTGATATAACTTATACCATTTACAATTGAATAATCATTCAAGATTAAAATTATGCCATAGATTATGTTGTTATAGATACAAATCAACAGATATAATAAAATATAATGTGAAAAATGTAACTAATATGAAGAATTATTTATTTTTATTAAATGCTGTACTGGATTTGATTAAGCTATGTTGTTTAGCACAAAACATAAACTTAACAAATTATCAGAATTCAAAAAATGCATTAATTGTTTTAAAAAATTACAAAAATAGGATTAGAAGAGATTGTAAGTTATAAACCGAATAGGTAAAAAATATATTAAAAATAATTATGGATTTAGTGAGAGTGAATAAAAGCAATTTAACTTATATGGATGATATTGTAAATAAACAAAACATTGGCCAAGACTTAATAAAAGAATATATTAATTATAATAATGTATTATCCAGCACAACAAATAAAAATATGAAATATGACTCAAGAAAAGACACAGAAAAAATTATTAGTAAAGTAATAATGTTGTACCAAAGGCAGTAGAAAGATGCACTCGTATCGTATACAATTATTCTTTTATTTGTAGACAATTCATTTTCTTTATTTTTACAGAACATTATTGAACTTTAGATAGGGGAAAAAATAAAAACTAATTTCATGTAAGAAAATATGTTTTATTTTTAAAAATTAAAATTGACCTAGGGGAAATGTTTATTTTTTTTTGCTAATTGGCAAAAATTAATGAAAAAACAAACCATCTACAACTGCAATCATCAAATATAGGCAGTATTGAGTATTTTATATTTCAGGACATTCCATACAAATTTAGGAAATTTTATCATACAAATGACATTTACAAGTTTATTGATAATTTGAATAAAAAAAAATTTGTTGAAGTCTCAACTATTGGACATACTAAGCAAGGAACTCCTTTAAAAGTAATACACATAAAACCAGATAATAATAAAACAAACAATGATATTATTTGGATTGATGGAGGTATACTAGTCTTAATACTATTTAAACAAATATCCATAAACCTTTAATATATTTGAATAGGGACTCATGCACGGGAATGGATAACTATTTCTTCAATGGTATATATATCAAATGAATTGATACATAATAGAAAGACTTTACCAATATATATGAGAAATATTCATTTTGTCTTAATGCCAATTGTAAATCCCGATGGGTAATACTTTAAGAAATTTAACTTAAATAAATTCAAATAACACCATTTAGTAATTTCTACCATAAATTCTTGCTATTTAGGTATACATATTCATATGAAAACGATAGGCTATGGAGGAAAAATCGAGTTGAAACGTCTAACAACAGTTGTATAGGAATAGATTTGAACCGTAACTGGAATTTTGATTGGTACAGTGAAAACTCTGGTGAAAACTGTTGCTCAGCATGTTACCAAGGACCAACTCCAAACTCAGAATTAGAAATAAAAGCAATCATTCAGTTTATCTTAAATAAATTGACTAAAATAAAGGTCAGTTCACACTAAAACTTGAGAACTTCAAGTATCATGGTTAATACAGACCCAATCTTTCATCTGATGTATGTTCATAGCTCATGTGTTGAAATAATAACACAATAATTAAAACTATAATATAGTATTTTTAAGTATTTGTTAATATGTTTTATTATTTTAGTGGTTTTACAATGGTGTTAATTATATTTTTTTTTTAAATCCTGTATACAAAATTTCTACCAGAAGGAGTGCTTGGATTTCAACATATAGTACCTTACATTTTAGCAAATTGGATCAAGATGGTACTTTAGGGAGGTCATTTTTCGATTTTCTCAATAGTTATTAAATGTCAAGGGCAAAATCAACGATAAATTACAAAAAACCGCTAAAAATGGGATTTTAATTTATAACGCTTTGTTTATCACCAAAGAAATGAAAAAAAATAAAAAGCGGGTAAGTGGATGTCGCTCTGCTCTACAGTAGGTTACAAGTGGGTCATTGTATAATGAATTGTTTTTAGAAAAACGATTCTGAGCGGAGACAGTTTGTCAGTCAGGATATTTTATATTGTTATTAGTTATTATATCATGTAAGTTGAATTAATATTATAATATTATAATTTTTTATTTGTTTCTATGGTAATAAACAAAGCGTTAGAAATTAAAATCCAATTGTTAGCGGTTTTTCGTAAGTTTTTGGTGATTTTTACCGTGGCATTAAATAACTACCGATAAAATTGAAAAACGACCTCTCTAAAGTACCATCTGGATCTAATTTGCTAAAAGATAAGGTACTATATGTTGAAATCGAAGAACTCCTTCTGGTAGAAATTTTGTATACAGGATATAAAAATAAAAAAAATAAACACCATTGTAAAACCACTAGCTTCCTCGCTCCGCTCAGAATCTAAAATAACGATTTTAGTTATTTTGTTGTAATTTATAATATTAATTCAACTTACAGGCTATAATAAAATATAATCACAATATAAAATATCCTGACTGACAAACCGTTAGCGCTCAGAATCGTTTTTCGTATACAATGATATGATATCATTGAATTCAAATTTTAATTTTAATACAATCCATTATACAGTAACCCACTTGTAACTTACTATACAGCAGAGCGACATCCACTGACCTACTTATTTTTTTTTCTATGTTATTTTAATATTTTATAATTATTAGTTATTTAGCATAAATATTTTGTATAACATTAAAAAGGTAATGGTTAAGTCATTCTTTATGCGATTTTATATTATTTAATATACATACAGGGTCATAAAACACTCATTATTTCAAAAAGTATATTTCCATACATAAAAATTGAATTTAGGGTGAGTAGTTTATGACTTATGAATATTTTAAGTTTAGATGAGTAGTGGACAAACATTTTGCAGGGTAACTCCATACCACTCCACTCCATATAACACTAACTTAAATACTTATAACTCATAAACTACCAAGGCTGAGCAAGTTAACTATTTTTTAAACTTGTTAAGTCAATAAAGAAAAATGCAAGTTAAGTTTAAAGTTAAAAGTTACATTTATTTTTTTAACTTGTAAAAGTTACAAGTTAATTAGAAAATGAAAGTAACTTTACTTAGTTAAAAATCAGTTACTTTTTTTTCATATAAAATTAATAATTATACCAATCTTTTTTTATAGTTAACAAATAATATAGTAATTCAATAAAATAATGTATGTACCTATTAAAATTAATTACTAACAAAATAATTAAATTATTTTTATGTATTATACACTATTATAATAAATTATTATTTATCGATTACTATATTTAATATTTCGGATTATTATTATTATTTTTTTTTTTTTTATAAAATTAATATTTACATAACTGAATATATTTTTAATGTGGTTTATGATTAAAATTAACTAAACGTGACAATAAAGTTAATTAACTCATAAGTTACTGAATAATATAGAAAAAAATGTAACTCGTTATATTTTAACTTAGTCAAAAATAACTTAACTTTAACTTTTTAACTCGTTAATTGCCCTGCCTTGTAAACTACTTGCTCTAAATTTTATTTTTATGTATAGAAAATACTTAGAAACATATTTTGCTTTGGGATATGAAATTAAAACTCTATGTTGTTATTCAAAAAAGTAATAACTTAATTATAGGGAAAATTTGATATACTAAAATATAATTTTTTGGGTTTATAACGTTATGATACTACGTAAAAAACATTTATACTTTTGGAACTAATTAGTGTTTAATGATAAAATAATCACTTTGTGTACTAAAGTATTTGAAATAAGAGTATTTTGGAAACTTATATTAATTTAATGTAGAATAAATATTAAGTTATACAAGTAGATAAACAATTTACGCAAAAATTCTGCATAAATGCGTTTTGTCTATTTTGTGCGTGGGCCAGAGTGAGAAAATAAATAGTGCCCTGACATCATCTTAATGAAGAATTATAGAAGGAACTCTAACAAAATCAAAAGCTTTAATTGGTACACTAAAAATTATGTTACATGTATACCGTGTCCGTGAAAACTAGGTATACTCTATAACTCAGTTACCTACATTACTCAGTAACCAATACATAATTTAGAATTCTGTCTGCGGGAGATTGATGATCCAATAGTCTAATTTAATATGCCGCAAACAGAATTCAAAAATATGTATGGGCCATGGGGTACTAAGTAATATGGATAATTTAATTATACAGTGTACCCTATTTTTGCGGATACGGTATAACAAAAACCAATCTTTGAATTAATTACACTGTTTAAATTTAGTATTGAAATTAAGTTTCAAAAATATTTGTAAAATTATAAACATTGTACAAAAATATACTACACAAAAATAAATGTAGGTAAGTACTTATAAAAACCCTTTGCTGAACAGGGGTTTATAACATTACACTCATACGGACAAGCTATTGTATTTCCTTGGGCATACACTAGAGATCATATAAAAGACTATGAAAAACTTCAGAACATAGCTACATCCATGTCATTAAAAATATTTAAAAAAACTTCAAACATCTATACTGTTGGTCCAGCAAGTACAGTGTTATATAGAGCATCAGGTTTAAATCAATTTATTTTAATGGAGTTCCTATTTAATAATTAATATCAACAATATTTTACAGGAACGTCAATAGATTGGATGAAAGGTATAGCAAATATTAGATATGTATTTGCATTGGAATTAAGAGATACTGGTGCCAATGGTTTTATTTTGCCTACTTGTGAAATAATACCAACAGGTCAAGAAGCATTCTGTGCTGTTTCTGTACTAGCTAAAATTGTTGAATCTGATAACCAATCAAAAGGAACATTTTGTAGGTCCACGCATTCTTTGTTTAGTATTATATTAATAATTTTTTATTTCAATTAAATATTTTATTAATAATCTACAAAAAAAAAAGTTAAGAATTGTACAAATAATTAATAAACAAATTGTCAGCATTTTAATCTGGGAGAAACATTACTGGCGAACACTGATACTGAATACTGATTTAGACTCAATTGCGTCGCACAAGTATTTTTGATAATAACCCGCCCCAGTGTCTTTTTTTTTATCAATATTGACGCCAGTGGCGTATACAAGGGGGTGGCATGGGTGTCAGATCCCCCTCCCCTATTGGCTTTAGAGAGGATAATTCCATATTGTGTTTGATGCAGAGTTAGCACAAAAAAGCCCAGCGTGAAAAAACCCGGCTGTTTTTCTAGGTTACACCACTTGATATTTTTAAAAACCCACAAAAAAACTATATAATTATATTCATTGTTCCTTATTATTAAATATTTTACTACCTATGTAAAAAGGTTTGAGGGTGAAGGATTTTCCAATTTTCCCCTCCCATGTAGCTGTCATTTTATTTAATTGCAATCATGTTTATAGCTTCCTGAAATCATGTCTAAGCCACTGATTAAAGGAAAGAAATTTTAGAAATTATTAAAAATATACTTAGTAATGCGTAAGTGAAGTTTGTAGTTAGTGATACTATCTAGATCTGTGTTATGCTCAGATATTTTATTTTTATATAGGTAGAAAGATAATAAAAAAGTTAAACATATCTGAATAGAAATTAGGTCATTTTTTTTACACCTTACTCTTATATAGCAGTTAGATACCATAATTTCATTATTTATATAGATTAGATAGAGATACAATGATTTTATCGAGGTAAACTTCGCTATTGCATAAGAATGGGTAACTATAACTCACATCAAAACAAATAAACACATCTGCCATTTCAGTTGGTAATAGGCTTTAGAAAAAAGATTGTTTTAACATGCATGGTTCATTTTTTTTTGTTTAAACATTATTTATAATATATTAAATAAGTATATAACTTATTTAAGTTTTTAATGCTTACTTTAAAATATGATTAATTAAAAATAACATTTATTATGAAAAAATTACCTGATTCATTCAATGTTTTTATTAATGCCGTAGTGAAAATTTTTAGATATTTTTTGTTTAAAATTGTTGGTGTACATTTTGAAAAGCATCGAGTTAAAAACGAAACTGATTCAGCTTTTACGGATGGATTTTTATTGTCTATTGCAGTTAAAATATCTTCATGAATAGATTCAAGTGTCATCTAAAATAATTATAAATTATTGTTTATATAATATTATAACTAAATATAATTTACGCTTAAATATATTGCATCGACAGCATCTCGTAGTGGCAATACAACATTTTGTTTTTTTTCTTTAAATTTTTCCAACAATGCTGGTATGCAAGCAGAAGCATAGGTTTCAAATCGTTTTTTCAATCCATTAGCTAACATTGCCATACACTTGGCAGCAATACCAACTATTATAACATTTGAATCTTTTGAAATAATCTATAGAAAAATCAAAAAATAAGTATAAGTACATACATAAAAACAATATATTAATTATTATATACTAACTTAATATTTATATTGTTAATTGTTTATTACAATTAGTATTATTTATTAACCATTTTACTTCTCCAGGCTTACATTACGCCCAAAACATTTACACCGTTTCACTTCTCCAGGCTTACTGTTACATCCAATACATTTACACTATTCACTACTCTAGACGTACTGTTACATTCCTGTATTTTATAATACTATCATTTGATGGTAACCGTAAAACTTAAGGAAATTAGACTCACATTATTTTAAACTTAAATAATTAGATCATAATATACCTAAACCTCAAGATTAAAATTAAAAATAAAATAAAACATATCTTATTTTATGTAACATGCACAGGTTGCACATCACAGTATTTAAACTTTAAACCTCCGTAAACTACTTCCCTAATAATACTTATTATTAAATTATTATTATCAAATTTATAACATGATTTCTTACTTTCTTTAAGGCTCTGACTAGATCTCCATATTCACCACTTTCTAATTTAGGAGCTTTAGACAATATTCCTTCAAGTGTATCCATGGCTTCTTTACGTTCTTGCCATTTTTTTGCTTCAACCTTTTCATAAAAGTCTTTACTAAGTTGACTTAGTATGTTAACTGGATCAATATGTTCTTCTGGATCATCAACTACATCAGTGCCTTCTTCCAATATCATATCTATTATTTAAATAGGTTTTATTAATTTATTTTGCTTGCAAATATTAATTTTTAGCTTACCTCCATTAGCAGCAGCAACTTCTTCCATTTTAGCAGCTTGTTCTTGTTGAGAACGTAGGAATCGTGTAGCCCGTGGTTTATCACCGCTTATTTTTTCAAATTCTGCTTCCAATTCTTGAATCTTATTTAAATATTTATTTTAATCAATTATTATATGATAAAGCCTGGGTATATTTACTTGTAGAGGTTTTAGATTAGCCAAATTAGCTTTAACAGGTGTAGGCCCAATCCAGGAATAAATTTCTATGGCCAACAGTTTTGCTTCATCTCTAACACTTTTATCTCTATCTTCAAGTATTGATTGTAATTTTTTCAGTAGAGGTTTAATACTCAAAACTTTTGATCCATATTCTCTAAAATAAATAAATCCCAATACATTTAAGAATATAATACATTTTTTTATTAATTAAAATTGACATTTATTTGTAGTTTAAAAGTTTAATGATTCAATATGATTTTTTATACTACTATTAGTATATATTACTTACTTTATTGCTTGAGTTGCAGCTTTAATACAAGTTGAAACAATTTTAGGGAATTTATGGTCCATTCCTTTAACTAATTCTTCTATAACTATATCTTGTTTTTCAATTTCAATAAACATTAATGTTATTTGTATAGCAATATCCTTAGTTTTTGCTTTTGGTGCACCATAACATTTTGTTATCAAACCAGTCATGACATCACCCACCGTACTATAAAAATATTAATGTAAAACACAAAAAATGCTACTTAAAATAAAAATTATAATTAACTAACCGTCCAGCAGTAGCAGAATTTTCTACAAAAACTAATGTGGCTTCAAGACCTTTTTCCTGTGCAACCGCATTGCTGTCAATAACAAATTTCTTTACTATTCCTGTAAATTTATTCCATTCGGGAGCTTTTTCATCCAATTGTCCAAACAACTTAATAGCTTCTTCATAACCACTTATTCTGGCTTTCCACAACTTAATAAAGTAATTAACATTTAGTATATATTGTTAAAATTATTGTTATAGGAAATTTATAAAAATAATTAAAAAACAATTTCTCATATTACAATATTATGGGTGGCGGCAGTGGTGTACACATAGTGGGGGGGTTAACCCCCTTGGTATTATTTACTACATCTATATGTATAGATGTATAAAAATTCATAAAATGTATAAAAAAAATTTTTATATAACCCTTCCCATTGAAAATATCTGTGTATGCCACTGGGGGACGATAAGTGTATGAAACTTAATAAAAATGAAAACAATTAGTTGTATACAAGAATATACAAATAAATAGTTACTTTGTGTACACATCGTTCCTCAATGGGCAACTTTGTATATGATGTATCTTCCTCAGCGGTCATTTTTCCATAAAGTTTATTAAAACACTATGAAGTTTAAATTTAACCGTATATTTTTTGACTCATTAATGTGCTGAAAATAAAAAAAAAGTTTAAATTATGTATTTTATATTTATACACAATATAGGAGCATTGTATTTAAATGATTGATAAATAAACCTTATTGACTTTTTGTGGGAAGATTATATTAATTTCATTTTTTATTTAGGTAGAAATTAATAACAATTATTAATGATAATGATCATTACAAATATGAATAGGATACCCACAGGAGGATGCCTAACAGATAAAAATATTTACTTATTATAAATTATAGGTAATAATGCTAAATTATATTTAACATTAGGTAGACGTATATTTTACTAAAATATAATTGCGATAGTCTTTGAAATGGTTTTTAAAAGTTAATATACTGCAAAAACAAATTTTAACAAGATTAATATAAGTAAATTGATAAAAACTTATTCATTGTAGAGTACAATGTAAAGATTCAGCAGATAGAGTGAGAGGTTCTAAACAGGTTTGCTTATTTGGATATGATCAACCTACATAAATCTGTCTTGTATGATAAATTTCTTTTTATGTAGGTTGATGCTTAATTAAAATTTCCTTACAATAAACATGGTTGTATAAACAAAAATGTAAGTCTATACCTACGCCAAAAAATTGAATTAGATACACTAACATAAATAAAATAAAGGTAAATAAAATGCATAAGCTTTTATGTATGGTAAAATGTAATAAATGTATGTATTTAATGCATGTATTACCTAAATGTAATTAAGCTATTCTATAATAAAATATTATGCTATTGTTTTTGATTTGGGAACAAATAATATAATGCTCTTTATAGTTTTATTCAACGATTTATTTATTAAAGTATAGGATTTATTGGTATTCATAATGAGCTAACCAACACTATAAATCTTAAAAAGAAAATAGTAAATAGGTAGGTATACTTTCATATCGACATTATAGACAATTAGGTACATTTTACTTACATAGATATTGTAATTATAAAGATCTATTAATTTTACAAATGTATTAAAAATTGTTTTATTCAATAACACAATTTAGAATCGATAAGAAATTGTTTGCAGTTGAAGTTTGATATTGGGATGTAGATATACATTTATCCGAAGTATTATTAATCCAAAACGGTTTGATTCCGTTTAAAAAATTTATCAACATATTTTTAATAATTAATGTAGACAATATTGGCAAATATACAACTATGTCAATCAGTTGGTACTTGGTTTACAAAAATATAATAAATAACTATTAATAAATTTAAATTGGTAATTTTGTGTAAGTATATTAATTAAACAAGTAGGTATATTACATAGATTAAATGTAATTAAATAATATTATTACAATGGTGTGCATAGAAAATAAGTTAACTCTAGGTATCTTGTGCATGAAACCCTAGGGTATGTCTAAATATTAAATTTAACTACGATATAGGTAAAACGATATTGTACACAATATATTATACAGAATTCTAAAACGTACCTTAACTTTTATAATATCTAGGTGTCAATTGTACGGTATTCAATGGTTTCCTCCAAATAATAGTCAATCAATTCAGTTACAATATAGTTATTTAACGTCAAAAGATTTCGATACGAATTACGAGGATGCAACTATATCAATTTAATGTGTTTTATCAGTTGTGAGTAGTTGTGACTAGCCTGTGAACGGAGGGATATTAACGATTTTCTTTACTTGACGCAGTTATTAAAAAAAAAACAAAATGAAAACAAAAAGAATAACACATGTTTTATCACAGGGAGATTAAAAACTCGATTACATTTATAGTAGATTCTAGCATCTTTGGAATAATTGAGGATTTACACGTTATCGATGATAACATTTTGAAATATTCAAATAACTATTATTTTAAAATTGAAAATTTGAAATTGATTTTTTCATTTTCCCAATTCTTATTCTGAAAGAATGATGTTCTTAAAATGTAATGTTAAACGCATCTTTACTCTATGAATATCCGAAATTAGTATTATTTTGTATCAAACCAAATTTCACATTTATCCATGGATTACATTACAACATTTTTTCTATGTTAGAATCGTTAAAAACATTCTTACCTGAATTTTAAAAACAAGACTGATATCCAATAGGTAATATTTTTTTTCACTGTCATTTAGGTACTTACAAAAACTGTACTAAATACATCGTATATTTCTGTATCATGTCGTATATCGTTTGTACAATTGTACCTAAGTACTAAGTAGGTATCTAGGTAGGTACCTACTCATATTGTGTATGAATATATTGCAAAATTCTGCACCCGGCACAGGGTCATGAAATTCATTATCGGCAATGTATATAGTATCCTAGGCCGACAAACCGTCTCCGCTCAGAATCGTTTTTCATATTGGGAAGACAAATAACAACAAACAAGAAAAACCCTTATATTGGACAAACGTCAATCACAATTAAGAAGTAAAAAAGTATTGATCTGATCTTTTAACATTTTGATACCTAATAATTTTTAAATAAAATATTAAATTGTTGAAAATAATACCACGTAACTTATAGTACAACATTATTATTATTATTTTTGTCATTATATTATCATAACTCATAAGATTTAATAAATTACGACGGCATATAGGGCCCTAAAATAATATTTCCATTAAAATAACTATTTGTAGGCTTTCAATTTTGTGATCTTCAGACTTAAGAAAACGAATAGAAAAAAAACGATAACCTACTGCACATTTTCTGAGATGTACCAATCTACAAAACTTTTCAATTTTTTATCGTAATTTTTTTTTTTGTATTTTAAAGCTACGTTACGGTGCTATCAAATAACATACCCAAACCAACCAGAAATGTACAAGTTATTTTTATTAAATTAGAAATAGTAGAATTCTGTAGAATAATAAAATTAAAATTAAAACTGTAGTGAATGAAGCGTTATTTGGAGTTATACGCGATTTCCTTTTTAAAAATTCAAATTTTTTTTACTTTTTTAATTTAATAAAATATTTTATTCATTTCTGGTTTGATTGTATATGATGTTATTTGATAACACATTAAAATTGATTACAAAAATATGATGGTAAAAAGTTTAAAAGTTTTGAAGATATATCAGCATATGTGCTGTAGGTTTGGTTTGTTTAAAAAAAGTTGAATTACCCACAAGGCCATAACTAAAAAAAATAAAGAGTTAGACCCCCCCCCCTTAAACAGTCTTTTTTCATAACTTATGGTACTGAACCTACTATGCTTGCTACTATGTTCACTCCCATTTTTCATTTAATAATGAATTTAATAAAATTCAGTCTTTTGGAATTGTTTTAATATTTTAGTTAAATAATTAAAGCTAAATTTTCAAATTCTTGAGATTTTTTTATACTACCTAAAGAGTCTCTAAAATTATGTTTGGAAAATGATAACCCATTTTTTCCGTTGTTAAAATTGTTTTATTAAAGGATGATAGTATAAAATGGTGGGCAAGTGGGTGTCGCTCTGCTGTACAGTAGGTTATAAGTGAGTCACTGTAATGGATAGTGTTAAATTTGAATTCAATGATAATATAATAAGATCATTGTACTGCAGTAATATATGTCACAAAAGTCCCGTATCACCCTTAGTACCTATCTCCATGGGAAATCAATATATTTAAATTCGGTTTTTTATACAGTAATAAGTATAAAAATTCTGATTGAATAACATAAGTTTCGATTTTTTTTTTTTTTAAATTCAAAAATTACCAATAATATTTTTCAGGCAATTAAGTTTTTTAAATTTCCAAGATAGCCCTTTTGTTGATCATATTTTTTAAAACAGTTCAAAAAAAAAAAATATAAAAATTTAATGAAATCCGACCATAGAGAAAAAAACTAAAAAAATTGGAAACTGAAAATGTCCGTAAACAGTTCAAAACAAATCAAAATATTTTGAACATTTTTTGTGTATAGAAAATGCCAATATAAACAACCAGTGAAAATTTCATGTATCTACGGTAATTTGTTGTAGAATTACGCCAAAAACCAATATCGATTTTGCCTAAAAATTCACGTTTTTCCTTAATTTGTGTGTTATTTTTCCTGGCGTTTTTGAAAACTATTGGGAGTTTTAAATTTTGATCTCCCGAATGCACCAACTAGATTCACTTTCCTATCGAACAAGATATATTTTTGAAGAAAATCGAAGCAGTTTTACTTCCCGAAACGGTGGTGACACACAAAAAATAAAAAAAACACACATCATTACATATCAATACATTTATCGTTCCGCTCAGAATCTATAATATAAAATAGATATAATAATATGAATATCGGATCTAGTATTTATTATACACTTCGACCTTTTTTATAAATTATCCCAAAATATTTTAATTACCGTTGCCACCATATTTTACAAACCCATTATTGTGGTGTGGTGGACCTTAAACTATATTATCCTTAGTACACAAAGTTAAGTAACTCAAAAACTCAATCATTTGATTTTAATATGTCAAAATGTTCAAAAAATGATCCCTTCAAAAAATTGCAGTAAACAATGGGGGTTCACTTTGAAAAATAGAAGTTTTTATCACCACAAGACACTAGCTAGTATTAAGTAATACAGAAAGTCCCAAGAATTTGAAAATATATGGTCTTAAACTATATTTAAAAATTTAAAACTCAGAATTTGAATAAATTCCTAATTTAAGGAAGACATATGACTATATGGGTGAGCACTGAGCAATGAGCATGCTCGGTAAATCACCATGTAATTAAAATATGTATATTATTATATCTGGAAGTATTATTTGGTTCTACGAAAAAACGTCTGTTACAATAAATTACACTTGTCAATTTGGAGGTAATTTCATCTGCTTTGTTGCCTGTATAGTGTATATATTCAGTCTCTTATTACCTAATCATTATTCATTAATATAATATTGACATATTGTATCAGTCTTATACTCTTATGTATAAAACGATGTATTTTGGCTGTCTCTTTTAGACCGGATGGCTTATTTTAAGGCCTTTAAATGTTATAGTGTAATACTCTATAATATATCATGATTATTTATTAATTTTTACTTATTAGATGTTTTAGGTAATAAAAAATATTTTAGATGAATTGTATTGGTGTTTATTGGACGTATAGGGGAGACTGGCTTAATATGACATACAACTTTTTAATTTTAAAAAAATTGAAGGAAATAATGTTAGTTAACACATGAAACTTGAGCAACATATTTACACATATTATATATTGTTATACACATATTTCTGAAGTCTAATTGTACATTTAATACAAACAAATAATTTTAGATCACTTTTTATTAAATGACATACACCATATTTGTATATAAGCAACCATTTGTATACTGGGCAATAGAAATAAATTATAAAATTTTTAGAATTTAATAGTTTATTCAATTTTTTTTTTTTATAAATAACAACATATTAGAAATATATTTTAACATAATTAATATAATAATATAAATAAGAAAATAATATAATAATGAACACTGCTATGTAATTTTTCCTGATATAACACAATTTTTTTTTCAAAGTATTTAAGGCAAAAGTATTATAATAAGCTTATATATAAAACAATTGTAGTATAAAGCTTGCTTTTTTATGTTCAATTTCGAATAAAAAAAAATTGAAGAAACTTAAAGTTTTATATTTTTAAATTAATTTTTAAAAATGATTAAAAAAATGTTGATTAGACAAAAAACACATTTTTGTTATCAAATTCTCTGATATGATCAAAACCAGTGGTTACTGTATAGAATTGTATGTAGGAGGTTATATTATGTAAGGTATTTTAGTATTTAAAGCGGATTTGGTTAATAAATATCAATAATTCTAATCAAAACGCATCAATATGTGTCATATTACCCTATTATGTCATATTAAGCCAGTCTCCCTTAATATATATTAAAGCATTGTTCGTCAAATCAATATGTGGAAAACAAAACCTCTAACACAGACTTAAATCGTATCAGGTAATAACTAATAAGTCGTATTTAGTATTATATGTAGGCGATACCCATTACCCTCCACACTGCAAGTCTGCACCTACACAATAATATATGGTTATAAATCTATAGTATAATAATATACATATTGTACTTATATTATAACATTATATACTATAGGCTATAGCATATAATATGTATTAGAGTATTACTGTATTAAGTACGTATAGTACGTAGGTACCTACACTAGTAAACGCTTCGTCACAATTATTGCGGTGCCGCGCTGTCGGCATCAATACAATTTAAGTACCTACCTATATTCGCAATAATATATAATTATATACTATATAGCCATATAGGTAGTCATAAATATCGTAAATGTCATTCACTCGTCCCCAGTACGTAGCTTGGTATCTAAATTTAATTTAACCGTTGTCGCACACTAGATGGCAGCACGCGACGGACGAATAGCATAATATTATTACACATACATATAAATATATTATACATATGTTTATATCGACCGGTCGACCGACAAACCTCGTCGACACTCTGCATCCGTCCCCTTCGACCAGAAATCGTGGGCGGCGCGTCCAATGCTGTGCGATTTTCGTCGAAAAAATCGCATCTACCCCGGTGCGTTCGCCACCGTTTTTGGACAAAAAGACGTGTCGCGGCGGAAACCGTGGACTTTCGCGAAAAAAACTACCAAACATCCGTCACGTCCTTTGGTTATTATCGATTTTACGAACAGGTGTGTTGCCCGCGCGGCTAACGGGCATGCTCCGCCGCAGTGGGCATGACTGTCAACCGCCGCGGTGTACGCGATATTCCCTAGCATTTCCTGCAGCGGAGAACCGCCGGTATTTCCCGCACTACCCGTTCAGTTTTGTGCGACCGAGGTCTCTATTTGAATAAACTCGTGGCTTATCGAATATATTGTACTTACCTTCTGTTAGCTATACCTACATCGCATTATATTATACGGGATCGTCAACACCGTCTTAAGTTAAATTTAATATAATAAAATAATAACGCGTGTACCGCTGCCAACTGACCCATAATAATATATATATATTGTATAGGAATAGGAAGGATTTTACATTAATAATTATAATATAGCGTATTTCAAGTCACGATATCGATTATAAGCAGTGTAGTAAAAGCTCTGCAGACAATCCCGTAAATGTTTCAAGTGCGTGATAGTATCGTTCGCGATCAACAAACGACGTATAATCGGTGAGTAATGAGTTTATTAAATAGGTATTGATTGTTTTTTAACATTTATGTTTGGGAGAATATATTATATTTTAATATTTATAGACTATAGTAGATGAAAATAATATTTGCACACGTTTCGTAACTATTCGTCATAATTGCATGCAGATCACCTACCTAGTAATCAGAATAAATATTTTATTGTTTAGCTCTTTTATAATTCACATACAACACACGTGTCAAATTTGGAGTCGACGAATCATAATAAAAATTAATATACCGAGGTAAATAGGGTACTTAAGGTATTTTACCTAAATCGAAAGTTTAGTCTTTTCATATAACCCATCTTACTTTAAAATTTCAAACTAATTTTGTTGTTGAGACAATAACATAGATTTAGGTCTTAGGTATCTAATACCTGTTGTATCCTACAGTACATATATCATACCTCATACCTAAACAGTTTGGCGGCTTTTTCAATACCCAGTGTTGCCACAGTACCTATATTAAGAAACTATAGGTAGGTTGTAGTATGTACTATGTACCAATATATTATAATAAAATGTATTGGGTATCAAAATATAAAATATAACTGGATAGGTACCAACTCAGCATTAAATGAATTATAACTAATCGAAAACCAAAATAATTATTGTCTATTATGTTATAAAATACTGATAGTTTAAAACATCCCATTAAAAATAAATATTTATATCTATAGGATATTATTTATACCTATAGGTATGTACTGCTTGACTGTGTTGTACTGTAAAGTGTAAGCTGTAGTGTAGTAAATAAAATATACAGTACTTGTAGAAAATATAACGGGGTTGGGGCCTTGGCATTGGCGGAAATAGAGGGGGCTTGATGTTTGCAAACATTCTTGCAAATTAATCCGGGAGTTGGGTGCATATAAACGCATTTTTAAGAACTTCTAGGCATTAAGAACGCTTTACAAATCTTTCTATTCTTCACATGACACATAGAGAAGGATGTAACAAAAAATATTGATACTGAATGAATTTTGAACGAATTTTCTAAATCCTCAAGGATGATGGTTTTAAAATACCTAGAGCATTTATTGTAATAAGATATATTTAACTATTCAACAAGACTGTTATTTTATAGTATTGTTTTTTCTAATACAGAACCTATACTATATTATTATATATGTTATAAAATATAAAATATTTATATTATGAAATTTCAAATATAAAACAAAAAATAATTGGACAGTAATTTTATATTTCTGTTGAGTAAAATGTTTTCCAATGTTAAATTCAAAATTTGTTTAGAATAAATTATGAGGGGGTGTGGGGGGCGTAGCCCTCCATGGCTTTGGTTTATGAGAAAAATCGTAGTCCCCCAACTTTTTCAATGGATTTCCGCCTATGGTTAGGTTTTAGGGCCGTAGCCATTTTCCTCCAAAACGAGATACCGTTTTACTCCAGTGTCCATTTTCCTCTAATAAATAATAAATAAAATAATAAAGTAGTTATATAAATTATTTATGCATATCAAAAAAATAAAAAATATTCTTTATTAGACTTAATCGACTGCTGATATAGATATAGCCGATACCAGAATGTACCAACAGAAAATGTGATCCTAGCAAGTAGCAGGGCTTGCATTTGAAAAAAAAAGTTCTTTTTTATGTTATTTATTATTTACAATTAAAACACTACGCATTTTTTTTGCGTTCATCGTTATTTAGAATTAAAACGTTAGTTTTGCGTTTATCGTTATTTAAAATAGGTAGTGTTAAACGTAATACCTAATAGTGTTTAACCTATACAATTTAAAAAATAATAACTAATTCGTCATTCGGGTAGGTAATGGCCCGGATACGAAATATAATATAATCAATTAGATTTTCGCATGAAATAAATGTTTCTACGAAACCAATAGACCTTTTAAATAAATGGATTTAAAAATATTTCGTTTTGCGTTATTTTTCGGTTAATGATATTCTATAAATTACGTTTTGCGTTATGTTTTGTTTAATGATATATCATATATGATAATATACCTAATAAATAATATATTTTGATGATCGCATTATGTTTTGTTTTGCGGTATTTAATTATTTTTAATAATCGCTTTCCGTTATAATTACAATCGTAACACTGGCTAAAATATTCAAGGAAAATAGACATAATTTCAGTCTAAAATAATGTGGAGGAAAATGGAAACCAACCTTTTTTTTGTGGAGGAAATGGACAGTGGAGGAAAACAGTATCTCGTTTTTGAAGGAAAATGGAACCGCACAGTTTTAGCACACCCGACTGCCTAGAGCATACCTATACTCGTAGTTCCAAAATATTAAAATTAAGAAAAAATTTTGCACTGATATATTATTAAAATGTATCACTATTTTTAATTTTATCGGTTAAAAGTTTTTTTTTTTTTTAAATATCTTTTTATTGAAAAAAAATTGTATTTACAATCTGAAATTATATGTAGTACAATGAGTAAATGGGATGTAGGTTGATTAGCGAGAAGGGGAAGTCACCTAATGGTGGCACCCCGAAGGTTAAAAGTTAAAATAAAAAATAGTACCTACCAATATTATAAGTGGCTATTACTTTACGAAAATCTATAATACTGACTATATTAATATCATTTCAAGGGTTGTATCTTGTACGAGTTATATAACTAATAAGCAACAACAAAAATGTATTTTATTAAGATAAAAAATTTAATGTTTTTATTACCTAGCTTTATAATATTAAATATTTACTGTGGGTAAATCATATTGGTGAATATGCATTGTTTATAATATACGCGGTAGACTTTTTTTATATTACTTTAATAATGAGTTAGGTATACCTATAATAGAGAAGATATTTTATGTACATTATGATTCATACATTGCGTGTTATTTTAAACTTTTACTTAGTCATCATATTATAATTTATGTGGCCGAATAAATAAGTCACAATTTGTATTGATTTTTAGATATTTTCGTTCTACACATAACTACATGTTATAGTGTAGGTACTATAGGTACCTATAGTTCAGTCCTGTAAAGAATACTTTTGAAAAGTACTTGAGTAAGTACTCAAATACATTTCTTTTAAAGTATTTAAGATACTACTCAAATACTTTAATTGTATAGTATTTCAAATACTACTCAAATACTTTGAAAAAGTATTTCAAATATACTACTCAAATACTTTGAAAAAGTATTTGGAAACTTTTCAAATACTTTTGGTTTTTAAAGTGGGTTTCTAATTATTGTAATATAGACACATAGGTAATAAATTTATAATCATTTTTATTTATTATTTATTAAATAAATGTTTATTACATTTTTAGATTCTGAGTGAAACGATGAATGTATTTTTTTTTATTTTTACATGAAATTTACAATCTGTTCTTAACTAGAACAATAAGCAAATGTGCATAGGGTATTTGCGTATGATTTATTTTGAGGGAAGAAACCACCCATTGGTGATACTACCTATTTTGTGTTCTTAATTTATTCTAAAATTTCTAAAATTATTTCGAATAAAAATAAAATGTTCGAAATAAAAAACCAAAGTATTCAATACCAAAAAGTATTTAATACAAAAAAAAGTATTTAAAATACCATTCAAAATACTTCATGCTGAAAGTATTTAAAAAGTTATTCAATACTTAAAAAAGTATTTGAATACTTTTACTCAAATACTTTACAGGACTGCTATAGATATAAAAAAAAGCGCAACTATACATCTTTTTAAATAAATACAATTGATATAATACATTAAAATGTATAATACTCGTTAAGTGCAATTTATTTATATATTATATTCATAAATAATATAATATAATTTACGTAGCTATCCGTATCAAAATCAATTATATAGTACAATATTAATGTATAGTTATTTCATACACGGGCACACAGGGCGTGTTTTCTCAACACTTATCGAATGATTTAGCCATTTAGGTATTTTATTTTATTTTATTTTAGAATTGTTATTGTTTAAATCATTTTTTGTCAAATGTTGTAGATAACAGATGTAAAATAATTTGTACACTGCTATTATACGAGTATACGACCATGAGGTATGAGCATTAAATGTTACAATAGGTTAGTTCTCCAATGTTCACGAATACGAAATATTATGGGATTAATAAATTTATAGTATCACTAGACGCCCGCTATAATTATACAGAGTGATTATTCTCAAGTAAAAAGTGAGTGTCCAGATTTTTTTTCTAGGGGAGCAATTTTTTTTCAAAATACATTGCCCATTTTGGGCTCCACAAGAGGAGTGTGGGGCTACAATATTTCAATATTGCCGTTCGCTCCCCTTGATTTTGCTAAACATATAATCTCATACAAAAAAAAAATATAAATATTACAGTAGGTGTAGATTATAAAAATGAATTACCTTATTATATCATTATTACCTTCTAAATTAATTACCTCAATTTTATATTAATTATAAATACTACGATTTAACTGATATAAGGTAGTAAAAAAATAGTAGGTATTATAAATGTATCATATTATGTCTATTGGCTACAAATATATTATATTATGTATTTATGTATAAGATTACTATAAATATATTATATACAATATACCCAAATGAGAATTGTAATAAACATTTCAATTTAAATTACAATTTCAGGAGCAATAATATAGCACCGCGATTTCTCCCCTAGCCACAGTTTAGAACCGTTCACAATACTCAATATCTCAAAAATAAAAAAATGTTGATAAATAATTAAATAAACCATTAGGTGAACTAAACTAAACATTTAGTAAACACAACACTTTGACTATTTTTTATACCTATTTATAGTTTTTATATATTTTTATTCTGATTTGAATGACAACTTACTACAATGTTAATTTTTGTTGATTTAGTAGAATATATTTCTTGAAATTTTAGATTCTGAGTAAAGCGATGAATGTATTGATTTTACAATGATGTGTTTTTTATTTTTATTTTATTTTTGTCACCTTTTGGGGAAATTCCTGGATTTTCTACTCAGTCCCTTTTCTGATGAGAAAGTGAATATAGTTGGTACTTTGGAGGCAAGGTGGTCAAAATTATCGAGATAAACAAACAAAAAATTAAGTAAAATCGGGAATTTTTAGTTGTCTAAATCGATTTTGTTTTTTGTCGTAACTCTAAATTATAAATATCCGTAGATCGATGAATTTTTCACCAACTGTTTGTATTGGCATTTTCCATACAGTATACAATTTTCAAAATTTGTTGACTATGCTTAAGCTATTTATAGACATAGGAAAATTTCGCCTTTTTTAAAGTTTTTTTTAATTATTCTCGATACATAATTTTTTGCTAGTTCTGAACATTTTAAAACTTAATACAAAGTTTCTCATAACAGTTTTTTGGTGTAAACTAAAAAAATGGTTGAGCGTAAATTTTCAATAACTTTTTATTCCTTCTGAGGTCAGAATTTTGACAAAATTCATTCATACGACGAAAATGTGCAACTTATTTTAAGTTATAAATTCATAAAAAATGTTCAATGTATACATATAATGTATCTAAGATTTGAAAATGTAATACAAGATTTTCCATTTTCGCTGGGATTTCATGCAGTGATTTTCTTATTTTGTTGTAATTCAATAACGAATTACTGTAGATACATGACACTTTCATTGAATGTTTATAATCTCATTTTCTATACACCATACAATTTAGAAAATATTTTGACTCATTTTGAGCTGTTTACGGACAAATTAAAATTTCAATTTTTTAGTTTTATGTCCTATAAATATCAATATAATTTTATTGACCGGGCCAAAAAGGGTGAAAATTTAATAAAAGACTACTGATATATTGTTACAATAACAGTTTAAAAATGTTGAAAATACATGGGCACAATTTTTTTTATAAGCATTTAAAGTTCGAATTTTGACAAAATGTAATAATTATTTTTTAGTTAAAAATGTTCTACTTTTATAGCTAAGAATTGAAAATTTACAGATTTATTACAGCAACAGAAGTTTATTAGAAATTTACCATAATTGTCTATTGTGGCTATCGCAATAGCTCGACGAAGGGGACGCAATGGTTTGTGTGCCCTTGGTACCGCCTTGGTTAGACACTGGCTGACTAGTTTTTTGTTGGGATCATTATTCGCATCGTTAATCATATACTATGCTGTATTAAGCCAACGAGGTAAAAATGGAATTTAAGACTTTATTATTATTACCATTACCATTGTTAAAACTCGCAATATATTTTTAGTTCCAGCCTTAACATACGTGGAAAGTAGCAACTACGAAGTTCAAGAACATGAATCAACGTCAGAAGCCATGGAAAAAGAGCTGAGATTATTAAGAAGGCAACTTAGTATGACACAAAATCATTTATTAGCTGCAATGAAGACGTCACTGTTTCCGGTTTCACCAACTGATTCACCACAGTTATTACCAGAGACTCCGGCGCCTTGCTCTTCTCAAAAAGTATGTAATAACTATTAACTCATGAGATGTTAGCTTGATTAAAAATTTTTTTGTTGTAAATCGTTTATTAACAATTTAGTAACTTTGAGTAATTCCCTAAAACGCATTTCAGGTTAAAGACACGATAGATAAATGCGAAGTGATTGAAGTCGGAATCGTGTGTGCTGGTTATAATTCTACACGTTCAGTAGTAACGCTAATCAAATCAATACTATTTTATCGTAAAAACCCATTAAGATTTCATTTCGTCGTTGATGTTATATCAAGAAAAATTTTAAAAACTTTGTTCGATACTTGGAAAATACCCCAATGTAAGTTTATTTACTATTACGAAAAATATTACCAACTCAAATATTTATAATTCCAATAAAATATGGCTTTTTAGTGGAAATAGAGTTTTATCCAGCTGAAAAAATAATATCCGATGTTTCTTGGATAAATAATAAGCATTATTCTGGGGTCTATGGTTTGATGAAACTATGCTTAACTCAAGTATTTCCAGACACGTTGAAACAGGTCCTTGTTTTGGATACAGATATTACTTTCGCAACGGATATTGCTCAGTTGTGGTCCATGTTAAAAAGTTTTAAAAAAGGACAAGTAAGTACCCATTTTACTATATGAAAAATAAAAATGTTGCATGCCTAGCGTTGATTTTAAATGTACCTACATGGAGTATTAATAGTATTATAATACTATATACCTAGAATATTGTAATACTAAGAATTTATTAAAACGGTTTTCAAAAATCAAGATTAAATGTTTAAATATACTCATTCTAAAAATACATAAATATATTATAAATACATAAAATACTTATAAAAACTATTTTTTTAAATTTTTTTTTAGGCTTTAGGGTTGGTCGAGAATCAAAGCGATTGGTATCTTGGCAAACTATGGAAAAAACATAAGCCATGGCCTGCGCTCGGCCGAGGGTAAGCAATAGAAAAAGAAAACAATAATACCTTTACCTATACTATATTAATCTATATCAAGAACATTCGCAAGGGGGGTGCTGGGGGAACTATGGCAACCCTGCTATTTTAGTTATAATATAATTAATTGTTTTTGTAAAAAAAATAGTACCTATATGAGCAGTATTATCAGAGACATTTTACTTTGCCCTCCCCCCCCTCATAAATAATATATTAATAGGTAAAATAACAAAATAACACACATGCTTGTCGTTTTATCGTTTATAGTTACAACACGGGTGTGATATTGATGGACTTACGAAAATTACGTTTAATTGGATGGAACGGATTATGGAGATCTGTGGCAGTAAAAACTCTAGTGACACATTACTGGACCAGTCTGGCTGATCAAGACATTTTTAACACGATTATTAAAGAACGGCCGGAACTTCTATACCCCATGCCATGCCAATGGAATGTCCAACTCAGCGACAATACTAGGAGTGAACTGTGTTACGCTGAAGTTATCGAGCTAAAGGTTCGTTTCTTGTTGCTTGATACACCTTATTAATGTATACAATGTACACGGAGTAACCAAAAACAAAATTAACAATTTTTTTTTCTAAATATAAACACTTGTCTTGTATACCGATTACTGATTCATGTGAAATCTATCGAATATTTATTGTGGTTTAAGTACGAGCATTAAGCACTAATAAAACTATTATTGTCAGAGCAACAATGATACTATCGAATTATACATTTTTCTAGATCTATCCTCAAGTTTTCTTGATTAAATAATTTCTTGTAATTTGATATACTACATATATAGCATATATAAACTATAAAACATTATATATCTTTACTTCTTAATGTTTTCTAGTTGTCAGCTTAAGATTTTAGACATGGTATTCAAATTCCCTCGGCATTTAGCTGTTTATTAATAAATAATAATATTTATAAGACCAGATTATTATGGGTACCCGGTACCTACAAAAGGGCCACATGGCGGTATGGCACCTTGGCCCTCAGTTTCATAGGCCTGTTGGTCTTTCAGTGGATATTTTATATCGCATAAAGTATATATACTAATATATACTATAGAGAGTATATACATCTTATTTCATTACATAATGTTTTTTATGGCCCAAAGCCCCAAAGCCATCATGGCCCATGGGGTGCATATAATCTAAAAACAATTATAAAAACTATACAGTTGATTATCGTATAATATAATGCTGACTACATGTTACTTATCTACTTTTAAATTAATATCTTTAAATTTCAGATTATTCATTGGAATTCACCCAAAAAGCTAAAAGTTAAAAACAAACATGTTGAATTTTTTCGAAATTTATATCTTACTTTCCTGGAGTACGATGGAAACTTGCTTCAGAGAGAATTATTTGGTTGTAATTATTCATCTACTATTCAAGATGTACCGGAAGTAAGTAAATTCTTTCGAAATACCATAATTGTACGTGTATACAAATTATAAAGTTTATAAATAAACTTATAAGTATAAAAATACAGGACGAATGACCATTCTATAATATGATAAATGATAATGATACGAACTAATAATTATTTATCTATATAGTAAATACTAAATAGATATAGGTAGGTATATCAATATCTCATAATTCATATTGCCAAAAGTCATATGATAAGAAATATTATTATAGGTAACTCCTACAAGTATACATTATACAATATGTCATATTATAGCATATTTAGGTACTACAATACTACATTTAATTCTAAATACATTCACTGACTATATACATTATAGGATATTGTCGGTATAATGATTGGAAATAATTACCAATTATATATTTTTTTTAAATTATTATTATTATTATTAGGGTTAAGGCTTCAACTACTAAGTTAGCCTATGGTACTGTGGGGGAGGGTACTGTAGATTTGTTTAAACGTGTGTGTTTGTTTTTGGCAGAATTTTTGATTTGGGCACCCGTAGGTATCTGTCACCCGTGACCGAGATTCGAACCGCCGACTGTGAGCATTGCAACCGATGCCTTAGTCCGCTCGGGAGGCTCGGCCACTCCGTCTCCCTCTAATTATATTATATACTTATATTTCAGAAATTCATACATTATCAGAGATAAACATTATTACGCACTGAAACAATTAAATATAAGATTTGAATCATAATTTTCTTTGAATAGATATTATGACATAATATGTACATTTCCAAGTTGCCAAAATTGGATGGCTGCGCTCTCGGCAGCTCTCAATATGATAATTTCAATAATTAATTTTAAATAACATTTCAATTTTCATTTTGGTATATAATAATAAATAATAATACAGGTTAACAGGCCGACCTGAAAAAAATGATGCTACTTCAACGTATGAAAAAATTTGGGAAAATTATATGGTTAATAAATAATTTAATAAATATAGTCATGTCAGGAAATTACCAAAAGTATTATATTGTAAAAAGTTATTAGGTATAACCCATTCTAAATAAATTTACTCAAAAATATTTGATATTTTAAAAATTCTAAAAAATACTACTTAACTTAGATAAATGGTTATACCATCAAAATTGTTCTTATAATCAGTTTTACAAATTGGCTGTATTAAATTTAAAACTTTTTATTTTCAGTATTAAAACATAAAAATAATTTTTTTTTTATTATATGTACGTGTAGCGCATGTGACTAAATTATATAGGTATCTGGTATATATGAATTGACCTTGTATGAATTTGAATTTGAATCCAATGATATAATATTATTGTAAACGAAAAACAATTCTGAGTGGAGACGGTTTGTCAGTGTGGATATTTGATATTATATTTATATTGTTATTACTTATTATTAATATACGGTACCTATTATAAAATTACAATAATAAATAGGTAACTAAAATCGTCATTTTTGGTTATTTCATATGTAATAGATATCGTCCATATATGTGTTTTTATATTTTTGTGATTTTTTAGTTACATAATAAACTAGTTAAGTGGAACATTTTTGTAAATTTTAAATTCTTAGCTATGAAAGTTGAAATTTTTATACATTTTTAACTACAAAATATAAAAATCTAAATACTTATAAAAAGAAAATTGTGCATACATAATTTTAATATTTTTCAACTACTATTATAAAAATATATCAGGAGCCTTGTATTATACATATTCACGCTTTTTGACTAAACAAATAAAATTTTATTGACGTTTATAGAAAAAAAAAACTAAAAAGTTGAAAATTTAAAATGTCTTAAAACAGCTAAAAACAAGTCAAAATATTTTCAATATTATGCCACGTATAAGAATTGATCAAATAAACATATTATGATATACGCATTTCAAGTGTCTACTGTTATTCGTTTTTGAATTATAAGAAAATAAGAAAATCGCCACATGAGAAATCGAGTATAGATATTATAGGTCTTTTAGCCTTTTTTTTTTTTGATTAAGATGGATAAGGTTATAAGGAATCTTGTATTACATTTTAAAATGTTACTAATTTCTAACTAAAAATAATTTACACATTTTCGTGTTTTTACGTGTTTTGTCAAACTTTGAACTTTATATGCTTATAAAAAAAAAATTATAACTAGATTTTTAATTTTTTTTCAAATGTAATTGTAACAATATATTAAGAGCCTTGTATTAAATTTTCAAGCTTTTTTAATAATACTAATATTTTATTGACATTCATATAGAAAAGAAACACTTAAAAAATCGGAAACTGAAAAATGTCCATTCGCAAACAAATCAAAATATTTTGAAAATTTTATTGAGTATAAAAAATGCTAATTTAAACATTCAATGAAAATTTCATGTATTTACGGTTTTTTTGTTTTAGAGTTACACCAAAATCCAAAATCGATTTTGTCGAAAACCAATTTTCCGTGAAAATTACCGTTTTTCCTAAATTTTTGTTTTGTTTTCCCTGCACTTTTGAAAACTATTGGGAATTTTAAATTTTGACCTCCCGAATGCACCAAAACTAGATTCACTTTCCAATCGAACAAAATGCTGTTGAAGAAAATTAAAGCAGTTTTACTTCCTAAAACGGTGCTGACAGACAAAATAATATAAAAACACACAATATCATTGTAAAATCAATACATTCATCGCTCCGCTCAGAATCTAAAATTAAAAAAGTTGATTGGAATAAAATTTATTTTATCTGTCAGGTGAATGATACAACCTGTATATATATATTTTAATGTGAAGTCATATCTTATATAATATATATACAACTCTGTATTGCGTATACATATATATTAGAAGTTTAAATCTATCGTTTTATAACATTAAATGATTAGCAATTATTATTAGTAGAGTTTTCGTCATTATTATTGAATAAATAATTGAATAGCTGAGTTTTTGGCAATTATACTCTCATTGGGAAGGGCATATACAATATACGCGGACCATTTTATAGAATTGTCTAAAATTGATAATTATACCCCTACATTTTTGTTTAGATTAGTGAAGATGATCTTTGTTACGAGTTCAGAAGAGCTGGCATGGCTAGTCTAAGGACTCACTTATATTTTTTAGATTTCGAATACCAGTCATCACCAGACGAATGTGACATTACACTGGTCGCCCAGCTATCGATGGATAGACTCCAAATGGTTGAAATGTTATGCGAGTATTGGGATGGTAATATTATATTTGTTACTATTTTACAATTGACTAACATATGTAATACATGTATCATGTATCATACATGTGTAAACATTATAAACACGTAAAATTTGAATTTTTATTTTTCCAGGTCCAATAAGTTTAAGTCTTTATATGTCCGATGCTGAAGCTCAACAGTTTTTGAGCTACGCTCAAAATTCTGAAGTGCTAAGGAATCGTAAAAATATTGGATACCACGTAGTTTATAAGGAAGGGGTAATATAATATTTACCTGAAATAATATAAAATTTGTGTACTTCATAGTTCATACTAAATTAAACATATTTATGTACATTTCTTAAAGGACTTTTACCCTATAAATTTACTGAGGAATGTTGCTTTGGAAAATGTCGTAACACCCTATGTATTCTTATCTGACATCGATTTCTTGCCAATGAGCGGCCTATACTCGTATTTGAAAAAGTACATATTTATAATGAACATCAAGTCTTCCGATAAAGTAATTTATTTGCGCAATCGAATTATCTAATAATTCATTATATCTATTGACTCTATATACACATATAGGCGATTGATTCAATTAATTAAACTTTATAACTATTTTATAGGCGTTAGTCGTACCTGCCTTTGAAACTCAAAGATATAGAACTGCATTTCCGCAAACAAAAGCCGATATACTGAGAATGTTGGACGACGGAGCATTATTCTCATTTAGATATCATGTGTGGCCAAAAGGGCACGCGGCAACAAATTACGCCAAATGGAAAGGATCTACTGTTCCGTACAAAGTAAAAAATTGTATTTCAGTATTTGTATAATATATAGGTAGTAAATAAAATATTGTATAACATCTAAAACAGTGGTTTTCCACCTTTTTTTAAACATGGCACACTGCTCTTTATAATATTTTCATGGGCACATGTCTCAGCCATGCAATGGCGTAGCCAGGATTATTAAATGGGGGGATTGTTAAGTATAAATTAAACTAAGTTTTACGGTTTTTGTATATAAATAATTTTATTGGTGGGTGGGGGTAAACACCCCCCTACGGGCTACGCCACTGCATCCATGAACAACGTTTTCTTTAATACAGACTATTTTTTTTTTTAGATTATTTAATTTTTACACCAGATTAGATAATCGACATTTTACTTTATTATATATATTTATATACCTATTGGCTGTTACCTATATATTTATATTTTATTAGTATTTTATTATATTTTTAATTATTATAAAAAAATAGACCGCTGGTCTAAAATAAAATATAGCATTACAAATTATTTTCTAAATTACAATTCACCTATAAATATTCGAAGTTTGAACAATAAGTAAATTTAGTGTATGGAAAAGGGAAAAATAAAAGATATGATTTACCATTCACGGAATCTTTTGTTTTTCCCTTTTCCATGCGTCAAATTTACTTATTGTTCGATACTTCGATGCTTACTTATTTGAACAGATAGTGCAATAAAAAATATTTAAAATTAAAAAAAACTTATTATTCATTTAAATCCGAAGGTGTTACATTTACACTTCGTAAACTCTAATTGATAATTTGTTTAGGTATCATGGGAACCAGATTATGAACCCTATGTAGTGGTACGCAGTGATGTTCCAAGATATGATACCAGATTTGTGGGTTTCGGCTGGAACAAAGTGTCGCATATCATGGAACTCGAGGCTCGAGGGTACACTTTTATTGTTCTTCCAAATGCGTTTATAATTCATATGCCTCACGCACCGAGTTTTGATATTGCCAAATTTCGAGGGTCATCTCAATATAGAAGGTTCGTGTTTACTTTTCAACCTTAAACTCGATATTAATCAAAATGTATCATTGTTTTAAAATCACAATGAAAACGAAATTCATAATTTGTCTTATTTATTTGTTACCTGCACTTTATAGATGTTTAAAAATTCTGAAGAACGAGTTCATAGAAGACTTACGCATAAGATATTCAAAACGATTGAATCACACCGAGAGTTAAATTCAAAATAATTTTTTTAAAACAAAATAATATGTATGTCTTATTGCGGCCTGCATTATCTTTTTAGACCAAAATATCTTTTATATTTATTTATAAAGCCGTTGTTTTTTTTCTTTCGAAATACTCGTCGATTTCTAGCTCAATAGATTATAATTAATTATTATAATAATTAGATTATATTAACTATTTATTTATTTTTTAAATATTTGTAATTTTTATAATACGTTGTATTTTATTGTTGTGTAAAATGTTCCTGTTTTGGTTTTTAAAATAATTATATAATAGCCATTTATGAAATGTGTCTGGATCAAAATAAATGAAATGTTATTTTTTTTCTTTTATGTACACGAATCGAGTTTTTTATTAATAAGGTGGTTAGCTTTTCGTTTGAGGGCAAACGCCTGGATACATAGAAGTCTATGATATAGTCCCTTGCTAGTTGTAAGCAGGTGTGTTTTATCTTTATAAACACTATGCGGACAGTTGTTTTCGTTTTCGGGATGTCCCAGCTGTGAGTTGCATCTGGCACGAGCCAAGCAGCTGCATATCGCGTTTACCTCATAATTTTTAAAATATCAGCAGCTTGCAATCGCTTATTATTATAGTTAATTTAAGACTCATTTTGAAATACGAGAAGACTTCATGCAATTTTATATTATCTAGGTACATTTAGGCAAAATATTAGACTCAATTTCACTTATTGTACCTGCACATACCTATATAAGCAATCTGTTGGTACCGTATAAAATATTATTAATATATATTTTTTACAGATCGAACCTATTTTAGATTCTGAGTGAAACGATGAATGTATTGATTTTAAAATGATGTGTGTTTTTTTTTATTTTTATTTTTTTTTTTGTGTCTGTGCACACGATTAGGTAGTAGTCGAAATAATGCTTCGATTTTCAACTTCAGTAACTTGTTCAATGGGAAAGTGAATCTAGTTGGTACTTTTGGGAGGTCAAAATTTAAAATTCCCAATAGTTTTCACAAGCGACAAGATTAACAAAAGAAAAATTAAGGAAAAACGGGAATTTTTACGCAAAATCGATTTTTCACAAAATTGAATTTGATTTTTGGTGTAACTTTAAAACAAATGACCGTAGACACTTGAAATTTTCACTGGTTGTTTATATTTCCATTTTCTATACACTATAACATTTTCAACTACAACATAAATCAACTAGCCACAAGGAATATAGCGTAATATGAGATCTGTCTATTTTCATATAAGAAATGTTCACTTATATAGATACAACTATACTTTATTCAGGATAAGAATACCCAAATTCGCGGACGAATACTGATAACTGAGCCGCCGGAAGTTATATTAGGTATGGTTAGTAAATGAAATAATAATATAATATATACTAGCATGTGTTCGGTTACAATATTACCCAAAGAATAAAAGATAACTGCCGGCGACTCGGTAATATGTATTCATGCGCGAATTTGGGCATTTTTTATCCTGAATAGAGTAGATATATGTACATACTTGTATGAGGTCACGAGACAAGTGACATGGTGTCATGGTATATACACATCCTGGAATAACCATTTTACATGCATCGTCGCTCATAAATAATACACAAATGCATCATAAATGTGTATACGTTTTAACAGCTTAAATATGAAAAAATATTGAATTAATGCGGACTTAGCAAAAACATGATTCGAATCGAAGTGATGGTCTTAAAAAAATCGAATGATGGAACAATTAATATGATGTAAACAATAGTATCATATACAACTGTGCAGTTGTTATAACTGTATAGCACATCACAATTAAATCAATTATCAAATGTATTTCATAGTTTCATAACAGTGTAAAAATATACAGTGAAAAATGTATTAAGTCATATTTCATATTTTATAATTATATATGTAAACTGTAAGGATTAATTACCGCATATTCACATGACATTTATGGAACAGGTAATAGAAATCAAAATATTATAATCTATACATAAAATAATATCATGCGTGTATCACGATCCAATTTAATTATATTTATAATATCATATTTTACCTATAAAAATTAATTTGAATAGGGGGACGGAGTGGCCGAGCGGATTAAGGCGTTGGTTGAGACGCGCACCGACGGCGGTTCGATCCCGGCTACAGGCGGCATGTCCCGTATCCCAATATCCCGCAATATACCTACTATACGTCGATACCTAAGTACCTAAGTTATTGTTTAATTTAAATTACTTAATAATTTTTTACCGATTATTAATAATGTTCGTATATAGTATATAAATAATAAATATTATTAATAGTAACTCTTAGTCTTCGATATACACGATCAATAAAAAAAATGTAAGCCTTATATTATAATAACTCATAAAATAATAATTTTAAGGTTTAACTATATTATTTTTAACTAGGATGTGCGAAAAAAATCACACTTAACTACATTAAATTTTCAATTCAGAAAAAAAAATAAATCTGAATGAAATGCATTTAAATAAAACCAGAATACACAAAATAACTATTTTATCATTTAAAAATGCATTTAGCATTGGTGGTAAGCCGATATCTTTTTAATTAGTGATTACCAAATGTCAAACGTATATAGAAGTAATTAAATTATGTTATTATTTTATATATAAATATAGATAGTAAAATGTATAGGTGTACGAACAATATTTATACTATTAATGTCTATATTATAGATAGGACATTTATGATGAAACATTGTGATGAGCTATCAGTGTTTAATAAATCGAATTGAATAACGACGTGTATATAATTTACACATTACAGTTTACTCTATCGATAAAAGATAAATAATCGTAACGATTGAAATTATCAGTATATATATATAGCTATTAGCTATATAAGAACAATATATATATATATGACAGTATATCAAACAATATGCTTCAAAAAGTTATATTCCAATGGAAAACAAAGAGCCTTACCTACCTACGGAAATAAAATATGTAACAAGCAACCGAACTCATCAATGAAGTCTATACATAATGCATCTTATGGTTTCACTTTATTATACAGAAGTACAGAACTATAATAAAAGAAGTAGGTATATACCTGCCTATGTTTAACAATTAAATAATTCAAACACGACGTGCATTGGCAATATGTATAAGAGTACGTTTAACTGTTGCAGTATCCGATGATAAATAATTAGCGAGCAAGTCCGGTACATATTTAATTCAGAGAATCAACTGATCCACGTGCCTAAGCTCGTTGAACACCTGCATAACTGGATTTTTTATCGATCGAACGTTGATATAATAAAGTGTCCGAATAAATAACCACTTTAATAACAATCCTTTTAATTTTTTCTTCGCATTAATTTCGTTTTTACTTCGCTCGTGTTTCTGCAATGTTATAATATTACCGTGTATACCTATAACTATATAATAACACGTTAAAGTGAAAAAAAAACCGGATTCGATGTACGCATGCGCAAACTGAACACGAGCCATACACCATCTGCTCCTGGCCCGGGTACAGGGACAGGCTTGAACGGACTAGTTTACAGTGTTCAGTTAGAAACGAAGTGTTCAAGCAAGACTACAACCATGTTTCTGTTCCTGATAATAAATGTTGCTATAATATGCAAGTTCACAGGTCCAGCCGAGGCTCAGACAGCACTCGATACAGACGAGTTGAGGACAATTAAAAACCAACTAAATTTGCTGATGGAAAAAAGACAACAGGATTACCAGCAGTTGGAAAAATCGCTTCACGAATCTCTGAAAGGAAGCACAGACCTCGATGCGTTGAAAGAAGAAATTCAATTAATCAGGTGAATATATTATAATATTATATTTTGGCATGAAACTTACCAAATAATTCTAAAAAAATCTATAATTAGTCGATGTAATGTACATACCTAGGCACTTATACTATATTTTACTACGAAACCAATAACATTACATTCTATTTAATATAGGTAGATACAATATTATAATTTATCATCATATTAATACATTGTTAGTTAATTATTATTTATTTAGATTTACCCATTAAAAATCACCTTTTCGGTTAAATTTTAAATTATTATGGAAAACGAGGTCATAAAAGTTGTAGATCAAAGAAAATTTGTTAAGTAAATTAAAGTAACTAATGAGCAGCGTTTATAAATATATTTTTACATATTATTATATTAATAATTTATTAATTGAAATTATTTATCTTTATTTAATGACATTTTATCTCACTCTCCCTTTAGAAAAATTCTATATTTGAAAAATAATAATTATATAGTACGCACTGATAATAGGTAGTAGATAATATGTAAATTGCAATTTATTATTTTAATTCAAATATGCTGAGTTAAATTTTGTACTACCTAATTTAATGGTTCACTAAAATTTAATGAACCAAACACGGGCCACTAAATCATGTTTAAGGGACCATTAGCTTTCTACTGATTCATTAAATATTTAGTAATTCTTAACATATTAATCAATTACTAGTCATCATGTTCTCATGAAAATCAAAAGCATATGAATACTGCTCATTTTGTATTTTTTGAATATTGTTTAATGTTGTATCAACTAGTATATTACCTAAACATATAATTACATATATAAATATACTTTTAATCTATTTATCTATCACTCCCACATTCTCACATATTAAAATAAACTTTTATTTAATGGATTTGCTTAAAAAAAATACTAATAATAACTACCAACGTCTATTACGATTTACGAAAACTATGAACTGATCCTGATCAGTGATCAATATGAACAATTTTATAATAATAGTTATTGCTTTAATTTTTTTTGACAAAACAAAACCTACTCCAACTTTATAAGCAGAGTTGAAGATAAAATTATCAGACTACATAATATAATAATTAATAACAGTTATTAAAAATGCATGTAAAATATAAAATCATTGTAAAAAGTAATAATAAATATACTCTAATTACCTGTGGTAATTTGAAATTACAAAGTTTAGTGATATTGACGACAGTCCTGGTTGTATACAAGTTATAAAGAACAAAATAACAGTGAATAATATACTAAACGAAGACGTTAAAATCGTTACAGAATTCCACTTGCCTGGAGTAACAGTATTTTTAGATACTACTAACTGGCAAACCACAACGAGTTATTTACAATGTGTCATATAGTGTTGGTTTTAAAAATTAAGATATTAAACGATATATAACATATTTTACACTGTAGTTATGTCTAATATGAATGTATCAGGGTAAAAATATTGAAAAAAAATATGACGATTTAAGTTTCACGGGAAAATTTTATTTCAAATGTTATCCCATATAGTATATTATATATTGCATACCAACCGGTAGATTTAAATTCTAAAAATCGAATTGTACCGACTATTAAACTATTTTATGAAGTCTAGTCTTATTTTCAGATACAGGTACCTCGTACCTACCTACTGAAAATATTTTTAATTAAATGTAAATCGAGATATCGTAAAAGTTTCTACTTAATAGTATACTACTATACTCTACAATAAATTATGATAGGTACTATAGTATCTATAGAAATTAAAATAACAAAGACATATTATAACTGAATTTGCAAGAAAAGTATTCAATAATTTATTAATATGTTGTCATCAAGTGACAAGTATCCACCACAATGCCACATATACTAATCATATTAGTACTTAATAGTCGATCATAGTAATTTATTATATAGATAGTATTCGACCATGTACCTACCCATTTATAAGTACACATTAGTTTTATGCAAATGTTTTCGAATACCTATACCTACTTAACCTAAACCCGTAACCTTGTTCTATCTGTTGTTGAATCTCCCTTAATTATTTAGAGTCCGTTTATTTTTTCATTAGGATTACAATTTACATTTTTTATACTATGATATTATTAGATTGTCTACCGATATTTTACAGGACGGCTATAACTAATTATTTATTTTGTTAATGGCATAATAATAATATATGTATAATGAATACGCAAACGCAATCATCACTTCCATGTTCCAATAGTATCACGCGTGATAAATATTATAATATAGATAGGTAGCTATATCCTATAGTAATTTAATATTTTTACATACCTATGTCATATTTAGTTAATTTAAACTAAGTAATACATTTATACGAGTAAATTAATTTATTAATATCCTTGCTGGATTATCGAGGTGCATGCCTGGGCAACGGTAGTTTATAAAAATAAAATAATAAGTATAGCCGTATAGGTATTTTTTGTTACTTAACAATTATTTAGTTTACGTTATAAATGTCAGATAATAGTATATAATTTTTAACTAGAGACGTCAAGTTAAAAAAAAAAAATGTATTAGGTAATTATTGTATTGTTTACAAAATTTCTTGTTAAATATGAGATTTATTTATTTATACTAATATTTATTTTAGGTATAGTTAACATAACATTTTAGACATTTACATAGAATGAAAGATGAAAGAAGGAGTGAAATTATATATCGTATCCGGATGTTCACACATTTGCGTGTTTATTTTTAATTGTTAAAAGAGTTGCGCGATGTATAACATGCTCAGTAAAACTAAATACACATAAATACATAATAATGTTATTCACGAGTATTCAAATAAATGTAATATATTCATAGGCTTTTCGCAGCATAATTATGTTAAGAGAAGCAATTTTAAGGTTTAACAATAAATTCGGCAACACGATTAGGTACCTATTTTAATATTATACATTTTTAATTTCTAAAGAGATAATGGCTCATATTATAGTTGTTTTAACTTATAATAAATTATTTTAATTATAATTGTATATGAATTATGAATCAAATATTATTGTCTTTATATTAGGGATGAACATGCGAGGATGGCCCATTCTGGCAACGATGGGGTCCGTGATAAAGTAGCCGTAGGATGGCTAAAGGAAGTGATTGGGGGTTTGAGATCAGAAATGCAAGCGGTGTGGTCAGCCATCAACGAAACGGCGCAGATACACAAGACTGTAGCTATACAAAACGATCTGCAAGCACTGAGGAATGACTTGGATTCTGATCGAAAAGACTTGCAAACAATGCAAGGAGAATTAATGTCAGTTAAGAAGAATGTCGAAGAAATATCAACTAAACATTCCGAATTGGAGAAAAAGATTAACACCATTGCTAAACATCAAAACATAATCGATAAAGTAAGTGAAATTAGTAATTTATTGTTTCTTATATTCGTATTTTATAGGGAATAGCCTAATAAAAATGAGTTGATTACATAGGTATTACTGTATTAGGTATATACTATATATAATAGACAAATAAAAATAGACAAATAAAAATATATATATTTAAATCGCTAATAATATTATTAGAGGAGAAATCATTTACCTATTTACGAATAATTAAAGGCAACTGCAGGTGGTAAATATTTACAATGTGAATTGTAGATAATACTATATATGACAGGGAAAAATGCTCTTGAGGTAAAGCCTCTTCTTGTCGGTAAATATGAAGAAAAAAACGTATCTGTTTAAAATACCTACCTATGCAGTTCGTATATATTATTATTATTTATTATACAGTACCTATATACGCCAATGCGTATGTTATACAATTTATATATTCGTGCTCTTTGCAATTAAAGAAAACATTTACACTATAATATAGTATATACGCATATATCAATCGCAATTTCGAACGTCACGTCTAGGTGTATTTTACACAGAATTATATATATATAAAAAAAATAACAGAGACCAATATTCTACCTTTGAGATGATAATAATTACTATCAAACCATATGGCTAACGTGGGTGCACGTCTGCCGCCAGACAGAGTATAATATTATCTGCTCCCGCATTGACCAAATGGCGTTTTCAGGGATTTTTTTTTAAGGTGAAAATTAAACATCAAAACAAGCGCATTTATACTTACTAACCGTATAGTTATACCCGTCTATTATATTATATTTTATATTATACCTTGGGACAGTAACAAGTCAAAACAAAGTCACGTTTATAATTATTATTATTGTATTCGTTTTCCAGAAAAACAACGAAAACGACGTACAAACGGCGTACAGCAACGTTTATAAAGTGAGTGTTTGTATATTTAGTATTTACAAATAAAATGTATATGAATATAAAATAAAAAAGTTAGGAAAGCTCACTCTAAGGCCTGAGCGGGATAAATTCCCGGTTTCTAAACGTATATTTATTAGTAGGTGTATAATATACTATAATTCCATAATACATTATACTCACGATTTAAAAATAATTGACTTGAATATGGCTATATTGCTTATACAATATACATACAAACCTAAATAAATTAAATATCTTAAGAGGACGTCGTACCCGCATGTTTGTTGTCTCTGTCTTACTCTTACACACGACACACATACGAATTAGAAAATTTTTCTTTTACCAGTTTCAATAGTGTGCTGTTAGTTTTGATATTAGTGTGAACTGACCTATTATCAAACTTTCAGTCTTCAGGCTAAGAACATTATAGGGGATTTTTATATAGGTTTTTACGATATTTTAAGTGACTAAGTGAGTTATGAATTATAAGTATGTAAAATATGCACTAACTATGAACTTTTTTAAAATATTTTATGAGAATTTTTAAGTAGGTTAAATTTTTGTTAGTCTTTTGTACGAGTCTTAAAAAAATGTTGACATTTTAAAAATCATAAAATATAAACCTGACTTAGATAAATGTTTTTATAATCCAAAGTTTCCTAAAAACCAGATTTACAAATGAACTAAATTGAATTTTTAAAATAAATTGAAATCATATTTTAATTGTTTAATTTCAGTCTTAAAAATAACAATACAAAATTGTATATCATTGTGCGTGTAGCGCAATCAATAACTTATATAATATTATAATATATAAAAAAAAATATATTGATTAGAACATAAGTTTTTTTATTTGTCAGATCTTCTTGTTACACCTTAACTCAGAACTCTGTATATAGTTACTTCTCTAAGCCATTTTAAATCATACAAAGTACCTAACTATTTATATAGAGTACCTTCGTATATAATAAACTTTAATCGCATTTTTATAAAACTGAGTTAGGTGGGGTTTTTTTTAAGTAATAACTTACCAACTCACTTAAATTGTAAATTGACACTCAAACACTGCAGCTTACTATCTGTAGCAATATCTATTATGCAGTAGGATATATATATATATAACCTAACCTACCCTATATATATGCGTATATAACACCGGTGTATTTTTCGAATGCAGCGAGTAGCGTTTGATGTTGATGACAACAACAATAACGCCGAGCGTCTGCAGACGAACGTCATCACCACTTTGGTGACGGACCGGGAGGCGCAGGAGCTGGAACAGCTGGAATCGTCACGCAAATATCTGGCACACCGGATGGCCCGTCTGGAGAAGCGCATGAAAGGCGTGCTTTACCGGGAGAGTGCGGCTATGGAGCGGGAAAACCGTTTGTCCCGACTGGAGGCTGACCTTAACGCCACCAAGGAAGCGTTGGCATTTAACGCCACTCGCCAGGATGCCACACAGGACAGGCTGCACGGGTCCTTGCTGGAGCTGTTGGAAAGCGTGGAAAATCTTGACGACCGCGTGGACGCGTGTCTGCCGGAAGTGCGCAAGGAAATATCAAAAATAGAATTCACCGTGGCCCGGATAAACGCTTCTGTGGCTATCATTAAGGAAGACCAAGTGAGTCCGGCAGTATAATAATATCATCTGTTATGTACATATTGTATTATTACCTATTATAATATCGAACAATTCACCCGAGTATAGTTTTTCAAATTAGAACGTCCCTTTTTTATTACTTAAATATGTTAAATAGATAGACGGGTTTTCTTCAAATGTTTTGCATCAAAATCAAAATATCAACGAGTAGTTACCTATACGGCACTTGGCACTATTTATTTGTGCTGGGGGGGGGAGGTGTAATGCAAAAATGAAATACAATTACTGGCCCGCATTTATAATGATAAATTTGTTCTCTCAATATTTTTTCTAGGTAGGGCAACTTTTCCCTCGTGATCCCCACCCTATATGCCACCTATGGGTAACTATTTATTTTTGTTTTTTTTACTTTATACGCACTATAACAAATGCCAAGGTGTTGTTTAATAGTAATTAATTTATAGTATATTCAAGCACTCATATAACTCGGATACCCATTGACCATTATATTATTATCTGTTTATTGTATTTTAGACAGGATAAAATGGAGATGAGTATACTCAGTGAATCGTCCTGTATAGGATATTAGGATAACAATAATATTATAATATGTAAACGCATCGTACCTATATACTTAGGTAACTTTATTATTCAGTATAGTTATAATATGAAGGTATACAGTATAGTTCGTAGGCTACGTGGTTACGTTATGGACTACCTATATTATTATCACCGAGTTTATTGTAAGTGCGTAACGATTGTGTTTTCAGAATAACCAAATGTTGACTGCAAAGGCCCTCGGCGAAGGGATGTCAGTCATACAGAGAAAAATGACCAAGTACAACAGTGAAAAACAAATCGAGAAAATGGTATCCACCCCTCATGTGAGTATACTGTGGCTACAACCTAAATTACCTCGGCTACCTATTGTGTATAATAATAGTCATCGCTTATACCTTTACCACAGTTATGGGCAATATATATTTATATTAATTAACAGAACTTGCTTACCTGACTTTTTAACTTTTTTTAAAAAGTATATAAATTTAAAAAATAAATACAATCATCATAATTCGAATTAATTATTTATACGAAAACAATATTATATCGTAGTTATTATATAATAATAATTTCTATACCTACCTGTCTAGTTGCTATTTTTGTCAAGTAAATCATTTAATTTATATTAATTAATGTTTGTGTTTGTGCTTGTGCATCGCTATGTATTTTTCCTTTCACCTAATTATATGTAGGTACTAGACTTTTTTATCATGGACTTTTTATGTCTCAGACTTTTTAGTTTTTAACTACGGACTTATTTTCCTAGTTATTTTTGGTAAATCTATATACCATAGTACATAATATTATATCCTAACATTGCGGCAGTATAGATAAATTGTGTATAGAATTAATTTTGGTCCTTGGGTATTTATTTTTCCGTATACGTAGGAATACAAGCATTTTTGGTTTTTTAAAAAAGCTGATTTCGGAATCTTGCGCGTTACCTATTGGCTATTACTTATTAGGAATATAATATTACGTCGTCGTTAACACCCGTACACGACTCGCCGAATTTTCATCCTGGTCATCAAAAAACTGGTCCATCGTCATCTGCGGTGGTTTCATCGTCCGCTATAATGTTATTGTACCACAGCCCACAGATAATAATACATAGGGGGCCCCGGAGCGACGCACACGCTGCCCGTCGGCGGCAGGTGGTTTTTGTTTTTACCATATTATTCGTTTCGTCCCAACGTGAGCACGAGGTCACAGTCGGCGGCGGCTCGACGGTGGTCAGGTGCTACTCACACCTGCCCAATTCCATATGTCGGACGAAACGGCTCCTTGTAATACACTCATTGTAAAGCACGCACGCATGTAATAAAAAATAGTGGCCTATAATAAATAATATTATGTATGTGAATTATGAATGTTATTATAATAATATGCACGTACTTAAACGACAAAAACAAATTTTAAAATAACCTTGCACAATAATACGCGAGCAGGACAACCATTACTGCGTTAATGCGTCCGTATTATGGGACGTACGAAATTAAAACAATGAACTACATAGATATGTACGATAATATGAATTCTCGAAAAATTCAATAAAACGGAAGTTGCGCGGGGTTCAAAAGACAAACATAATAGGTGCGCATAAAATACGCTAAAATTCGGTTTTTTTTTTTTAATTGTCATCTTGAGAATACTATCTGGAAAGAACCTATTAAAACGAATTGCGGAATAAAAATCCCCGACCCTAGGTAAAAAAATCCCCAGACTAGAATATTACTCACAAGTCACAACTACATGAAAATGATAGAACAAATATTTTTTAAACACCAATTAGTATAGGTATATAATTACTACTATTATTATTATTAATATTTAATTCAAATTTATAAATACCTAGGTATATTATAATATATACTTATCATTAAAAAAAATAATATAATAATAATAATAATAATAATAATATAATAATCAATAATTTCCCAAAAAATTAACAATGGGCTTTTTTTGGGTTCCTATTGTTTGATTCCAACCATGCTCAATCGGGTTGTGAAAAAGGTCAATCGTGCTCAGTCGGGTTCCAGCCGTGTAGTGTGTACCGTTGATAATAATATATAATAAAATATAAGATAAAAGGTTGCATCTACTTATCATATCTGTAATGGGCTAGTGAACACAATTTTGATATTCGCTATCTTAACATTTTCTACATTTTTTAACTACAATATAATTTTCAAATTTTTGTAGTGTAATTTTACAGAATTATACTTACTTAATATGAATATTAATATTTTACCTAAAATAAAATATTATTGTTAATTTTTCGAAAACAGAGGTCGTTAGCCTGGGGTACTGTGAGGGAGGGTACTGTAGGTTTTTAACATGTGTGTGTGTATTTGCGGCAAGGATATGCCACTAAAAATCACGGGTGGTCACCCATCCGGGAGCTAGTGAAACCGACCAGTCCGTACACTCAGAATAGGTTCGTAACTGAATGTACACAACGCACCACTCCAAACCACAATTTTCTGAAATTATTTAATGTATTATACTATTATATAATATACTCATTTTTCGAACGATAAGTACCTATATATAATACACCTAAATATTAATAATGTGGACATGTGGTAATATTAGTATCTATAATTATAGCTTTTAAAAAAAAATATTTGTTCAATCATTTTCATGTGGTTGTGAGTAATATTGTAGTCTGGGGATTTTTTATACCGATTACCGTTAAAAAAAAAATATTAAATTTTGTACGACTAAATTATTGAGCGTGCGATAGACAAGTAAATATAGTTGTACGCTCATTGTAATTAATATATTATCATAATTCATAATACACTTTTTTTTGCAAAATTATAGGCACAATTTTGTAAAAGTATAAAAAGTTTCTTAGTTTTTTACCCCTTGTTGAAAGATACATATAGGTAAGGGAGTAAGGGACATATTTTATTCATGTAAAATAATGATTATAACTGTTCAATTACACAGACCGCAGACTGTAGACTTTAGCGTAGGTATATAATATTACCCATAGGCCCATAGTATAAGGAATAAATATTAAATAATAAATATACTATACAGATAGCACCATAGCGGCAATTGCGGCATAGCTGCAGGTATTTCAAAATCTGAAGAATAAAATATTTTTTAATTAAAAAAGTGATTAAAAACAAACGTAGTTTTTGTTTTAATATTTATTCAGTTCAACAGTTGGCAGTTATTGTTTTCATGCAGAATCGTACATAATCTATAACCTAACCTAACCATATTAACTTGTTTAAAACTACCTATTAAATGAGTAAAGTTAATCTATGCCTTACAGGTATACCGCGTCTACATCGTCGTAACCAGTGCTAATAGCTAATTAACATATTTTTGCATATTTTATACTGTTTAAGTATGAAAATATTTATGAAATTGATTTCAATCTGATAGAACCATTGTTTTAATTTTTAGATAAAGAAAGAAAATTGCACGGAATGTACACATGCAATCGACGAATTGGCCACATTGCAAAATTCATTTGAAAGAATTGTCGACGGACTTCCCAAAGGTATGTGAGAAACTGAGAACTATCCCACATTTGTCAGTGCGTGTATAATTATAAATATCGTATTATTAGCATTTAAATATTATGTGCTATTATTTTCACTTTAATTTATTTAAAAAAAAAAAAAAAATGTTTTATTCATATACAATAATAACCGTATACAATATCACAACCACAAGGGTAAAAATGTAAAACCCGATAATGCACTAATATTTATAACAACTTAAAATTCTTAAGTCCACATAATATGCAATAAAATGATAATACAAAATCAAACTAAAATAAACTGTATTTATAGTTTATACCTAGAAGTTAAAGTAACACGTATAAGTTTATACTTTATTATGTACTTATATATTAATATATTATTTTATATATTATAAAAGGATTATGATAGTCGATAGAAGACACATGTAAAGTTAAAATAACGAGCTGAAATCGAAAAAGTCCGTTAAAGAATTCTTGAAGCGTAAACTATAAATAGGGTTGTTCGTGTTACCCCGCAGCAGAATAGAAGTATTTACTAGTTAATTATTTTGATCGGTTAACCATATCGAATATGACTGCAGGTGGTTTTTTTATTCATATTCATCCGGTTACTATTGCATTGTTTCCGTTTTCCATGTTTATATATGCGCGTCATGTAGTAAAATAAAAACACGTATAAATACAAATAACTAATTACTGGGTATAGCTACTGCAGGTATGACTAAAAGTGTACATCCATTATGCGTGTACCTTTAGCTGAATAAAAATTATAAAATTTACTTAATTACCTAGTCAGTATTTCCATAAATGTATAACTAATAGGCAATAGCTAGAAATACACGTTTAAGGAATATCCAAATATAATATGCTGTATATATAGAGCGTATTATTTATGTGTTAAAACTAAACATAATATGACTACGTGGTATGTAGATACTATTATGCATAATATATTATTCTTTATTTTCGTATACTTCCACGAAGTGTTGGATTAATTTTCTTACACAAATATTATGATTTTAACTGCGATAATCATAGATATGTCTAACGCGTCCCACAATGGTTTCTGCTCTACAATTAATTTTTTTTAGTAAATTCGAATAATTTGTAAAGTACACAGGTACCTACATTATAAAAACATAATATATTGGCGATAAATAAAATACTTTATTTAGGTACCTACCTAGTACCTAATTAAGTAATATTAATTTTTAGAAAACTATATTATAGGGAGTAGGAACATAAATTTATGTCATTTTTATTATTTTAAATTATGTATAGCCATATAGGTATAGGTACCTAATAATTAATAAAAAAAATAGGTATACGCCGCAGTGGCATATACTTAGACCTGAATTTTTATTTGTTTAGGGTGTTAAATATATTCAGTTTTTCGTAATTATTGACCAAAAAAATATATCTCATTAGAAATGAATTCTTCCTTTATATTTCAGGTAGGGGGGGGGGTAGTGTTATATTATACATTTTACAAAGAGTAAATTTAATTTTATGCTTAACAAATAAAATATTAAAAACATATTATACAGGGTGTCCCGTGAGGATTTACTCATTGCGATATCTCCTGAAATAATGGAGATATCGTAATTATGTTTTTTTATTAAGACTCGCAGAGGTAAGCACTACAAATATTTTATTTTTTAATTAAATTAAATTTTTTAGTAAAAAAGTTAAAAAAATTATTTTTTTATTTTTGAAAAAATTGAAGATAGCCATTCTATAGAGTATATTTTTGTGAACATTTTGAGCTTTTAACATTTTATTTTCATTAATCTCATGATTTTTAATAATTTTTTTAGTTTATTAGTAAAACGTCAATAAACTGGTTTTTGTCCGGGCGGCGAGTCCCCCTCTACGGCTAATGAGTAATGAGTAAATCCTCACGGGACACCCTGTATATTATATACATTATACTTCACCTATTAAGAAGTTATTTAATGGAAATTGAAATGTAAAATCAAACGTGTTATAGATTGTTCTAAATTGAAGTCCCCGGGAACATATCTGATAGCACCGGATGGAAAAAACCCTTTGCTCGTTCAATGCCACATATCGGATGGTATGTCCTGGATCACAGTGCAAAAAAGGACCAATGATCATCTCAAATTCAATAACAATTGGAACGAGTATGCCAAAGGATTCGGAAACTTAAACGGTAAGTGAATACGGAATATTGAGTAGCATTTATATTAATTTGTATGTAAAATGAATGCGTATAACTATTTATGTTCAATGATTTATAATCACTAAATCACCTACTTATAGTATATTTTAACTGGTTTTGCACGTGAATTAATAATTTTGTTAATTCACAAATATTGGGATAGAAAGAACATATAAATTAAAATATTATGTAGGTCCTTATAGATTATACAGGGTCAAGCACAGTCATAACAGTTTTTATTCGTGAATAATTTTGACAACTGAGTAACTGTAACCCCACGGTCCTATAGAAACTAATAAACTATACTAACCCTTTTTATCCTTACGAAGACAAGACAATAAAGAATGACCTAACCTAACAGATATCTAATAACGGTATTTTTTCAAGAATTTACTGAATACTCATGCCCAGTTTAAAATATGTTGTTACAAAAATTCCTAACATACTACAATTACATTTTGTTTAAGTAGGTACCTATAATATACCTACTATATCGCCATATCGGTTATGGGGAGGTATGTCGTGGTCGTATGCGTATCACTCATATAGTCGTATATGCAAGGTCAAAACAAAATTAACGTTTTTATGTCAAACTTTTTAATTTGAGAAAGAAAATTGCAACAGACAAATACCGATCCCTTTTTCTGTTTTCGAAGCATCTGTGTAAAACATATTACAATTTTGATATGCTTAGTTAATTCTCTTTTTTATTAAACACAAATATGTCATGTGTAGTAGATTTATTATCTATATGTTTAGGTAGGCACTTAGTTCCACGTCCCACCTGATATACCAGCTATTCTCAACATACCTTCTTAATAAGAACCTAACCTAAGTCTCTTATACGAATAAAAAGAATAATATGTTGAAAGTGCGCCATACTGTTTTTTAGATAATTTTGTACTCACTCATCCCTTTCACGTAATTGGTGTTTACTGTTTTAGTTGCACATCACTCATGCTTATATCCTGCGTTTAAATAGAAAATATTTAAAATTATAGTTATATAGGTACCTATAATAGTCACGACATGGATATTCTCTTGGATAATTCAGTGACGTCACCCATAGCCAATGGTGTACCTAAGCAATTACTAAAAAATAAGCCTACCTCCCAGCTCCCTCCACCATATTCAACGATAATATGAATATCTATATAGCACATGGCTTATATATATTATATAGGTAACCTGCAGTTTATTCGAAAAACAAGTAACCTAAAATACTAATTCCTAATATAAAATTTGAAATGTTTATAGTTCGGACCTCCCCCCCATATTATATTGACGCGAATTCAATGATAATAATTAATATGGAGACATCATGGATCATGAGACATATTTTTATATTACTATAAATTATTCAAACCGTATTTCACAGGCGATTTTTGGCTGGGCAACGACGCTATCCACCGTTTGACGGCGGACAACGCGTCTTCTCTGCGCGTCCGGATGACCGACATATACGGTAACAATTGGCGGGCGGACTACTTGAACTTCTCGATATCGAACGCCACCGATGGTTACAGACTGGACATTTCCGGTTACCGCGGCAACGCCACCGACGCCCTGTCTTTCCAAAACGGCCACCGGTTCAGCACGGCAGACCGCGACCAAGACGCCAGCACGGCAAACTGCGCAGCCAACTACGAGGGTGGCTGGTGGTACTCGCGGTGTCAGCACGCCAATCTCAACGGCAAGTACAACTTCGGGCTGACGTGGTTCGACACCAGTCGCAACCAATGGATGGCGATCGCCCGGAGCGAGATGCAAGTCGGACGTCCGGTGTCCACACAATAATATTATTGTAGACCACCTTTTATATTATGATATTATGGTAATATTATACCTAGGTACCTAATATATTATATTATCAGCGTCCAAAATACGTTTAACCCACACGTGTGCTAGTCAAGTGAAGACAATGTTGAGTTTATATTATTTATATCTGCGTAATATTGTCAGTTTCATTTTTTCTATTTATATTTTGAACTGATTAGGTAATAGTTTTGATAATTTGATTGACGTCATTAATTTTATATTTTTTTCAATTCATTTTGATGTTAAATGTTAATAATTATCACTATAGTCTGTAAGGTTAATAAATACACCTATTTTCAAGGTGAATTTTACTATTAAATGTACATTGATATATGTATAATTTAAACAAACATTTTTTTTTTTGTTAAATTTTGATCTCAAAATATGATCAATAAAAACTTAAGTAGGTAGGTATATGATAATATTATTGATAGTTACTCAATGTTTTTTTTTTTTATTATTATAATTATTATACATATTGTATTGAACTGCACATAATTATTATTTATTATACAAAATGCACAGTTTTTAATTTTAAAAGCACTGATATAAATTAAAGTACAAAAATATAATCCATGATATTTATGCTCAACACAAATTTATATATAAATGGTTACATAAAAATAACTTAATTTGTAATGTTCATAAAGTACTGAAAACAACATATTATATTTTATTACGTCAACAATAATAAAGGTAATAAATAATATTTGATTATATACTATTTTAATAATTTATGGTATAATCCTTTACACACAACCAATATACATTTAATATATATAATATATACATTTTGTTAAGTTCATGGTTGTGAAAAATGAATGTAAACAAACTTAATGCTTACAAAAATAATTTGCATTAACAAGTAAATTAAAAATTAAGTGAGTATGATTTTAAATACTAAATAAACAAATAATAAATATAATTGTGTTATATAATATCACAGTTACTTAAGCAATCAAACTGATGGATATTAAACAATGTTGATTTTTTAATAATGGAAATGTATTCAGTTTAAAAATAAAAAAAATTCACAGCCTTTTAAACATAAACCATATCAATATTATTTATGAACGTCTCCTGTTTAATATATCAAAAAGCACTTCAGTTGAGCTATTTGAATCACCAGAGTCAGAATCACTATCTGGTAACGTTAAATGTTTATTATCTTCATTGTCAATAATACCATATCGATTTTCAATTGATCTTGAAAACTTTTGCCACACATGTCCAATAACACCTATCATGCACATTGCTAAACCTAAGAACTTCATGGTCGTCATTTTGTCACCATTCCATTCCACAGCCAATATCAAAATACAAATTTCCTTAAAATAAAATACATAATTAAATAAATATTAAATTAGCAGAATAAGTTATACTGACCTTGATAATACCAACTACACTTAATGTAATGCTTGATGTTTTATATACAGCAAAATATTCAGATACTTCAAGTCCAATAGCAAGGCATGATCCAATTAATATACGTACAACCATTTGATAACATTGAATGTTTTCATTATTAATCCACCAATTCCAGAAATCATTACCTGTACACAATACAATATTTAAGAAAGCAATTCTAAAAATAATAATATACAATTTAAAAGCCAGTTAATAACGGTACAAATAAAATATGTGGCCGAGAGGGTACTAATCTGCTGTACATTAGGTAGGTAGGTACCGTGTTGGTTACTGTAATATAAGTGATATAAAATCATTGTATAAAAAAAATGAAAATGTTGGAAAGCTCTAATAAAGGTAAAATATATTAGAACGTTGTTGAAAATGATACAAACATTTAGTGAAAATGTCAAGTTTGTACTATTATTTGTGTTTGAATAACAACAAAATTATTCAATGAGTAAATGTTAATTTATGTACGACTATCCAATGTCGTAAAAAATCTCATTTAACTTTCTTGTACATTTTTTTTTAAAGGTAAAATCTTTATGAATTATGAGGAATCTTGTATTTAATTTTCAATGTTAGATATCAAAAAAAATTATAATACATTTCTAACTGTATAATTTGCAATTTTTATCAATTTTGACCAATGTATCAAAATTTTTCTAACTTCAGAAGCTCATAAAAAATGACTGGAGAATATTACACCCAACTTTTTTTTTAACTTCTCTAATAAAAACTTATGAGAAACCTTGTATTCAATTTTCCAGATTTTAACCATACGAAAAGTTAATCCACGTTTTTCCCAACACTTGAAAATTACTGGGAATTATTTTCTTTTGACCTTCCTATATTACCAACTAGATTCACTTTCCTACCTAAAACTACCCAGAATCTAAATTGATAAAATACTGAATATTTAAATTACAAGTGATGAATATTTTTACCTTCTAAAAACAATGAAATAGGAAATATTGCAATAAACATCCAGGGTTGACTAAAATACATCATATCAACAGGACTTTTCATGCCCATGTCGGCTTTCTGCATAACAAATTGAGATAGTGTCCAACGAAAACCACTGTAATATATATTTATATATGTATATTAATATCAACTATCAAGTATTACACAATATAGTCTTAAAGCTCTCATTAAATATTAAATTTCTAAATAATTTCCCTTAGAGCTAAGGATAAAAAAATTTTGATTAAACACTAAGGGCCCTACTACAATGTCCGGTAAAGTGTCGGTTAACGCTAACTGACTGATAACAGATTTTATTACTGGCAGAATTCGGCCAGGTAACTTTGACCGGACATTGTAAGAATGGCCTTTACTATTATAGAATATCACTTTTAATTTACCACTTTAATGGGGAAATTAAATGTATACATGGTATTTGATAGTGAACATTATAGTTTATTTAGTTATACTTTAATAAATAACTGATAAAAAGTTTTGAAATAGAAATCTTTTTATTTAATATAATATATATGTATACATATATAATATACGATATATTGTCTTATATTATTAATAATTTTAAAAGATATAGATGTTTTCAATACACACATCAGTTGTAGTTAGTAATAAGTAATAACTATAGTCCATTTACGTTAAAGGTACTTGTAGACAACAACAATTTTTTGCCTAGTACCATCTGATAAAGTTATTGCAATTCCCTACCAGTAGTCAACTACTATTGTTATGCCTGGTAATAAGCTGCCAACTGCTGTTGTCTTGCACAGAACCATACTACTTAGTACCACCTACTGAGAAGTATTTTTGACATAAAAATTAAAAAAAGTATAGACGTGGTTGTAAGTTGTTATTAAAATACATGTAAACACTGTACACAGACTTAAAATTGATTAAAATGTTTTATTATTTAGTACATGCGTATTACGTATTAACAGATAATACATACAACTCTATTTAAATAATCAATAAAATATTATAGATTAATTTTTACAAATACACCTGATAGAAACTTCTAGTAGACATAGGGTCAAAAAGTAAATTATTCTAAAACAATATATTTAAGAAGAACCTGATATGCATAATAAATATATTATGGAAACAGGTTTGATTAATTTTAATACATAAATAATTACCATAATTACCTGGCAAATGATGCAGTTAGTAATAAAATAAATCCTAATGTACTAAAATCTGTGGTTTTGAATGTGAACAAAAATAATCCTCCAGAGATTGAAAATACAATAAAGAAAAGTGCCACTGACTGATAAAAGGAAAAAAATGTATTTAATAAAAATACTAATGAATTATTATTATTTTTAACTTACTGCTTTCTCCAAACGTAAAATCAAAGCATTAACTAACACAAAAATAATAGCCGTTGATTTTGTCATAGTGTACCTGAAACAGACATTTTTATATATTGATAAATAAATGAGTAAATGCTTAAAATTAATAATACATACAATGAAACATTTACAAGTTCTAGGCCCCAATTTGAAAATCCAACATCAATACCACTGGAAATTCCAATAGGTGCAAATTTTGTAACTTTACTGTCCCAAGATAATTGTACAAAAGGAATTTTTATAATTGCATGATATAAGTTCCGAAAAATAATCGAAGCAAGAAATTTTAAAACCAAGTGACACGAAACAACAAGCAGCGGAAAATGGAACATCTATAAAAAAAATATTATACATTTTATTTGAAATTAAATTAACAACCAAACTATACAATTTATATTTAAGAAAAAGCTTAAGTAACAGCTGTTCATACTTGTAAAAATGATCTTTGGTAAAATGTAATTCCAATTGAGAAAAGAAAATACGGCAGTATTAAAAAGCAAGAACTAAATAAAGTTTTAAAACGAAACGGCATGGTCATATAATGTGTAGATTCGATATAAATTTGGAATTTATTCATTTAATAATTGCAACGTGTGGCAAATACAAAAATTTAAAAGTGTTTTAACTTGTTTACAAAATAAAAGGAAATCAGTAGATGAATTATCATAAATTAAATGCATCTTAAAGGTGCTAAAAAACACGATAAGAATACATCTAATTAAGCTGAATTCAAAATTTGTTGAATTAAAAATTTTAAATAATACAGATAAACAAATTGAGACAAGGTAACAACTAACAAAATACAAAAAACAAATAACACATCATTACATCAATATTAATTTGCTGATAACTGATAAGAGATATTACACTGGAAAGTGCTGTAAACTATGAAATACAAAATATCTCACGAAATGTTTTTGATACAAATAATTTAAAATCCTTTATTATCAAAATCTTTAATACTTCTCATGGCACTGATAATAGTGATAGTGATACACGTATTATAATAGAATAGGAAAATTCAAAATGGTAATTGGGAATTGAAATGAAAAATGAACCCTACCACCACCCAACTACCCAAATATTACATTAATTTGACTTAGACCTTGGTCATTGGCTATTTGAGTTGTGATAATAAATTTAAAAGTAATGATATTGATTATTAATAATATCATGAAATATTGAAAATAGATTCAATACTTTGAACTTTTAGGTTTACTAAACACTTTTACTGCTAATAAAGTATTAACACTAACTACTAAGATAAATAAAAATCATTATTTAAACTATTGTTTCTTCTCAGACTTAAAAATCAATCAGTACTCAAAGTCAAACTAGTTGGATTGTTTAAAATTGGTATTAAACAAATTTCTTTTATTGTATTGAGCATTAATTGATATATTATGATATATATATATGATAGATATATTCAATTAGGTAGAAATACACAAAATTATTAAAATTCAAAACTAAGTTTAGAAAACATTTACGCAGTAATAACAATTTTTCTAATTTTGCTCTTAGTAAGTTTAGTATTGATTAACTAATAACAATTATTTAAATCATTGTTATAAAAGAGATAAGATGGGACAGTAAAAAGGTTTTTGTGTGGTGATCAATTGAACACCGGCTTTAATAAAGTGCTTAAATGAATCATTTGTTTATTTGTGTATATCTGAAGCTATTGGCATATTATATAACACTATGTAATAATTAATATATTTTATATAGGTACATTTATTTGTAAAAATACCTAATTTTAAACACATGCAACCTTTTTTAAAAATGTTCATAATTATTTGTTTTAATTTATTTATTGAAATATTTTATTACTTAGCTTATTAATAAATACCTATCTAATCAATTTATGTATCATTTATAAGACTATGTAACAGGAGTTTGACTCATGTTGGCTATAAGTGGCTGGAGTAACATATTATAATATAATAGCATTTTATTATTTACAGTTGAATTGGTTATAACTAAAGACCGGATTTATATGTTTTTATATTGTTACTGGGTCTATGCAGTATTGTGAGAGTAAAAAATGTGGACAATTCATTCAATTCTGAATGCGTAGAAAAAAGTTATTTTTGCATATTTGAGAATATTTCATGGGTTAGAGAATATTTAACCGATTTAGCATATTTTGGAATATTTCGTAAATTGTGAGAAAAAATTTGTATTTATTTTTAATTTTAACATTACGGTAGCCAGGAAAAATATTTTTGAACAATTAAAATTTTTTTTTTTATCATTTCAAACTCTTACTAAAGTACAAAAGTATTCCATTAGAATACGCAACTTTAATACCTAATTAATACCTCACCATTAAAATAATGTTGAAAAAATTTTTTTTTAAATATGTATTTAAGCATATAATGATGTTTATTGATTATATTTGCATATTTTTAAAAATTTTAAGAGAATATTAGCATCATATTTTAGATATTTTAAGAGAATATAAATCCGGTCTTTAGTTATAACTTAAGATATTAGTACTACCCATAGACCTATAAACAAACGGACAGTCCATTCCACTCCGCCCTGCCATCAATGCTAGGCGATCATATAATCATATGGTTAACTGAGAGAGAAAGAATATAAAGTAGTGAAGGATCTTGTAAAAGGAACTGTATACATTTTACTTTGTTTCTTATCTCACTCACTCTATATTGTATCCTTCACTTCTCTCTCTAAGCGCTGTCCATTAGTTTATAGGTCTATGGTACTACCTACTACTTGGGAATTTGTTTATAAAAATCACAATTAAAAATAGAATGACTTAAAATTTTAATACTGTACTAAAGGACAAGGTATATGTAACAGTGATTTTATTTTAATTACATTACCTACTGTTACTGGCATTGTTTTTGTAAAATACTTTCATCAAATATCATTATATTGTCTAAATCTCCATTGACTACTGCTTGATCGATTGCATTCCTTCTTTCATCAATTGTACTCATTATGTTCATTAGCCCTTGATGAACAATGGCAAACTCATCATTGCATGTAATTTGATTGACTATCAACTTCATTTTTTCCATTATACTGATCCTCTCATTTTCAATATTTGTCAATTGTTGTTGGTAATCTATAACTTGATTGCCTTCCAATATCTATAATAAATTTAAGATGTAATTGAAACATTTATTTCTTTAATATTAATCTTATCTAAATTCCAACCTAAACTTTAGGTAAGTAGTTAATTAATATTATATAGTGTAATCATAGGATTACCTCTTCTTTGTTTTACATTGTTATGTTTAATGTATTAATTAATAGATTATATTATAATATATTATGTAACTAACTCAAACAGACTGAATATCTTAGTAAAAACAATCAAAATTATGTCAGTGAACTGTTTGTTTTATTTCTCTGGTTAACAAGCAACAGACAAAACACGGTTACGCAGAATCTTTTTTTTTTTGTTTTTGTTATCTTAGAGTAAAATCACCCATTACAAAAACGATAGAGAAAAATATTTTTGAGATTATGGCACATGAATTTTTCCTAATATTTTCTTAAAACAATACTTAGATTTGCAATTTTTTTTTTTATTCTGAAAGTCAAATAATAATAAAATATAAAACCGTTATGTCAAAGGTACCCTCACAATATTATCCTCTATAATTTTTGTAATAGATGATTTTCTCATCAATAGTATTAAACTGATGGGATATATTTTCTTTGAAAATTAAAATGTGTAAGAAATTTAAATGATTTTATATTTTACTTTTGACCAGTGGCACCAAAAATGTACTTCAAGTAGTTAAATTGAACTGCCTTAATAATGGGTTGCCGTGGGTGGGTATTGGGTAAAATAATAGAGCAAACTTGTTAGTATTTCTGATACAGTTATATTGAACACAGATACGTCATTAAATTATTTATACATAATTAGTAGAGCCAGTCTCGCAGTCGTTTGAAGGGGGGGTGGTTCAATCAAACTATTTGAACTGCCGGTTTTAATTTTATTCGGCGCTACTGATCAAGATTAATACATATAAATGTTTTTACATAGGACTAAAGTAAAATTTACTTACTTCATCATTGAATTCTAAAATTGGTATTTGTTCATTTGATTCAATTATTTGTTGTTCAACATTTAATTCATATAAAGGTTGAATTTTATTTGTATAACTATTTTTTAATTCTAAATGATCTGAAGTCAACAAAGTATTATTTACATCAACAATATCTTGTTTATCAGATCCCATACAATCATTCTCTGAATTTAATGCAAGTGGCGACTTTTTGTGATTTTGGTCATTAAATAAATCTACCAAATCACCATCAAAAACATTGTTTATTTCTACTGTATCATCTAGTTTATCATTGGTTTTAATTATGGTATTATTTCTTCTTGCAGCCTCTTTTATAGAACTATTAATTGTAACTAAATCTTTTCTTGTTAAATGATGTAAACGACTTGTTGAATTTAAGGTTTTAACAACATTTAAAATATCATTGTAATTAGTATTAGGCATTGTTAATTGTTCAGCGAGGAAATCTTTTTCATTTTTGGCTAGAGTTAAACGTTTTGGTTCTAAATCATGACCAATATGTGTTTTAATATAAAGTACACTAACTTCGTTGCCTTCAACCATTACATCCATTCTAGCTGGACAATAGGAACCAATTTTATTGGTACCTAATGACTTTAATTTTCTAATGTTATTGCCTTTAGGCTTGTATTTTCCATCACGGTGACATTTAAAAAATAAGTGTTTAGAACCAGATATACCAACATATGTTGTACGAGCTTTAACAAACCTATAACATAATAATATAAATACATTATAATTATACCTAATCATAATATTATTTCAAATAAAATAGGTGTATTATTTAATATGATGGTTAAAATAAAATAACTTACCTACTAATATCTTGATCTTCAACCTCATACTTCCATGCATAAAATTCATCTAAGCAATCAAACTTTAATTGTTCACTAACAATTTCTGTTGGATGGCAGAGCACATAATGAGTGGATAAATTACTTTTGGAACAACGGTGATTGCAAAACACACAGGATATTTTAGAAAGACTGTCGTTTTTATTCAGATGGACACTCTTAATGTGCCGTGTCAGCATGAATTTTAACTGAGAACTATAGCCACATTCTGAACACGAGTAAACAGAAGTTGCTACTTTATGAACATTCATATGCCTGTTGAATGACTGTTTGTAAGAAAATGATTTTTTACAAATCGAACAAACATATTTTTTTGTGTTAGAATGTTTTGCTAAAATATGATCGTTTAAATTATTCTTTTTTGAGAATGTTTTCATACACTCATCACATTCAAATTTCTTGCAGCTTTCGGACGACATGTTATCAAGACAATCGCTAGACAAACTGAAAAATTATATTTTGAATTATTGAAAAATGAACAGAAATATTATCCAAATGTAACTAAGATAAAACCAATAATATTACCTTCGAATAAAAATGTTAACTGGTAGAATTGTAGAAATATAAAATTAACGATTGTTTCTTGATTAAAGTAGTCAAAATCATGGTTCTGTGTGCATCACTGGTTTATTATTGCCAATAATAATTAACTTTATAACTTTATAAGTAACTAGTTACTAGTATATAAGTTGTGATTATGCAATATGCTTTTATTTTCAGGATATTATAATATTAATATTATTTTTTTGTTAATTTAGATTAATAGATATTGATAATAGATATTATCATGAAGATTAGAGATATTATCTATTTTGGCATGGTAAAGACTCTTGTCAATTTATACCACGGTCTTAAAAGATATTTTCCGTGATTTATACTGTGGCGATTCTTGAAATCGTGATAAAAGTTGTGGCATGCGAGAAAAATTTTATCGCATGAAAATAAATATTTGGTATTCTTGAAAAGATATATGACTTTAGTCGAACCCGAACGAAAAACATTCGACTATTTACTATTTGTCGACTGGTAAAAAGCATTGAACTATATGATAACATATGATAACATATAGTTCAATGGTGAAAAGTCGGTGACAAAGCGCATGATAATCGCATAGGTACGGCATACGTCATCAAACATTTAAGAAATTATATTCATTTTTGAAAATCTTCAGCTGATAATTGATGTATTTTAATCTTTTTCTACGATTGATATTGTTTTGAATTGTAATATTATTTTACATTAAAAGGGCCCTTAAGTTTTGTGCAATAATTCTCGTGATTCTTTATGGTTTTAAATAGGGCCTGGTTATTAATAACTAGGGCTGGGATTTGTATGTAAATACATATTTTTAGTGAAACACGATAAATTAATTATTGCAAATGATAAATTCGTTTCACGTGATTTGCAATAAAATAAGACATATTTTATTTTACATATTTTTACATATTTCGTCATAAATAGGTACATATTTTTACATACTTAGTAAAATTTTCGTTTTTATTTACATACTTCGTAAATTTTGACAATTTCAGTGGTTTAGTAATATTCAAAAATAACTACCCAAACATCCCGCTTCCTCCACAGCCAATTATAACAAGGTGGGGGACATGGTTACAAGCGTTAAACTATTATTCCAAATTGTATGATGAAATTAAAAATATAGTATCTATGTTGGATTCTGAACATGCAGCATCAATTTCCAAGGGTAAAGAAATTTTTGAGAGACCTAATATAAAGTCTGATCAATCATATATTGTGTCTAATTTTAGTTTTTTTGGGTGAATCAATTTCAAAATTAGAAAACACCAAGATTCCGTTGAGTGAAAGCATACAAGTTATTGATTTATCAATTTCAAAATTTAATGAATCAGAGGGCCCAACAGCAGAATTATTAAAGAATAAAATGAACGTCGTTTTAAACAAAAATTCGGGACTGAAGACCATTAAATGTATAAGAAACATTCTTTGTGGTATTGCGGTTGAAGACACGACGGAGCTCAATCTTTCACCTAGTGAAATAACAGCCATGAAGTATGCTTCGATAACATCTTGTGATGTGGAACGCTCCTTTAGTAGGTATAGGTCAGTGTTAAGACCAAATCGCCGTACATTTAATTTTGAAAATTTAAAACAATATATGGTTTGTCATTGTTTCCCTTAGAATTGAATAAACATCAATTTATTGTATTTCAATTATGATCAAAAATTATTTAGAATTGTATTTTTATTTAAAACTTTAACATAGGTATTTTTTAAATTTTTCTTAGTACATAATTTTTATTTTATACCACATATTTTTTATTTTATACTACATATTTTGGCAATTTTAATTACATATATGTACATATTTTTGGTTTTTTATTACATATAAATCCCAGCCCTATTAATAACCTAAAAATCTTTAAAAAATGCACACGAAAAAAAATGTTAAAATGACTAATAAATGACCTCAAAAATACCAAAAATTACTTTATAATAACTTAACATTTTTTAAAAATGTACGTTTTATACAATTCATACGTCATCGTAATTCGTAATATATATAAGTGCTTTAAAAATGTTTACTCTCGATTCACCCTTCAATATTATATTTTTTTTGCAATTTCAAATAAGTTGATAGACTTTTGGGACATTTTTTCTGATTGACCGGACCTAAAATAGTATCTGCGTACAGTTGATTAAATGACAGTTGATTGCAACTACAAACGATAAAGATAATGAACTTCAATAATCGACAAGCTAATGGAAACTCAATGAATAAAATGCACCAAAAAAGCAGATTGATTATTCAGTAATCAGTATTAACTATAGACCTATTAACAACTCATATAGGTATTAGGTATACAGGGTGTCTCAAACAGTACTAAACAAAGTTGGTTAGGTACCCGTGGTCCACTGGAATGGCCTCCACGATCTCCTGATTTAACTCCTTTCGATTTTTTTTTATGGGGTTACTTAAAAGATAACGTTTATTCAGAACAGTCGACTTCTCTGAATGATTTAAAAGAGCGCATCACTAAAGCATGTAAAAAAGTCACATCACAAATGTTAAAGTCGGTCACATCGTCAATATTAGAGCGATATGAAAAACGTACAGAAAACGATGGTGGGCATTTTGAAAATTATTTAAAATAGATATTAGGTAGCAACTGAATTAACTGATTACTGAACTAAATATTGTTGATGCATGTATGTCATTATTGTATTATTGTTATTAATTCTATTAAACCTTTTTAAACGTAGTAACATAAAAGTTTTTTTTTTACTATAACCTAACCAGTAATTGTATTATCTCAGTAATGCTCTTATCTATTTCTGTGCATTAGCACGAGCGCTTCCCCGCAGTAAGGCATTTGGCTGGCTTATCAAATAATAACGTTAACATAGAATTAAAAAAAATATAAATATATGTAAAATTCAGAATTTTCTAATTTTGATACATAGAAATGTATTATTTGTAATAGTTTGTATTGTATAATTTTTAGTTTCTTTAAGCCCCGTTCACACGATCAAATAATTTGTCAAATATTTGATGTATGTCAAACTTCAAATATTTTAGAAATGGTTCTAAAATATTTGGAGTTTGACGAATGTCAAATATTTGACAAATTATTTGATCGTGTGAACAGGGCATTAGATCAGCGGTTCTCAAACTTTTTAAATTTGCGTACCACCAGCTACACCGTTTCCCAGTTACAAAAATTTCCGGAAACTCACTGTTCTCACAAGTTATGGCATATCAAAGTTGCAGCGATTACGCGTGTATCGGCACTCGTCGCTACGCTCCTCGGCGCCGTCGCTCCGCTCCGCAAATCAAAAATATCCCCCTATTTGCTGTGTGAACTACCTCAGGTAAACCTCGGTTTTCCTCAATATTGTTTCTAAGTATATTTTATTCCCAGCGTGGTCACTCGCTCGTCCATTCAAAAGTACCTATATTTTTTAATATTGACAACTTTGAATTGCCATAACTTTTGAAGTTTCCGGAAACCTAACCAATTTTATTATAATTATTATTTTTAGATAGGATCAGAAAAAATTTAACTGTTGCCGCAGATTAACTCTATGATAACGTTATTATATTATGATAAGCCAGCCAAATGCCTTACTGCGGGGAAGCGCTCGTGCATTAGCTGCCGGTGTAAATGGTGATAACTGATAAAAACTCTTAGGAAAATAAATAGTGATTACTACGTCTAATCAGGTATCAGTGATGACTGATGATTGTTGATTATTTTATTATGATATAAAGGAAAAAATTGTTCATATTTCCAAAAACTAAATAATTTGTAGAAAATTAACGGCAACACTTTTATAAATATTTGAACCATCAAAATTTTTCTAAAAATCGGCTTTATAAATTGGCTATTTTGAATTTTTCAAATACATTTTTTATAAAATTTAAAATTTTTTATTTTCAGAATTAAAAAAGTAAAAATTTTTTTTTATATAAAACATGTAGCGCAAGCGTCTACAAATAAAACAAAAAAAACAAAAAAAAAAAAATATCGAATACCAAAAAAGTTATTCCATATGTCAGTACTGTTTGAGACACCCTGTATAGGTAGTCTTAAAGTGTCATTTGTATGTGATTAATTTGAAAACAAAAGTTAGTTCACTTTACCTGTATCCCAACCAACAGTATAGGTACTAGATAAGCAAGGTTGTTGCTTGAATAAACCAACTTAAAATATTTCATGATTGGGTTTAGTTTCTAAAAAAACATGCATTTTTCACCAAAATTTGTAATGAGTAGCTAATGTAGGTATTTAATTACCTATTTATGAAGTATGAATAATAAATTAAAAATATAATTATTTATTGAATGTATACGTGTATAGTGTATACCTTCTTCAACCAATTTGAATCTGAATGACAACCAACGTAGGTATTGAATAGGTACATATACTATGTGAATCGTAATGGATATCACTTAAATAACGTACAATTGTGTGAACGTTAAAATCTTATTAGTATATATTATTACATATTACAAGTATACCTATTAATTTAGATACCTAATAGGCAATAGCATGAACATAATATTCTACTTTAGATTTGTGATTCAAAATTCAAAATACTCAATGTAAACTCACTTGTATCCTTATTATTTTTATTTTCATAAAAAATGTTGGGAGATTGGCTGTTGACACTTGCCATAGTAAATCCTACTACTGAAGCTAAGCCACTGAAGTGTATTATAGACTATAGTATAAGACAAACGGCAACTAGAAGTATATTATTGAGCTGTAATGGAGTGTTAAAAATTTAAGTAACATCTTTTGTAAATTGAATTATCTAACATTGTTTTGGCACCAAATATTTTGGTTCTAGATGCTTATTAAAATACAACACTTAACATTATAAAATAGAAAAATAGTTGGATATTTATTTTATAGAATTAACTTAAATATTATTTTATTTTAAAACGTTTGAGTTTTATATTATTTACAAATGTATTTTTTATTAAAAAAAGCGCTTTCCAACGCTTCAACCTCCTAACCTAACCTAAACTTTGTTTCAAAAATTGGGAAAAGCTTTGATGATTTGCCAATGATTTTGAGAGGAGAATTTAACATAAACTTTGGGGACGATAAAATAAACTATTAATTGAATTTTTAAATAATGAATTTGGTTAGGAAAAACGGGAATTTTTACGCAAAATCGGTTTTCCAAAAAATCGATTTTGGTTTTTGGTGTAACTCTAAAAGAAATGAACGTATATACATGAAATTTTCACTGGTTGTTTATATTTGCATTTTATATACACCATAACATTTTCAAAATATTTTGATTTATTTTGAACTGTTTAGGGACATTTTCATTTTCCATTTTTTTTTTAGTTTTTTTTCTAAAAATATCAATAAAATTGTATTTTTTGGTTAAAAAAACTTGAAAATTTAATAGAAGGCTCCTAGTATAATTTTTCAAAGGCAGATGAAAAATATTAAAAATCCTTAGTCACAATTTTTTTTATAAGCATTTAAAGTTCAAAAATTGACAAAATATGGAAAAATCACGAAAATCAGCAAATTATTTTGAGTTAAGAATTCGTAAAAATTTTTCTTTTTAAATCTTTTTAAATTTTTACAACATTGGATATTCACTCGATTTCTCATGTAGCGATTTACTTATTTTGTTGTAATTCAAAAACGAATAACTGTAGATACATGAAAAATTCACTGAATGTTCATATTAGCATTTCCTATACAAAATACAATTTTGAAAATATTTTGACTCTTTTTCAGCTGTTTACGGGCATTTACAGCTTTCAATTTTTTTTAGTTTTTTTTTCTATAAATATCAATAAAGTTTTATCTGATAGGCCAAAAAGTGTAAAAATTTAATACAAGGCTCCTGATATATTTTTACAATAGCAATTGAAAAAAATTAAAAATACATAGACACAATTTTTTTTATAAGCATTTAAAGATCGAATTTTGACAAAATTTATTAAAATCTCGAAAATTATCAATCATTGTAATTAATAAATGATAAAATGTTCAGTTTTTATAGCTAAGGATTGCAAATTTAAAACAAAGGTTCTCATAAATAGTTCATACTGTAACCAAAAAATCTAAAAAATATATGAACACAGTTATTTTTTACAGACATTTTAAATTCAAATTTGGACGAAATTACATATTAAAAAACCTAGAATAACTATTTTAGTTACCTATTTTGTTGTGATTGAATAATATTATTCGTGGGTGCTTGAAACTTCTAAAGTGTACTATTATATATCTATGATAGTATCACGGTTTTTGTTGATGTATAACGCGTTATAAGTACCTAATGGATATTGTGATATGATTAATTTGGAATTTATTATAGCTACCTATTATAGGTCAAATTTTGGTTTAGTACCATAGATATGTATATAATATGTGATATGTCTTATACCTAGACTGACATACCGTCTCCGCTCAGAATCGTTTTTCTTATACAATGATTTTATATCGTTGAATTCAAATTTAATATCATACATTATACAGTGACCCACTTGTAACCTACTGTACAGCAGAGCGACGCCCACTTGCCCACCTTTTTTTTTCTTCTATTATATCATCTTCAGCTTGATGAGTTTCTTTTATTTTTTCTGTCTTTTATTTAGTAAAGAATTTTTTTCAATATTTTGTTTTCTCTTAGGTATATTCAACTATTTTTTTAATGATTACAAATTCAAGAAAGATTAGTGATTTATTTTATATAAAAAAAAATTAATTGATACTGTTATTTTGTTGGTATGGAATTTTTCGAATTATGAAGCGACCTTCACAAAAAAGTAAAAAAAAAAAAGTTAACAAGTCGAGTTACAAAACTTTAAGCTGTCAATAAAACTAACCTATTTAAAAAAATAGAGAAATTATAATGAAAAAAAACCCAGAAGATGCTAAAAACCACATCCAAGATACTGGCCATTTCTTTTTATTTTTCAAAATTTCATATTTGCTAATAAACCAAAGTATTTACACTTTTTTACAGACATTCTGTAATTCTTGGAATAATTTCAATCTTTTATCATGAGAAATCCAGAAGGAATGTCTTTTTTACCTGATTCAAATATAATTGAAAAAATCCTGAAGAAACAAATTACTTTCCAACTCCTGGTTAAACAATGACTAACCTAAATCCTGAAGAATATAAAAAATTCACCTCCTGGTGAACCGGGAAGTAACTTCAGAACCTAATAAGATATTATATAATAATCTTTTCCCTTCACGAAAATATATTTTTTTATCAAAAAAATCGTGAAAAAATCCCAAGGCCTGATACTTCAGACTGATACTTATGAGCTCAAACGAATATCTATGTTGAATTTCAAGTAAATTGGAGTAGTAGTTTTCAAGAAACTGCGTTATTCGAGAATTGGCCCATTTTTTTTATTATATAGCATTAAAAAATAATGTTAATTTGTTAAATTAATAGTCATAAATAAAGGGTAACTTCACATTTAAAGACTTCAATTCCTTGGTAAAAATTATACTATAAAACAATGGTAATTGATTATTTCAGTATATTAGTTGGACAAAAAGAATACTGGAAAAGTATTAAAAATATTTACAAATTAAGATTTCACATTGGCTAAAGTGTAATAAAAAGGATTATGCTAAAATATTTTTAAAAAGAAGGGGTCCTCCCCCTCCAATTCAAGCACTCATAGATACTCATTTCTTATTTATTCAAAAATTTAAATCTGAAGAAACGTTAAGGGGTTTGTATAGGCAAATAAAATCCATTTATATTATTAATTCAAATAACCAATAGTTATTAAATAAGAAAATTCATTTCATTCGTTTATAGTAAAGTTATGAACAAATAACAATATTTTTATCATATAATTTCCTTTATACAGTTATTCCGTATTTAATTAGAAATTCAACATTTAAGGTGTTCTGTATAGGCAATATGTTTATGATTTCCTCGTAAATCATTGCAGTCTGCTTATATAAAAATTTTATATTTTTTTAACGTATTGTTTTCATATTTTGTAATATTTTTCAAACAAAAGCCTAATTTTGATAAACGACTTCTCAATTTGACTTTTTCCTTAAGGGGGCTCCAGTTGATGAAAAAATAGTGACTTTTAAACCAAAAATCCAGACAAATCTCGCCTCGGTCGAAACCTAGTAAACTTAATAAAAATCAGTTCGGAAAATTGAAACCATTAAACCAAATTCCTTCAGTTTTGTTTAACTTTTTGGTCTAAAATCCATTTTTTTTTAAGAAGTTTATCTAATTTAATGTCATTGCCAAATGCCAATGCCTGAGCGTACGTAAGTTTTAATTGACGTCGAATTTAAATAACTACCAATATAGTTACGTCGTAATTACTAAATAATTCAAGACATTTCTAGAAAATATTGACCCATAACTATTATAGATTAAGTTCACATATACTAATGTTCGTTTACTTTGCACACACTTACAAGTCATTTAATTGTCATTATGTTAAATTGCCTATATTAATTCCCTTAGGAGGACGTTACACAGATATTTGTTGTCTCCGTCTTTCCTGTGCGTAACATAACAAATTTAAGCTCAACAGATCACGTTTAGCTCCGTTAGTTTAAACATTTGAGTGAATCGACCTATAATGAAACTTGATAGTAATTATCAACTATTGATGGTAAGAACATTATCTGTGTTTGTATGTGGGTATTTTATAATAATTCAGTCTTTAAGTGAGTTATAAGCATTTTAAATGTACGCTATATTATTTACGCATAACCTGCTAAACAATTGGATAATGGTTAAGAACCCAAATAATATAGATAAACACAGATAATATTCTTAAAACCAAGTTTCACAATAAAGTTTATTAATTATGATTTTGTCATTAAAAATATATAAAATGTTCAACTTTTATAGCTAAGGATTGAACATTTAAAACAAGGTTCCACGCTGCAAGTAGGTTATTCTGTAACCAAAAAATCTCAAAAATATAAAAATACAGTTTTTTTATAGTCATTTTATGTTCAAATTTGGACGAAATGTCGAAATTACTTATTAAATAACCAAGAATAACGATTTTAGTAATTTTATAATATTAATTCAACTTACTGGCTATAATAAAATATAATAACAATATATACAATATCCAGACTGACAAACTGCAGTCTCCGCTCAGAATAGTTTTTCTTATACAATGATATGATATCATTGAATTCCAATTTAATACAATCTATTATACAGTGACCCACTTGTAAGTTGTAACCAGCTACTGTACAGCAGAGCGACATCCACTTACCCGATTTTTTACTTTTGAGCCTCCAAAGTACCAACTAGATCTCACTTTCCCATCAAACAAAATACTGAAATTGACAATTGAAGAATTATTTCAACTACTATCATGGACACACACACACAAAAAAAACATCATTGTAAAATCAATACATTCATCGCTCCTCTCAGAATCTAAAATCGTCAATAATATATTAATATATATTATTATAATGTTGTTCAGTTAACTATTATTATATAATATATTAATATTGCATATAAATATATAATAATTAAATAATACCATAATACGCTTTGATGTTGTTGCAAAACGATGCACGATGCTGTATGTTTTACGAATACCTATATATTAAAAGGTGATGCGGTCGACCTTGAGTCAGTTACGTCTGTACAAGATGCGTTTAGCTTATATTATAATATTTGTGTTGTGGTCCCCCAGTGACATAATTAGGTGTTTACTGTATACAATGTTTATAATACATGTCATTATATTATACTATAAGTTTACACACGCGTGCGATTAAAATCGTTAAGGGGGCTCCAGTCGGTGGTATTTTAAGAAATCGCTTTACGACCATTTGTTGACTCCGTCTTACAAGTGCGCAACATAACAAATGTACGCTCAGTGAAGCAAAAATTTATGTTACCTTAAAAATTGAAGATGTTCGTAAACAGCTAGTAATGATTCAAAATATTTTCAAAATTGTACAGTGTATAGAAAATGCTAATATCCATGTGAATATCCAATGTTGTAAAAATATGATCTTCAAATGATCATAAAAATTTAATTTGGCTTTCTTGTAGACATTTTTTTTTTTGATAAAGGTATACAAACTATGAGGAATCTTGTATTACATTTTAAAATCTTAGATTTAAAAAGAACATTTTTCATGAATTTCTAACTCAAAATAATTTTCGTGATTTTTACGTAATTTTTTACCTCCCATATGCACCAACTAGATTCACTTTCCAATCAAACAAGATACTGTTGAAGAAAATCGAAGAAGTTTTACTTCCCCAAGCAATAATGACTCAAAATCAAGAAACTTAAACACTTAAAAATTTTAAACACACATCATTGTAACGCTCAGAATCTAAAATGATTTTGTATTTAAAATGTATTATATAAATAGGTAAATTACCTATGACCTATTAAAGTAATAAATTACTTTATTCACAATAATATCATCAAATATACTTAGTAGTTAGTAATATCATAGATTGACCGACCGTCTTCGCTCTGAATGGTTTTTCGTATACAATGATATGATATCATTGAATTCAAATTTAACACCATTCATTACATTGGCGATTGGCCCACTTGATACCTACTGTACGGTAATGCGACACCCACTTGCCCACCTTCTTTTAAATATAACTGAATAATTGGTACATTATGTATATTGTACCTATATTAAAATAACATTTCCTAAACATATAATACATGTCGCATAGATTTGTAATTTCCGCAGATGTGGATTATTACAGTGTTGGGTAAGTTACTTTTTAAAAGTAACTAAGTTACGTTACTAGTTACAAAATAAAATAGGTAACTAGATTACTTGTTAGTTACTCAAGTACAAAAGTAATGCGTAACGTTACATTTTTTACTCAAAAGTAACTAGTTACAAGGACGTTATTCTAATGTTATTAGCAGTAATCCGTACGTCGATGTACATACTATTTTATCAGATATGATCTAAAAATAAATAAACTATATCAGTTGCTACCTTTATAGACGGTAATCGATGATTATAATAATTAGTTAAATTAAAAATAATATTAAGACAAAATCGTTTATTTATATAACTATATATATTAGATTATACTGGGAAAATGTTGTAATTACATAAATACCTACTGAAATTATTAATATAATTACATTTTCTGTTGTGGATACGAGGGGAAGGACTGTCGTGAAGTAGCGCCGTGATATATCCCCCCCCCCAAAAAAAAAAATAATGTAACGAGTTCTTCTGCTAAGTAACTTCTAAATAATTAACGTAGTTACTCTTGCGTTACCCAAAAAAAATAACAACGAAGTTACTTAATGAAAAGTACGTTACAAACTGAAAAGTGTAACTACGTTACAGTAACGATTAACGCACGTTACGTTACTACCCAACACTGGTATTATAGTATTTACTTATCGAATGGCTGATATTACCTACACGTTTAGGTATAATATATATTATAATATGTACAAAATAATATGTACTATAATAACGACGTTCGTCTTTCGAAAAGTCTGTAGTCATCTTCGCCCCAAATCTTCTCGTAATAGTTTCGGTAACCTATCTACTATACCAATATACCAATAACTAATATTATATTTTATGTAGAGATATGCAATAGTAATACAACACTACGTCACTACATAATATAATATTATATAGTACATTATTTTACTTTTTGAGATACGACATGTTACTCGCCCAACGACGATATACGATTTCACAAAAGCGAAAAGCCATAATGTCATGTTTGGGAAAAAATCACCAAATAACGATCAAAAAGATAATAAATAATAATATATTTAAGTAATATGATTCTTTTCCCAAAAATGCACCCCGTAATAATCATAATATTATAGGTATAACCGTATTCCTTTATTTGACATGACAACGGTACCACCAGGTGTCTGGTATAATGACGATATAATAATAATAATAATATATCATATAAAATACGCGCGTAAACGAGTAGAAAAACGCGACGGGTGGCTGGACGACGAAGACGAAGGGGTGGAGGTATAACGGCGGCGGCGGTGCTTTGCCTCAGGGCGTGAGCCAGTTGTACGCGTATATAATATATATATATGTATACGCGAGCACACGTATATAATATATATATATGTATACGCGAGCACACGTATACACTACGTATACACACACGCACGCCGACTACGACGCCGCCCCGGGCTGTAACTATGGCAACTCCAATATATACATATATTATATATACACGTTCGAATCAATTTATGGCCCGGGGGGCTAGTGTGGATGGTCTCCGCGTCTGGGGCCAGGGCGGTTTTCGTGCCCGCCAGCCATATATTGTCCTATGAATACTTTACGGGGCGAGGCAGTGGTGCTAGTGTGGTGGAGGGGGGGTGGCCTCCCCGGGGGGCTCGAGATCCGGCAGGTCGACGTCGTCGTCGTCGTCGGCGGCGTAGTGAGCGCGTCTACGCGGCTCCGGGCGTTCGACGCGGACTTACAAATTAACATCGCTCCGGGCCGCGTCTCTCTCCAGATCTCCTCTCTCGGCGTGCGCGCTTGTGTGTGTGAATACGCGAGCTTATACATGGCCGCCGTAGCCGCGCGCGACGCTCTTTGGACGGCGGAAATGGCCTCCGGGCCTCAAAGATATATATTACCACGACGACCTTTGTATATACACAACACTCTTTATATACACATTCTATATATTATATTATTATATATATATATATGCATCATAATATATTATGTTGTGTGTATAGTACTTTTGTAAGAGCCACCGCCGTTCCCTCGACGATATATATATATACGATCACCACGCATATAATATATTATTATTTCATATATACATATATAATATTATATTATATAGCACCGGAGTTGTACTCTAAAAACACCTACGAAACTTTTAACACTTTTCTCCCTCTATCTCTTTCTCTAACTTACTCACTCTCTTTCTCCAATCTCCATAATATATGTTTCAACTTTTTGATAATAATATTATATATGATATGCACGATAAGAATACGTATAAACATTAAAACATAATATTATATACATATTTGAGTAAACTTATATCATATTGTAGGTATATTAACGATGAACGTGCAGTATATTTTGATAAATAAATATTGGGGGAAATAGTGGAATACATAATAATATATAGGTAGGTACCTAGTAATAAATTGTTTGTGTGCAAACCCATCGTTCCAGAAACTACGCGGAGTATTATAATAATAAGTGTCAGGGTATTGATATTAAAATGATCAGCGCACGATTATATTACTATTATACCCGAAAATGCGCAATGTGTTGTCATAGTGCTGTGCGTGATGATCAGCACAACTGATGAAATTGACGCAAGCCGCGTAAATATCATCGACACGTTCGTTGGAGGATTTCAAAAGCGAAATTAAATTTTAGACGTCTTAACTAAAATATATGTATGATAATGTGTATATTATGTGCTTGAGGATTTAATGGCTTTTATATACGCGCACGTGGAACAAAACCGTTACACGTGCTACCTACAGAGTAAGTATATATATTATAATAACATTAAAAATGTGTGTGTGTGTGTGTGTGTATGGGCGCACGTCAGGTATAATACGATACACATATTATTATAATATGATGCTAAACGAGTAGCGTTTAAAATCAAAACATCACCGCAGTATCAATTAAACCTTCAATAACAAGCGGATATACGAGGCGTACCTATACAATAAAATAATATAATCGGAAAATATTATATTTTAATCTATAGATGTGTGTGTGGTTAAATTATAGTTCTTGTTGACAACATAAGACATTGCATATTATAATATAATATTATGTATATTACCCAGTACCCTCATAATTTTACACTAAAAATATCTAGCTGTATGCTTGTATATTATTATATTGATCTCTGCTGGTACACGGCTGTTGCCTGTTGTAAAACACTGTTAATCGGTTGATATAGGTACTGTATTTGTATTTCGATTGTGGGAACAGATACGGCGGTTACGATTAAATGATTAATAATAATATTGTCGATAAGTCGTCGACAGAAAAAAATTATATATATCGCGATGAAAAATTAAAGAACAAATTATAACAAAGTGGGCGTGAAGCAGCTGCACGTCGCGCCCAGAGGCGTTAAAATCTTCGCTACAACCCCGATTTTGTGAGAATTATGAACACGTAGTCCAGTGATCGCAGTGGTGAAACGTAGATACGTAGATAATAATGAAAAACTATCAGCTATATAGGTAAGTACTTAAAACTAAAGTACGACATTCGTTCTTAAAACAAAACAAAAATATTGTCGAAAGGTGTCTCAAATTTGTAAATAAATAAATACAATCACCCGTCACATTATACAAATATACCTATATCTACTATAACATATCATATCAAAATATGTCGATCTGGACATCATGTGTATCGTGTTATATTATGATCGTTTCCAACCGATAAGTCATACCATATTTGATATTATTGAGACCCCTTCAAACTACTTTTCTGAGTATTAACTAGTAAGTAATAACAGAGTAATTTGGTAACATTATACTTGACTATATTTTAATACTAATAATATGATATAATTTCGCATTCGTTTCAAAAGCAAATACAAATTGTTAAGTACGCTATATATACTATAAAGGTGTGTATTTGATTCGGTCGTTGTCGTCAGTCGTGACCACTGACCATATTACATTTTATTATACGTAAGAATTTAAGATTATCGACCGACAGGCTGATCAAGTTCAGTACGATATCATGTACAAATGTACAATAATAAACTACCTATATATTATTTTATAGATAATAGAACGTCGTTGGTGTGGCACTGTGGTTATAAGTAACTAATAAAAAGTAGGTAGCTTAAGTATAGTTACCTATGAGGAATTTGTCAGAGGTACCATACCTAAGTCATACTGCACTGCAAGTACGAAAACAATTTTTCGTTGAAATAATTTAAGAACAAAGATAAGTACGATTTAGAAATACCTAATATATTTCTAAGTTCTGAAGCGTTATTTTAAGACAACAACAATTTAGTAAAATTCAAGTATACGATACAGTGCAGATTAAGTAATTTTGTTCATCATCATTCATCATAATATGAAAACTGAATAAATACATTAAAAAGTACCTTAACGTTTTGAACGAGCAAAAATATAAATTGAAATAGATATCGATAATTAAATCATAATTATTATTTTTAAAGTTACACGAGTGTAAGGGGGCTCCAGTTGATGAAAAAAGTGACTTTTAAACCAAGAAGCCAGACAATACGGGAGGATGTTATTGGTTTGACCGATTTTAATTTTGAAAACGAATTATGATTGATTAACAAGTTTACTAGGTTTGACCTAACCTAGTCTGAGGTGATTTTTAATATTCCTTTTATTGTTAGTGTCATAATGAATAATATTAATACAAAAATATCATATTTTTATTCATGGATTTCACAGCTGAAAAAATAGATATTGAAAATGGATAGTCGTCTTGACCGAAACCTATAGTAAACTTGGTAATCAATGAAAATCAATTTGAAAATTGAAATCCGTCAAACCAAATTCCTTCAATTTGTTTGACTTTTTGGTCTAAAAACCACTTTTTAAATTGAAAAAAGTTATCAAATTTATAATTATTGCCAATATGTTACGCGTACGTAAGTTAGGTTAGGTTAGGTTATAGGTTATAAGTTCGAATATAAATAACGACCGATACACCGGGTGGTACCTATTATGCGGGCCTACTGTTACAATCCAGGCCAAATAAAATATTGAAATAGGAAATATTGACCAAAAACGATTACAGATTAAACTCACACATACTAATGTTCATTTACTTTGCACATACAAGTCATTTTAATGTCATCATATTAAATTGCCAATATTAATTTTCATAAACACGACCGACTAGAGAGCCCCCTTAGCAACTTTCGGGTGCGACTATAATGTATAGGTATCACGTAGGTACTACATTTATGTGCACTTGTATTTGTATTCATATACAAGTATAATAATGCTGATAATGCACAATTATATAATACAATATATTACTCGTGACTATATGTGGCAATGAATCAATTACACGTATGTGTGCATACACTATCAATATCAAAATTTACAATTCTAGTTACGACCATGTTACCACATGATATTATGATTCCATCGTGTAGTGTATCGCCATTGCAAACGCTTTCATTATTTTATAAAAAGTCAATATGTGCAAATATGCGTGCCTCACCGCGTAAACACGCATAATATTGTCAGATAATAATAAGGTGTCTTTAATATGTTAATGCGCAATAAAAGAAGAAAAACAATGTTTCACTGAAAACCATTTTAGATAATATTGTATTGAATAATAAGATAGGTATTATATGATAAGACCGACGAATGACCTCGCTGTTGCCCGGAGGGGTTTGTAAACTACTTCAGGCATTGCAGAGAAAGAAATAATAGAATCACACGGGAAAAATAGTTCAGTCCACGGCAGCGACATATGCATACTTCTGTCTTAAATAGTTATATAGATAAGTGCAGCCTAAAAAAAAAATTGTTAGACGACGTTTAAAATACATAGGTACGTACTTATTATCATTGCTTTTTATCTAAAAACCTATAGTGGAAATAATATCGTCTACTCGATGTAAGTACATCCGTTTAATATATCTGAGAACATATTATGTATATGAGAACATAATATGAAATATTTTGTAAATTATTTACAAGACTTATAACTTTTATTATTATTTTTTTTTACTCAAATAACTTTGGAACACCGTTCAATGATCAGCGATACAAGTCATGATTATAATATAATACATACACGTATTATGTATTAACTATACTTATTTTATTTTACGGGCTTAGACTTTTGACAAAAATGTAAACATATGTAATAGTAACAGCAAGGAAATGGTATTATTTTACAAACAATAAATAATAATATATAAATAACGTATATGTGTTCAAAAGAGAAATAATGGTAAAGTTGATTAAAAAAATACATAAATTATTTTTGATAATGTTGACAATTCATATAAAAAGTAAAAACTTCAAAGAATTATACCAACGTCATACAATTATAATTTTTTTTCCAATAATATTTATTGTTGTATTCCAAAATAAATTTTAATTATATGCTTATATACGCATCAAATATCTCCGGCCAGTAACTCTCCAAATATGAAATATACCTACTATTTTGTTTTTTTCTATTGAATTTTGGAATTCAACTAATCACGAATTTTCACTTTTGTTTAAATGCGTATAGACAAATATATACTTTAAGTCTTTAAACAAATAATAGGTATAATCACGCATAATACCAATACATGTATCCTTGTACCTATAAAATATGTGTATTATATAAACCAGGCCTTCAAATTACAAGCCAGCTGTAGTAAGAATACGAAGACGGCCGACCACCTAGGTGGTGACTTCATGTTGAATTTTTTTTATTCCTCCCTCATCTCAAATAATGGTTTATGTGAAGGGTAGAAAAAACCCCATGAATAAAAAATATATGAAAAATAAACGGGCTTTACGTATTTATGATGGCTATACGCAAACATGTCATCTTTCCGCTTCATAAACTAACCTACAACGCATCGGTAAACAAATAATTTATTTGTGTAAAGTCTGTGTGAAAATTAAAGACAAAACCGTAATATTGAAAATAAATGAAACTAAAGTAGGTATATGATTTTTTTTATTTCTAATTGGTTTCATGCCTTTCTTTTCAAAATCATGAAGTCGTATATAAATTCGTTATAAAAAAAAATAATAATAACAATAAATGATTCGCTCAGACTTATTTACAACAAAATAAATCGAGAAACTCAATTGTAATATGCAAGTATAATTTATTTACCTATGTTACACAAACGAAACAAATACCTGTATTTACTATACATACAACGGGTATTATTACGTAGGTTTTGGAGAACTCTGCAGTATTATTTAATTCATGTTTTAGAAATTAGCTTGTTTTGAATTCATTCGTATTTATTTTACGTTTTGAGGTTGAAAATATTTCCAGATGGCGGATATTATTTATACGAGGAGGAGGAGGAGGAAGAGGATATAATGTAAATCATACTATACAACACAGTTACCAAATTTTAATTTCTCGGCGGATTTCATATAGTAATTAACTGTAACTATTGACCATAGACTAAAGTGTATGTAATAATTTGGTATATGTAAGGTATTATAGGTATCGTTTGTTTATTGCGCAATTCACACCCAACAAAATATAATAATAGTCGTATATAATTTTATACAAAACGGGCATATATATTTAAATATATTATTATAAAATAGCCAAAGTAAACTTATTTTTAACATGTAAACCAGCCTTAAAAAAAAGTTAATATCATATCTATAATTAAACAACTAATTCCGTCATTATTTATAATATTATAATCATATTACATAAACGTAAACTTTTCTGGTGTAACGTGTATAAATATTATTATGATATTGTATAATATAATATAATATATTATATCTATAAGTTATGATCTGATGCTGTCATTTTACCCAACGCGTGCTGTCAATTGGACATTTTTCGGGTGAACAGGTACTCGGAAAACTGTTGGCCGTGTACACCACCACCCGTGCTCGCGGCCACCGTGAAACCGGCGTTCAGCAACCGGGTGATGGCCTGCACGCTGTTGAGCTTACAGTATCCATTCAACGGAAACCGGACCAGGTGTCTGGAGTCCACGGGCGTCCAGGACACCGCCGGACGTCCGGCTGAAGGCTCCAACGCTGAGTGGCCCGTTTCGGGAAATACCTCGTCTAGGACCGCGTGGTCACCAGACAACATCACCCGCTCCCCGAGGTCCGGACTCACGTGAACGGACACGCATTCGTACTGGTCTTTCGTACCGGAGAGGCTGCTGTTGGACCGACTCGGGCCGTTTGAGTCCCAACCATTTGTCCGGTTACACTTCATCCGGTCTCGTTTCAAGTTTTCTAACTGTTTACACATGGCTGGAACAATAAACCAATTACACTGATGGCTATACATAGTATTTATGACTATATACATGGTAAATATACAATTAGCATTATTTTTCACGTAATATGCGTACAGCATACAGACGCATTACTGCATAAGTAGGTAGGTATCTATATATAATATTCTCAGGTTTAGGTACCTTTTTATAAAAAAGATGGTTATCCATTCACGTAAATAATAAATATAAGTAGGTAGGTCGTAGCCCGTAGGTATACCTCATATTTCGGTATTTACTATTTACTATTTTACATATTGTGTATTTATTGTACATTGTTTATCATTGTTGTGTGCAAACGCGTGGCGTTATATTACTCGTAGTAAATGGTTTTTCAGAACAATATTTTGAACATTGATTCTATTAATGATAGGTGCCCGTATTTTTATTAATTTAATTTAATATTTATTATTTTTGCAATTGGATAAATAATAAAGATTTTTTTCTTTGATGGATAAACAATGCTACACGAGTGGACGTGCATTGCTTATGTCATTCCCCTCATGTGGTCGTTCAAAAATGAAAAATGATAAATGTTGTAGTGGTGAGGCGGCAAACCACTTAGAATCCTTGTTGAAGCTGTACTATTAAATCCCTTCAATTGGGTATATAGTACAAAGTATTAAGTAGCACGCTACTAGATATTTTTCCTCTGCTGGGAAATCGATGAATCATAGATACATTATTTTGATTTGCGTTTCTATAATATGGTTATCGTTATATGGTAATTAACAAAGCGTTCCGAAAAAGTTGGCCGTGCTTTATCGAGCTTTTTGAACTTAGACTGTACCAAACCGTCTTGCTCAATTTGTAAGTAATTTGTAAGGACGAATTTAATATTTGTAAGTCATCCCCTCCTTAATTATCCTTAAAAAGAAGTTGGCCGTGCTTTATCGAGCTATTTGCACTTCGACTGTTCCAAATCGTTAGGCGCAATTTGTAAGTATTTCAGTATTTGTAAGCACGAATTTAAAATTTGTAAGAACTCCCTCAATAATTTATTCCCAAAAAAAAGTTGGTCGAAAATTAATAAAAAAAAAGGTGGGTAACTGGATGTCGCTCTGCTGTACAGTAGGTTACAAGTGGGTCACTGTAATGGATGGTGTTAAATTTGAATTCATAATGATATAATATCATTGTATAAGAAAAACGATTCTGAGCGAAGACGGTCAGTCAGCCTATGATATTACGAAGTATATTTGATGATATTAAGGTGAATAAAGTAATTTATTTACAACCTATTTAAGTGGAATCTTGTTTTAAATTTCCAATCTTTAGCTATAAGAATTTAACATTTTATATATTTTTAACTACAAAATAATTATTAAATTTTAAATTTGATAAATTTTGTCAAAATTCGAATTTAAAATACTTATAAAAAAAATGTGTAACTATGTATTTTTAATATCTTTCAATTGCTATTGTAACAATATTATATCAGGATCCATGTATTAAATTTTCACGCTTTTTTACCCAATAAATAAAATTTTATTGTTATTTATAGAAAAAAAAACTAAAAAATTAAAATTTGAAATGGTCAGTAAAAAGCGCAAAAAGAGTCAAGTAATTTTAAAAATTGTATGGTGTATAGAAAATGCTAATATATTCGGTGAAATTTTCAAGTATCTACAGTTATTCGTTTTTTAATGACAGTAAAATAAGAAAATCGTTGCATGAGAAATAAAGTGAATATCAAATGTTGTAAAAATATGAATTTCAAACGCTCATAAAAATTTAATTGGACTTTCTTGTAGACATTTTTTTTTTGATTAAGGTATACAAACTTATGAGGAATGTTGTATTACATTTTAAAAGAAAATTTTTTATGAATTTATAACTCAAAATAATTTGCAAATTTTGGTCATTTTTACGTATTTTGTCAATATTTTAACTTTAAATGCTAATAAAAAAAATTGTGATTATGGATTTTTAGTTTTTAGAAACAATATACTAGGAGTCTTCTAATAAATTTTCAAGCTTTTTTAATGAACAAATAAAATTGTATTGATATTTATAAAAAAAAAACTAAAAAAATTTCCGTAAACAGCTCAAAATATTTAAAAATGTTATGGTGTATAGAAAATTCAAATATAAACATTCAGTCAAAATTTCATGTACTTACGGTAATTTTTTTTAAGAGTTGCACCTAAAACCAAAGTTGATTTTTTTGAAAACAGATTTAGAGTACAAATTCCCGTTTTTCCTTAATTTTTCTTTTTTTTTTACGGCGCTTTTGAAACTACTAGGAAAGTTTTAATTTTGACTCCCCAAAGTACCAACTAGATTCACTTTCCTATCAGAAAATATACTGTTGAAGAAAATCTAAACATTTTTCCTGTCCTAAAAGGTGATGACAGACACAAAAATAACAAAATAAATAAAACACACATCATTGTAAAATCTATACATTCATCGTTCCACTCAGAATCTAAAATGTATACGAAAATATAACAACCAATACTGTGTAGCTCCACCGAATCGTAAAAAAAAAATAATTTTGAAAACTCCTAGTATATTGTTTCTAAAAACTAAAAATCCATTCCATAGTCACAGTTTTTTTTATTAGCATTTAAAGTTCAAATATTGTCAAAATACGTAAAAATTACGAAAATTTGAGTTATAAATTCATAAAATATTTTCTTTTAAAATGTAATACAAGATTCTTCATAAGTTTGTATACCTATATCAAAAAAAAAAAAAAAATGTCTACAAGAAAGTCAAATTAAATTTTTATGAGTGTTTGAAATTCATATTTTTACAACATTTGATATTCACAAGATTTCTAATGTAACGATTTTCTTATTTTGTTGTAATTATATGATTTAACTAATGAATGATAATATTCATAACTGAATGATTTTAGATACTTGAAAACTTCACTGAATTTTTATATTACCATTTTCTATACACCATACAATTTTTAAAATTACTTGACTCTTTTTGCGCTTTTTACTGACCATTTCAAATTTTAATTTTTTTTTTCTAGAAATACCAATAAAATTTTATTTGTTGTGCCAAAAAGCGTGAAAATTTAATACATGGCTCCTGATATAATATTGTTACAGTAGCAATTGAAAGATATTAAAAATACATAGGCACTTTTTTTTTTTATAAGTATTTTAAGTTCGAATTTTGACAAATTTTATCAAATTTAAAATTTTAAATAAGGTTTCACGTAAATAGGTTAGGTATATATATAAATTACTTTATTCACAATAATATCATCAAATATACTTAGTAATATCGGAAAGTAAAACCGTAGGCTAGCAACAAATCTCACCTTTTTGGCTAAATTATTGCAGGGGAAAATTGACTTTCCGTACTTACTATCCCAAGTCTCTTTTAATTTTCCAGTCCGAACCTCTCACCATATCCTGTTCCTTTTTCACTTGCCACCTCTTCAATTATAACTATGGTCAAAATGAACCACTACGTCGCTCCATGTATTTAGCTAATCTAGACCCTCCCTTCTCACTAAATAAATTTTAATTTTTCTATATATAATCTATTTAAGTATTGTACTAAATTGTATTATTGTAAAATGTAAATTGGGTGAAAGCCCGTGTTGTATTATAAAATAAAATAAATAAAATATCATAGGCGGACTGACTGTTTTCGCACAGAATCGTTTTTCTGATACGATGATATTATATTATTGAATTCAAATTTAACACCATCCATTACAGTGACCCACTGGTCACTTGTAACCTTATGTACAGCAGAGCGACACCCAATTAATAATAGCTAATAATTACCCACTTTTTTTCTTATGTTACCTTTACATATTACAAGAAATTAAACCTAAATGCGCATTGTTCATTTTATCTTATATATCTAATATAGCAAATTATATTTCAATTTCTCTGATATTCCATAGATAAATTGCATAGGTCTAAATATTAATATGTATACTTTATAACTAATACATTTAACAATATATTGAAGTAATTTTGTTTTTAATTATCTTAAGTTGAATATAAAACTAGTTTAATGTTATACTGCTGTCACGTAACATTATTTTTATTTTCAAATTTTCTCAGCATCATTAGATAGCCTCCGGAAAAATACCAAAATCGTGAATCATGATCGATTATTATTACACAATATTTTAATTTGTCTAATGATGTCCATATTTCAGCCCATATTGCACGAATTACGAATGTAATGAATATAATAATGGTGATGGGACAAAAATGGATTTAAAATAAATAGTATGATAGCTCGATACTGAGACAAGTATCATGCACCCGGGGGCTGTATAAAAGACCTCAGCCACACAATATCCTTCGACCAAAAATGTGCGTTCTTAACCTTGTCGTCAGACAACAGAGCGTATAGGTATTATCGGTATAATAGTGTCTTACTTAAATGCACAATAAACAGATAAACTGACTGTTTATGTGCCCAATTACCTCATTAAAGACAACAAAAAAAACGTGTTTCATTAAGCATTCAAATAAGATATGACACACTTATTATAATTAGTTTTATAATATAAATTATTAAATGGATTATTAGGCCGTAACGAAATAATGTATAATATACTGATTATAACAATTAATAGTAGATAGGTTTTTAAAATTTACTTACGAGTGATTTCAAAGTATCTAGCTTCTTCTAGCAATAGGTCAATATCAGTGAAATTATCAGGTAGCGAAAGCTTCGAATTTCTCATAAAGTTGAGAATATGTCTGAACATCTTGCCATCCCTGTCGATAAAATAATGTTGTTTAAGAGAGTCCAACACTATGGGTATACTACCATTGAACAATTTAGCCAGTTTTGAATCAGGATTCCTGAAATTTAATTAAATGTAAGACTTTTGTAAAAAATAAACAAATTGTGTACATTATTGTATTAATAAATATGAATGAATCAGTTACATAAAACATGTAATTAAATGTATAATGTCACTATTAAATTGGTAAAATGTGTATTTCAATTTTCAATGAAAAAAAAATAATAATGTAATAATTTCCATACTTATTGAACTTGGTATAATGACATTAGTGTGTGTAAAGTATACGTACAATGTACATAATATAATATAATTTATAGGTATATAACAATACAATGAATTCGTTTTTTTATAGTTTCTTCGAGTGTATGCGACGTGGTAAAATTCCTGTATAGCCATTTAATAACATGGCAATAATATTTATAGAAAAATGGTATAGCCCACGTAGATATAGTATAATATATCGGAGACTAGTAATGCACGACTTTTATGCGAGAGTGACTAGTGAAGCGTAGCACGTTCGTGTAACGCCAAAGGCGATGGCACGGCGTGCAACGCTGAAAGGACCAATCGTTAGGTAAGCCAAAAAAAAAATAAAAATAAAAAGGAAACAGAAACTCACTCTTCGCATCACCGATTGTTATTATTACTTATTTCCCATGTCTACTCCGTGACCTTACGCAAATAGGTATATTAAAGAGTGGTTTCATCGGACAATTAACCCAAATTTAGACAAGTATGCATGCGAATTTGTATGCATATTTTGATTCATTAATTAAGTCGAAAAAATTATATTGAATAACCTAACTTAATTAGCTATTCTGTATTTAATATATATAAATTTCTTCTTGGTCTTTGTACTGTACTATTTACCCATTTGGGGTGATAAAATAACAATAAATAAAAAATAAATAAATATAATAACAAACATATCACATTAAACTAACTTTGTTAGAGTATCCAGTGAGGACGTGTATATGGTGCCACCGACGTCTATATGGACGGGAGCAGTATACTTAGACGCGGCTGCCACACATGGTATGCCGGCAATGATTTTGTGGTTGTAACCGGTAGTAGGCACTACCGGTGTTGGTGATGGCGAATTGCTGTTGTGTGATACGGTAGGAGATGTAGCCGGAGAATTACTAAGAGCAATACAAATAAATAATAATAATCCAATAATATAATAATGGAATAAGGAAAAAAACATAAATCTATATACATAAGAAATAAGAAAGCAATCAAAATATACAACATTTTCTAACTATCAGTTGGTAGATATACTTATACCTAACCAAAACCTATTATAGGTAAGAATGAATCCAATTAGTCTGAAATGATTTATTTTTTAATTTAAAAAGTATGCCTATTTTAGTATCGTATATAATATTTACAGTGAATATGGATTTGAGTAAAAACTTTTAAAATAAATAGCTTTATAGTTTATACTGAAAATTTAAAATCCAATCACTTGGTTTTTATTATAAACTAAAATAACAGAAAAATAGTTTTCCTATAAGTTTATTGTTTTACAATATTATTGTTGGTGGTAAGTTTACTATAAATGTAAGCATTATGGTTTATTGCTGTGAATATAAAAACGAAGATTGACTACATCTTTATCAACAAAAGGTCAGATTTAAAAAAACTTTATAAAACAATAAATTATAAATATTATCATACTTATTTCAAAATAATTTTATTACATTTAGTAAAAAGTAAATAGATACTCCAGAGCGATAGGTCAAGTTATTTAAAATAAAACATTTAAATTACAAATTACAAATTTTTTTTTGAAATTCAAAATTTTAACACTCAAAAAAATACTTTAAAATTTAAATAACAGAAAAATATATGCGTGTATGTTACAACCATGTAGTTATTATACTTACCATGTATTTATTATAGGCTATAGTAAATATATATAATAAGTATAATAAGTATTGGCACAAAACATTAACTACAAATATTTATTATTTCTGAGTAAAAAAAAACTATTGAATTAATAAGTTGTTTATTTACTATATTTTCTATAATATGTTATTGATATTAATGACTTGAAACTTTACCATTGACTTAGTATTAATTTTTATGGATTATAAACTAAGTATATGTGCAGTATTTTTATATTTCAACGTTTAAAACTAAATATTTCAAAATGGTTTCGTTACTGTTCACCAGGATTTGAAAAATAAACATTATAATAGTAATAGTATCTACATAAAAAAATATTATGCTTAGAATAAATTATAAAGGACATCTATAACTTATAATCCTGCAGTTATTTAAATTCTACAGTCATCCATGCGGTATTTTATTTTTTTAAGCTTATTCTAATATTTATAGGTGTTATGTATTATTATACATAGATAAGTGGTCAATATATGTAAATGTGTATTAAGTATTGCCCGAAAAGCAATAAGATATCACCATAATTGACTATTAGTATACACAGCCAAAGTAAATTCAACTAAAAATGTCGTCATCGTGTTGGAATTAATTATGGAAGCTTCTATGTTTCAATACATTATATTTATCATGAACATAATATTTTTCTATTAAATAAATACGAACCTGATTTTGATCTGTGCACTTGTGTATAAGGATCTGGATGAAGTGAGATCTTTAGGCTCCATTCCGTCCACATCTCGAACCACTTCACACTTTCGTCTAAAATTATAAAAAAAAATTTACTTAACTACTTTACTGTCGATGAGTGTACAATGTACATGTATAATTGTATACATTATAGGTACATACATGATATATCACGTATTATTATATGAATTATTAGTTAATACAATTAAAAACAAAAAAACAATATAGTCGAAAGTAATAATAAATTCTGATAAACACAAAATAAATATTGTATGTATATTATTTTGATTTTTTGAGTGCAGTATTGAAATTGTTATACTAAACAATTTAATTTTAACCATGGAAAAATATTTTTATGTTTGTGCATTACAGTCGGGTAAACTGATTAAAATGTATTTCAAAATGGTATTATGAGGAAGTATTCACCCACTGATTTAAAGTCAGCTGGAGCATTGTTGTTTATTATTGTATGGTGTTTAAATTTTCTATTCGGATTGAGCCGACTGCTCCTTATCGTATAATACAGCTATATGTATCTATAGTGGGTCGAAAATTTCGTGGGCGTCGTATATAATGCTGAAGATGGTTCTGGTCTGTACACAAAAAAATCTTTCACGATATGACGGAAAAGTGGTAAAATTATAGAATAGTGAACTATACAGTGTAGGTACTAATACATAAAACATATTATACATGAAACATGTATACATGCGTGGACCACGCTTAAGGTGTAACTGAAAACGATAATCCAACTGTTATATTATGAAATAAATAATATAAAAATGTCATTTGGGCGAGAGGGTAACATTCACATATTATTATGAATATATATAGTTTATTATATATAGATTAATATCTCACTCAGACAGTCAGACATCGTAGATTAATTTGGCAGTAACACTGGTCTGTATAATTTTGCCAAACCAGATTTGTATACACATATGTATAGTCACTGGATATTTAATGCATGTAAACTTGTGATTTATGATTTTGTGTTAACATCGTCAAATAAACACTATAGGTGCATTATACAATACACAATTTCCAGAGATTGAGGATAATATATAAAGTGCGATGCTTTCTTATTTACCATATATCACGTTTGTATACAATTCATATATAATATATTATACGTAATATATGTGTCAACGTGTCTAACTATATGCGTAATGCGTATATATATATATATGCTTTTAAAGAAAGTATACATATAAAACATATAATATGTTAATATGTTAATGATCTTTGTTTGTATTTTGTCATTGGTCACCAATAATTTTGGTAAAGTATTCTAAATGTAGCCAAACCAGTATATTCATTACAAAAGAAATCGTTTTGTGAAAACATTGTAAGAGAAAATGCGACATCTTGATATTCCAGAACGAAGTAAAAATAAGGCACCTGTCTATGGTCTGTGAAAGCGTCATAATAAAGGTCAATGATATTTGTTTCGCTTCTTCACATTATCCGGACCTACCTGTTGATGATGATACCAGTTGTACCGGACGGAAGGCACGTGACATTAAACATAATAAAAAATAAACAAAACGCGACCATACCAAAATCTACTTTTTTCTCTACATTTTTACACTGCATATAGATAGAGAGATTAATACGTAAACCAGTGCCATTAGTAAAGTGGTTCCGTTTGTATGTTATATAACTACAACGCCATAAGAAAATGGCATGTATACTCTCAAATCTAAAGACTCTAAAGGTTAGTTTATCTTGTAAAATTAAATAATCAATATTAAATTACTTCTAAAATAAAGTTGGTGATTAAATGTTCAATTATTCCATAAGTAAAAACAAAAACAATTTAAGTAATTTGGTTAGGAATAATATTTTATTTAGATATAATAACTAAAAAATACTATAGTTTATCTATACAAATATTTATTATTAACTGTAGGTATACGTTATTAAATTTAATTAGTATGTTTGTGTCCAAGAATACCTACAACTTAAAATGTAGATCTAAATAATAATATTATATTAAAGCCACAACCTACAACAAAACATATTTTGAATCAAGATTGTTGAGATATTTTATTGTTCTATTTATAGTATCTCGTGTTGGCACTAAATCAAATTGTACATAGGTTTTACTACTCAAAAAGATTTAAGATATAAAGGTTACTCAACACCGTATAGGTAGAATTTTGGTCTCCAGAGTGATGTGCACAGTTTTTCACCAAAATCAGCTGTTCAGCATAGGAAGAATCACAACTAGCGCTCTCAGTATATATAATTATTATACATAATATAACATATTATATCGAATCGAATTAAAAATATATAATATCATGAAAATATAGGTGCATTATTTAACTATATTAATTTCCGCTTAGGCGCTGGATGCCCTTCTCACCGGGTAGGTATAATCGAAGATAAACACTGGTCATCAAAAGAAATGCTCTGTTGAGTAACCTGCAGCTGTATGGTTGTAGACAGTGGCCATTATAATAGGCGTATCTAGGGGGGGAGGGTGTTAACCCATGTGAATATTAGCCCCCAGAATTATTTGTATTTCATTAAGTTTATGGTGTTGTTATCGTTTCACTCGGAATGTATTGATTTTACAATGATGTGGGTTTTTTTTTAAATTTTAAAATTTATTTTTATTTTTTTTGGGGGTCCATCATCACCTTTTAGGACAGTAAAAATGCTTAGAGTTTCTACAACAGTATCTTTTCTGATAGGAAAGTGAATCTAGTTGGTACTTTGAGGGGGTCAAATTTAAAAATTTCCCAGTAGTTTTCAAAAGCGCCTTGAAAAACAAAAGAAAATTAAGGAAAAACGGGAATTTGTACCCAAAATCTGTAACTCTTAAACAAATGACCTTGGATACATGAAAATTCCACTGAATTAGCATTTCCTATACATCATACAATTTTGACTTTTTTTGAGCTGTTTAAGGACATTTTCAGTTTTCAATTTTTTTTAGTTTTTTTTTTCTATAAATATCAATAAAATGTTATTTGTTGGGTAAAAAAGCGTGAAAATTTAATGCAAAGCTCCTGATATATTGTTACAATAGCGATTAAAAAATATTAAAAATACATACGCACAATTTTTTTTTATAAGCATTTAAAGTTCAAATTTTGACAAAATTTATCACATTTAAAATTTAATAATAATTTTGAAGTAAAAAATGTATTAAATGTTCAACTTTTATAGCTAAGGATTGAAAATTTAAAACAAGATTCCACGTAAATAGGTTATGTATAAATTACTTTATTCACTTTAATATCACCAAATGACAAATATACTTCGTAATATCATAGGCTGACTGGCCGTTTTCGCTCAGAATCGTTTTTCTTATACAATGATATTATATCATTGAATTCAAATTTAACACCATCCATTACAGTGATCCATTTGTAACCTACTGTACAGCAGAGCGACTTATTATTATTATTATTATTAATTGTTTTTGAAGCCCCCTCCCTCCCATATATTTGATCACCCTATACGCCTATGTCAGTGGCGTAACTAGGACCTTAATTTAGTGGTTGATATGAGTATTTATCACTAATAAGAAGTAGAACATACGTATTTAATAAGTTACAATAAACAATTAACAAAATACAAAAGTGAAAAAAAAATTAAAACAGATCATATATTATAGATATACAGATTAAAATATTTTGTTCCTCATGAGTTTAGTAAAAACCAGAATTTAATCATTGATACCAATGAGATAGTGTGATACTATATCCACTATAACCAGTGTTCGGAACGTTCACTAAAAAAATTAATTCGTTCACATTCACGTTCTTTCAAAAAACGCGTTCATTGGGTCAAACATTTAATTTTTTTTATGAATCGTTATCTTGCACACAATATAAAAATTAAAAACCCATAAACATATACGACTTAAGCAAAAAATAAAAATACAATTTAGACTTTAGATCATGTACAATTTATAATGTATCTGAATTAATTTTTAATTTCTGACACGTTATTTGGGTTAAATTTTGATAAGGATTACCTAGTGATAAAATCAAGCGAATACTAGGGTACTTATTATGATAAACTGATTAGGTTTATTACAAATTTGTGGAAATCATAATATTATTGTTGTTGAATGTCTAACCGGAGACACTTGGAATTGCACGTATTTACTTTATATATTTTGCAATCAAACAAATACTATGGGAAATATAATGGGAAAAATGAAAATATTGTTATTATAATTAATATATTTTATACATATAATATTTATTAAATGGTAAATAAATTGAACGTCTTAAAAATCGATCAAATTTATTAATAATATAAACGCCGTTCACGTTCACGTTCTATTTGCAAAAACCGAGTGACGTTCACGTATCGTTCACTATATATGAACTACGTTCTTTCCAAACACTGACCATAACTATGGTTATACAATGATAGGTCTACAAGCTACAGCATAATTCAATATTTTTATCAACATTCAAATTGATAAAAATATAATTTTACCATGAAAACAACAATGACTGATTAATAAAAAAAAATATTTAATATTGCATACCATACGTCAAATATAAGTATACTTTAGAAACTTGTAACGTATGTATTGTACTAAGAATATGTAACGTAGAAAAAAAACACCATAATCACCCCCGCCCTTGTTACGCTACTGGTCGTATATAAATCGTGCATACATTCAACATTTGATATCAAACTATATTATCTATTACACCCATAAATTAATACTATACCGTACTTAATTTTTAAAAATATTTTACAATTTATATTTCTTTGAAAACTAAATATTTTATTATTTTTATACTTATTTTAAGTTTCACTTTACATGTCGGAAAGGATCTTGATACTCAAGTACTCTTCGGCAAGTTCTACAATTATAATGTGGATACTGACACCCTGCACGCAGTTACGCATATAAAAAGTATACTATAAAAAGTTCAAATAGTTCCGTGTCGTCAGTGGCGTCCGCAGGGGGCTGAAGCCCCCCCCCATTGCCATAGTATTATTACATTATCAAAAAATATTTATCAAGTTTTAACTGTCAACTATAGTAAGCAAGACTTAAATTTCATACATGTCTTACCAGAATGAATTCATTTTTGATAAAACATTGTATTTGCATACCAATTTTCATAAATTATCTGTAATTTCCGGTAAAAGTATGAACTACTTGTATGAAATACCGTGTATTAATTTGTCTAGCCTTAGCTATACAGTATATACATTTAATATTTTATAAGTTTTGAACTACAAATTAACTGTGGTTTTGCCGAAATTTGAACTTTAAATACTTATAAAAAATAACTATGATGCCTATGTATCGTTAATATTTTAGGTATATAAAAACTTACATATTAAATTTTTAAGCTTTTTGACCGGATAAATAATTTTTTATTGACATTTATAGAAAAAAAAATTTCATCAAATGCAATCCAAGTGAGGACGGTATAACCAAGCTGGTTACCTAACAATTTTAATAAATTTTCATTTTTTTTTCTCCAATTATTTTAAAAAGCACTGAGTATTTTCAATTTCGACTTCCTAAAAGTACCAACTAGATCCAATTTGCTTCTAAATACATACATCGGGCATAGAAGCTTATGATCAGAGTATTTTTTCAACCAGAAAAGTTGAAAATTTACAAATAAATTACAAAACTATATTGGCCAGCTCTTATACAATTAACAATTAAATATATTTCTATTTTTTACTTATAACTTTTAATACAATATATTATGACGTATACATATTGTGTTCATAATTATATTTTTATTTGATTTACAATCTATATTTTATACAATTAACAATTAATTATTATTTTCATTATAATATATTATTGTGTTTTGTTATAGGTACATGGTAATTACTAATTAGGAGTATAGTGGAGTAGAGTATACATGTGTTCACATTTATATTTATATTTCTGGGCTTTTTTTCCGCGATTCCTATAGGATATCTAGATATGTATATTGTATCATATAGATGCTGACTTTTCGAACAAATAGGTTTTACTATGATATATTATATTGATATTTCATAATCATAATTTAACTATTAATTTTTTTTGAATTTTTCTAAACAAGATTATATTCGAATTTCCAATGTATATTTTTTATTTACGTAAAACTGAGATCAAAATGAAATTACCTTTTTAACTATGTATAGAATATACCCCAGTAGGTACATACAATACACGTATAAGTAATAACATTTTAGATTCTGAGTGGAACGATGAATGTATTGATTTTACAATGATGTGTGTTTTTTTTTTTAAATTTTTTTTTATTTTTGTGTCTGTTTACACGATAAGTAGTCGAAATAATGCTTCGATTTTGAACTTCAGCATCTTGTTCGATTGGAAAGTGAATCAGTTGGTGCATTCGGGAGGTCAAATTTTAAAATACACAATAGTTTTCACAAGCGCCGGGATTAAACTCATAAAAATTAAGGAATAACGGGAATTTTTACGCAAAATCTGTTTTCCAAAAAATCGATTTTGGTTTTTGGTGTAACTCTAAAACAAATGAACGTATATACATGAAATTTTCATTGGTTGTTTATGTTTGCATTTTCTATACACGATAAAATTTTTAAAATGTTATGATTTATTTTGAACTGTTTAGGGACATTTTCATTTTCGTAAAAATTTTTCTTTTTAAATCTAAGATTTGAAAATGTAATACAAGATTCCTTATAAGATGATCTACCTTTATCAAAAAAAAAAAATGTCTATAAGAAAGTCAAATTAAATTTTTATGAGCGTTTGAAATTCAAATTTTTAAAACATTGGATATTCACTCGATTTCTCATGTAGCGATTTCCTTATTTTGTTGTAATTCAAAAACGAATAACTGTAGATACATGAAAAATTCACTGAATGTTCATATTAGCATTTCCTATACAAAATACAATTTTGAAAATATTTTGACTCTTTTTCAGCTGTTAAAGGACATTTTCAATTTTCAATTTTTCAGTTTTTTTTTTCTATAAATATCAATAAAGTTTTATCTGTTGGGCCAAAATGTGTAAAAATGTAATACAAGGCTCCTGATATATTTTTTCAATAGCAATTGAAAAATATTAAAAATACATAGGCACAATTTTTTTTATAAGCATTAAAGATCAAATTTTGACAAAATTTATTAAAATCTCGAAAATTATCAATCATTGTAATTAATAAATGATAAAATGTTCAGTTTTTATAGCTAAGGAATGCAAATTCAAAACAAAGGTTCTCATAAATAGTTCATACTGTAACCAAAAAATCTAAAAAATATATGAACACAGTTATTTTTTATAGACATTTTAAATTCAAATTCGGACGAAATTACATAATAAAAAACCTAGATTAACTATTTTAGTTATTTTGTTGTGATTGTATAATATTATTCGTGGGTGCTTGAAACTTCTAAAGTATACTACTATATACCTATGATAGTATCAGGGTTTGTTGTTGATGTATAACGTGTTATAAGTACCTAATGGATATTGTGATATTATTAATTTGGAATTCATTTTTCATTTCATTTCTTAATACCATAGATAAGTATATAATATGTCTTATACCTAGAAGGACATACCGTCTCCGCTCATAATCGTTTTTCTTATACAAGGATATAATATCATTGAATTCAAATGTAATATCATCCATTATACAGTGACCCACTTGTAACCTACTGTACAGCAGAGCGACACCCACTTGCCCGCCTTTTTTATTTTTCACTTTTTCGTATTAAAAGTTAAAACGTTCATAAATAAAATCATGTTTCATTTCGTATTTAGATAATTTGATATATCTTTGCGTATAAAGCCATATAAGTATAGCCGTTTAGGACGTTTAGGTAGGTACATGTCTAACATTATCTCGAACGTATAAAATAATAATATCAACAAAAACAATAATAATAATAATATTGCATTGCTTAAACGCCCCAGTCCGTTATCGTCATAGTTATAAATGCTAATGTACCTATACATAATAATATCATAATATATAATATTGAAGGCGATATTAAAATATCTGTATATTATTATACCTACGTATATAGTGTGAACACGCGGCGTATGTCGGACGATCTCGCGCGCGCGACGACGAGGGCGAAGGGGCTCGTGGGAACGATCCCGCCGAGGTGGTGTACCGTACATATTATATACTATACATATATATATATATATATAATATTAAAATAATGATAATGATAATAATATTATGAAAAACACGTGGGAAACGAATATACGCGGGCCGTGACCACTCCGGGCGTACGGCACGAGTACCCGCCGCCTCACAATATTATGTATGGGTACGCGTAGAAGAGCACCGCGTGTACCCATAACCATATACAATATATATATATATATATTATTTAGTCAAGATGAATATTACACACACACAGGCACTTGCTCGCGTATACCTATATGGCTGTATAAATATATGCGTTTACGTAGGAATATATATTATAGTACATAGAAACAGACACAAACACTCACACATACACATAGGTCCGGTCATCCCTGCCCAGGGGGGAAACGGCCGTGCGGCAGTGTGTATAGCAGTAAGCGGTGGTCGGTTGTTGGCGACTGGAGGGGGGGCACCGGAGCGCGCGGTCGGCCCCGGGCACCAGCACGATTGTCGCCCCGGGTCGCGTACGACCTCATGTCACGGCACATCAAACGCGCACAAAAACAGAAAATAAAAACCGTACACCTACGGGCGATATTCCGAGGGAAAAAATATAAAAATAATAAACATGTGCACGTAATGATTTTCGCCTCCAGTGTGTATATATACGAACGCGCGCGCGCGCACACACACACTCACCTATATACATTATACATACTCACACTCACACACGTTTATGTACGCATATTGATACGTACATGATGATGCATATATACACAAATACTCAGTACTCGGTACGCTCACACACGGGCAAAAGGCTTAGGGGCGCAAGACCGCGATACCGTTCGATTGGTTTATTTTTTACGGTTTCTACGATTTTATTTGTGTTTGTACCTATGTACGTAAATCATACCTAAAATCTAACATATTATAATATCATATTCATTTCATTTTGTCGATGACAGAAATTCTTTCCATAAGGTCCTTATATTGTACCAATACAAAAAAATAAAAATAATTTATATACGAATATACTATACAGTATACAACTACTATACATACATTATACAATATAGTCCTCGCCATCCAACGGTTCTCATTCAATAGTCATTTAATAATAAAAATAATAATTATAATATAATATAATATGCACCTGTAGTACCTACTTCGATAATTGTACCTATTCTTCCATAATATCCGCTAATGTATGACATTATGTGATTGTTAATTTGTATAGATACGCGAGCGCGCTCACATACATTATACTATATATGCGTGGGTGCACTCACGGCGCCTTCGACGAATCCAGAATCATGTAATAATAATAATAATAATAATAATAGTAATGGGTAATACATCACATCATTATGCATGTAAATTTATACGCCGACGATCACGATGACGGACACATGCATGCAACATCGACCGATTGCAGTGATCACTTGGTGTCTCATTTTCATAAAGTTTCTGTACAAAACGATATCGCATTATCACCAGCCATTACATAGGTATATAGATTATAGACATAGTATTACTCACGAGTGTAAGGTTTTTTTTTTAAAGAGCGGCAATAACGATTTAACCTATATGTTGAGGATTAAGCCTGACGGATATCTATTAGAAAATAAAAATAGGGAATTCTGCGGTGAATTATTTTAATAACAACCAGAGAAGTTTTATAAACGAGTGAACGTTAAAAGTTCGTAACAACTAACAGAATTTATGAAAAGTTTCTGTCATATAATAGATGAGCCATGAGCAATAAAAATAATTTTTCAAATATTTTAATTTACTAATACACTTTTATCCGAGATTCCCGGATATTTTATTCGTCGATCCAACAGCTATACAATTTCTAAATGTCTCACCAATAACTTTTTAATTAACAAGGAATAAATTAAACATAATATAATATTATAATATTTATATTTGGAACAAACCGAGAAGTAGAAGTACTATATGGCGAAAAAAATATAATTGGAGTCCTTAAGAGGAGTAGACTGGGGTGGGCTGGACATGTGTGGAGGTCCGACGGCCCTATAGGATTGGTCACGGGCTCGAAGCTGGACACAATAAGGCCTAGAAGACGCCCCAGACAGGAATACAAAAGATGCATTGAGATTGGGAGTAAACGACGGAAAAGAACTAGCTCAAGATAGAGATGGATGGAGGCAAGTGGTTGTTGAGGCAATGAACCTAAATGGCCCTTAAAAGCCATAAAAGAAAAAGAAGAATATTTATATTTTAAATATAATCACTATTTGTAAGGTATTGGTATCCTGTAGCACCGTAGTAGTGTATAACCAAATTATCATATAAATAACAATCAAATATTAAATTATAAGATTCTCAATATTCTGATAAAAATATATAAGATTATTATTATTATTATATTATATTAGGTATAATTTGTAAAGTACCTACCGACTAAATACCTACAAAAATTCAAGATATTATAATACATAGGTCTAGGTATACATACCTGCTATTCGTTACACATATTTTTATGTTTTAATATTTAATGTAATTTATATTTAGGAGATAAATACATTTTGTAATCATTCTTGTTTGAATAATAACGGTCTTAATAACTTAGTCCACGGGAGCAATTTCAATGAAAAACCGAGGGCTCAAAAGCCTTCTATTTTTCAGTCTTATGACCATGGATGATGGATTATTGGGGGAGAACACTCAATTCCCCCTCAAAATTACACCTATGACAAAGCATAATATTTATTTTTGGTACACTAATACATTTAAAACATAAAACTATAATTCTTTATTTTTTTAATGCTATACGGTCATTATTGCATTACATTTTTAGACCTATATCCTAAAGTGATCCTAACCTTTTTTTTAAAGTTAATATAGTCGTTAATCTATCATATTCTTTATTCTTGGGAATAAATTATATTAGGTATAAGTGTATAACGAAACATTTATTTATTAAAAAATACATGCATTATTTTTAAAACTAAATTTTTACTCGAGAAATTGAATGGTGTAGTGTTAAAATTATTTATGTTGAAATAATAAATAATACTGTTATCGTACAATTCTTAATTAGCTACCTTTTAATAATCGGTCCGGACTCCAGGATGATTTCTTTTAGGCACAACAAAAGAATAAAAAGAAATGTGACTTGTAAGAATTAAAAAGACTAATTTATTATATATTTTAACACAAACACACTGACTAAAAAAGTATTCAAACGATTTATTCGGGAATAATATGGTTAGTGATTTGGTAACAATAAACGATCTTATTGTAGTTATCCCGAGTAGGTACTGAACCAGTGAACAGCACGCACAGATTACAGAAGACCGCCACGGCAAGCTAGAACCGCGCCATCTGGTGTTTTCAGTGTAGCCACTGAACAAATTATAAAACGTGTCATGTATTAAAACGTACTCATTTACCATTTCAACATTGTCGACATTACAGTAGAATATTGTGCATTTAAAAATTTTTAAGACCGTGTTTTTACCTATAATAAGGTTTAAGGATACCTTGGACCATGGTTCTTACTTTTGAGGAAGTGAGGTAGGTACCATACTCTGGTATTCCAATTTTGCGTTCAATTGCGAGTTTTCGAGTTTTGACTTAACTTGCGTGCTGCGACATTGGATTTTGATTGGTTGGTTAAGGATGGAAGGGTCCAATTTTTTTTAACATGTAAAAAGTGTACAATAAGTGATTTGCACCTTAAGAATTTTAAATTTTGTTAATCAATTGTTAATCAATGAGGGGTCCAGACCCGACCCCCCACAATTGTAAATATCTGGGTATAAAAAAATATTAACTTTAGAGTAGGTATCATCTATGATCTATTAGACTAAACTTAATTTTCTATTAAACTTATAAGTGTTTAATTTTAAAAGTAATATAAGAGTACAGATTATTCAAAATAGTACCTACAATTGTTAAAAGATAAAAAAAATTAACAACTACCTACAAATTACAATAGAAAATCTAATTTTTGTGTTTCTATTTATGGTAGTCTAATGTTCAATCATTAGCTATAAAAGTTTAACATTCACTTTCCCGTCAAACAAGATGCTGTTGAAGAAAAATTGAAGCAGTTTTACTGCCCCAAACGGCGATGACGTTGAAAAAAAAATGAGTAAAAAATAAAAAACACACATCATTGTAATACATTCATGATTCATCCCTCCACTCAGAATGTTAAAAAAATGTTGGACCCCAGACATTTTTTTTTAAGTTAGGTACGGCATGATGTGAGGTAGCCAGGTAGGTACTCAACCATATTTTAAGCCGTCGTACACTGGCGCAACTAGAACTATTTGGGGTGCTACAATTATGAATCACTCACATAGTCGTGGGGGGGCTCAGCTCTCCACAAACCCCAATATTCAATATTAGTTATTACCAATATTTAGATTATACTTTTATTCACAATTTGTTGTTAAACAACAATTATTGTTAATTATGCAAATATTATTTATGCATTCAAAAATTCAAATATCTAAAATAATATTTCAAAATAATTACCAAATATATTAGGTATGTTAATAAAAAACACAATTGATATTTTCAGTATACTTCTGCTTACAAATATGTTATGTGTACCTACTACGTACAAGCTACTGTTTAATTAAATAAATAAAAAATTAATAGAATATGGAAAATGTAATATTAATTTTAGATTGAGTAAGTATGTGTACCAATATGAAGTTACAAAATGTTATTTTATATTTTAAAATTAGAAATTTCTGCGATTGCCTCGTAAGTCGTAGGCCGTAGCATAATATATTATAATTTATATTTATATTTCAAGACAGGCCACTTGCCTTGCCTCGGCGATAATCTGCAGAATAATTTTTAACCATAATTCTGAAAATGCCTTATCTGCAGCGCCGGCGCTAGGTTTTTCGGGGCCCGGGGCACATCATATTGAAAGGGACCCCAATATGCGAAATATTGAAAGCAAAAACCTACCGGCTACCAACTGGAAAAAATACAAGTCCTATACATATTTTATATAATTTACATAGTTATATTTGTTAATATTAGGTATGTACCTACCTTTACAGTTTAGAGTCTATAATATAGATATTAGACTCTATACTCTATATATTAGAATTTTATAAGTATCTAATACTTGAAAATAAATAAAGCATGCTTCGTAGTTCGTTTAACAATAAACAGTATGTATGCAACAAAATACAAAATATGATTTTATAGTAGGTAAAAGATTTTATTTGAGAAACTGAACTAGGAAGTTTTTATATTTGAATAGTGTTTTACATCAAGCTTAACATAATATGTAATATTATTATATTTTTTAGCGATTACAAGTATATTATAGTGTATAAAAAAATAGAGAAGTATGTATTATTACTTACACAATAAATTTACTTTTATTTTTTTTTTTAATTCCCTTTTATTTTATAAACTTCTCAATATTATCAAAATAAAAAATAAAGTATAATATAGTTAATTAATTTGAAATCATTTTTTAATACATAAAAATAACAAGTAAACATTTAAAATTATAATTTATATTTGATATAGTTAGTTTTAGTGTTTAAGTTCTTAATAATTTTCTTTCTGGCTTTTTTGGAAGCAAAATCATTTATAATTTCTTCATAGTTCAACTGTTCGGATAGTTCTTTTTCAATACAAATTGTGGCTAGTCCAGTGAGTCGTTGTTGGGACATGGTACTCCGTTAATAAGTTTTTATTAATTTAAGCTTCGAAAAAGATCTCTCTGCTCCAGCTGATGTGAGTGGAATGGTCAAATAATAACAGAAACACACAGACACCCAGTACAAGTAGCATGCATTTGGTTTTTACGAAAATAAAATTTATGAATCGTTATCGCGGTTAAAAATAATTACGAATTCGATTTATTTATAACTGAATAACTCATCTACAATAATATATTTTAATATTTCGGAGATCGACCACTAACATCAAGATAATATTATGCAGCTATACTAGATAATAAAATCCTGTATGGAACTTAACAAGAGTTTTAAATATAAATAATTTTATTTTAAATAATAATTTCTAGCGGGGCCCTGAAAGCGCGGGGCCCGGGGCATGTGCCCCGCTCGCCCCGGCCTTGCGCCGGCGCTGCTTATCTGTTCTCATATTTTTAAATGATTCAGTATCTCAATCACACTAATATTAATAGTAATTTCGGCAAGGCTGGGCATTAACGAGTTAAAAATTAAAATTAAGTTAAAACGTTAAGTTAATATTAATTAAGTTAATTAACTCGTTACTTTTTTTTTCAAATTAACTTTTAACTTAATAAGTTACTTTTTTTCAAGATTAACGTGTTAACTTCAAGGAAGTTAATTTTATTCCAAAAATATCTAAATTAAGTTAATTTTCTTCCGAAGAATAATGTAAATTTTTTAATGTGTTTTTACTTTGATGTATCATTTTAAATTTCCCCAGTAATTTTCTTAAACGTAAAGAAAAACTATCTAATAAACCACATAAACCACATTATGTGTCTGGAATTTTCTATTTTTGTAAATTAGCAAATTTTAACTTTACACTAAATTAAGTTACTTTTTTTTCAAAGTTAACTTTTAACTTAACGAGTTAACGATAAAAAATACGAGTAACTTTTAACTTAACTTAACTTAATTATTTTAAAATAACTTAACTTAACGAGTTAAAAAAAAACATTAACTTGACCAGCCTTGAATTTCGGTCTTCCCGAATGTAGCCGTTTTAGATTGCAATTTGTAGTATTGTACTGAGTATATGTCTATAACTCCTTAGCCTAACAAATCTCTTAATACAATTACTAAAATAATTATAAATTTAAATTTTGTTAATTAAGATTATAAAACAATAATAATATAATATATATAATCAGAATGCAAGATAAAAAAAAAAATTCTTAAAAGTAAAATTACATTAAGTATTAAAAATAAAAAAAGGTGGGCAAGAGGGTGTCGCTCTGCGGCTGTACAGTAGGTTACAAGTGGGTCACTGTATAATGTATGATATTAAATTTGAATTCAACGATATAATATCATTGTATAAGAAAAACGATTCTGAGCGGAGACGGTATGTCAGTCTAGGTATAAGACATATTTTATATAAATCTATGGTATTAACCAAAAAATTTACCTATAATAGGTACCTATAATAATTTCCAAATTAATCATATCACAATATCCATTAGGTACTTATAACGCGTTATACATCAACAAATACCGTGATACTATCATAGATATATAATATTACACTTTAGAAGTTTCAAGTACCCACGAATAATATTATTCAATCACAACAAAATAGGTAACTAAAATAGTTATTCTAGGTTTTTTAATATGTAATTTCGTCCAAATTTGAATTTAAAATGTCTGTAAAAAATAACTGTGTTCATATATTTTTTTTTTAGATTTTTTGGTTACAGTATGAACTATTTATGAGAACCTTTGTTTTAAATTTGCAATCCTTAGCTATAAAAACTGAACATTTTATAATTTATTAATTACAATGATTGATAATTTTCGAGATTTTGATCAATTTTGTCAAAATTTGATCTTTAAATGCTTATAAAAAAAATTTGTGCCTATGTATTTTTAATATTTTTCAATTGATATTGTAACAATATATCAGGAGCCTTGTATTAAATTTTATGGTGTATAGGAAATGCTAATATGAACTTTCAGTGAATTTTTCATGTATCTACAGTTATTCGTTTTTGAATTACAACAAAATAAGGAAATCGCTACATGAGCAATCGAGAGAATATCCAATGTTGTAAAAATTTGAATTTCAAACGCTCATAAAAATTTAATTTAACTTTCTTATAGACATTTTTTTTTTTGTTGATAAAGGTAGATCATCTTATTATAAGGAATCTTGTATTAATTTTTCAAATCTTAGATTTAAAAAGAAAAATTTTTACGAACTCTTAACCCAAAATAATTTGCTAATTTTCTTGATTTTTCCATATTTTGTCAATTTTTGAATTTTAAATGCTTATAAAAAAAATTGTGACTAAGGATTTTGAATATTTTTCATCTGCCTTTATTACAATATACTAGGAGCCTTCTATTAAATTTTCAAGCTTTCGCAACCAACAAATACATTTTTATTGATATTTTTAGAAAAAAACTTAAAAAAAATGGAAAATGAAAATGTGCTTACACAGTTCAAAATAAATCAAAATATTTTGAAAATGTTATCGTGTATAGAAAATGCAAATATAAACAACCAGTGAAAATTTCATGTATATACGTTCATTTGTTTTAGAGTTACACCAAAAACCAAAATCGATTTTTTGGAAACCCAATATTGCGTAAAAATTCCCTTTTTTCCTTAATTTTTATGTTGTTTTTCCCGGCGCTTGTGAAAACTACTGGGAATTTTTTACTTTTGACTCCCCAAAGTACCAACTAGATTCACTTTCCTATCGGAAAAGATACTGTTGAAAAAATCCAAGCACTTTTACTGTCCTAAAACGTGATGACAGACACAAAAAAAAAAAATAAATAAATAAAAAAAAACATACATCATTGTAAAATCAATACATTCATCGTTTCACTCAGACTCTTAAATATAGATATTTGAAATTACAACGACATGTGACATGGGGGTGATTAAAGTTAAGTGGGGGGTGCTTAAGCAGTTAAGCATCCCCGTAGTTGGTCCACTGCCGTCGTAATGTTGAAAAGAATCTTTCCTTGGTAAAATAATTCACAGCAACAAACATTGAAATAGTTACTCCGAACACGATACAGTCGTCAAACATATAGGAAAAGAAATCATTCAAATTAGAATTATAAAATATACAGAACCCGAGAGTCTCTATCTGAAAATCAATTAGGTACCTACCACCTACGTACTACGTACGTGCTGATGTACTACACGAAAATATGATATGACGACTAACGAGTAACGAGAATATACAATTAAACGATATCTAGTACACTAATATATAACATTACTAGCTGATCCCGTGCACTTCGTCGCCCGTTAAATGTATCAACTCAATATGACTCAAACTTTGTTCAATTCGTTATTCAATATTCGGTGTATGGTGTTCAAAATTTATTTTATCTTTTCAGTTGCCCGGAATAAAAATTCTAAATCGCAGCAGTACATTATCAGGTAGACAATCTACCCGCGGTAGATCGCGGACCCCGTGCGGTTTGTACGGAAGTGTATGACTTAACTCCAAAGTATCAAAGTTATACCAAGTTTATATTGATATAATACGGTGGATTACCACCGTAATTATTTATTTTTTTAAATTACTAAAATGGCTATTAAAAAATAAGGGTTGATCGTAGAAGGGTGAAAATTGAGGATTGTATGTATTTTTGTATGTTGTATCTATTATTTTTTTTTTTATATATATAACCAATACCTTAGCAACCATTTATAAACAATTATTTCTACCGTAAATTATCAAAATCCCTGTTTGAGCACTTCTTTTATTTTTTTTTCTGGACAACCCTTAATACTTAGGGGTATGAAAAATAGATGTTAGTCGATTCTCATACCTACTGAATATGCACAAAAAATTTCATCAAAATCTGTCAAGCCATTTCGGAGGAGTATGGCAACGAAAACTGTGACACGATAATTTTATATATTAGATACCTATTCTATACCTACATTAACTAGCGTCTAGCTGACCACTTCCACTTCGCTGCCCTTTAGAAATGCTAACTCTATATTATGATTCGAACTTTGTTAAATTCGTTATTTAATATTCTGTATTTCTGTGTAATGGTGTATACAATTGTTTACTACTTCTATTATAACCTGTAACCAGTAATGACAATTATTTATAAACAAAAAAAAATGTCCATCGACCATCGCGAATCTCAAAATACTCGACGTGTAAGCATCAATCTAAAATGCGAATTTTGGAAAGTTCTTTCTTAGTACACAAATGGTGGTTGTTCTATGGTGATACGAACTCGGAACTACGAAGGAGCCGTGAGCCCGTGGAAATCTCAAGTGGGTATCTGGTATCTCCATTTATCTTTGTTTAGGCTCTATATAGGTACGCTGATCAGTCACAGGACACGTTCGATTTTATTATAGCCATCCCACCCAAAGTTATACCAAGTTGATCGTTTTTACTTAATCCAACCTACAGTGAGTTAGTGGTTTTTGATATAACTATACAACCCGGCTGAGCCCGGGAATAAATTATCAATTGATACAAAATACGGCGTTATAAATTATAATATTGGTGTATCTCGGTTTTAGTATACCTGATATCTCAGTTCAGATCATGGTTGTATATCTTAAACCAATAAACCATGGTTAAGATTTTATAGTAACTCTATAGTAACTTATAATAGTAACTCAATAGTAACTTATAATAGTAACTCAATAGTAACTCAGAACAATCTCTGAAATTTTCGTTAAAATCGGTAGAGTGATAATTGGAGGAAGTTGAGAGGAACCACAATTCATCATTATTTCAAGTCCAACGTACTTTTTGTAGTTTTTGAGATGCAGCGATCATTATGAGTGAGTGGTATTTCGATTTTATATATATTGATTATAAAAGCGTATATTATATTCGATTCAATTGAAGTAGGTACTAGGTAAATATAATTCACCAGTTCTCTTTTTTTTTTGGTCGGGGGGGGGGGGGGGGGTCGGGGTTACACCCCCACCCCACAAAATCCACTACTGTTAACATGGGACGACATAGCTTATCTGCTTATTATTCTTCTCAATATAGTTATTTTATTCTGTGCATCCGCCATCCAGAATCAAAGGATGCAACTGCAGAATAACTTGATTATTCTGTGATGCAACCATGCTACAACTGTCTACTACCTACACGTTTTTAATAGTCCTTCCATGGTTCTAAAATATCATGAAATTTATTTTTTTGAAATATCTCATGTTAATGAAAGAAAAAAAAACAAATTTTAATTTAAAACTGAAGCAGAAAGCACGGCAACCACCTCTACTTAGATAAGTGTTAATGAAAATATTAAAGAAATATTTCTTACATAGGTACTACCATGACAAATTAGATAGGTATCATCACAGTTGTACTAGTTTTGCGGAATAGATACGCATCTCCTTCACCTCCGGCCAATATCGTAGTTCTCAACTTCTCATTAGTTGATTTTGTTCTATGTTATAGGTATGTTATATGTATGAATATGATTGACAGCCAATAAGAAGTAGAGAACTACGATAAGGTCATAAGGACGAAGTAAAGAGCGGAGGATGCATATCAAAATACTGTGATGATGCCTATCTAACTTTTCATGGGTATACTATACAGTCATTATACAAATTACATATAATAAATATATTTTTTATATCATGATCCAGGATTATATATTGATAACACGGACTAAGATATACAGGACTGGACACGACAAGGTTGGAGGGTGTGGGGGGGTTGACTACGAAATGTTTTACAACAGGCAGTGTTCGGGGGGATATTTTCCTTTTAGCATTACTAGCGCCGTCCTAGTGGATACTTATGGAACTAGAACACATCATACAAATTTCTAGTTCCATAAGTATCCACTAAGACGGCGCTAGTAATGCTAAAAGGAAAATATCCCCCCGAACTCCGCCTGTTGTAAAACATTTCGTAACCACAATATTCATCTCGTGTCCAGTCCTGTATATCTTAGTCCGTGATTGATAATCACTAATCAGGTATGAAATCAGTATGACCATCTAGTGATGATTTTATGAAACATACCAATTAAAATTTTTTAATATTTCAAGAAGGTTAACAGTTTCAAGTCTGAAGTATTTCAAAGTCAACATTCCTTGTGGCATGGGGTGAGGGGGAAATTCACTAGAGCAGAAAAAGTTGTAACATTTTAAAGGGTGGAAAATGTTTAAATATATCTTTAATAGAGGTACTAAATATGATTGCCAAGGGACGCCAGCAATGCTTTTCTTGAAATCTATAGTTTACTTTTTTAAGAAAACATAAATTATAAAAATAATTAAATAATACAATACTGAGGTGTTCAGGTGTTCTGTAGAGTAAAAAAAAATTAACAATACTTATGGTAAATCCTAGGCTTGTCAAGCTTTTTGCAGAAATATTTTAGACTCTGAGTGGAACGATGAATGTATTGATTTTACAATGATGTTTTTTAATTAAAATTTTTTTTTTATTTTAGATACTCTACAGTTAGGCTAAGGGCCGTTCTTACAATGTCCGGTAAAGTGTCGGTTAACGCTAACCGACTGATAACAGATTTTATTACCGGCAGAATTCTTCCGGTTAAGTGTCGGTTAACTTTAACCGGACGTCGTAAGAACGGCCCTAAATGATTAGTATATCCATGCGCATTTGAGTGTATGTGCAGTGGTGTCGGGGTAGAGGGGGCAGGGTGCCCTCAAATATAATCAAAGGGTTGGAAAAGTATACTTTTGCCCCTCTACTACATTAAAATTAAAGGGTGTACAATCATAAATTACGTTTAATTTATACGTTTACGTATTCGAAATTGGTCTCATTTTCATGAATGTATGAATATGCGTGATAATATTATTATTGATTTATAATTTATTATTATAACATAATACATATTGAGAACATATTGAGTAATTTTAGATTCTGAGTGAAACGATGAATGTATTGATTTTACAATGATTTGTGTTTTTTTATTTATTTTAGATTCTGAGTGGAACGATGAATGTATTGATTTTACAATGATGTGTATTTTTTTATTTTTGTATCTGTGTACACGATAAGTAGTCGAAATAATGCTTTGATTTTCAACTTCAGTATCTTGGTCTATTGGTAAGTGAATATCGTTGGTGCATTGGGAGGTCAAATTTTAAAATTCACAATAGTGAATTTGGTTTTTGGTGTAACTTTAAAACAAATGACCGTACATACATGAAATTTTCACTGGTTGTTTATATTTGCATTTTCTATACACGATAACATTTTCAAAATATTTTGATTTATTTTGAACTGTTTAGGGACATCTTCAATTTAAAATTTTATTAGTTTTTTTTTTCTATAAATATCAATAAAGTTTAAAAATTTAATACAAGGCTCCTGATTTATTGTTACAACATCAGTTGAAAAATATTAAAATACATAGGCACAATTTTTTTTTAAGAGCATTAAAGATCAAAATTTATCAAATTTAAAACTGAATAATTATATTGTAGTTAAAAATTTATAAATTGTTTAACTTTTATCTAAGGAAATTTAAAACAACATTCCACGTAAGTAGTCAATTCTGTAACCAAAAATTCTAAAAATTACATAAGCCAATTTTACTTTTATAGTCATTTTGTTCAAATTTGGACGAAATTACATAATAAAAAACCTAGAATAACTATTTTAGTTATTTTGTTGTGATTGTACAATATTATTCGTGGGTACTTGAAACTTCTTAAGTAGGTACACTATTATATATCTATGATAGTATCAGGGTTTGTTGTTGATGTATAACGTGTTATAAGTACCTAATGGATATTGTGATATGATTAATTTGGAATTTATTATAGGTCAATTTTTTTAATACCATAGATAAGTATATAATATGTGAATATGTCTTATATCTAGACTGACATACCGTCTCCGCTCAGAATCATTTTTTTTATACAATGATATTATATCATTGAATTCAAATTTAATACCATCCATTATACAGTGACCCACTTGTAACCTATTGTACAGCAGAGCACCTTTTTAAATACTAATTAGTAATTTCATTCTTAAAACTTACAATTGTCAATTACTATAATTGTTGTAACTATAAGACTTAAAAAGTAAACCAATGTTTATATACTTAATATGGTTAAGAAAATTCAACTTGTATTATTGTATAAAAACCTTGTTTGTGACTAATGGCCTTTGTCGTCGATGTTAACTTTTAGATCAATAAAAAAAAAAAAAAACTCAACTTATATAGTTTATAAATTTATAATTATGTTTTGAAATAATATTAAAAATATATATTTTAATTAACATTAATATTTATGTAATTATCTAATATGTTAAACATCAACACAATAATAATAAAATTAAATTCATAATAAAAATATCACAGTGAATTACCCTTCCATAGATACATTTTAGTAATTAATATGATTTTTAAAGGCAGTTATTGCTATAAAACAACACTCAATTAAATATTTTTACTTAAGATATAAATAAATTAATATTGTATAAATCTTGGTGAGTAATACTAAGAATATAATTGTAGATTAAAATGAAGTGTTTTAATGCTTTCAGTTAAATATTTAATTATACTTCTTGAAGTTTAGACCGTTCTTTAATTCTTTTACATTTAGGGCAGAAATCTCTATTTTTCCAACATTGGTAGTGATAAGCATTATCACATTTAACACAGCTATGTGCATCTTCATCGAATGGGAATATTATTGTGTCCTTTTGACAAAGCTCACAAATATATCCTTGATTTTTACAAATCTAATAATAATAATAATAATAATATATATTTTAAATATTATTTATGGTGGATTTATGGTAAAAATTAACCAACTTCGCATTCATATCGAATATGTTTTTCACAGACATCTTTTACTCCCTGTAAATCCTCTAAAAAAAGTCCTGATTTTATTTCAACCATATCTTTCATGCTATACAAAATACTATCATATAGCAATTCATGACATCTAGAGGATACATTTTTTAATTGAGCATTCCAAACTTTGCACAAAACCAAGTATTTTTTCATTTTTACTAAGACGTTTTTAATATTCTGTAAAAATAAAAAATTAATGACTTGTTAAAATTGCAAAAAATAAGTTCAGTTTCTTACTTTGATTTGATTTAGTGACTCTAAATATGTATAGAGTTTAGGATTGTGTTTTTCCAAATTGTACATCTTTGATTTATAATTATAATTAAGTAGTTGAAAAGATGCCTGACTCACACATTTTTTTTCAAATTGCCAATTACATAGAACACGTGCTGGTATTAAAGCGGTATTATTCCAATGGTGTAAAGGACAGTAATATTTCCCATCATAGTCACATAAGCGGGCCTCTAATGAAAGATTATCTTCTAAAGATAAAAATATGTTCAATAAACATGATATTGTTATTATGTATAGTTAAGCCAATGCTTTTTATTTTACCAGATGACATTTTGGTGTTGCGTATACGGATATATGATTGGCATTCAGCACATTTGTAATCTTGGGATAACAATCCATTAGATGGAGTGATAGTCAGAATCATAGAATGTTCACTAGCAACAACTGCAGTACAAACCCTTTTAATCTTTTCCACACAAAAAATATGACAGTAGTATCCACAATCTACAATTATACCATTTAAATATAAAATTTTGAAATGCCTAATTTTATGAACAAAAATATCCAATATATTACCTGAACATTCATACAACTGTTGCATGTATTTCCAAATAGTTTTTGTACATACATCACAAAATTTATTTTCTAACCAATTTGGCTTAAATACAAAAGATAAATGATGACCAAAAACCACTTTAGTTTCATTTGGAAGATTTTTGTTTTCTAAAGCCTTTATTTCTGTTATCATTTCTAATTTGAACCTTAACTCTACTAGTCTTCTGACCAGTCGCATCCGTTCTTGACTACACTCTTTAGTAGTTCTTATCATTTGATTGCATTTTTCAATTTCTTTTTCCAATATATCCTCATTTAGATCATTCTAAAAAATAATAACAAATAAATATATGAAGTGTCAAAGTGATGAAATAAGATATTTACTGTATACCTACCTCGTTTATTGTTAAGAAGTTATCAGATACAGATGTTGAACTTTCCGATGACACTGAATCAGATGATATTGATGACAGTGAAGTCACTGAATCATTCATTTCAACATAGAAAAATCTTTTTGTAAAAATTATTACCTGAAATCATAATACATTTTAGTGTAAGTTAAGTATTTAATTAACTATAGAAATTTGTTAAATATAATTCTCATAATAAGTAATTAAAAAATAATAATTATAGTATGTACAACAAAATATATGACATTATTTTTAGTATAAAAATTGTATAAATACCTATTACTTGGTAAAATGCAAGTCAATTATTTGTTATAGAATATTGAAGTAACTTAGGACATAAAAATAAAAAAACTCATTAGCTAAGACTTACTCCTTACACACTACACAGTTACACAATGACCGATGTCATTATCTTATATTATACATTATAATCATAAAATCATTATTATAAAAGGTTAGGTATAATACTGTAATAGGTATTCACCATAGATTATAGATATAGAATATAGATAGTATCACAGAACAATAGTATAGAACGGCCCTCGATTATTTATTTGGTTTCTGCAAACGCTCCCGGTGGTACGATTTTGAACTAACGCTCATACCCCGCCCGCGGCCCACCTAAAGTGGTACTATCATTATTATAGTATTATCACTTATTAATTATTATGATTAATATTATTATTTTAATATTCTCAAATACAAATTGTTTGAAAATTGTGTTCCATAATATTACATTTTCATTTTAGATTCTGAGCGGAGCGATGAATGTATTGGCAGTGTTGTAAAAAATACTTTTAAAAAGTATTTGAGTAATTACTCAAATACTTATAAAATAAAGTATTTAAAATACCACCCAAATACTATCTATTGTAAAGTATTTGAGTATTACTCAAATACTTTTTAGAAGTATTTGAAATAATTTTCAAATACAAAACAAAAAAAATGCGTACGTATACGACATACCTTACCTACCTAATGTTCGTATTATATTTCGCTATGATAATATACTATATTGGTAGGTAGTAGGTACCGAAACGTACCGTTCCAATCGTCGTCGAGTGTCGACGATAAACAGACGGTTTCTCAGAGTAACTAATATTAATTAGCTATTAATAGACGAAAACTAAAACCAATATAGAATTGTTCATAAATAATAAATATATATTATAATATTATTAAGACATTATTATTATTTGACAATGAATAAAAAGTTGAAGGAATAAAAAAAGTATTCAATAAAATAGTATTCAATAGTAAAAAAATGTATTTAAAATACCGTTCAAATACTTCAAAAATAAAAGTATTTGAAAAAGTATTCAATACGGAAAAAAGTATTTGAATACTTTTACTCAAATACTTTTACTCAAATACTTTACAACACTGTGTATTGGTTTTACAATGATGTGTGTTTTATAGTCTGAGCGGAGCGATGAATGTATTGGTTTTACAATGATGTGTGTTTTAGATTCTGAGCGGAGCGATGAATGTATTGGTTTTACAATGATGTATGTTTTAGATTCTGAGCGGAGCGATGAATGTATTGGTTTTACAATGATGTATGTTTTTATATTTTTATTTATATTTTAGATTCTGAGCGGAGCGATGAATGTATTGGTTTTACAATGATGTATGTTTTTATATTTTTATATTTTAGATTCTGAGCGGAGCGATGAATGTATTGGTTTTACAATGATGTATGTTTTTTTTTATATTTTTATTTATATTTTTGTGTCTGTCATCACGTTTTAGGACAGTAAAAATGCTTGGATTTTCTTCATCAGTAGCTTTTCTGGTAGGAAAGTGAATCTAGTTGGTACTTTGGGGGGTCAAAAGTATAAATTTCACAGTAGTTTTCACAAGCGCCGGGAAAAACAACATAAAAATTAAGGAAAAACGGGAATTTTTACGCAAAATTGGTTTTCCAAAAAATCGATTTTGGTTATTGGTGTAACTCTAAAACAAATGAACGTATATACATGAAATTTTCACTGGTTGTTTATATTTGCATTTTCTATACACGATAACATTTTCAAAATATTTTGATTTATTTTGAACTGTTTAGGGAAATTTACATTTTCCATTTTTTTTTAGTTTTTTTTCTAAAAATATCAATAAAATTTTATTTATTGGTTGCGAAAGCTTGAAAATTTAATAGAAGGCTCCTAATATGTTGTTTCAAAGGTAGATAAAAAATATTAAAAATCCTTAGTCACAATTTTTTTTTATAAGCATTTAAAGTTCAAAAATTGACAAAATATGGAAAAATCACGAAAATTAGCAAATTATTTTGAGTTAAGAATTCGTAAAAATTTTTCTTTTTAAATCTAAGATTTGAAAATGAAACACAAGATTCCTTATAAGATTATCTACCTTTATCAATAAAAAAAATCTCTACCGGACAGTCAAATTAAATTTTTATGAGCGTTTGAAATTCAAATTTTTACAACATTGGATTTTCACTCGATTACTCATGTAGCGATTTCCTTATTTTGTTGCAATTCAAAAACGAACGACTGTAGATACATGAAAATTTCACTGAATGTTTAAATTAGCATTTTCTATACACCATACAATTTTGAAAATTTTTTTGGCTCTTTTTGAGTTGTTTATGGACATTTACAGCTTTCAATTTTTTTTAGTTTTTTTTTCTATAAATATCAATAAAGTTTTATCTGTTGGGCCAAAAAGTGTAAAAATGTAATACAAGGCTCCTGATATATTGTTACAATAGCAGTTGAAAAATATTAAAAATACATAGGCACGATTTTTTTTTATAAGCATTTAAAGTTGGAATTTTGACAAAATTTATCAAAATCTCGAAAATTATCAATCGTTGGAATTAAAAAATTATAAAATGTTCAGTTTTTATAACTAAGAGTTGAAAATTTAAAACAAAGATTCTCTTAAATAATTCATACTGTAACCAAAAAATCTAATAAATATATAAACACACTTATTTTTTACAGACATTTTAATTTCAAATTTAGACAAAATTTCATATTTAAACCAAGAACTACGATTTTAGTTATTTTGTTTTGATCGAATAATATTATTCGTGGGTACTTGAAACTTCTAAAGTGTACTATTATATATCTATGATAGTATCACGGTTTTTGTTGATGTATAACGCGTTATAAGTATCTAATGGATATTGTGATATGATTAGTTTGTAATTTATTATAGGTACCTATTATAGGTCAATTTTTTGTTTAATACCATAGATATGTATATAATATGTCTTATACATAGACTGACATACCGTCACCGCTCAGAATCGTTTTTCTTATACAATGATATTATATCATTGAATTCAAATTTAATACCATCCATTATACAGTGCCCCATTTGTAACCTACTGTACAGCAGAGTGACATCCACTTGCCCACCTTTTTATTTATATTTTTATTTATATTTTAGATTCTGAGCGGAGCGATGAATGTATTGGTTTTACAATGATGTGTGTTTTTATATTTTTATATTTTTATATTTTTATATTTTTATATTTTTTTTTGTGTCTGTCATCACGTTTTGGGACAGTAAAAGTGCTTCGATTTTCTTCAATAGTACCTTTTCTGATAGGAAAGTGAATCTAGTTGGTACTTTGGGGGGTCAAAAGTAAACATTTTCCAGTAGTTTTCACAAGCGCCGAGAAAAACAACATAAAAATTAAGGAAAAACGGGAATTTTTACGCAAAATCGATTTTCCAAAAAATCGAATTTGGTTATTGGTGTAACTTTAAAACAAATGACCGTAGATACATGAAATTTTCACTGGTTGTTTATATTTGCATTTTCTATACACGATAACATTTTCAAAATATTTTGATTTATTTTGAACTGTTTAGGGACATTTTCATTTTTCATTTTTTTTTAGTTTTTTTTCTAGAAATATCAATAAAATTTTATTTGTTGGTTGCGAAAGCTTGAAAATTTAATAGAAGGCTCCTAATATGTTGTTTCAAAGGCAGATGAAAAATATTAAAAATCCTTAGTCACAATTTTTTTTTATAAGCATTTAAAGTTCAAAAATTGACAAAATATGGAAAAATCACGAAAATTAGCAAATTATTTTGAGTTAAGAATTCGTAAAAATTTTTCTTTTTAAATCTAAGATTTGAAAATGAAACACAAGATTCCTTATAAGATTATCTACCTTTATCAATAAAAAAATCTCTACCGGACAGTCAAATTAAATTTTTATGAGCGTTTGAAATTCAAATTTTTACAACATTGGATTTTCACTCGATTTCTCATGTAGCGATTTCCTTATTTTGTTGTAATTCAAAAACGAATAACTGTAGATACATGAAAATTTCACTGAATGTTTATATTAGCATTTCCTATACACCATACAATTTTGAAAATATTTTGACTCTTTTTGAGCTGTTTATGGCCATTTACAGCTTTCAATTTTTTTTAGTTTTTTTTTCTATAAATATCAATAAAGTTTTATCTGTTGGGCCAAAAAGTGTAAAAATTTAATACAAGGCTCCTGATATATTGTTACAATATCAGTTGAAAAATATTAAAAATACATAGGCACGATTTTTTTTTATAAGCATTTAAAGTTGGAATTTTGACAAAATTTATCAAAATCTCGAAAATTATCAATCGTTGGAATTAAAAAATTATAAAATGTTCAGTTTTTATAACTAAGAGTTGAAAATTTAAAACAAAGATTCTCTTAAATAATTCATACTGTAACCAAAAAATCTAAAAAATATATAAACACACTTATTTTTTGCAGACATTTTAATTTCAAATTTAGACAAAATTTCATATTTAAACCAAGAATTACGATTTTAGTTATTTTGTTGTGATTGAATAATACTATTCGTGGGTACTTGAAACTTCTAAAGTGTACTATTATATATCTATGATAGTATCACGGTTTTTGTTGATGTATAACGCGTTATAAGTATCTAATGGATATTGTGATATGATTAATTTTAGAATTTATTATAGGTACCTACTCGTATTATAGGTCAATTTTTTTTTAATACCATAGAAATGTATATAATATGTGTTAAACCTATTATACTGACTACCGTCTCCACTCAGAATCGTTTTTCTTATACAATGATATTATATCATTGAATTCAAATTTAATACCATCCATTATACAGTGACCCACTTGTAACCTACTGTACAGCAGAGCGACACCCACTTGCCCACCTTTTTTTTTTTATATTTTTATATTTTTATATTTTTTTTTGTGTCTGTCATCACGTTTTGGGACAGTAAAAGTGCTTCGATTTTCTTCAATAGTACCTTTTCTGATAGGAAAGTGAATCTAGTTGGTACTTTGGGGGGTCAAAAGTAAACATTTTCCAGTAGTATTCACAAGCGCCGGGAAAAACAACATAAAAATTAAGGAAAAACGGGAATTTTTACGCAAAATCGATTTTTCGAAAAATCGAATTTGGTTTTTGGTGTAACTTTAAAACAAATGACCGTAGACCCTTGAAATTTTCACTGGTTGTTTATATTTGCATTTTCTATACACGATAACATTTTCAAAATATTTTGATTTATTTTGAACTGTTTAGGGACATTTTCATTTTCCATTTTTTTTAGTTTTTTTTCTAAAAATATCAATAAAATTTTATTTGTTGGTTGCGAAAGCTTGAAAATTTAATAGAAGGCTCCTAATATGTTGTTTCAAAGGTAGATGAAAAATATTAAAAATCCTTAGTCACAATTTTTTTTTATAAGCATTTAAAGTTCAAAAATTGACAAAATATGGAAAAATCACGAAAATTAGCAAATTATTTTGAGTTAAGAATTCGTCAAAATTTTTCTTTTTAAATCTAAGATTTGAAAATGAAACACAAGATTCCTTATAAGATTATCTACCTTTATCAATAAAAAAATCTCTACCGGACAGTCAAGTTAAATTTTTATGAGCGTTTGAAATTCAAATTTTTACAACATTGGATATTCACTCGATTACTCATGTAGCGATTTCTTTATTTTGTTGCAATTCAAAAACGAACAACTGTAGATACATGAAAATTTCACTGAATGTTTAAATTAGCATTTTCTATACACCATACAATTTTGATAATATTTTGACTCTTTTTGAGCTGTTTATGGACATTTACAGCTTTCAATTTTTTTAGTTTTTTTTTCTATAAATATCAATAAAGTTTTATCTGTTTGGCCAAAAAGTGTAAAAATTTAATACAAGGCTCCTGATATATTGTTACAATATCAGTTGAAAAATATTAAAAATACATAGGCACGATTTTTTTTATAAGCATTTAAAGTTGGAATTTTGACAAAATTTATCAAAATCTAGAAAATTATCAATCGTTGGACTTAAAAAATTATAAAATGTTCAGTTTTTATAACTAAGAGTTGAAAATTTAAAACAAAGATTCTCTTAAATAATTCATACTGTAACCAAAAATTCTAAAAAATATATAAACACACTTATTTTTTACAGACATTTTAATTTCAAATTTAGACAAAATTTCATATTTAAACCAAGAATTACGATTTTAGTTATTTTGTTGTAATTGAATAATATTATTCGTGGGTACTTGAAACTTCTAAAGTGTACTATTATATATCTATGATAGTATCACGGTTTTTGTTGATGTATAACGCGTTATAAGTATCTAATGGATATTGTGATATGATTAGTTTGGAATTTATTATAGGTCAATTTTTTGTTTAATACCATAGATATGTATATAATATGTCTTATACATAGACTGACATACCGTCACCGCTCAGAATCGTTTTTATACAATGATATTATATCATTGAATTCAAATAATTTAATACCATCCATTATACAGTGACCCACTTGTAACCTACTGTACAGCAGAGCGTCACCCACTTGCCCACCTTTTTTCACAATTATATTTATTATATTATGTGTTTTGAGTATTAACTATTAGGACATCATATTTTCTATATGAGTAGATACACATACATATTAAATAAATTATAGACAATGCAAATATTTACAAATGATGTTATTGGGAATTCTTTATTTTATAAAAAAATACAAAATAAAATTACTAACAATAAATACAAATAATAATACAAATACCAATATCATTTACATAAACATGAATGAATACAGTAGGTACCTATATGTTTAATAAATAGGGCAGTGAAGTTATTGCATTAAAAAACTCACTAAATTGATTGCATTATTGCATTAAAATATATTAAAAATTGCACTTATAAATTTAAAAATTGCATCCAAAAAATGTAATTATAATCAAATTTCACTGAATGTTTATATTAGCATTTCCTATACACCATACAATCTTGAAAATATTTTGACACTTTTTGAGCTGTTTACGAACATTTACAGCTTTCATTTATTTTTAGTTTTTTTTCTATAAATATCAATAAAGTTTTATCTGTTGGGCCAATAAGTGTAAAAATTTAATACAAGGCTCCTGATATATTGTAACAATAGTGATTGAAAAATATTAAAAATACATAGGCACAATTTTTTTTATAAGAATTTCAAGACCGAATTTTGACAAAATTTATTAAAATTAATCGAAAATGATCAATTATTGTAATTAGGTAATAAATTATAAAATGTTCAGTTTTTATAGCTAAGGATTACAAATTTAAAACAAAGGTTCTCATAAATAGTTCATACTGTAACCAAAAAATCTAAAAAAATATATGAACACAGTTATTTCTTACAGACATTTTAAATTCAAATTCGGACGAAATTACATAATAAAAAATGGTGGGCAAGTGGGTGTCGCTCTGCTGTACAGTAGGTTACAAGTGGGTCACTGTATAATAGATCATATTAAATTTGAATTCAACTATATAATATCATTGTATAAGAAAAACGATTCTGAGCGGTGATGGTATGTCAGTCTATGTATAAGACATATTATATATTATATTTCTATGGTATAAAACAAAAAATTGACCAATAATAGGTACCTATAATAAATTCCAAATTAATCATATCACAATATCCATTTGGTACTTACAACGCGTTATACATCAACAAAAACCGTGATACTGAGAAATTTTTACTTTTGACCCCCCAAAGTAGGTACCAACTAGATTCACTTTCCTATCAGAAAAGCTACTGTTGAAGAAAATCCAAAGCACTTTTACTGTCCTAAAACGTGATGACAGACACAAAAAAAAAAATAAAAAAAAAACACACATCATCATTGTAAAATCAATACATTCATCGTTTCACTCAGAATCTAAAATCGCCAAAATTGCATTTATTGCAGTATAATTTTTTTTTGTTTAAATTAAGAGCTTAACGAAACGTCGAAACATATTTTAAGCTCACTCAGCAATGAATATAAGAATTTACAAAAAATATGCAAATGCAACAACTTCACTGCCCTATTAATAAATAATAATACCTAATACGATAAGTAGTCGAAATATTCAACTAGATTTTCAACTTCAGTACCTATCTTGTTCGATTGGAAAGTGAATATCGTTGGTGCATTGGGGAGGTCAAAATTAAAATTTCCCAGTAGTTTTCAAAAGCGCCGGGTAAAACAAAAGAAAAATTAAGGAAAAATGGGAATTTTTACGTAAAATCTGTTTTCGAGAAAATCGATTTTGGTTTTTAGTGTAACTTTAAAACAAATGACTGTATATACATGAAATTATCCCTGGTTGTTTATATTTGCATTTTATATACGTGATAACATTTTCAAAATATTTTGATTTATTTTGAACTGTTTAGGGACATTTTCAGTTCCCAATTTTATTAGTTTTTTTTTTATGAATATCAATAAAAATTTAATTGTTGAGTAAAAATACTTGAAAATTTAATACAAGGCTCCTACTATATTGTTTCAAAGACAGATGAAAAATATTAAAAATCGTTAGTCACAGTTTTTTTTTTAAGCATTTAAAGTTCAAAAAATGACAAAATATGGAAAAATCACAAAAATTTGCAAAATTATTTCGAGTTAGAGATTCATAAAAATTTTTCTTTTTAAATCTAAGATATGAAAATGTAATACAAGATTCCTTATAAGATTTTCTACATTTATCAAAAAAAAATTCTATAAGAAAGTCAAATTAAATTTTTATGAGCGTTTGAAATTCAAATTTTTACAACATTGGATATTCACTCGATTTCTCATGTGGCGATTTCCTTATTTTGTTGTAATTCAAAAACGAATTACTGTAGATACATTAAAAATTCACTGAATGTTCATATTAGCATTTCCTATACACCATACAATTTTGAAAATATTTTGACTCTTTTACAGCTGTTTACGGACACTTTCAGTTTTCAATTTTTTCAGTTTTTTTTTTCTATAAATATCAATAAAGTTTTATCTGTTGGGCCAAAAAGTGTAAAAAAATTAATACAAGGCTCCTGATATATTGTTACAATAGCAATTGAAAAATATTAAAAATACATAGGCACAATTTTTTTTTATAAGCTTTTAAAGATCAAATGTTGACAAAATTTATCATATTTAAAATTGAATAATTATTTTGTAGTTAAAAATTTATAAAATGTTCAACTTTTATATCTAAGGATTGAGAATTTAAAACAAGATTCCACATAAGTAGTTAATTCTGTTACCAAAAATTCTAAAAAATACAGAAGCACAGTTTATTTTTATATTCATTTTAAGTTCAAATTAACCTAACCTTAAAGAACCTAGAATAACTATTTTAGTTATTTTGTTGTGATTGTATAATATTATTCGTTTGTACTTGAAACTTCTAAAGTTTACACTTTTATATATCTATGATAGTATCAGGGTTTGTTGTTTATGTATAAGTATAACGCGTTATACCTAAGTACCTAAACCTAATAGATATTGTGATATGATTAATTTTTAATTTATTATAGATACCTATAATAGGTCAATTTTTTTTAATACCATAGATAAGTATATAATAATAGGCCTTATACCTAGACTAACATACCGTCTCCGCTTAGAATCCTTTTTTTTACAATGATATTATATCATTGAATTATTTGAATTCAAATTTAATACTATCCATTATACAGTGACAGACTTGTAACCTACTGTACAGCAGAGCGACACCCACTTGCCCACCTTTTTTTTTTATATAGGTATATCGTCGCCACCATGCCAAAACTGGCCAAGTGTTTTATTGTAGTTTTGAGAAAATGTAATTTGAATGTTTAATATCGATTTAAAAATCGAAAACTTAACTAATGTTTACAAACCTAATATCAATAAAACCGGAATAATATACTTACCATTATTGTACTAAATTTTAAATCATAATGTTTGGTTAAATTAGTAAGTAAATCGTAAATTTACCAGCTTAAAATTTTAGTAAAAAGTGACAATGTTTCACTTAAACACTGTAAAAAGTGACCAATTAAAAAGAATGATTAACTTGGTCATTATATTAAATAAAATATCTTATTAAGATCAATCAATATAATATCAACAGTATAATTAGATATAGGTATTATTACTATTATTATACATTTTTTGTACTCATTTAAAAAAAAATATATATATAATATTAAAACCTTTTAAAATAAATAACATTATTTGTAGGTACACCTTTTATTTGTACCTACTCCTTTTTTAAAAAAAAAACTAAAATACTTTAAAGCATAAATAAACATAGACTTAACTATTAATTATATAAATCAATAACAAGAGGTTTGATATCACAGTACTTAATATTTATACTAATGAACAACATTTTTAATTAAAAAAAAAGATAATACTTTTAAAATAGTTATTCCCAAGCGGAAATATTTTCGGAAATTTTACTCGCTCCCATTATTGCGACCTTGGGCCAGCCAGTGTTAGTACTTAGTCGTGGTTGTGCCAAGTATTGGCGGTATACTGACATACAGTGGCGTCCGCAGGATTTTTCAATGGGGGGGGGGCTTGAAAATTAGTTACAAATTTATTTTTATTTTGTCCGGTCTAAAAATTTCAGACGTTTATTTGAGGTATTTTAAAATGTTTGTAACTTTTCAACTTTTCTGGTAGAAAAAATGCTCTTATCATAATCTTCGATGCCCAGTGTATGTTTTTGGAAGCAAATTGGATCTGGTTGGTACTTTTAGGAGGTCGAAATTGAATCTGCTCAGTGCTTTTAAAAGTACCTATTTGGAGAATAAAAAATGAAAACTTGGTTAAATTGTTTGGTAGGTAACAATAGCTTGGTTACAGTGACGTATTTATGGGGGGGGATATGGGGGATAGACCCCCTCCCTTACCCATGTTTTTCCATGTATAAAGTACAAACTGCTGCAGTACTGTTGTTATTTATAATTTTGTTATCCTGTTGGCATGTGAGTGACATTACACAACCATTTATTATTATTATATACCTTACATGGAGTAACTAACAAAAAGTTGCAACAATTTTTTTTTTTATAAATGTCAATAAAAAATTATTTATGCGGTCGAAAAGCTTAAAAATGTAATACGCAAGTTTTTTTTTACATATGCATTTAAAGTTCAAAACAATTTAACCACAGTTAATTTGTAGTTCAAAACTTATAAAATATAAAATATGTATATACTCTTTTCATAATAAGAAGGAACCAGGCGGCCACGGACAAAACCGGTTTTGTTACTTAAATCTGGTGCGTTCTTATTCTGAAAAGAGTATAGCTAAGGATAGACAATTTAATACAAGGTCTTTCATACAAGTAGTTCATTCTTTCACCGAAAAATTACAGATAATTTATGAAAATTGGTATGCAAATACAATGTTTTTTCAAAAACGAATTCATTCTGGTAAGACATAATATATGAAAGTTACGTCTTGCTTACTATAGTTGACAGTTTAAACTTAATTCATATATTTTTTTAAAAGTAATAATAATACGGGCAATGGGGGGGGGGCTTTAGCCCGTTAGCCCCCCCCCCCCCCCCCCCCCCCCCCTGCGGACGCCACTGCTGACATATTACGGGTGATTTACGAGTTGTGAGAGTTATGCGAATTCTGAGCTAAGGGCTTAAGGCCAGCCCTTATCTCTTGTAGTTGGGCTCATCACCATCACACAACGAGCTTGACAGTCTTGGAAAGTACTTGTGTAAAACATTTGTTTTGTTTAAATTTAAATGTGTTAATAATATTATATTCAGTATTATTTTCGTAAGTATAAACCAATTTAGAACCTAGGTATATAAGTATATTATTACATTTAAATATTGTATTATATAATATTTAATATTATTTAGGATATTAATTATACAAATATAGAAATTTGTTGTTGTTGATCCGTTTTTTCGGGAAAACCCATGTAACGACGTATGTCTCTGCCGCCGCCACCGCCTCGCCGCACGCAGCACTGCTGTTGTGCTATCGTGTACTGAGTATACTGACCACTGACGCGCTGAAGCAGTAAACCGCCCTTGTCCATCAGTAATTTATTTATTTCTTGTGTCATAAATATTTGTATGTTATATTATAAAAAATATCTACAACCCAGGACCCAGCCACCTAGTTGCTACGTCGGTTTTATACATTGTTTGGTAAGTACCAAGTACCTATCTTCTTTTCTTATTACTCATTAGTCATTAGTTATTTATAATTTATGTTAGTTTTAACTACCTACTATATACATTTATATAGATATCGTTACCTATAGATCTCAAATACCAAACATGATAATTTTGGTGAAATGATGGTTAAAGTAGGTACCTATAATTTGTAAGGTACCTATCACATGTGTAATAACAATATTCAGTTATTAAATTACCTAATTCAATATTGTTTTTTAATTTCTTAAAAAATTCACTGAATTAGAAAAATTGAGTCATAATTCTAATTTGTGAGTACCTAATAATTATAGAAATTTTGAAGGTAGGTAGTGCCTATCATTGATTATTATTTAAAATATAAATGGTTTCAAGTCTAAATGTATTTTTTGATCAGTTTAATGTTAGTGATAATATGTAGATACATGATGCTAGTAGAATGCCTAGTAGTTACCATAGGGCATAGAGGTAGGGACTAGGGTTATAGGTACTTCTATGCATAGGCGTGTCTACGGGTCTTACCTGTCATGCACAGGCATGACCTGCAAAATTTGATCTAACTTACATTATAAATTGCGGTACATAATAATATACACTTTTTTCTTAGATTCTGATTTCAAAATTAAATTTTTTGATTTTCATCATGTGGACTTTTAATATCTATTACAATTATTGAAATTTTTTTTAGGGGGTGGAGGGTGCAGAAACCTACTTCCCCTGAATATGCCACTACTGTGCATGACCTGCGAACAAGGTCTGGACACGCCTATGCTTCTATGTATTTTATTTGGGTAATATTATGTAGGTATCTGTATATAGTGGCGGGTTAATGTGGTCAACTTTGACAGTCTTGTCATTTAATTAAATTATGGTGGTTGTCGGTTGAGTCATTTTATTAAACATTGTTGGAATAATGTTGCTGTCAAACAGTTTGTTTCATTTAATGTAGTTGTTTTATATCTGACAACTGTCTCTGTGAGGGTGGGTATGTACAAACAATTATAACTGCTTCCTTAAAAATAAGAGTGTAGTCCATCACTGCCAATATTTTTATTTTTATTTATTCTTCAAGGAGATAATGAGCCCCACTGAACATGTTCGCGTGGGGGCCCATGAGTTCACAATTTGAAATATAAATACATTAAATAGTTCATATTAATTAAATAATTACACTTTGTGATATACATTTCTCGCATAACTAGAATATTAATATAAGTGAATACCTACAAATTTTCTTTTCTTTGTTTATATAATTTAATATTATAATGTAGTATTATGCAAAAAATTGTGTAATTAAATAATACAATATAAAAGTAAGATTAACAATAATTACTAAAGTTGTATAACTTCTATAATAAGTAATGCAGTAATCCTATACATTTGTTATGAGTCTTTTGTTCTTGTAATAGCCAAAGTGTAATTTTTTTTTAAGAATCTGAAAAGAGTTGCAGTTTAATTTCTAATGGTAGTGTATTGTAAATGTTTGGACCAATACATAGGATTGGATTGTGTTAATTTTTTGTGCACAGTTGGTACTTTGATATTAGATATTTGTCTAGTATTATGTTCGTGTTCAGTTTTAAAAGTAGGTAAAGTTATTTTTAGTTATGTAAAGTACTGACGCTTTCCAGGCCATCTAGCAATATCCAAGTTTACATGTACAAGCCCATGTACCTATCTATTTGTAATTGATTTTCTTTTATTTAATAATAAAATCTTAACAGCTTGATTTATTAAATTTTACAGTATTGTGGTGTATGTGTTTGTATGTAAAACAAATTAACAAAAATTAAAAATTAACTACTTAAAAAGTTATGAATTTTAATTTTAATTTACCAATAAAAATACCTTATAAAATAAAATGTTTTTAAAAATTAAAATGTTGAGAAAATTATACTGAAAATAAAACAAATGACAATTTTCAAGCTTATAATTCTAGTTAAAGGTTTTTTCATTTTCACTATTTGACATTAAATTACAATTGAGTAAAATAACCATAACCTAAAAAATATAAGATACCTATGGTACTTGATTAATATGACCAAAATAATAATCTACTTGTAATATGATTGTAAATTGTAATAATTAGTTATTTTTTAAGTAAAACAATAAATATTAGGTATGTTCCTATATTAAACCAGACTTAACACATTTTTAATAAACCAAAACATAGGTACATCATTTTAAATACCCATTTTAAATTTAAATGTTTTCAATAGGCTCATTGGTATCTTTAATTGTATAAGAACAAAAAATGAGTGTTACATACTATCGACTAAAAAAATATCGCCAAAAAAAAAGTGCTGAGGCTGAAGTATCAACATCAAGAAGAGATGTGCCAAACTTTATACAACATGAAATTGAAAATTTCAATTTGTCATTGGAAATGCCTATGGAAGTTTCTGTTGGTAGTGTCAGTAACAATTTATTCATTAAGCCCTTCTCAGCATACAAATACCAGAAATCATGATAGCAACAATTATTAATATAACAAATATTTTAAATGGTAAAAATGCTGTGGATGTAATTTTTTTATTTGAGTTTCATAGTTAAAAAAAATTCAATAAATAAAAATATAAAACTAGGCATTTTATTTCTTCACTTCTATAAAAGTTTCTTTTTTTTTTAGTTTTCCCCCTAATCTTTTATTACATTTTAGGAAATTATGAGCAAGGTGTCAGGCGAATGAATAAAGCCTTCTCTAATACAGTTGTATTAAGTAGTGCGGTTGAGGACAAAGACAGTTCGGAATGTGAGTCTGATAAAAACATCTATCTGGGAATGAACTTGAAAATAGTTTAAAAGACATTCCAGCAACTATCGAAAATCAACGACCATCATTATTTCAAGGTAGTTTCTTCAATTGAATTATGTGATATGTATACATTAAATCAAATGTTTAATATTTTGTTATTATGTTATTACAAATATAGATTTGTCACAGTCTAATGTATCATCATCTGAATCGTCATCGTCTTCTGTTTCTACTCAGAAAAAAAAGTCTACTGAAAAAAAGTTGTTGAAAAAAAGAGACCGTTCTTGTGATAGACTAGGTAAGTCCTATAATTATAAGATAAAGGGTAGTAGATAGTAGTTTCTTTAGTTGAGCTATAAAATAGTAATTATAATTTGTGTTATTATGTTGTTACAAATATAGATTTGTCACAATCTAATGTATCATCATCTGAATCATCATCGTCTTCTGTTTCTACTAAGACAAAAAAGTCGATTGGAAAGAAATTGTTGAAAAAAAGAGACCGTTCTTGTGGTAACATAGGTAAGTCCTATGATTGAGGAATTCAGATAAATTAAATTTGTTTTTCAAATAGCATGGTTCGATTAGAAACCAAATATTATCATTTTTTTTCGAAGTTGATTGGCTTTGCTTTTGAATGCGTCAATTATATATATAATTTTTAATCTATTTTTTTTCTTTTTTACCATGTTCCTGTTATCTGTAATGTAATTATATTATTCGAACTCCTGGGCCCCCACATGAGTTTTCTCAGTGGGGCCCAGTATTTCATATATATATGAAATAAAAAAAAAATAAAAAAAAAAAAAAAAAAAAAATATATACCTATAAGTATTTGGTAGTTCCTTTGGTTAAGCTGTACCTACATTTGTAATAATAATTTTTTTACAATGTTATTACCAGATAACTATATTTATTTAATATCTAATAATGTTATAATATGTCCTGTTACAGTTATAGTTAAACAGAACAAAAAATACTGTCCAACATGTGGTCGCTCAGGTTTAAATAAATTAAAATATAATTACATTCAGTGTCTCTGAAAAATAGTGATGTATTCATGATACTATTTATTTCAGATAATGTTTTGCCGGTATCAAAATCTGATTGAGTCGCTTAAAAGGAGTATCGAGTATCGAATCCTAGAAGAATTTAAAATAACTAGATCACTACTATCAATAAATAATAGTTCTACAGAAGTTGATTCTGTTTTAAAGGACCACACAATCGTAAGTTTGCCAAAAACTACCATTGGAACATTTTCAAGAATTCGATAAACAGTTAGAAATTGATAATGAACTTGTAAAAAAAATGGTAAATATTAATTCATTTTTATAAGTTTACCTTTTAATTTTCATTACTATAAATTTTCAGAAATGTTTTATGATTCTGAATGTCAAAGGGATGGCAAAAATTAATGATAATATAAAGGCAGTGATTCCTAAAATAATATCAAAAGATGTTCAATTATTATTCGTCCTGGACGAAAGCACGTTGAGTGACCACAACTATATCGAGTTTACAGTAAAACACCAAGCAGTCGAGGATTCTCCGCCGACCATCTACAGAACAAATATAGGAGAATTAGAAAAAGCCATAGAGGAAGGGCGCTTCGGCGTACCGGAAATTAACAACATGAACGCCAACAAAAGTTCAGAGGCAATAGTACAAGCAATCCATGAAAAATGCACGACTATGATAGACCCACGGGCAAAACGCCGGAGATCAGTGCACTGGTGGACTCACGAGATCGCGGGCCTACGCAAGGATGCCAACCACGCTAGGAGAGTATACTAGCGGAAACTCAAGAAAACTGGAAGGAGCGAATGTGTGGCTGAGGAAGAAAGAGCAAAGTCGACAAAACTAGACCTGGTAAAAGCAATAAAGAAGAGCAAGGAACAGGCTTGGAAAAGATTACGCGACCGGGTAGACCGGGAACCATGGGGCACGGCATATAAAATAGTGATGGGCAAACTCCAAAAGAAAAGACCGATTCCAGAGCTGACAACACCAGGAAGACTGGACAAAATCATATCCGGACTGTTTCCCACTCACGGAGATCTCGAAAAGACACAGTGGCCAAACGAGAGCCAGAGACAAGCGACATCAGAGGCCATAAGACCAGAAGAACTAGCTACAGCAGTCCAATCGCTGAAAAGGAACAAAGCTCCCGGCCTAGACGGAGTGACAAACGAGATGGTGAGGATAGTCGCAAGGAAATTCCCCGACATGCTTCTGACAGTATTTAACAAGTGCCTGTTCGAAGGAAAGATTCCGAGAAAGTGGAAAACAGCCCGCCTAGTACTGATCAGAAAAGGGGACAAACCACTAGACGAGCCGTCGTCATACAGGCCAATATGCCTCCTGGACTCTCTAGGGAAGGTCCTTGAAAAAATTACGGACAATCGTCTGAGGGACATACTCGAACGGAACAGTGGGTTGGCAGACTGCCAATACGGCTTTCGGAAAGGGAGGTCCACGATAGACGCACTGTAAAACCGATTTTAGCCGTCCACGACCTCGGCCGCTAAAAGTTGATCTCGCAACTAGTGCGCAGTGACCACACTGAGCCATCAACAGCTCGCACACATAGTTCGCACGTAAACTCAGCGCGTCAGACCAGTTACAAGTGACCCCCAAACCGCACCAACAAAGCAGACCTCCAGCGACGACCAGACGACCCACGTCTAGGCCCATCAGCTGATCAGGTCCGCCTTGCTGAGCTCTAACCAACAAGACCTCGAGCGGGCCAATCCCTCCAACAAGGCCCAGGTGAGTTAACTATTAAGTTACCCCATAAGCTTAACACGGCCGCACGTACTATCACGCGGCTCCGATTCCCCGTGATAACGGATTTTGCCACTGCCATCGGGCCGGTCGATGTCCTCATGCGACATCCTCACCATCGACAACGCGGCGCGAACGACACGCGACGCGAACGTCACTAATTATTATTTGATGACAACATCAATCATTGACAAAATGATTTAGTATTTATCATTATACAATGTAATACATCATTTAAAAATAAAAACCTAATAATATACATTTTTTAAAACTTTATACATATTGAGCATTTATACTATTGGGTACTATTAGTAGTAATTTAAATATAATTATTAATCACATACCTACCAATTTTTTTTTTTTAAATTTTGTATTTGAATTTGTAATGATCGATGTTGTACAAATTACAAAACATTAAAATTAGCACAATTTTTAGTTTTCAATACATATAAAGTATTTGATAGTTGATTTCACTATGGCATACTCAAATTCCGTTTTGCAATCATAATATAATATGTGTAGTTATAATGTGTAGTTAGTCCAAATAGATTTTTTCCCACTGCTTTGCAATTTACTTGATTACCTAAACAAGTTGTTTGTCAATACAATAGTTAAATGATATACCAGTTAAAAAAAATGTATACTGACATAGGTAGTGTATTAACATTAACGATTCAAGATCAAGACCAAATACTTTAAATGATTTGATTAATTCCAAAAACTATTTGGAATTTTGGCACAATTCAATTATTTCTTGTAATTTTTCAAGTTTATAACAATATGTCCTCGAATATGTCAATTTGCAAATTATTTCGAGTTAGAAATTCATAAAAATGTTTCTTTTTAAATCTTAGATATGAAAATGTAATAAAAGATTCCTTATAAGATTTCCTACATTTATCAAAAAAAAAAATTCTATAAGAAAGTCAAATTAAATTTTTATGTGCGTTTGAAATTCAAATTTTTACAACATTGGATATTCACTCGATTTCTCATGTGGCGATTTCCTTATTTTGTTGTAATTCAAAAACGAATTACTGTAGATACATGAAAATTTCACTGAATGTTTATATTAGCATTTCCTATACACCATACAATTTTGAAAATATTTTGATCTTTTTTGAGCCGTTTACGGACATTTCAGTTTTCAATTTTTTAGTTTTTTTTTCTATAAATATCAATAAAGTTTTATCTGTTGGGCCAAAAAGTGTAAAAAATTAATACAAGTCTCCTGATATAATGTTACAATAGCAATTGAAAAATATTAAAAATACATAGGCACAATTTTTTTTTATAAGCATTTAAAGATCGAATTTTGACAACATTTATCAAAATCTCGAAAATGATCAATCATCGTAATTAATAAATTATAAAATGTTCAGTTTTTATAGTTAAGGATTCAAAATTTAAAACAAAGATTCTCATGAATAGTTCATACTGTAACCAAAAAATCTAAAAAATATATGAACACAGTTATTTTTTACAGACATTTTAAATTCAAAATTGGGACGAAATTATATATTAAAAAACCTAGAATAACTATTTTAGTTATTTTGTTGTGATTGTATAAAATTATTCGTGGGTACTTGAAACTTCTAAAGTGTACTATTATATATCTATGATAGTATCACGGTTTGTTGTTGATGTATAACGCTTATAAGTACCTAATGGATATTGTGATATGATTAATTTGGAATTTATTATAGGTCAATTTTATTTTAATACGATATATATGTAATATGTATATAATATGTCTTAACCTAAACTGACATACCGCCTCCACTCAGAATCGTTTTTCTTATACAATGATATTATATCATTGAATTCAAATTTAATACCATCCATTATACAGTGACCCACTTATAACCTACAGTACAGCAGAGCACCTTTTTTTTTTTGGTTTTCTACAATACATTTGCCTGTGGGCTCCAATACCCCCCTTCAATTTTTTTTTTAGGAATTGAACGTTAGTTGAATTTTTTGTATAGACTTAAACATTGAAAACCTGCAGGTTACTATGATTAATCTTTCTTTAATGAACTAATTATTTTGAATATTTTTTCTATTTACGATCCTGGACATTTTAGTTTGAACTATTTTATGTGTGTTCCTACTATATAATTTTTCTAATTTTTTTTTTGGTTTTCTAAAATGCTTTTGCCTGCGGGCTCCAATACTCCCCTTCAATTTTTTTTTCGGAAGTTAACTCTTGAATTTTTTTTAAAGTTTTGAATAATGATAACCTGCAGGTTACTATGAATAATCTTTCTTTAATGAACTAATTATTTTGAATAGTTTTTGCTGTTTAAGATTCTAGACATTTTAGTTTGAACTTTTTGATGTGATTCTATTGTATAATTTTTTCAAATTTTTTTCTTTGGTTTTCTATAATGCATTTGTCTGCGGGCTCCGATATCCCCTTCAATTTTTTTTTTAGGAATTGAACGTTAGTTGAATTTTTTATATAGACTTAAAAATTGATAACCTGCAGGTTACTATGAATAATCTTTCTTTAATATTTATATATATAGTATTTCATATGAAGGGAAAAAGAAAAAAATGTCAAACAGAGAATAACTTTTTGATTAGTCCTGTTATGTGAAAAAAGAAAAATTTCATATTATAAAAGAAAAAAATACAGAGACCATATGTAAACTCAAATTAACTTACCAAAATGAGAAAGTTTAAATTATATTCATAAATATTTATTAATATGATAGCAGATAGGTACCTTGACTAAAATGTCTTTAATATAATAATATAAGATAATAAATAATATAGGTACCTACCTACATTATACATGTAATCAGTGGTTGAATTGGGGGGGGGACGCGGGGGACGGAGTCCAACTTCTATTTTTAAAATATGTTAGCGTACCCCTTCTAATTTCAAGAATTGATAAGACATTTAAATGTTGGGGGGACGCACAAATGTTTTATACTTTTGCATACCCCTTCTATTTTTTTTCCAATTCAAGCACTGCATGTAATAGATATTATTTGATTCTGAATATCTGATTTACTCATCTGCAGGTTAAAAAATTGAGTATTACCTGAAGGTGTTTTGCATAAGCTTTAGGTAAAACAGCAACTAATAGCCAAGTATTGTTTAAATTAATGAGAACTTTATGAACATTTATCCAACCTTAAAAACCTAATTGTCATTTACTCATTATAGTATAACCTATGTAACATCGTCATATACCTATGTATAGGTGTAACTATGATGTACAAAAAATTTATAAAATATATTGTAATATAATCTTAGAGTGAATTTTATGCTATCACCTATTATATTGATTTAAATTTTGCTCATATTATGTACCTCAAAAATTAAATACGCTTGTTCAACAATTTTTTTTATTTTAAAGGTAAATTAAAGATAGGTATACCTATAAAATGGTAAAATTGTTTAAAAAAAAAAATAATAGGTAGGTACTATTTGTATCTGTTAAATGTATCAAACAACCTATACTTAATGTTATTTCATTATTGTAATATAGTATTATTGTATTTATTGTAATATGTTAATTTAAGTTTCTTGTAGGTACCTCCTAATTTATTTATTTTTTAATCATAAACATATTTAAAAATAGGTAAACTATTGGTAGGTATATAAATTATTGTTTTACTAAATAGTGCCTATACATATAACATAAATAGATGGTAAATTGCACACCTAAGATAATTTTTACTGGTAAAGTCTTATCAGGGGCGGGGTTAGAAGAATCTAGTATAATTGGCTGTATCACATGAGCACCAATGAACTAAAAATACATATAAGGGTCAAAATTAGTAGCACATAAATTGTGCCTGTTTCTAGTATATTATCAGAATCTAAAGCAAAAAAATTTAAAAAAATGACGGGAATGCAATTAATAACAAAATATTGCTTATTTTTATACTTACTAAATGTATTCAAGTCTGATCTTGAAGTTTCAAGTACCCACGAATAGTAATATACACTCACAACAAAATAACTAAAATAGGTATGCTAGGTTTTTGATTATGTAATTTTGTCCCAAATTTGAACTTAAAATGTCTGTAAAAAATAACTATGCTCATATATTTTTTAGTTTTTTTGGCTACAGTATGAACTATTTATGAGAATCTTTTTTTAAATTTTCAATCCTTAGCTATAAAAACTGAACATTGTATAATTTATTAATTACGATGATTGATAATTTTCGAGATTTTGATAAATTTTGTCAAAATGCGATCTTTAAATGCTTATAAAAAAAAATTGTGCCTATGTATTTTTAATATTTTTCAATTAATATTGTAACAATATATCAGGAGCCTTGTATTATTTTTCACACTTTTTGGCCCAACAGATAAAACTTTATTAATATTTAAAGAAAAAAAAACTAAAAAAATTGAAAACTGAAAATGTCCGTAAACGGCTCAAAAAGAGTCAAAATATTTTCAAAATTGTATGGTGTATAGGAAATGCTAATATAAACATTCAGTGAAATTTTCATGTATCTACAGTAATTCGTTTTTGAATTACAACAAAATAAGGAAATCGCCACATGAGAAATCGAGTGAATATCCAATGTTGTAAAAATTTGAATTTCAAACGCTCATAAAAATTTAATTTGACTTTCTTATAGAATTTTTTTTTTTTATAAATGTAGGAAATCTCATAAGGAATCTTGTATTACATTTTCATATCTTAGATTTAAAAAGAAAAATTTTTATGAATTTCTAACTCGAAATAATTTGCAAATTTTCGGGTTTTTTCCATATTTTGTCATTTTTTGAACTTTAAATGCTTAAAAAAAAAAACTGTGACTTACGATTTTTAATATTTTTCATCTGTCTTTGAAAAAATATAGTAGGAGCCTTGTATTAAATTTTCAAGTATTTTTACTCAACAAATAAATTTTTATTGATATTCATAAAAAAAAAAACTAATAAAATTGGAAACTGAAAATGTCCCCAAACAGTTCTATATAAATCAAAATATTTTGAAAATGTTATCGTGTATAGTAAATGCAAATATAAACAACCACTGAAAATGTCATGTATTTGTTCATTTTGTCATTTGTTTTAAAGTTGCACCAAAAACCAAAATCGATTTTTTGGAAAACCGATTTTGCGTAAAAATTCCCGTTTTTCCTTAATTTTTATTTTGTTTTTCCCGGCGCTTTTGAAAACTAATGTGAAATTTAAATTTGGACCTCCCCAATGCACCAACGTTTTTCACTTTCCAATCGAACAAGATACTGAAGTTGAAAATCGAAGCATTATTTCGACTACTTATTATAGTGGACACAGACACAAAAAAAAAAAAAAAAATAAAAAAAAAACACACATCATTGTAAAATCAATACATTCAGCGTTTCACTCAGAATCTAAAATTTCCTAGTAGTTTTCAAAAGCGGCGTGAAAAACAAACGAAAAATTAAGGAAAAACTGGAATTTTTACGCAAAATCTGTTTTCGAGAAAATCGATTTTGGTTTTTGGTGCAACTCTTAAACAAATGACCGTAGGTACATGAAATTTTGACTGAATGTTTATATTATCATTTTCTATACACCATAACATTTTCAAAATATTTTGACTTATTTTGAGCTCTTTACGGACATTGTTAGTTTTCATTTTTTTTTAGTTTTTTTTTTTAAAATATCAATAAAATTTTATTTGTTGATTAGAAAAGCTTGACAATTTAATAGAAGGCTTCTAGTATATTGTTTCAAAAGCAGATGAAAAATATTAAAAATCCTTAGTCACAATTTTTTTTTATAAGCATTTAAAGTTCGAAAATGGGCAAAATATGGAAAAATCACGAAAATTAGCAAATTATTTTGTTAAGAATTCGTAAAAATTTTTCTTTTCAAATCTAAGGTTTGAAAATGTAATACAAGATTCCTTAAGGTGCGTACACACTAGCGTAACAAAACGGCGAACTTGTAACATGTAACAGTTTGACAAAATGTTACAACAGAAATTAAAGTTGTAACATGTACCTGAAACATGTACATGTAACATGTAACATTTCAATTTTTCCATTAAAAACGTCAGTGTTACTTTCACAGTGTCCGAGTATAGACACTAATCATGTCGCTCCAAATAGCTGCTGCTGCGTACATTTATATTCATCTCGCTCTGAAGAAAAAGAGTAAAAGACGAAGACGATGGTGGACAACGCATTTATATACTCGGCGTGAAGAGACAGGAGGAAACACTTTATTACAAGATTTAAGAATACAAGAAATAAATGGACAATTTCAAAACTTTATGAGAATGACATCAACAGATTTTGATTTTCTTATAAATTTGATTGGGCCTAAAATTGTTAAAAGTGAAACAATTTTAAGAGAACCGATTTCAGTGCAGGAAAGGCTAGCAGTAACCCTGAGATTTCTAGTAACTGGCGAATCATTCACAAGCTTACAATATTTGTTCAGAATGTCCAAACAAGTTATAAGCAACATAGTTCCTGAAGTGTGTGAAGCAATTATTGATGTTTTAAAAGATAACATTCAGGTAAAAATATTATATTCAAATTAAAATAAATTTGCATAGAATATAGCTACATAAAAATAAAAAAAATCATCTTTGGTTTTTATTAAAATCAACAAAATACAAAATAATATTCAAAGTTGAAAAATAAAATAATACTTCTTGTTAAAAGTGACAAAAAAACAACTTTTTTTTTCTCACAAAATTAAATAATAATTACTTAATATCAAAAATTTAATATAAATATTACAATAAATTTGTAAAAAATACAGCTACTTGCCACATAAAAAATCAAATAAATAAAAAAAAATCATCTTTAATAAAAATCAACAAAATACAAAATATTATTCAAAGTTAAAAATAAATATAATCACACTATAATGTCACTAAAATCCAATTCTTCTGAGGTATACGTATTTGCAGGTGATGTATGTGGTGTAGATGTTTGTGTAATTGTAGCTGGTGATGTTTGTGGTACTGGTAAAGATGTAATATTAGTCTCACGAGCTGGCAATGTGTGTGGCAGTGAAGTGTGTATGTTTGTTGGATAATTATGTGGATTATAATTATAATAAGTATTTGCAGGTGATGGATGTGGTGTAGATGTCTGTGTAATTGTAGCTGGTGATGTTTGTGGTACTGGTAAAGATGTAATATTAGTCTCACGAGCTGGCAATGTGTGTGGCAGTGAAGTGTGTATGTTTGTCGGATAATTATGTGGATTATAATTATAATTATAATTATAATTTGATGGATCAGAATTATAACGGTAGTGGTTATTTTGATAAGTTGATGTGAGTTGTTGATTAAAATATCCAGAATCTGCTTTAAATAAAATATTTGACATTTCATATTGCACAATACTTCTAACTTGTTGGTTGTATGTTTCTAATTTCTTTCCAACAAACTGTCCAAATGATTGACTTTCAGTCTTTTCAGCTGAGGCCGATGCCGCCGACTCCAGAATTTTAAAGGCTTTATCCAATTTACTATTATCTTCGTTGATAATTTTCCTTTTTTTTGATGTCGGCGTTGATGTATCTTGATTTTCTGGAGTAATTTGTGGTTCATCAGTATGCAATTGATCACTTTGAGCATTTTCATCGGACATCTAAAATAAAGTATGGGGATTGTAAATAATTTACATAAGAAGAAATAAAAATAGTTATGAAAATGTAACCTCTTCGTTCTAAACCAATAATATAGCTCAAACTGGGGGAAAAAAAACTTATAATATAGGTAAGTAAAATATGATAATGATACCACAAAATTATTATTATGATTGATTTAACATGGAGGATAATTATATTTATAAGTAGTTAATATTCATTTTTACTGCTTTCCAATTTTATTAGTTTTTTTCTATGAATGTCAATAAAACTTTATTTGTTGAGTAAAAAAGCTTGACAACTTAATACAAGGCTCCTTATTAATTTTTTCAAAATGATGAAAAATTGTAAAAACTCATAGTCACAATTTTCTTTTATAAGCATTTAAAGTTCGAATTTTGAGAAGAGGTGTAAAATTCAAAAAAATGTTTTGAAAAAAAATTATTTTGAGTTAGAAATTCGTAAAAATGTTTCTTTTTAAATCTATGAATTGAAAATGTAATATAAGATTCCTCATAAGTTTGTCTAACTTTATCAAAAAAAAAAAAAATGTTTGGAAGAAAGTCAATTTAAATTTAAAATTTCTCGTAATATTATAAGGATTTTGTTATTTTGTTGTAATTCAAAAACGAATAACTGTAGATAGGTACATGACAATTGTACTGAATGTTTATATTTTCATTTTCTATACACCATACAATTTTGAAAATATTTTGACTCTTTTTGAGTTGTTTGCGGACATAGTCAGTTTTCAATTTTTTTTAGTTTTTTTTTTTAAAAATACCTATAAAGTCATCATTTTTTTATAATAAGCATTTAAACTTTGAGTTTAAATACGTTTAAATGTACAAAATTATTTTGAATTAGAAATTCATAAAAAAATTTATATTGCTTAAATAGCAGTTGAAAAATATTAAAAATACATAAACGCAAATTTTTTTAGATTTTGAGCGGAGCGAGGAAGCTAGTGGTTTTACAATGGTGTTTATTTATTTCTTTTTTTCTTTTTATATCCTGTATACAAAATTTCTACCAGGAGGAGTTCTTCGATTTCAACATATAGTACCTTATCTTTTAGCAAATTGAATCAAGATGGTAGGTACTTTAGAGAGGTCATTTTTCGATTTTATCAATAGTTATTTAATGCCACGGTAAAAACCACCGAAAAAATACGAAAAGCCGCTAGAAATTGGATTTTAATTTATAATATTAATTCAACTTAAATGATATAATAATTAATGAGAATATAAAATATCCAGACTGACGAACCGTCTCCGTTCAGAATCGTTTTTCTTATACAATGATAGAATATCATTGAATTCAAGCTTAATACAATCCATTATACAATGACCCACTTGTAACCTACTGTACAGCAGAGATACATCCACTTATCCTCTTTCTTTTTTTTATATGAATTATATAAGTTCAATTTTGCAAACATTATAATTCATAATTATTATTTTATATTTTTGTGTAATCAATATTTTATTTATGTTCTATATTATTATTATTAAATAGGTACATATTATGTTATCTTACGAATAGTTTTTTCAATAAATATAATATATATATACTATAAAATAAAAATGTGAAAAAAATTTAAAAATTATAAATAAATAAAATATCCTAGAGCCTAGACTGACATTATTATATGATAATAATAATTAGACAATATATATATCATTGATTTCAAATTGAATTATATCCATTACAGTTACCCACTTGCAGGGACGGAAAACGTTTTTAATTATTTCGTTTTCGTTTTTGTTTATTGATTTAAAATATATCGCTTTTGGTTAACGTTTTTTTTTTTATATTATATTCTTATAGCTTATAACTTTTAAGTTATAATAATAACGCGCAATATAGAAATGCACTTAAAAGTTCAAATTAAAATTAATTATTCTTAACATTTAAAATTTAAATCAAAATTATAATTTATATAAAAATTAGAAAATTCAAAATTACTGATTTAAAATGAAAATGTTTTTAAATGTTAAAAGTACATTAATATAGATTAAAAAGTAAAGACTTCAGTGAATTTTTTTTCCGTGGTAAAAATAATTTAATAATGTATAATACTATAATTTATTTTTGTTTTTGTTTTTGATTTCGTTATTAAATTTTTTTCAGTTTTTGGGATTTTTGGTTATCGTTTTTAATTTGTTTTTTGTTTTATTAATTGTTTTCGTTTTTGGTTTTTTTCCGTTTAATAACTTTTTTTAAAAACGTTTTCCATCCTTGCCCACTTGGAACCTAGTGTACAGCAGAGCTATATCCGCTTACGCGACTTTTTTATCATTACATTATAATGCTATTGTTTTATATGTTACTTCAGGTACCTAATACACCAGAAAAATGGTTGGGAATAGCAAATGATTTTGAAACTAAGTGGAACTTTCCACACACATTGGGTTCTATGGATGGAAAACATGTGGTAATCCAAGCTCCTATCAATACCGGGAGTGAATATTTTAACTACAAATCTTCATTCAGTATTGTATTATTTGCTGTTGTCGACGCGAACTATAATTTCATATTCGTCGATGCAGGTTGCCAAGGAAGAATTTCGGACGGAGGCGTATTTCAAGATTGTCAACTTAATAAAAAATTAAAATCCAATTCACTAGGTTTACCATTATTAGCACCACTACCGGGCAGACGTAAAGAAATACCATTTTTTTTTATTGGTGATGGGGCATTTCCTTTAACGGACAACATAATGAAACCTTTTTCTGGCTTATTTTCTAAAGGCACGCCAGAACGAATATATAACTATAGACTTTCTCGAGCCCGTCGGGTGGTGGAAAATGTTTTCGGTATTATTTCATCTGTTTTTAGAGTTCTCCGAAAGCCACTGTTATTGAACCCAGAAAAATCAGAACTAATTGTTATGACCATAGCACACCTTCATAATTTTTTAAGAAGAAATAATACCTCAGCTGCTGTTTATACACCCAATGGAATATTCGACTCTGAAGTAAATGGAAACTTTATTGAAGGAACATGGCGGGAGACCAATAATGAAGAAATATCATCCCTCAGACCAATAAAGAGGGTACCACGTAAATCTACAACGAATGCGATGCAAATACGAGAAGAAATAATGCAATACTGTATTAATGAAGGAAATGTTATTTGGCAAGAAAAATATGCATAATCTAAATATTTTAAAAATATTAAAAATATTTAAAAAAATGTAATTATTAGTTATTTTACTAATTTTTACTGTAAATAACATGAAATAAAAATATTTCAATATTTTTTAAATTACTAATATCTGTATAATAATTTATAAATTTACCGTGCATCTTCTCTGACGAGGATTATCTTTGTTCATTAAAAATTCAAGACTTTCAAATGCAAACCATGATGACCTATATACGTCTTGAGTACCTGAGAGAATAAATTTAATGTTTAACCATTAAATAATTTAGTTTAGGTAATATGTACTTACCTGAACCGGTTCCTATACTTTTCCTTATTTTCATTTTTTCTCTTCTATGTGCAGCTTGTATCGACACCATTTTATTTCTACACTCATCCGGCGTGATTGCAGTTGAAATGTGATTGGAAAATTCACTTGCTATTTCATTCCAAGCGTCATTTTTTAAAATCTTATTAAAATGATTTTTGTTTGTAGGGTCCCATATAATTTCCTTACTACGATATATTTCAATAAGTTTTAATACATTTTCATTTGTCCAGTAGGCCATCGTGACAAAATGTATAAGTAAACGAAAATAAACGACTACCTATATTGTGTGTTCTCGGAGGTTAATCGGCAACTAAATGTATTAATTTGTTAATACTATGATGAAATGGTAAAATAAAATGAACGCTGTGATTTTGTATATAAATATATTAATTTACATTATAGTAACAATATCATAGGACAGTAAATTCCAGCTATAAATAGTTATTTCGACAATCGATAGGCATAGCCGCATATAAGTATCCTTTATTAATTGTTGATACAAATTAAGTTCTCTCTCGAACTTCGTTGAAGTATATACTATAATACCTATAATAAAATAATACTAAAATATAAAAATATAGTAATATAGTATATTATTATTCGTATGATGTTACACGGTTTTGTTCGTCATCCCGTCCATACATGTTGTAACATGAACGCGTATCATCCTTTGATGTTTCGCCAAAATACCGACAATTAGCGGATCGGCGGATTGTTTCAGAAGTATGGTACAAGTTCGAAGATGTGTTACACGCATATGACACACGAACACTGTTACATGTTACAAGTTCGCCGTTTTGTTACGCTAGTGTGTACGCACCTTTATAAGATTATCTACCTTTACCAAAAAAAAAAATGTCTACCGGTCAGTCAAATTAAATTTTTATGAGCGTTTGAAATTCAAATATTTACAACATTGGATATTCACTCGATTACTCATGTAGCGATTTCCTTATTTTGTTGTAATTCAAAAACGAAAAACTGTAGATACATGAAAATTGCACTGAATGTTTATTTTAGTATTTCCTATACACCATACAATTTTGAAAATATTTTGACTCTTTTTGAGCTGTTTACGGACATTTTCAGTTTTCAATTATTTTAGTTGTTTTTTCTATAAATATCAATAAAGTTTTATCTGTTGTGCCAAAAAGTGTAAAAATTTAATACAAGGCTCCTGATATATTGTTACAATAGTAGTTGAAAAATAATGAAAATACGTATGCACACATTTTTTTATAAGCATTTAAAGATCAAATTTTGACAAAATTTATCAAATTTAAAATTGAATAATTATTTTGTAGTTAAAAATTTATAAAATGTTCAACTTTAATATCTAAGGATTGAAAATTTAAAACAAGATTCCATGTAAGTATTTAATTCTGTTACCAAAAAATCTAAAATATACATAAGCACAGTTTATTTTTAGTTCAAATTTGGATGAAATTACATATTGAAAACCTAGAAGAACTATTTTAGTTATTTTGTTGTGATTGTATATTATTCGTGGGTAATTGAAACTTCTAAAGTACCTATACTACTATATATCTATGATAGTATCACGGTTTGTTGATGATGTATAACGCACTATTAGTACCTAATGGATATTGTGATATGATTAATTTGGAATTTATTATAGGTACCTACCTATTAATTATTATAGGTCAATTTTTTTTAATACCATAGATATGTATATAATATGTTATAAGCCTAGACTGACATACCGTCTCCGCTCAGAATCGTTTTTCTTATACAATGATATTATATCATTGAATTCAAATTTAATATCATCCATTATACAGTGACCCACTTGTAACCTACAGTACAGCAGTGCACCTTTTTTGATTTAAATATATCTCTGTCGCGTTTCAACTTGGGTCCCCCGTTTCACCACCATACAATGATCTTTCGAGACCCTCTAAATGGTCCCCCCATATTCGTTGTACTTTCCCCCCCACAATAAAAGAAGTTTAGCCATGCATAACTTAGCGTGTATGAGACCCCGGAACCGGGGGGACACAGTGATTAAGTCGCCAGATCAATTTCCACGAAATTTTAACGAAAGCTGTATATTCTAACTTTAAATTTTTTTTTGTTTTAGATATTCTGTCGTTTTGTTTTTCCAATTAACCTGAAATGGATCAAAGACCTTCAGTAAGTATATTTTATTTATTTTTTCATTGTCATTTTTAGTGACTTCATATTTTTTTGTTATACAGACTAGTAGGGCAGGCCAATCTACCGTCGGACCATCGCACGTAAGTTTATCACGTATATCTAATAATTTTTTTTACTCGCAAGTTCATGTTTTATGTTTGTGTTGATATTTGTTTACGAATTTTGATCTTCGATTTATACAATTTTACGTTTTTTAGGAATCTCAGCCGCCACCGATTGCCAGTTCCTCTGACAGCTTGATTTTTGATAAAGAGCAATCAGATCGTCCGCAACCTGGGGTAAGTGGCATTTTGATATACATTTTTTCTATTATCCAATTCCACATCACCCTAGTGAGGTTAAGCAAATTTATTTGTAGCATGTTTTCAAAATATTTTTGGTATGTTTTGGGGATGTATTGTGATGTCAAAGGGGGAAGGTTGTTTATTGTGGGAGATGTTTTTTAGTTAGGTTTTTTTGTCGGTGGATGTTTAGGTGATGTTTTCAAGGTCAAAATCTATGGTTAGGGGATGTTTTTATGGACGATTTTCCATGTTGGGTGTGTTAGGGTATTTTTTCAAGTTTATTATTTTCAAAGCTATTGAGGATAGTGTTTTGTACAGTGATTTTTAATTTAAATTTCTAGTTTACCGCACTCACATTGAAAGACGTAGGTAAAATGAAGCCGGTCGAGGTTGACGTGGATAGTGTCGTGTACGGGTTTTCCTCGCTGTCTGCGTATAAGCCCGGCACGCCATTCGACGTTAACGTCACCGGCAAATGTGTTCCTTGCCAAAACACCAAACTATTGCAGGGGATATTTGGTGTGTCTCGGAAGAGTAAGTATGAACGTTTAATCGAGGTTAGGTTAGGTTTATTAATTTGTTTTAATTTTATAGCGTACTCGCACGTCGAGTTCACCATGGGGGGCGACCCACCCATTAGGATATTGTTGAGCATACCAACGGGACAACACTCCTCCGAAGTTACTTCGGACACCTCGGAGGACGAGCTCGACGTCGAACAGGTTGTCCACTTCGACTACAGGAAGTATTTCCTGGACACAGTTCTGGGCCCAGCTATCCTCAAGTTGGGCTCAGCCTGTCGTAGTAGGAGGAAGGGGGCCGGCAATCCATTCGGTAGTAAGTGGCACCTCCACCCCGCCGACTGGCCGAAGTTGGCATACGAGGTGGAGCGGTTGACCACCGAAGCCGGCACGTTTGGCAGTATTTTGTAAGTGTCATCTTGTGTATTTCTTTTTTATTTTCCTTAGTGTAATTGTACATTAATTTATTGAATTGTAGGTTTTATGTTGCGCTGCATGGCTTGCAGCTGCCCCAGGATGCTGCACTGAGCCTTATAAATCGGTACATTGACCCTTACCACGCCTTCATTGTTATTGTTCAATGCCATTTTGGCGTTGAATTTACAATGAGGTCGTCGGTGAGGGCCGTGCTTGTGGACCGGCGTGCAGCCCAGGCGTTGCTGAGTGGTGTCAAGTTTTACCCTGGTCTGGGTGTGTATGACCATGGGTATCTTCGCTGCGGTCTCAGTGGTATGTCCGTGTTCACGTGGCTGTTGTTGGGCGGTGATAGTTGTCGGGAAAGCCGAATGGCTTCCCTACGGCCTATCGGCAACTGTGCCGCCCAATTAATCGCCGCGTACAGGGCGTTTCTGCGGGACGCGGTGATGGGCTCGGGCGTCCGTTTCGAGTGTGTGGTCAGTGGTGACACATCGTGTGCGGTGTTGTCGCTGATGGCCACATACGGAACTCGCATGTCCGAGTTCTGTCTAACAGAGGGGTTGCTCGTGTGTTCATCAAAGGATTGGAATTACTATGTCAAATCCTTGATGTTGGACACATTGAGTCGGCTCGTGGACTTGGTGGAGACATTGCAGACGGCCCACTTCCACAATCGTGTAAGTTTATTGCTTGTTTATCTTACTGGGGTAGATGAGTTTAATGTTTTAATTATGTTTTTGCTGTTGTAGTTGCTGGCGAGCGTCTATGACGCGGAGTTGATTTTGAGGTTCTTGGCGTTTGGTGAGGCACGGCACTTAGACTACACCAGAGTGTCAATTCTATTCCCGTGCCGCCAATTGGTTCCCGGTGGCAGGAGGAAGAGTCGGCGGGACGACAATGGGTTCGTCCGGTATGCTCCATCACGGGCCGGAGATTTCCACCGGCTATCGCCGAATCAAATCTTCGGTGAGGTGCCTGTTGGTCCTTTCGTGAGGGTGATACTGGCCGAAATTTTTTCGTCTGTCACCGTCGACCTGCTATGTTGCACAGCCGAAGACGTAAGTTTTTGTTTGTTTTTTTCTTGTTTTTGCTAACATTTCAATAATCTTAATATAATAATTTATGTTTTTGCAGGCAGCAGAATGGTGGCTGACTACCGCCGCCAGACTGGTGAGCGTCGATTGCGGGATGAGTGCACCTGCATCATCCGCAACGGCGTTCACCATTAAGCGCCTGGTATCCGAGTACGGTCGACGTACTGACAATGCGTTGGGTAGCCTGTCAATATCCGGCACAGTCAGTTACGCGACCGTAATCGATGCGTTTGTCCATCCTAATGTGTACAGGCTGGCCATCCTGTACACATTAGTCTCTCGGCGGCCGGACATAGCTGACGTGGTCAATCCTTTGCAGTGCCTGATCAACCGGTGTGTGGAGGTGATACCCGTTGTGTTGCTGATGGCACATTCCCATCGCCAGTTGTATGTATATTTTTTTTACATTTTGTTTTACGAATATTATATTAATTTATATTTTGTTTATCTTTTTTAGAAGCGACTGGAGGTTTGTGAATGACATTGATCCTCGATCAGCTAGGGTCACCGAAACTCGGGCTGAGCTGCATGAGGCTGGCGCACCTCAGTCACTCGTGCGGTTCGCCTGAGTTTTTTTTTGTTGCCGTTGTGCGGTTCGTGGATTAAGCCTTCGGGGATATCACGTTAAAAAAAACTTCGCCGTTGGTTCGGTCGTGGATTAGGCCTTCGGGGATATCACGTTAAAAAAACTTCGCCGTTGGTTCGGTCGTGGATTAGGCCCTTCGGGGGATACCACGTAAAAAAAAACAGTGGATTAGGCCTATTGGGGAAACCACTGTAAAAAAAACGCATCCTATATACTATACCTCACTGGGTGATGTGGAAATTAGTATTAAAACATTTTTGTGACCCTAGGTTTGAATTCAAGTATTTATTTATTTATTTATTAATTTATTTTTATTAACAGATGGATTGGTTACTGACCGAGGAACAGTACTATGATAAAAGGAAGGCACACTATGCAGCCAACCCACCGCCTGGACCGCTGCATAGATTTGATACCCGGGTACACTACCCATTCCGCGAGGCCTGCGAGCAATCTGTTCCGGATGTAGTGTACCGGACCGTGCCTGTCGGGACACCATCCAGAAGGCAGTTGTTCCAGTCAATTGTGTCCGAGGCTGGCGCACCTCCGGCAAAATTGGGCATGGACGTAGGGGCTGGGGTTCCTAAGAATCCCATTGTGAGCGTTCTCTATGTTGACTGCGCTTCTGGTTTACCTATTTGTAAATTTTAATTTTTGCCGTATTCGTGTAGTCCTTAATAATTATTTTATTTTTAATTAAATTTTGTTTTTTTATAGCCAATGATGTCTCCCAGGTCCCCCAGTCACCTACGACCGGTATGTGGCATCATTTTAATTTTTTTAATTTTTATTGATTTCGTTTAGTCCAATAATTATTTTATTTTTTAATTTTAATTTTTTTCTAGTCATTGAAAGGCTCCTGGACCCCCAGACGCCGACATCTGCTTTAGGTTTTAGCTTTCGTAAGATTAGTGTCGTGTCGCCTGTGAAGTTGAAGTTCAGTATCGAGGAGGAGAGGACTTTGAGGCGTCTCATTGCAACCCAGGACCCGATACTGAACACCGCCGATGGACTACGGAAGTTATTGAACACTCCAACCTTCAACAAAACTCCCAGATCCCTGTGTTCCATTAGGACCAAGGTGCGGGATCTGAAGAAGAAGTTGGAGTCATTAAATTCACTGTGAGGTTTTTTTTTTTTGTTATCCGTTGTTCGGTTCGTGGATTAGGCCCTAGGTTAGGTTAGGTTAGGTTAGGTTAGGTTAGGTTCCGACCTCGACGAGGTCACCACCAAAGAAGAGGTCCTCTCCGCGATTCTCAAGAGGGTTAGGTTAGGTTAGGTTAGGTTAGGTTAGGTTCCCCCCCGACGGGACCCACCTTGACGCGGTGGGGGGGCTCACCGAGGCTCACCTCGGTGCCAAGAGGTACCCAACTCCCCGGCTCCGACCTTAACCAGTCGGAGTCGGAGCCTCCAGAGCCGCCTCTGACCTTAACTGGTTGGGGGCGGCAGGTCTGGTCCACCTGCCAGCACAAGCAAACGGCACCAGAGCTGGCCCAGACCCAACACGTTGGGGCCAGCAGGGCCGGTCCACCTCCCACCTACAGGAAACGGACCCAGATGGTAACTGCAAATCCCCCAGAAGGCAACTGAAAATTCCCCCCCTGGCGGCAGGGCAAAAACGCAGGCTAGAATTTGCCTAAAAAATCAAAGATGGACAAAAACGCCGGTAATTTACCCCTGACCAAGGGCCCCACGGATTCGGGGGGGGGGCCCGTCCATAACTGGAAACAAGACTGGAAATTTGGAAACTGGATATGCTGACGAAGAAGGCAACAAAAGAAAAATGGCGAATGGTGGCAGTGTTGGAGTACCTTCCCCTGCCCGGATGACCCGCACCGAGGCAGAGGCAAAGTACGCCAAACTCTTGGACTCCCTGATGGATGTTATGGGAACACTGGAAGCGGCTGTGCAGGCGGCCCCCAACACAAAGTTGGATATCAAGACGGCCGTAAGAACAATGGGTGCAAATCTTAGGGATTTTAAAGGACTTGCTAAGATGCTGGGCATGGTCAGGAACCCGGACGCAGTTGAGCAACGCATAAAGTCACTGCAGCAGCAACAGCTCCAGCAGCACTCGCAATCCTTCAAGCTGATGAGCGAAATACGGGCGGAGCAGGTGCGGTGTCTGGAACAAGGTAACGGGGTGCATGCAACGTCTCCCAGCCAAAACCTGCCGCAAGAGCTGGACGCAGTGAATCTCCAACTGTTGGAGCAGGGGAAGAAGATGGACCTGGGATATAACCAGACCCTGCAGTTGAAAGAGCAGATTAACAACCTACTGCAAGAACGACGGCAGGACTCCAAGCTGCCACAACAGCAGCGTAACAGACGGCAAAAGAAAAAGCAAGTGGCCGCTGACCCTGCATCGCAAACGGCTGACTCAGAGAAGTTGGCCACTCAGATCATGCCAGTGGACCAATCGGAGACTCCTGAACAAAGCCAAAACTCCGAATGGACGGAAGCCAGGAAGAAGAAGTCGAAGCCGGCCTTAGTTAACTTGGAACCAAATCGGCCCCCTCGTAAGCCCTGGGACGCCGCTGCTCTGGTGCGCAAACGTACCCCGAAAACGGAAGCCGTCACGATTAGCAACCCCAAGGAGGGTACATCGTACGCCGATGTCATGAAGAAGGTCATGTCCGAGGTAAACCTCCAGGAGATTGGAGTGGAGGTCAGCAATACACGCCGCACCAAGGCAGGAGGTATCTTGCTTGAAATAAAAGGTAAAGCCGGTGCTGACTTGTTAGCGGAACGACTAAAAAATACAATCGGGGATCAAGCCTGTATCTCCAGGCCCTCAAGGACTACACAAATCCTGGTGGTCAACATTGCTGACTGGCTGGAAGAGGCAAGGGTGATCGATGACATCCGGCGCGCTGACGAAGGTCTGCAGTCAGCAACTATTGTAGTCAGGAACAACTCAGGAGGTGGTAGAGTAGCTGCTGTAAAGGTGTCCATGGCCACTGCCCTGCGGTTGTCAGCTGCGGGTGCTATTCGGGTCGGCATGGGCAACTGCCGTGTCAAACTGCTCGAAAACAGGAAAGCTAGATGCTACCGGTGTGATGAACTAGGCCATATGGCTAGAAATTGTACGGCAGTCTCGGCGGTGATGAAGTGTTTCCGATGCCACCGAGTAGGCCATCTAATCGCTGATTGTACGGGCGCACCAAAAGTGGTCAGTGATCTACCAAGTGCATCAGTCGTTGGAGAAACTAGCCCCTCCGGGGCGGTCCATCCGCCGGCTTGAAGTTTAAACAGATCAACATGAATCACTGTTGGCAAGCTTACAACCTTATGCTGCAAACAGTGATTGAGGAGGGTGTTGACGTTGTCATCGCCTCTGACCCTCAGGGTATATCCCACGAGGTGGGCGGATGGTTGCTCAGCCTCAATGGAGGGGCAGCGCTTGGCGTCTTTGGTCAGCGGATTTCAGTTGCCAATGTGGTGAGGGACAATGAGTTTGTGGCAGCTAGGCTGGACGGCAACGTATTTGTGGTCAGCTGCTATGTGTCCCCGCGCCCAGCCATTGCACACTTCAATGACTTCCTCCAGAGATTAGAGGACTGCACTCGCAACCTGAGTGCTGGAACCGAGGTCATCATTGCTGGGGACTTTAACGCGCGGTCTGCTGCATGGGGTGACTGGGAATCAAACGCCAGAGGGTACGAGCTCATGGCGTTCGTTGACTCGCTAGGCATGGTAATCATGAATGAGGGATCCAACCCGACATTCACTGGACGAGGTGCAGGCTCGATCGTCGATATAACGATTGCCAGCGAAGCATTGGCACAGACAACGAGGAGATGGACAGTCGAGTGCGATACAGAAAACGGTTCGGATCATCGGACCATATCGTTTTGTACGGAGCACGGAACGGACCAAGCTGAGTATGTCACCCAGAGCAGGAAGTGGAAGACCAGATGCGGGGTGGATATTGATGCGATGGCGACCGGATTACTACTGGCCAGGTGGACCAATCGGAGTGCGGCCGACCTAGCCGACACTAACGCGGCAGCTGATGACTTCGAGGCCACGGTCTCCGCGGCAGCGAACTTTGCCTGTCCACAACTGGCGAGTCATAAGAGAGCGGCGGTGCACTGGTGGACCGGTGAAATTTCTGAACTCCGAGGGAAATGCTGTGCGTGCCGGAGATCCGTCAAGCGGCTCTTGGCTGAGACGCGACGAGCTGGACTAAACGAGACGCCTGCACTTGTTGCAGCTCTGTCTTCTCTGAAGGATGCAAGAAAATGCCTGAGGCGGGCCATTAAACGAAGCAAGGCGCGTTGCTGGAGGGAAATGCTCGACCTGGTTGATTCCGACCCATGGGGTAAACCGTATAAAATGGTCCTCCGGAGGCTGGCAGGTCCACAACCGACCCTGAATATGGAGAGAGAATCCTTGGTGAGGATTGCTAATGGCTTGTTCCCGCACAGGCCGGCTGTTGCGCGTGCAGATATACCTATCGGTGAGAATGCGCCCCCGTTGACGATGGAGGAGTTCTGGAAAGCCGTCCACCGCATAAGAGCCAGGAACAAATCGCCCGGACCGGATGGTATCGATACGGCCATTCTATTTGCGGTCTCCAAGATATGCCCTGAATGGGTACTAGGTATATTTAACAGGTGCCTTGCGTCTGGAGTCTACCCCATGCGCTGGAAAGCGTCGAGGCTTGTATTGCTGAGGAAGGGCGACAAACCGGTGGGCGTACCGTCATCTTATCGCCCCCTCTGCCTACTGAATGACGTTGGGAAGCTCTTCGAGTATCTTTTAGTTCAGAGGATCGAGCAACAGTTAGAAAGAGCGGGAGGTCTATCCCCAGTGCAGTATGGCTTCAGGCGAGGGCGCTCTACCACAGACGCGGCGATGTCACTGAGGAACACTGCCTGTGATGCCATCAACAACAAGCGTATGTGCGTTGCTGTCAGCCTCGATATACGAAACGCGTTCAACACCATAGGTTGGGAGCATGTTTTGGCTGCGCTACGCAGGGTGGGGACGCAGCCCTATCTGCTGAAGTTATTCAGTTCTTACTTCAGCTGCAGAACTGCGGTAATCGACTGCTCGGCATCGGCCGGGTACAGGCTTACTGTCGACGTGACATGTGGGGTCCCACAGGGCTCAGTGATCGGGCCTCTTCTGTGGAACATTGCGTACGACCGAGTTCTCAGAGTCCAGCTCCCCCGAGGAGTTGAGCTTATTGGGTTCGCTGACGACACTCTGGTAGTCGCGTGCGGAAGTAGTTCCTCGGAGGTTGAGCAGATGACGAACACTGCTCTGAGCATAGTTGCGGACGAGATCACGAGCTTGGAGTTGTCTCTTGCCACGGACAAAACCGAAGGAATCATGTTCCGAAGGAAGTACAAGGACACGATTCCGAGACTCCAGCTAGACAATACCCAAGTGTCGATGAAGAGGGCCATCAGGTACCTTGGTATCATGATTGACGACAACCTGCTGTTCAGCGAGCACGTCCAAGCCACTGCGGACAAAGCACATAAGGTGCTCCAGGCGCTCAGCAGGTTGATGCCGAACACAGGCGGCCCCAAAGAAGCGAGAAGAATGCTCTTGTCAAGTGTTGTCCACTCGGTGATACTGTATGGAGCGCCGGTGTGGGGTAAGAGCCTGGACTACTCCAAACAACGGACGGCGAAGCTGCAGTGGGTGCAACGGCGGGTGGCGCTGCGTTGTATATGCGCGTATCGGACCACCTCGAACGTAGCTGCCAACATCATATCTAGGTTGCCCCCAATAGAGCAGCTCGTAATAGAGCGGAAAGAAGGATACTGGGCGCAGAAGAACGCAACCACAGAAATGGAAGTACCGGGACGGGCAGTACTCCGCCAGAGGACAATCCGGCGATGGATGGAGCAGTTGAGCTCCCTGAGCGACGCCGACAGCGGAGTTTGGACAAGGGCCATAATTCCTGACGTAGCGGCGTGGTGTAACAGGAAGCATGGTCGAACAACGTACCACCTGACCCAGCTACTCAGCGGGCATGGTTGCTTCGGGAGTTACCTACACCGCATCAGAAAAGAGGAGAGCAGTAGATGCCACCACTGCGAGGCTGATGTCGACGATGCCAGACATACCATGTTTGAGTGTAGCAGTTGGGACGCGGAACGGGCACAGGTTGTGATGGTGCTGGGTGTGTTCGACATCGGGTCAACGGCTGACAAAATGGTGACGAACAGTGAATGCTGGGATGCCGTGGTGAGATTTGCATCCCGAGTCATGACGTTCAAAGAAGACAGCGAGCGGAGAAGAAGAGGCGAAGCCCCACGAGTGGGCGCGGACATCATTAATTAGTTAGGATTTCATTTGTGGCCTGAAAGGCAAATTTAAGAGGATAGAGCCTCTTTTTGTATGTTCTAATTTTGTTTTTTGTAAGGATATGTGAGCTGGAGATTTGCCAGCCGCAATCCATTCTGTGTATGTTTATTTTCGTAAATAAATGGCACTTGGTTGGTTAGGTTAGGTTAGGTTAGGTTAGGTTAGGTTAGGTTAGGTTAGGTTAGGTTAGGTTAGGTTAGGTTAGGTTAGGTTAGGTTAGGTTAGGTTAGGTTAGGTTAGGTTAGGTTAGGTTA